>CM074579.1:21872500-22472500 GCA_037305975.1 Chrysolophus pictus
GTTTTTGATTATGCTTATGATACACAGTTATGATTATGAAATACTGTAAACTGTCTTAAGAGTTTTGCATTTCCTCTAGAACTTTCTCCAACAGGGTTCTTCAGAAAATGGTGCTCTCTCTCTTGACAAGTAACTTTCTTTAGAGCCCCATTCAGCTTGAACAGCCCGTGCTGTGATAGTTAATAATTATCACATACTCTCTCTACTTCACAATAGTATAGCAGCAGAACTGTTTCCAGAGTGGTATGTTTTTCAGTGCAATAAGAAATACGCTAAGAACAGCTATATGTGTATGTATGTATTGCTGCATGGAAAGCAGCACAGAGTGGATGTGTAACTAGTAGTGTTTATCAGATGACTGAAGAAACATTTTAGAAGAGAGTATCAGGGAAAACAGCCCTTTGAATGAAATTAACACCTAAGTCTGTGTTGCAATACCTGTTCCCTACTACACTGAGAGTGTCAGTTCCAGTACTTTTTTTTTATTCTTGAAATTTTGGCAACAGTTTTAGAGCATGACACAAATTATCTTTTAGGTATGATCCGAAAACAGATATGTGGACTGCTGTGGCTTCAATGAGCATTAGCAGAGATGCAGTGGGAGTATGCCTTCTTGGTGACAAGTTGTATGCTGTTGGGGGATATGATGGTCAAACATATCTTAACACAGTGGAGTCTTACGATCCCCAGACAAATGAATGGACACAGGTATAGTTTCTGATTAGAACACGCTACACGTTTATTTCAAGTGTGGCTCATTTTGCAAAGAGAATACTCCTTTTCTATGAAGAACACTTGTTAGTCCCCCACTCTCTGTCCCTCCCCCCCATTTCAAGCTGATTTACCTTGAATAGACAGTTGCTAAAATCTGAATTTTGGGCCAGTATTGTATGTTTATTTTAAGTCAAGATAGCTGTGTGGATGGTACCACCTCTCTGCTGCAGCTGTGTAGCCTTTATTACAAACATCAAACATAGTCAATCTTAAGAAAAAAGATTTAAACCTGACTACGTTACTCTCATGAATGTGTATTTTTGCTTATAGGTTGCACCGTTGTGCTTAGGAAGAGCTGGAGCATGTGTTGTGACTGTGAAACTATAGGTTGTTTTCTTTGAGAAGGTGACTTTCTCCACTACGATGGACTCAGCTGATACCTTTTTTCCTCAAGCCAATTAAGAATATGAGGTGCATATCTACAACAACAAAGTGTTTGATCTCCGACCTACATACATACATATTATTCTTTTGGACCAATATTGAGCACTTTTTAAAGAATTATCTTTATTACCTGCACAGTGGAAGAATTACAAGCAAATCAGCTGCAACCAAGATGTTGCCAGCAAGGGACCTCCATTGAGGAAATTCTAAGAAATGAGTGAACTCATTGTGAACTCACTGGGATAATCAAATGTTATTGATTTATGGCCTTGACTCCTCAAACATGCAGAGAAATCATGCCATTAATAAATACAATTCCACCGATACAATTGAGGATACCTCTGGGTGAAGCAAGTTACAGCATTTAACCCCGTATATTTAATTTGCCTATAATAAACATGTTTTTCTGTGGGTATCTGAGCTATTACAGTGCAGGCTGACAAACCAATGCAAACCATTGTAAAAGGCAGGTGTAATGCTTGCCTTAAAAATGAAGTTGTGTATTTGGTGAATATTTGCACTTTTACCATCATTCCTAGTTTAGAAATATTTTTATTTAACCAAAGCCTTATTTTAAATATTGTCGTGTAATGCTAACAGAAATCTGCTATTTAATTATGTCTGCAGGAGGTTTCTGAAATCCAGTGTACTACTTGGATATTTGAAGGTTTTCCTTAAGATGGAGAACGCTGTACCTTTCTCTAATTTGATTTTTATATTTACATTGCTATTTTTAAGGTAAACTCTATAAGCATGAGTAACTAGTGGAAAGAATTCTGAAGTGTGATTAGAAGTTAACCAATTTAATAAGAGCACTTTGAATTTTTCAAAGCATTCCATTGCATCTAGACTAAGAGTCTACTTTGATTCTCAATATGTTTTACGTGAGGCTTTGCACTAATGTAAAAGGTATAATTTTATAAGGTGAAATGAAGCAATCATCTGTCTTTTTCTCCAGCGAGGTTACTTCAAAATGCAAAGAGCCAAAGCGCCACTTGAGCACGTTCAGCATCTTGTAGGGGAGTTGCGTATGCCTCACAGGATTTATTTTTTTTTTCCAAATGCTTTATAATTTGCCTTTTTTGACTCCTACGCTCTGCCACACGCTCGTTTGAACAGTTTGAATGTTTTCTGGAAGTCTTTTTGTATTTGCTTTTCTGTGCCTTGTTCCTTCTGTTTTCAAAGCGGCGGGCAGTGCGGCGTGCTGCTTCCCGAGGCAGCGCTGAGCTGTCAGCTCACAGAATGTTTCCCGGGAGTTTGAAGTGTCCGACACCCAAAGTCTTTGTACGTTTGTAATTTTAAATTTCATGTTGTTCATGCTCTCGACGAACTATTTATTGGTTTAAAGGAAATTACTAAGCGGTGAAACTTGGTGTTGAACCTGCTTTGTTTGAAATCGAATACAGCTCAACTTAAATGCGCTTTCAACGGGTTGGTGCCTTTTTTTTTTTTTCTTAGATATATCGATTTTGCGTACCCGAATCTGTACCTTTAATTAAGAAAGGTTATTTTTACAGCACGCCTTCGTTGTACGCGGTTTACGAAACCACCCTTTTCTGCCTGCCCGTACGCGGCTGCCCGTTCCTCACTGCGACGTACGCTAACGGCCGCGCGGCGCCGCCGAAGGAATCTCCGCTTTCCCATTGGCTCGGGAGAGTGGCCCCGCCTTCCGCCTCTGATTGGCTGCGGTCTCTTCCCGCCTTCTCGTTTCCGCGGTGACACGGACGCCGGGGGCGGGAGGGTTGGGGTTTCCCCCTCAGCTGGGGTCGAGGGTTGCGCATGCGCGCGGGGCGCTGCGCGGCGAGCGGTGGGCGCGATGAAGGTGAGTCCGCCCGGCCGCCGTACGCGGGGAGGCGTTCGCCGATGGGATCTCGGCCTCGGGGGCGGCGGCGGGGTCGACCCGGGCGACCGGGCGGCGAAGTTCGTACTCCGCGCCGCCTCGGCCGCCTCGGTGCGGTGCTTGAGGCCTGTGAGGGGCGCGCGGGGCGCTCTCAGCCGCGGGAGTCCCGGGCCGCGGAGCCGTTACCGTTGGCCGCCGCCTTGGTAACGGCCCCAGGCGGCCCCGCTGTGCTCCTGTCCGCCCGCGGCGGGAAGCGCCGCGATCTGCCTGCGGGGAACGCTTCTTGCGCGTGGATAGGGGTCGGGTGACCTGTGGGGAGCGGGAGCTCGCCGCTGCTTTACTGAACGTTTCATTAAAATGGCTTCAAAGCGGAACGCGGTTGTCAGGAGTCATTTGTGCCCGTGGCATGCAACGCTCGAGTTATTACGAGTTAGGGACCCCTGGGGAAAAAAAACACAAACCAAACAAATATACCTGGGTGTTCGGGGAGCCCGAGGCACGGTGTTCATCTGACGATGTGGTAGGGGAGAAAAGGGTGAAGTTGTTGGCATTGTCTTACAGCCAACTTACAGAACAATCTATGCAGATGGAGTAAAATATCCTGGAAGCTGGTAAGTTCTGTGCTGAGAAATCAAAAACTTGTACAGCTGAGCTGTTTTGCAGCTCCGGTTTGACCCAACAATTTAGGGAGAGCAAAACAGCTACACAACTTTAAAAAAAATAGATACTGGGCTGTTTTGCTGTCCCCTATGACTGAATTTGGTCCTATGCTTTTCCATAAAATTCAGAGGATTAAGTATTGTAGTCTTTGGATATGAAGAAAAGAGTCAAGGGAAAGAGTGGTCCCACTGGTAGGAGTCACAGCAGTTCTCAGTGCAAACACCCACCATCAGCAACTTCAATTCCTCCAGCTTAAGCCAAAAGATTATTCTCTTGAATTTTGATACTTTGATACATTAGAATCATCTGGAAGCTGGCGGTGTTTTTTTCATGGGGAAATTCCAATATTGTTTTAAGCTTATGATGGTAACGTGTCATTTACCCTTTTTTTTCTTTTTTCTTTCTTTTTTTTTTTTTTGTGTGTGTTTGTCTCTAGCAAGTATTCAGTCTATTAGAAAAAGCTTGGTCTGGTTCTTCAGTGCAATTTGCTTGGCAGAAAACTTTGGGACATTTCCTTGCTGTAACAGGGTAAGATTGCAGATATTTACTGCATTTGTCCACAGTAATCATTGAGAGTAGAGCAAAAAAACCAGGTTGTTAAATAAATCTGAACCAAAGCAAAATATCTGTTATTTCCTTACAGTTGTATATACATGATACTTCTGAGCTGTGTTACTGCAATTATAAAATCTCAATGTAGGAAAAGTTTTTATTTGTAACTTGATGAAGAATAGACGATAATAGATGAAAAAAGGGAATAATTTTATGTGTTAATCTTTTTTAGAGGTGATCACACTGTGAAAATTTTTGATCGCCACGGTCAGAAGAGAAATGAAATAACTTTACCGGGGTAGGTACTAGGATGAGTTTCAATTGGTTTTTCTTTTTTATTTTCTAAGTATTTATGCAGTCTGAGAACTTCATAGGAACAGATGGTGGTTGTATCTGGAAAAGAAAACAAATTGATGAGTGTGTATGGAATATGAGGCAGTAAAATCTGAGCTTATGCTAAGTTATCCAGGATAGCTGGAAAAATATATCTCGTATCTGAAGTGATATTTATTATTACTAATAATAAACTCAATATGATTCATTAAAAGTATTAGAAGATGCCTAGTATGATAGTAAGAAAGAATATAAAGCGGTCAAGTACAGGATATCCATGTTATACTCTTTATGACTATAGTCTTGCCAGTGCCTGTTTTCTAGTGATTTGTATAATAGGCTCACTGAGGAATGATGTCCTGTGTTTTGGTGTCCTTTTGCTTGTATTGCTGACATACTGTATATGTTGGCATTTTTGCTTCAGATTGGGAGTGTGCTTCTGAAGTGAATCTCCCTATTTTTCCTGCTTAATATGCTTTCATTCACTCTAGAGAACGATGTTTAGAGTATAGAAACTGTTTTTTTCTCAGAAGAAATTTAAAAAGTGACATCGTTTGGAAGATGCAGTCTCACTGCTAAAAGGCACCAGAGTAAAGGTGGCCAGGTGTGCACAGTGTGACTTCATGCCCTCACATCACTGTGTTCTGTAAGTCTACTTGTGTTGGGCACCATTTCCGCCTGATGTAGCAGTAGGTATCTAAGAATGTAGTTCAGAATATCAAATACTTCCTACTCTAATAGTTGATGTCACAAGGGTTCTCTTACCATTCC
Organism: Chrysolophus pictus; assembly: GCA_037305975.1. Lineage (NCBI taxonomy): Eukaryota > Metazoa > Chordata > Aves > Galliformes > Phasianidae > Chrysolophus > Chrysolophus pictus. The sequence goes on from CM074579.1 coordinate 21,877,815, forward strand.
ATTGGTAGAACTTGCTTTAATACTTATCAATTTTTTTTCCTGTTTGTTTCTTTTTGTCCTTTTTATTCCTGTTCTTGATGTTCTGATTGGCTCATAAGTGTTCATACATGTGTTTTGGGAATAGACAACTTTTTTTTCCTAGACTAAACCCAGGAAGGTTTTAAAAAGGAGAACTTGAGTTGGAGGCTTACTGAGTTTATTTGTAGTAGTGTGTTTCAGTAGGACACTTCTAAAGTTGCTTGTATTAGGAGTTTTAATTTGAGTGGCAAAAACTAAGACTTTCAAGGAAATACCTTTTGAACCAGAAACTGTGAACTTGCATAGTGGAAAGAGAGGAATGGTGTCAGATGGCAGTGACACTTAGTCTGCAGTATATGGTACTCTATGTGTGTGTTTTAAACAATGCTGTTTCCAGTTCATCAGAAACTCTTGGATAAACCTGTTCTGATCGTTCTGGGAACAATTTGCTAAAGGATTTTCCTGCTTCTGAAAGACTTTCTTATCCAGGGTCATAACACTTTTTGAAGTAGGAGAAAAAAATCCCAACAGTGAGTAGACTCTAGAAAGATAGGACCTTACAGGAGGTTTTCACTGTCTCTTGAAAATCCAAGTGGCAATATTTCAAGTGCTTCAGCCTGTGTCATTTTTATTGAGATTTGAGTATGGGCATGGCTGCTATAAAAATACACTTTCCAGATAAGTCTGTCATGGGCTTGCCTGGTAGGAAAGGGGGAGAGCAGGTACTTCAACTGCAGAATTACAGCTGTTTCTGTATACTTTTAAACATAGCTTAATGTAATTAACGAAACTACATGATTTTTCTTCAGTAACTGTGTTGCTATGGACTGGGATAAGGATGGAGATACCTTAGCAATAATCGCAGACAGATGTAGTGCCATTTTTCTCTGGGATGCCAACACAAGCAAAACAAGCCAATTAGACAGTGGCATGAGGTAAGAAAGCTTTTTTGTTTTTTTTTTTTTTTTAAGAGGTGTTTTTGAAGACTTAGACCACATACAACTTTTTATTACTTCTGTTATTTTCTGCACACTCAGGTAGTTCTGATACTTGTAGAGGCTGTTTGCTTCCTTAAGAAATTCTGCTTTGGTGTGTATGGTTTCATAAAACTTCAAAACATGTATGCAAGTATGACCTCATTGTGGCCTTCCAATATTTGAAGAGAGCATTTAAACAGGAGGGAATGCGACTGTTTATACTGGTTGATAGTGATAGGACAAGGGGGTTTTAAACTGAAACAGGGGAGGTTTAGGTTAGATATTAGGAGGAAGTTTTTCACACAGAGGGTGGTGATGCACTGGAACAGGTTGCCCAAGGAGGTTGTGGATGCCCCATCCCTGGAGGCAGTCAAGGCCAGGCTGGATGTGGGTCTGGGCAGCCTGGTCTGGTGGTTGGTGACCCTGCACATAGCAGGGTGGTTGAAACTAGATGATCATGGAGGTCCTTTTCAACCCAGGCCTTTCTGTGATTCTATGAAAATGTTTTTGTATGTAAGGACACAAAAGAAATCTACTATGGAAAGTAATAATTTTCTTTATTTTAGGGATTCACTGTCTTTTTTATTATGGTCTCGAGTAGGAGCTTTACTTGCCGTTGGAACGACTAAGGGAAACTTACTTATATATAATCGTCAGACTTCTCGCAAGATTCCTATTCTTGGTATGCATTGTTTTGAACTTAGGCTTGCCCTTTGGAATGGTGGAGTTTTGTTAATATGCCTACTTTCCTTTTTTTGTTCCATGTGTGAATATGCAAATCAGAAATGTGTTTATGTTAAACTTTCATCGTCTATTTTGTTGTAGTTACTGGTGTATTTCTATAGTTCAGTGTGTTAGCTGTGTAAGATACCTCTGGACAGAAAAATTAAGGGTAGAAATTTAATTTAAATAAAAAATAGAAGAACAGGGGCTGTGCAAGTTCCTGTGAGATCAAAAGACTTCCATTTAGAATTGAAAGATTAAAAATTAAAATTTGACTATTGAATTTTAATTTATCTGTTAAGTTTCTTCACATTCTGATAATCTGCATTTAAGTGGCCAAATACAGTGTATTTCTGTACCAGATTTTTTATTTTGTTTTGTTCATTTGTGTTGTATGTTTCTTTTCCAGGTAAGCACACTAAGCGGATTACTTGCGGTTGTTGGAGCACTGAAAACCTCCTGGCTCTGGGTGGTGAAGACAAAATGATTACTATAAGCAATCAGGAAGGGGATACTATAAGACAGGTAGTATTTATAATCTCTGTTTGATTTTAAGACATACATGGATACCCCTGGTTCTTGAGAGAGCTAGAGAGCTACAGTGTAAAGGGTGTTGATGCTTTTTCCATATTTCTGCTTTCAGAGACAAGGAGGCTTTGGGAAAACTGATAACAGGAGGAGTGCAAATCTAAATATTTGAACCTCTGTGTTATGCAGCATAATTTATGGTATTAGGATCTCAATAGCTCTGCTTCTCTTATCTGTTATCCTGGCCTATATCTTTTACAGGAGAATCCTAGGAGTACAATCTTAGGTTGACTTGCTCAGTAGCAGCACAGGACAGGTCTCACACAACTGTTTATAAAGTCTTTGGAGTTTGTTTTGCTTTAGATCAGTTAAATAAGGATCTTGCCTCTGGTATTCAATTTCTTCCAGGCTGGCCCTCTCACATCATTGAGAGGCTAATTTCAGTGTTTCAGATTCTCTTATCAAGCATTCCATTTGCTTGCACAGATCAGTCCTCCCAAGCAATGACAGTTGCTGCACAATATGCAAATGAATATAATTCTCTTTCTAAATTTAATAAGTGGTGTTTCACTCATGATTTTCAAAGGTCTTTCATAGCTCACTTCATACATTTCCATCTTTATGTCTGAAGATGTCTGAAGACCTATGTGGATGAAGAAATAATAAATTAACTTTTCAGGACATGTCTGTACTTTAAACTAGCTAGCTTCAGTAGGAGAAGCAGTGTAGTCAAGACAGTAAAGACAAAGCAAGTTTCCTTATGAGGTTTTCTAACCTCATATTGACTACAAAAGCAACTACTTTTCTGTCACTGCACAGACGAGATTATTTTTAATATTATTTTATATATTGTAAATACTGCATATATCATTTTTGGTGATTATTCTCTCTGATTTTGCAATAGTCTTGTTTCTATTGTATCAGTTAGTGCTGTCTGTAAAACACTGTTCTGCAGAGCTTCCTACTCATTTGGATCTTTCCCTATCTAAATTTCTAACTTCTTAAGATACTTTTCAGCATCATTCATAACTCATCTTTATGATTCAAACTAATTTCATGTTTTTTTCAACTTTTTTCGTTTTTGTTACTAAATGCTGTAGCAATTCTACCTACCTATCCTTAATGCTTGAATATACAGGACAGAAATAATGCAATTATTTATCATTGATATTTGCTGCATTGTGTACTGATTTTTCAATCTGAATTTCTTTCTTGCAGACTTCAGTGAGTTCAGATCCCAGTGATATGCAGTTCTCAGTTATGAAGACTGATGAAAGAATATCAACCAGGGAAAGCACAGTAAGAAGTCAATACAAAATCCTGCAAAAAATGTTAATTTGATGTTTCAGGGTTTCTGCTAGAAACCAGCGTTGGCCAGAAAGTAATTTTACTTTTTCCTTGACTCAGTACTTCTCTTTGAAGCTTTAATTCTCCCTACCCCCCCTGCCACCTCAGATACCTTTATTTTCAATCTTTACCCCTTTGCTCATTAAGGATGTGTCCATGAAAACATGGTGGCTAGCAATAAGACAAATGACAGTAGTTTTGCAGTAATTTTAAGCACAATAGATGGAGGTAAGTGTGGGTACTTAAAATACACAATATAACTGTGCAGCAGTATTTGCAGTGTGGTACATGGGAAGCAGCGCGGGAAAGTCTCAACTATAGAGATGGTTTTCAGCAGTCAGTTTTGGAAATAGGTCAGTACTCATTGGGTTTTTGTCTTGTGCATACCTCAGTGTTGATGAGCCGAGAAAGCCATCTGTTAAACCTCTCCTTTAAGCATGATGCTCTCTCTCTAAATGGCTACACTTTCACTGACCTCATAATCTTTCTTGAGGGAATGAAATTCCATCGGATCCATCAATGGTGAAGTACAGAAAAATGTGGTAATGATGAGTGTAGCAGCACATACTAGTAAATGATCAGTAACAAAGTACCAAAATGAGACAGAAAATTCATGGATAGCAAAGTGATACTGTGTTTACAATTAGTCCAGATCTGTATACTTAAATATGGACAGCATAATTAAAATTTCACAGTCAGATATAATCTATGCAGTATAGAATTTCTCCTGTATTATATTGACAAGGACTTGCAGGAGTGTTCTTCTTCTCTGCATGAAGTGCTTTCTCTTCCTAGGGAAATTTTAATTAACAAATATCTTGAAAATGCAGGAACTTTGTCACTTTGATTTTCCCTGCTACTTCGGGGTGTGTGCAATATCCTAGGCTTTTCTATTACTGTTTTTTTATTACAGCTCTCAAGTTTACTGTAGAATGTTGAGGAACATCTCTAAGCCTGTGGTTCTTGGTGTTAGACTTGAATAGTCCATCAGCAGTTTAAACCATATAGCATTTATTATCTGTTCTTGTAGAAGGTTTGACTTGATAATGATCACTTCCATTCTGTTACTTATGACACTGGAAAAAAAAAAACCGTCAAGCTGGAGCAAAATAAGCAGTGTATTAACATGCCTCGCAATATAAAATAATTCTTGTACTTTCTTAGAAGAGTTTAAGAAATTGTATTTCTTAAATATTTCATCATTAATTTACAGTGGAGTTATAAGCAAACTACCTCAAGTGACAGAAATAAAATTTTAAATTTGGAGTTAATTTAGGAATTACAGGGCAGACTTTAAGTTTGTACTTCTGAATTAATGGATTTTTAGGTAATTTTTTTTCTCAATTTGAAAATACCTCCTATTTCAAAGTACAGCTTTGTATTTTAACCTTCCAGCTCTTTACAAAAATAGTCTCCTTTTTAGACAAGGAGGACTGGAACAGAGGGTAATGCAAAATTAACTTGTAAACAGCCCTTCAAAATATCTTCATTAAAGAACAGGGTGAAACAATCTGTTCTTCCTTGCTTTTTTCTAAAATTAGTGTTTTACTTTTGTCTAACAGTCACATGCTCTGGTAGCAAAAATGGTATCAAAAAGAAGTTCACTCAACCTCTCTTTAACTCTGAAGTCCAGCAGTGATCCAGGTTTGATCAAATTAAATTACATACCTAGACTGATAACAAACTGAAAAGATGCATGTAAAGAAAGCTGAACAGACTTTCTTACTTGAGATAGCAACGTTCTGATAGTCTTCCCTTCAGCTTTCCAGATAGAAATTCTGTGGATCAAAAAACACATCGTAGTGCAAGTGAGAGTAGTCCAACAGGATCCATGTGACCTCCTGCCTTTTCCTCAGAAGAAATGGGGCTCTCCTAATGCTTCTGCAGGGACAAGCACTGAATTTGAGATGTGTGTACTTCCAGGCTTGCATTTAGAGCTGTGAACCACTGGCTCACAAGGGGAATAGCCTGAAAATCTCTTCCATTATTAATAAGGATTCAGGATTCAAATTCATAGCATTCTTAAGGATTACTGTAAGTTCCAAATCCCATCTTTTAGTGAGGGTGTTGAGCCTTGTTTTAATGTGACTCTATTCCTCCTGAGTTAATTTTTTCTTTTCATTCATTGGCAGGTAAGTGTAGTGGTTGGCAAGAAGACTCTCTTTCTTTTTAATTTGAATGATCCTGATAACCCAATTGATCTGAAATTTCAGCAGCCTTATGGCAGTATTGTAACCTACAGATGGTAAGCAGAGCTTCCTTAATGCAGCATTCTCATATTAACAAGCTGAAGATTTCCTCAGTAGTTCTGATAAATGCTGAAAATGAAAACATATATCCCTTGCTTACGAGGAACTTTTCTTAAATGTATGAAGCTACATTTTCTAATTTTTAACAATTCAATGGCTGAGAAAGTAGAATTGCCAAAATGTCATTGGTATGTTCTGCATTAGAATGGTAATACTGTTACTGTCCGGACAGTAGATAAAATTGAGGGCTTCGTAGGTTTGGATGAGTTGCTAATGGAAGAGCTATGGTGGAGTTGCATCTTTCAGCTATTTTGTTTACAAAGTTAGGTAAAGTGTTTGTAGCTCCCCTAGGTGATACTTCTTTGAAGAAATTCTGAGCTAAAAGCTTCAGCTATGGACCCAGAAGTAGCTGTACTGTTTCTATATTTTTGAATTGTGACATGGTGTCTATTCAGTCAATGTGTTGTTAACATTTAATGCTTACGCTTCAATTCTGTAGCTGAATGCTTCTTTGTTTTGGGGCACATACCTGACAAGGTGTGCCCGGATTATTTCCTTTGTAATATTGTATTTTTTCCCAACTAAGCAGATGAGACATTTGTTTGGATTAACCTTGGCATGCTTGTAACTATTTCTGTTTTAACCTGCTTATTTGTACTTGACACCATGAATATTAAACTATCTATTCACAGACGTGCACTCTGGCTTTACTACTGTGTTTGTAGTGGTGTGCCTTAAGGGCTGAATGACTGCCATTATTATTTTTAGCATAGCTTTGATAAAAACGGAGTCAGCAATAACCTTGAAATTGAAGTTTTCACTTCCTGGCACATTTATACTAATGAAGATACCAAAGTTCTTTCTCCGAGCATCACTGCAATGTATGCTGCTTGCAGAAAATAAAGGGGCACAAAGGAATGTAGAAGAGAGGATAAAGAGGATTTGTGATTGAATGCTGAGCACACTTGTGTGACAATTTGTATTTGTTCTTTAGGAATCTTTGATTTTGTTTTTCCCTTAATCTGTATTATACCCTATTTACCCTGTTGTTCTACATTATATGTATGGATTCCCATAACTAGATTATTTTTCCCATTAGAAAGAAGTGTTGACAGATTACCTCAGTAGCCTGAAAGAAAATGCATTTTGCATAATACATAAATAAATCTCTTCTGTTATTTTTTTTCTTTTTATCAGGTATGGTGATGGCTACATTATGATTGGTTTCTCACGAGGGTGTTTTGTAGTCATCTCTACGCACATTCGTGAGATAGGTCAAGAAATCTTTCAAGCTCACAATCATAAAGATAATCTAAGCAGCATTGCTATATCACAGTCATTAAACAAAGCTGCATCGTGTGGTGACAATTGGTAAGTGACAGTTTTTATACATAAAGAAAAGACTTCATCTCATGTACCTCTAGCTGTTTGGCATTAGAGCTAGTCTTCAAGGCTTCCAAAGAAGTCTGTGAAGAGAAGATGAGAAGAATTGCTCTCTGGAACTGCCTCTTTGCCTAAAGTTAGAAGAAGCTAATGTTGACCAATATCTCTGCACTTTCACTTAACTTTATTGTCACTAATTGTGTTTTTAGGGTTGTTTTGCTTTTGTTTTTTTTAAGTAGATAAAATTCAATACTGATTCTTTTTCTAATCTGTTATTCATCAACTTAAAAGTCCATATTTCTTTACTATGATTAATTGGACATAGGTGCTTAGCAACATAACTATTCACTTAAATCTGTACTGAATGTACTGATATCCTGATAACTTCTGCCACTTGGTCTTAACTGCAATCTAGAGAAGAGTATAAATGTGCAAGCAGTTAAGGAGAAAGTAGTTACAGACTGGATTTCTTCCAAAATATATTGTGCATATGATAGAACATGCCCTACTTCCTGTTCCTGTAATAACCTGAATTCTTCAGTGGAGAAGAAGCTGAGTGACAGCAGGAGTCTGTTCTGTCCTCAGTTCTCCATGTGCACGTGACCTTAGCAGGCTGTTGATCTAAGGCACTTGCACATCAAGAATTATATACCTATGAGAAAAGCATGGTACAACTTCACATCAGTTATTGTACAACAAGTATGGTTTTTTAAGTCATTCTTTCGCACATACATAACATGAAAGCACAAGAAAGCTATCAGTCTCTTCACTCCTTGTGTGTGTGCAATGCTCTAGGAAATTTTAGATATTTTGCATTCGTGCTCTCATTTTGTCTCTCATTAGGCTGTCTTAACTGGGTTGGGTTTCTTACAATTTATGATGACTGAGAATTGTGTTAGTGAGAAAGACTGTTTATTTTTGTTTTAGCATTAAAATTCATGATCTGTCAGACCTGAGAAAGATGTATGCCATAATAAACTTGGATGATGAAAACAAAGGTATGTTAATAATTTCCTTGAGGGTGGAAATTTTTATAAATCAGGTAAAAAATAGAATTTTGTGATTGTTTACGTGTATGTATTAACAAAGTATTGTTGAAAAACAATGCAAATATGGAATTTATTATGAAGTTTTTATTTCCCAACTAGTATGCACTAGGTGATCTACAGCAGAAATGGGAACATGCAGTTATTTTTTGAAAGCTTTATTTTATCTTTTTGAAGAATAGAGCTCTAAGAATATTTGATCAATTCGAGTTTTTTAGGGTTTAGATTTGTGATTTTTTTGTGTGAGTTTGTGTTGTTTTTTCATCTGTAATATGGTATATTCAGATAATAAGATAATGCAAACTGTTTTCTAATTTCTTCCCATGTTTTTTGAGTGGGTGAATTTCTTAAAGCTTTTCTGCATCTCATGTACTTAGGAGGGATGATACTTAATCTGGTATACAAGTTTTCCTCCAGTGGCTTCCAGAACATTCTTATGAGACAATGTTCTTAGGTAGTGAGTTACCACTATTATATTGTGCATCTGTAAGTATTTCAGTTGTTGTCAAGTCTGTACTCTTAGGAAGATGCTATATTAGTAAATTATGGGTTTGGTCTGAGTGATTCCATTTTATCTTGGAAGTACTTTAATTGGTTTGGTTTGAATACATTAGTACCTACATTCCTAGGTGTGAATTCCTACTATTGTTACTTTTTAAAGTGAAAATATTGCTTCTTTGTTTCTTTTCAGTAGTCAAACAAATGATCTTTTGCCAAAACTTGTGAATGTTTTAGGTGTTGATCAGCTGGCTTGGACAGATGATGGACAGCTGTTGGCAGTATCTACACGAAGAGCATCCCTCCATGTTTTCTTGACAAAACTTCCAGTCCTTGGTGATACTTGCAGTACACGGATTGCATACCTCACTTCTCTTCTTGAAGTTACTATAGCCAATCATGTGGAGAGAGTATGATAACCTTTTCCTTTTAAACTTCATTTGGATAAAAGGAAAGTAAGAATTACTAATGGATGGAAACTGATACTGTTTTTCTTACAGGAACTACCAGTCACTGTCTCTGTTGAAGTAGAGCCCAGTTTCATTGCTGTTGGTGTTTATCATTTGGCTGTAGGAATGAACAATCGGGCTTGGTTTTATTTGCTTGGAGAAAACAGTAAGCATTAATTTCATTCTCTTATTTTAAGCAGCCACATCATTGCTTGTCTTTTTTAATGAATGTGATATTAAGCAGTGCTGGACATTCTGCATTATGCAATTAAAAAGAAAGAATTGCCAGATATCCCTATTAGGACAAAATAACGATTTTCCCAAACTGAAGAAGTTATGACAAGACATTGTAATTAAATGAAATAAAACTTCAAGTTCCTGATATTGGTAATGAAATGTTGAATGTTCCTTTCTCTCTGTAGATGTGAAAAAGCTTAAAGATGCAGAGTATCTGGGTACAGTAGCAAGCATGCATCTTAATTCTGATTACGCTGCTGCTCTCTTTGAGGGTAAAGTCCAGTTGCATATGGTAAGAGCTCAGTCAGTTTGGATTTCTGAATTAGTAGATTTAAGCTGAATAAGTTCAAGAAATTTTTAAAATGAGATAAAGTGGAGTAATCTTCTGTTAATGGAGATAGAAATAAAGTGCTTTATTTTCAATGCTGGCTAATTAAAATATAAACTGATTTTCTGGAAACCTTAGAAATATAAGCTACTCTAGAACAAGTGAGAGAAGCTGTTTTCTTGTGAATTTTTTCTGTGATAGGAAAACTCATTTCTGGACAGCTTGATACAGGCAAAACTTTGATATCAACAGTGTAGTTACAGTGACTTTAAGTTCATTTTTTTCTTATGTTTAGATAGAAAGTGAAGGTTTGGATGCTCAGGAAGAAAGAGAAACTCGGCTCTTCCCAGCAGATGATGATAAGTACCGAATTTTGTGCCATGCTTTAACTGGTGACTTCCTCATATATGGCACAGACGTGAGTATTATCTCTGTTCTTAAGGATCTACTAAAATTGAATATATTTCTGTTCAATGATGCTACTGAGAAATTTACTTTGGATTATTTTCCATGCAAAAGCGGTCAAAATTGCATTCAACTTTCCATTACTATTGCACTTATATGAGATGTTTTGGCAGGAATGTTGTCTTACTAACGTTTAGTTCAAAACACTGCTTTTTAGTAGCAGAATTTAATTTTGTTGTTGTAGCAAGATGATTGTCAATCAAAGTATCTTCCAGATAAAAGAAAAAAGTATAGGGATTATTTTGAAAATATATTTATTTAAGTGGTAACATGATAGATGTGCACCCAAAGATAATGAGGTAAGCGAGTATTGTAGTGTAAATGTAGGTCTCAGCTTACTATTGAACCATTTGATAGATGATAGGGATTTTTGGTTTTTATTTTTGTAAGTGTTTCAACAAGAGAAGAAGTTAGGAGACACTGAAGAATAATGTGAAAATGCTCATGGACTTTTCAGGAGATTTTCCCCTGTATGAGGCATATATTTTTTTGTTTGTTTTAGTATTTTCTGCCACAGGGAATGCAGGGCACGTTTGACATTGTACTGTGCTCTTTATGACACATGGTGATGTACTGACCTTTCAGAGGAAAGACAAAGCTGCTTTCTCTGCTCTTATCACAGATTTACTAATTTGAATGTTTTTGTAGCAGTTGAGGGCTTTCCTATTTCCTCAGGTGCCTTTTTAGCTAGTTAAAACTACTACTGATAAATTTTAAATGCTAAATTCAGAAGTGATCAATTTGGTGTGTGCAAGTTTTGCAGTTGACTTCAAAAGCCACCTTTTACTTCTGGTGTTCTTGTTTGTGCAACAATAGTTGAGAAATAGTGTATCACCAGTGAGTTTGATTGCTTTTTCCCCTGTATTGAATAAGCCTGTACTTAAGGATTTCTGTTTCTTCTTGGGAGGCAAATTATTCAGCATTGGTTGAAGGCTAGATTTCTTTCAAGAAAGAAGCAGGCATTTCCCCTCATTTCAGAATTGCACTATAATGTCTCTACAAAGCAGAGTGAGTTTTCCTCCCTGTTTTCTAAAACTATTTCATGGTTATCTTCAGCTCGAAGACAAGTGAAGTAAAAGGAATCAAAACAGGACTAAATAAATAGCACCACTTAGTTTCCATCATTTTTCTGTGAAGCGTTTTCTGTTGATAATTCAGGTCTTGGCTGAAGATCTTACTTTTACAGTGGTTAACTGTGCTCTTAAATGAGGACATCCAAAGTTTATTTGAATTAATTTAAATCTCTGGATTCTTAGTTTATTTCTGGGTATTTTTTGATCGCAGGTAGTTAATGATAGAACTAATGCTAGTTAGAGAAATAAGAAATAATAAACAGCTGTTCCACTCTCCTGTTACAGTAATAGATATTCATATTTTTTCATTGGGAAAGACAGGAAGTGAGGTAGTGAGGTTGGGTTTTTTTCTTTCAAATAAAAAGGCCCTCCTTTTTTTTTTAATCCCACCCCCGAAAAGCCTCAGGTTTTCCTATCCTGCCTAATAATGTCCCACAATGAGGAAAAAAGTCAAAAGAAAGCTGGAAATACTGGGTTTTTTTACATGTTCTTCATACTCAGATCTCTAAGATGGGAAAAAAAAACACCACAATCAGATTCATTATCTACTTGCCTTTCACTAGCATCAATATTAGCCTTTTCTGTTTTTTTTCCTCATTAGACTGGAGTTATTCATTATTTCTACATTGAAGACTGGCAATATGTGAATGAATATCGTCATCCTGTCAGCGTGAGAAAAATTTTTCCAGATCCTAATGGAACCAGACTGGCTTTCATAGATGAAAAAAGTGATGGCTTTATCTATTGTCCAGTAAGTCAATGCGGGATAGCCATACTGTTATACGTACAAGTTAGGTCTCCAACTATCTTGTAAAACGTGTTTTATAGAGAACGATAAAACTTCTGTTACTCAGCACATACACTAGAAGAAGAAATTGCCAAAAAGGCTTGAACAGTAATGTAAGGAATAGTGATGTAAAGAAATAAAATGTGTCATAGTAGATCAGGGTAATTTAATTAGGTTAAATGCCTTTCAGAAATTGTATATTAGTGTATTCCAGTACTGATATTTTAGCTAGTGTTAAAGTGCTACCTTTCAGTTTCACTGCCTCTTCTTCTAAGGAAAGTAAATATCATGCTTGTGACATGTATTTTCTCCGTTTACTTCCTTTCTGAATTAAACAATTATGCTATTCAGAGTCACTGCTTGTAAGAAAACTTTTTGTAATAAGAATTTCGTATTTCTGCGTCACTTCTATTCCTCTATTTTTAATCATTATCTGAATGAAAATTTAGCTTGTTTCATTAGTCTTGCTTCCTTGTAATTTTACTTTTGCATTCTTTCTAGGTAAACGATAGAATATATGAAATTCCAAATTTCTCACCAACCATTAAAGGAATCCTGTGGGAAAACTGGCCAATGGATAAAGGTGTTTTTGTTGCTTATGATGATGATAAAGCATACACTTATGTCTTTCATAAAGATGCCATTCAAGGTACTATAAATGCTTTGAAAATCTCATCAATTACTTCAATTATTAAAGCAAAACATGTTCTGGTTTTGATTTCTGTTAAATATTTCCACAGCTGCATATGAAAATGAACAGTACAGAGGTTTTGAAGTGTTAACTGTCTAATAAAAAAATAACTGTTGCGTAGGTTTCTCTGCAAATTTCCAGTAGGAGACATTTTGATTTTAACCCTTTAAGCTTCTTGCTCCTACACTCTTTTGTCTGATGAGTGCACATTATGCTCCAATTGAATTTTATATGTTGCAAGAGAAGCTCTTAGGATCAGATAAAACTTCTATTCACTTATAGTATTAACCAAAAATGTAACCATAGCTATTTCTACATGAGTGGCAAGTGCCAAGAAATTTATCTACCAACATTTGGAAAATTATTTTTATCATTTATAATTTTAAACTTTTTCTATTTCACTGGCAAATGTACTCTCTTACAGTAGATTGTGACTATCAGAATTAGAGACCTTGAGTTAATAGCCAGCAACCTTGACTGATTACCACATTTTTTACCAAGTAGGGTTTTTTTAAATGATGTCTTCTTTCTTCCCAATCTTTGAATCTAGGATCGAAGATTATATTGGCAGGTGGTACAGAAGTCCCCTTTTCCCAAAAACCTTTACTGTTGTATAATGGAGAATTAACTTGTCAGACTCAGAGTGGGAAAACAAACAATATCTATCTCAGTACTCACAGTTTCCTTGGAGATTTGAAAGACTTTGGACCTAATGAGCTGGCACAAATGCTTACTCAAACGTTAATGTTGAAAAGGTACATCTGTGTTTTAATTTTATTGTGTAAATACTTTTTTCTGTGCTTATAGCTCTGTACAGCATACCGTGGTTATCTGAAAATGTCATGCTGAATACGGATAAATTAGATTTGATCCATCAGGCCATATGATGGTGTCTGTGCAAACCAAAGTAAGGGAAATAGTGCTGCTTTCTGCTTTTCCACTGTCAAGTAGAAGTAATTTGTTCAAGGCTGATTTGGGGTCCTATGACAGTGGCTTTTCCAAAACTGGTTGAAGGGTCGTCTTGCCTCATTCTTCCACTGCATTGAAGCAAAGCAAAATCAGTATAATGGAAAAACTGCCAGAATAGGGAAAGCAGGTGATTTCACGAAAAAGAATGGTAAAAATAGCGGAAACAGAACTGTAAGTTATGTGTTTGTACTTCTCCTTTGTTCCTGGTAATTGTCTCTCTCTCCATGGCTTAGAAGTAGAGATTTTTTTGAGTTTTCCCTGTCGTAGTATTAAGGAAAAAAAGAGTAGAGAAGGAAATATAGGTACAAGAAGTATTGGTTTTAAATTACTTTTGCCTTCATAGATTTTCTGAAGCATGGGGGATATGTGTACTTCTGAACGACCAGTCTAGTTGGAATGAGCTGGGCAAAGCTTGCTTACATCACATGGAGGTGGATTTTGCGATACGCGTTTATCGGACATGTGGGAATGCTGGGATGGTGATGTCACTAGAAGAAATAAAGGTAAAACATGAAGTCCTTTTTAAATGGGAAATACTGTGGTTTAATTCTTCTTAAGAATTTCTAATTTTTTTTTTTTAATTTATTTATTATTTTTTTTTAGATAATGGGTGAATCGTTTTCAAGAGTTGTTATAGAGGAGAAAGCATTCAAACCACAGAACTCTTGCTTGGTTTTCTCTTCACATGGTTGCAGTACTTTACTGGAATGCAGAATTCTTTCCCATATTTTCTTGAAAGGAATAGAATATACATATTCATGTGTCAGACAAGCTCTCTATCCTTTGCTATTTGTAAGAGAGTGTTTAAGGCCACTAATACATATTTTTTAAGCAGATTGTACTTAGGTATCTGAAAGTGTAAAATAGTACCTTAAGAATATACTTCTGCAAAGTGTTGATTTTAGACAGCATTTGTGGCTTTGAGGTACAGTAAGAAAGTCAGGACTACTTCTGGTTTGTAGAATCTGTTACGCATTGTCAGATGTGGGGATGTATTGCTTTACTGTGTATACCAGACTATGTTACCTATAACTTCTGTTTTTTAATATTGTTGCACCTATTGTGTCCTTTTGCAGGGAATAGAAGATCATAACCTTTTAGCAGGACACCTTGCCATGTTTACTAGTAATTTTAACCTGGCTCAGGATTTATACTTGGCATCCTCTTGTCCTATTTCAGCACTTGAGGTATTCAAAATGAGTAAATATTTTGTATGCAATTTTCTTCACCTTAATTCTGGAATATTTTACCTTCTGGTAACTCTGCCCTCTGTGGTTTTGTTGTTGCTATTGTGTGACTTGCAGACACTCTTTTAAGATAAATGTAGCTCCCTCAAATAGTCTACCTCCTCCTAGAATACTAGCTCTATAATTGCATTTAGACTAATATAAAGTTCATATTACAATTCAGAATTTGATGTCTCCATCAGAAAATGGTGCTCTTCTTTGTTAATAGATGCGAAAAGACTTGCAGCATTGGGACTGTGCACTTCAGCTGGCAAAGTGTTTGGCTCCAGACCAAATCCCATTCATATCAAGGGAATATGCACTGCAACTTGAATTCACGTAAGTTCTCCTGTAAAGCTCTAGTATAAGAACATGAAAACCAATGCTCATGCTAACTAGAACATGCAATTGAGATACTGTAGCTGAGAAAACTCAGCTGTAATGCTAAGCTATCAGTTTTTTCTTCTGGTCTTACAGCTGCAAAGTTTTGTAGAAATGCTTCATGCTCGAGGCAAGTAATAGTGATTTTTGATTAATTACAGTACATTTATATTCTTTTAGAATGGTAGGTCCACTATGTAATATCAACTCCTAAATAAGTACTTTGTTGCATGTGAGCATTTGGAAAATAGAGAAAATTCACAGCATTTAAGGCTTCTTGCATTGGACAAAAGCGTTGCATTTAAAACTTTTGCTTGTTTTTCCTCCAACACTCAAGCCTTCATATTCTTACATTTTAGATAGAAAATCAGTTTAACACCTAACCTGAAGGGAAAAGCTCTGTATATAATTCCCATTTTTGTGAAATCCCCACAACTGTTGGAGAATCCGGTCACAGACAGGAGGGAACTGAGGCAACTGAAGCAATGAGACCATCTATAACTTCTGTTCTGAATGTACTTTAAAAAAAAAAAAAAAACCCACCAACTTTCACTGTTATGCTGGGGGGAAAAAAAGATAGATTGGTTTATTTTCCAGCAATATGTGTGAAAGTAGAGATGAAATTATTGAGTTGCATTCCATATGTGGATATTCTATGCCTCTCTGTCATGGAATTCAATTGATCTCAGTGTAAAGGAATTGAGAGACAGACTTGCCTTTCGATTAATAGCTTAATAAAGGGAAACATCATAACATACTGTGTAATTCCTTTTGCATACCTCACATCCTAATTTTTATTTCTTTTATCTGTTAAACAAAACAGCTACTTGCATAATCTGTCTGAAAGAACTGCTAGGTAGGAAGGTTACTATCTCTTCCAATTAAAACTTGTTCCACATAAAACCATTTTTCTTTCAGGGGCGATTATATGAATGCTTTGGCACATTATGAGAAGGGAATCACTGGGGACAGTAAGGTATTTCATTTCCACTACTGATAGTATGTGTAGTATCAAATACTGCACTTTCAAGTGTTTTGTTTCAGATTATTTGAATTCAATTGTTTTATTTCAGTACTAAATCTACACAACTATTGCTTTGGTGATAGCAGTCCTTTATGTACTTTTTTGTGTATTTTTAATGCACAGAATGATGCTTTCTCTACTCATATAACATTATTACCATTGTGTTTGAATAGAATAACAAGACTAGTTTGAGCAGCTTCATAGTAGATGTGCAAACACTGTGGGTAATGTTGCTAGGATTTAATTGTTAAAGCAAAAATCTTTATTATTCCTTTGGTTATTCTTTGCTGAGTTTTTATCTACGTAAAGACAGGCTAGGATTACATTACAAAACAGACATCTTATTCAGTAGATATTCCTTTATTCTGGCATTATTTTCCCTAATATTTGCAAGATGCCTATTATGAAACAGCTGAAATAATAATAGGGGAATTTAATAGCGAAAATAGCAGTGTTTTCTGAATTCAAGCCACTTGCCCTTATAAAGTGTCAGTGGCCTTACCATCTTTGGGGAAAAAAAAGAAAAAAAAAGAAAAATGAAGAGAGATTACAAGCACATTTCCTTCTTTTTTTCTATTGTTAGCTTTGAAGGAAAGAATGAAGTAGTACTGAGCCATTTGTGATAATATATTCTCTGTATGCTTGGCTGGGACAGATCTTGTAAGAGAAATACACAAATAAACACCAAATGTTAAGGAAAAAAAAATTAAGCAGAGTTGTTCTTAACTAGTAAAAAATAGCTGAAGCTGAGCAAGAATTTCTAGGCAAAAATTGATTTCACCAAGTCTATGTAATGTTTTGTTATTTTGAATCAGTGTTTTGTTACTGTGGCTTTTGCGAGCCGCAATTTCTGATACATAATATCTCTGCTTTCCATTTTGTTGCTAGTACCAGGAGCACGATGAAGCTTGCCTTGCTGGAGTGGCTCAGATGTGCCTTCGAATGGGAGATATCCGTCAGGGAGTAAACCAGGCTATTAAGCATCCCAGTAGGTTACTAAAAAGGGACTGTGGAGCTATTCTGGAGAGTATGAAGGTATTCAAACAAATTAACAAAGCCTAAGGTTGAATATGTGAATACATTAAGATACTTATTCATAATCATAATTTGCAAATTATATTACAATGATTTTCAATATTACAGCAATTTTCAGAAGCTGCACAGCTGTATGAGAAGGGACAATATTATGACAAGGCAGCATCAGTGTACATCCGGTGTAAAAACTGGTAAGTACAGATTGCAGGGAGGTGTTCTGTTTGTTGTAACAGAGGACTTGATGTGGTGCTCTTTGGAAAAGAACAAGTCTGCAAATGTCTCTTTGGTTTTGTGGTTCCTCTCCCCAGACTTGAACAAGAACAGCGTTCACCTCTTAGAAGCTTATGTTGGTTTAAATATAGTCTTACTGGAAATGGGAGACTTCCTTTTTTTTTCCTGTTTTTGTGTCACGTTAGCTGCAGTTTACAGTCCTTTTTTGCATGTGTGAGTGTGCATGCATGTGCACCCTACATTTGGTCATTTAATTCATGCAGTATCTCTTAAGTTCATTAAATTTTGTTGGTCATCAGGTACCTAACTAAGACTTTGAATATTCAGACAGTTGGAAATTGTCCTAACTTGCTTGTTCAAATGGAGTCTATATCTGTTAGCTTTCAAAACAACTACCATAATGTTCTGTACATCATTTTAAAGTGGAAAGTGAAAGTTTACAGTGGAGAAGTACTATTTTATAGAGAGATTCTGAGGCTTAGTTGTTATCTAATTTTCATTTTATGCTGTTTTAATAGGAGAAACTGAATAAAATAGAGATCAGAAAGAGCCCCTCTCTTTCATGCAAGTGCTCTGAAAATTAGGCTGGAATATTATGCTCATTTACGATGCAAAAATTTATCCTGCTGTAGAAGTGTACCAGCAGCACCATGGTGAACCAAGAGAACACTTTGTTAAATAAGATTAGCTTATGTATAGTGATAGACTTGATGTGAAAGCTGGGAAGGGCATGTTTTGTTTCTTCAGGCAGAAGTTAAGTTCAGGTCTCCTGAAGTCTGAAAGGAATGCTCTGCGTTCTTGGCACAGAAGGGACATTTAGGGCCTGCCTTTTTTCAGCCTCACACGTGCTCTGCTGTGTTGGATGTTGTCATTCAGAGGGTCTGCCTGTAATTGTCTGGAGTTCTCTGCACAAGCTATAGCTGAGGCTTAAGCACACAGTCACAGGAGGCAGTACAACTGGACTGGTACTGGTTTCCTTTGTACTCTTGCTCAATCAGTAAGGTACAGTTTTAATACTGTGTTGCTTCTGTAGATGAATTGGAGACAAAAAGTGGCACTTCTTATGCTCATATATCTCAAATGAAAAAGTTTCTGTGTTCTTTAAGCCCATGTGCTCATGAAGCAGTCTGTTACTTCTCATTCTATTTCCAATTATTAAGCACAGCTCTTTAAACATTTTAAAGTGTCTTCAAAGCTTATACATTGTTAAATTCTTTCTTTTTTTAACCTCCTTTTCAGTACTGATATAAATATGCCCATTCCACCAGAGAAAAATGGAAACCAGAAATGTTTCTTCACTTTGTCTTGTCTTTCCAGGACAAAGGTTGGTGAGCTTCTTCCTCATGTTTCATCTCCAAAGATTCACCTACAATATGCAAAGGCCAAGGAAGCAGATGGCAGGTGTGTTTATTTGCATTTATAGAATATATAATCATTATTTATGGCATATGTTATTTCTATAAAATATACTAAGAGACAGACTTTAAATTTTGCTTAGAACATGCTTGTGAAAAAGGATTTAGAAATACCCAAGCATAAATATTTTAAACATAATCTAAGGACCTACTATTACCATCAGAGACATAGTTTTAATTGATTTTTTTCCCATCTAAACATTATTGTCTTTTTAACAAAAATTATTTGAAGGTCTTACGGTGCTGCAGCACTACAGCATTCCAGTTAATGGAATATTGAAGTTCAGTTTGTTTCTAACAACTCCTTTCATAAAGCTGTGATTTTTAAGGTCCTTCAAAATTGAAATAATCATGGAAGAATTTTTTTCAATCTGGAAGAAAATTACTGTTACATCTTAATAGCTGCTCTTGCAAGGCACTGAATAAGGTGAAATTATTGGCTAAAACAATGAAGACCAAAACAGGCCTTTGTCATATCAGCCAATAATCGCAAAATTTTAATCACAGAATTTAGTTTTCCACTTGTCACTGCCTGTACGGAAATGGAGTTCAGAATAATGATGGCTTATAAGATGAGACAACCAAGGCTAAATGCTTGGGTGGATGAGACTAGAAAATATTATTAGTGTTAACTGCATAGTGCAAGAATGAGAAATTTCTTTAACTCATTTACAGAACAGAAAATAGACTCATTTTTGAAACTGTGCTACTTGTTATGTTTGGACTTATTGTTCTCTCATTTAACGTGGAGCTGATAGAACAGATGAACTACTTCTAAGGTATACAAAAAGGGGTGCTTGACAGAGTAAGTTAAAAATACTTCTGTGGTTTTCTACTGTCTCAGCAAGAAATGTACTCCCAAGAGAAAATAATGTGGAGAGAAAAGAAGTCAGTAAATACAAAACAAGCCTATTTATGCAAACTGAGAAGAAGGTGTCACAGAATAACCTGTTATGTTTCTTTCATACCATGCTGAAAAGAATTATTTAAAAATGAGAAAAACTGTTGTGGACCTGTAATTTTTCAGGTACAAGGAAGCTGTGGTAGCTTATGAGAATGCAAAACAGTGGGACAGCGTAATCCGACTGTGTTTGGATCACCTTAATAATCCTGAAAGGGCTGTTAATATTGTGAGAGAAACCCAGTCTCTTGATGGGGCAAAGATGGTGGCCAGGTAGGTAGTAATTATACATTATAAAGTTCATCACTTTGAGAGCTGTTAACTGTTTCTCCTGCATTGTTGCCAGAGGATAAAACTGTGCTCAGTACAGTAAATTGAACTTTTTTTTCAAAGAAATCCTAGAAGTTTATAGAATATATAATATTTCCTTGAACACATTCTTAATACATCCCATAACTTACCTCAATCTGACATTGGCTTTTCATTCTACTTAAGTAGTGTATCACTCTTAAATCGTGATTGCATTGTCTAAGTTAGTGATTTTCTAGATGCAGCTATGGAGAGCACAGTAAAATTGCTATACACAGTTTTCATATTAACTTCTTTCAGGAAGAATATTCTTTATATTAGTTTTTATTGAACTTACAGCTTATGAGATGGGCAGTTAGAGTTTTAAAAGCATGGAAGAAGTCATACAGATCATAGCTGTTGGAAGTTGGTGAGGCGTGCTGGTGTATCAGACTCAGTTACTAATGCTTGGTTAATGACTATATATTTCAGTTTAGTGATTTGAGTTCTTTAAAGTTTGGACAAGTAACCAGGTACTACTTTATTTCTTTCTGACTCTTCAATTGAAAATGACATTAACCTGAAGTAGTGAGTTTAGAAAATAATAAAAGTTTGCCATGCTGTGTTATTTACAGTAAGTTAATTTTAGTAACCTATTTGAAAGATAAAATACGTAGATACAAAATTAGAAATACATCATACTTACATGCCACAAAATACAGTATGTTTCTTAAAGTTTGGAGCATTCATTGTGTTACCTAACTAAGGTATTAATTTGTTCATTCCAACTAGATTTTTCCTGCAGCTCGGTGACTATGGTTCTGCCATCCAGTTCCTGGTCATGTCTAAATGCAATAATGAAGCTTTCACATTAGCTCAACAGCACAACAAGATGGAGATTTATGCTGATATCATCAGTGAGTGTTCCAGTTTAATACTTTGCACACAGTATGTTTTACTGTACTCTTACTTGGTTTAGACCAAATTGAAGTGATAAGGGATGTGTGGTTTTGTTTCCCAGCCCTTTCCATTTTTTATTTTCAATCACCATTGGCAGATCTGGCATCCTGTTTTTAATTCAGGTCTATAAGCTGTGTTTTACTTCCAGCTCAGGTGTTTTTGAACCCTTGGCTGTGTTAGAGCTCTTTCTGTTTATCCACAGAGGTAAAACGTTTGTCTAGACTGTTCTTGTGTGTCAAGTGAGGAATCTCTTTTTTGACTTAATTTATTTAGTATTACATTTCTGACACTGTGAATTTTCCTAGAAGAGCTGAATTTTATCGCCTGTTTTCCTTTTGTAATGGTTCCAACTCTTGTCTTACATGTTTGTGTCACTTGTCCATTTTTTTTTTTTCCCCCCCCGGAGGCCATTTATGGCCTCCTGCTGTCACAGGAGGAGACTGAAGAGGGCCTTGCAGAGAAGCTGACTTGCACCTCAGGCCATCAAATCACTCAGTGGCCAACCTGTTGATTTGCAATATACATTATGCTTTTCTCGTATGTCTAGCAGCCTTCTTTGTGGAAAGTTTCACATAAATATCTAAAAAACTATCTCATCTTTTCGATAAAACATTGAAAGTTTCCCTTTAAAATCTTCCTCTAAAAAATGCATTTTTGCTAGGGTGGAGCAGTTACAAAAACTTCACAGCAGTTAGCTTGGTGATATACTATTACAATTGCTTGTCAAGGTGGGCAGTATTGTTCTATTATTATTCCTTGTGCTTTCTTCCTTTTCTCCTTCCACAACAGCATGGCTCAAATTGTAATCTAAGTGGGTAGAGAAAGGTTTTAAACCTAACTTTGGAGAAGAGGTTCTCTTTATGTGTACAGTAATACAGAATCTTGGCTAGAGGACTCAGTTGTATTCCCTGCTAAATGGTTAGATAGCACCTGATTGTCTTTTACTATGCAATACAGGTATATCCTCATATTCTTAAGCTGTGAAAATAATCCTTATGATAATATCATTTTTTCTGTTTTATTGTTGCCAAGACATAATTAAAAGAATAAATAGTATGTCATAGGCCATTCTATTATGTCTGTAGAAATCCCATTACCATGTGAAACCTGTGGAAACAATAATTTCAATGCATTCATTAGGCCCTGATGTCTGACATTTAGTCTTTTAAGTAGCAAAAAAGCATACAAGATGTAATTTGATTTTACTTGGCTTTGGGTTTCTCTGTATAATGGGAATTTCTTTCTTTGTTAGGGCTCTTTTCGTACTTAATAGGAATACTCTGTTATCATGGCCTTCTCTCTCTTGCAGCTTCCGAGAGTACCAGCAATGAAGATTATCAGAGCATTGCTCTGTATTTTGAAGGAGAGAAGAAACATTTTCAGGCGGGGAAGTTTTTCTTGTTGTGTGGCCAATATGGACGGGTCAGTACTTAAAGCAGTGATGGTTGACTGTTCATAGAAACTGTTGAAAATACTGTACTTCCAAATCAAGTTCACTTGTGGACTTTTATCTGTCTTAACTGATATATGTACTGATACAAAAAGGTGTTAAAAAGCTAAGTAAGGTATCTGTATTTATTATTTGATTCTATGAATTATACAGTGTCACGCAGATAAACTTTTCATAGCAGTAGAGGCGCCATATGGATTAATGTCACATTATCTTCAGTGAATTTCTAAGAGGTGTAAACATACAGGTAAAATATGTAGTACATTTGCTTGACCAATGAAGATTTGGTTGCCGTAAAAATAGTTTGTTAAATAGTGTTGCACGCCCGAACATAAACAGATCTTTAAAAAGAAGGAAGAATGTCAATTGGCAGGCAGGTCTGTCAGCTGATGCTTGCTAAGTGTTTGACTCCTGCTTACTGAGCACATGCTAAAAAAAGTTCCTGATTTTGCAGATTACAGCCATCATAGGTGACTGCTCTTTCAGCTGGAGCTAAGGAGGCTTCTAATGCCACATTAACCACAGTTAAATGAAGATATATGCCAGAATTTAGCAAAGACTTAACTCTGTTTTTCAGGATGAAAAGCAGCCATTACCTGTATAGCATATATGGCTATCCTGATGGCCATAAAATACAGTCCATCCATTGTGCCTTTTTTTTTTGGTCAAAAGAAAAAGAGAAACAACTTGGTAAAAATGAGAAAAATGTTAATTTCATGTATTTCAACTTAAACTCTTTTTCTACTTCTTTTTAGGCATTAAAGCACTTTATGAAAAGTCCAAGCACAGAAGATAACTTGGCTATTGAAATGGCAATTGAAACAGTAAGCAACTTTGATAAAATAAAATATTGCTTATCTTTTCAAGAAGTTTACTTTCAGTGTTGTGGCATTTTCCCATCATCAGTTGATAAATTAATGTAGCTGCAGTTTTTTATGAAAAGTCTGCTTGTGTTGTATTTTTTCTTATTTCCTCACAGTAATTTTTTCTTTATTTAATAGGTGGGACAGGCAAAGGATGAGGCCCTAAAAAATGAACTGATAGATTATCTTACAGGAGAGAATGATGGCATGCCTAAGGTATTGTATTTTTGTCACTATTGTTGCATCCTGTTGCTGTACTACAAGATCACTTGAGTTTATTTTATCCTAAAAATTTTGGTAGACAGATTGCTTTTTAAGGATTGCTTTCACTAAGGAGTGAGGCTTATATGATCATTCTCTGAGTCATTTCACCCAGTGACTTCAATTTCAGAAAGATGAGAAAGCAAGTGTCTGAGATACAATCATCTTTCTCTAAACACTGTGGAGACAGCAAAGGAGATCCAAATTAATGCTCACACGACAGAGACAGAAGTTAGCTGTTCAGATCAGTTAGCCCACTGACAGTCGTCTTTGCCAGATGGTCAGGCAGCATGTGTGTCTCAAGACAAGCAGCACTACTGATGTCTTGCACAATAGGGAACTGGTCATACTGTCACAGTGGAAGAAAGTAAGGTAGTAATTAGGCAATGAAGAACGAAAACACATCAACTAATGAGATACGTTGTGGACAGATTTTCAGATTATTCAGCCCCCCTTGATTTCTTAATCATGGAGTCATGTCTTCTAACCCCATCTCTTGGGTTGGAAGAGACCTCAAGAATCATGAAGCTCCAATCCCCTCAGACACATGCAGGGCCACTAATCTCCATATTTAATACTAGACCAGGCTGCCTAGGGCCCCATCCAATCTGGCCTTGAACACCTTCAGGGATGGGGCATAATTGAGTAATTAATGACTGTGTTTTCAAAAGGACATTAGCCCAAAAAGAATTTGGAAATGTGAATTGAAGGGAGAATTTGCCATTGAGATCACCTGAAAATGTAAATGCTTCCTGTGGATGCCCATATGACAATTAAACCCTTTAAAAACCCAAAAAAACCTTTTTTTGGCATTACTACGTAGCAGTATTTAGTTTAAAGTTTGGGTTGTTTATTCATAGGTTCAGTTTCATCTGCAAATACAGGCTACAGTTCTGTGAAAGAAAACACAGAGTTTCTGTTCTGTGTTGGAGAATAGAGTTCATATTGAATTTATAAGAAAATGAAAGAACATGAAGTACATAGGAAGAAGATCTTTGAAGACAGATTTTGATGTATTAGTTAGACCAATACCATAGTTCTGGTAATAGCAGAAAAGGATGACTCAAAGCATTAGCAGGATATATACTATACAAGAAATAATTTTGACTATATTGAGTTGATGTGTTTTTGTTTCTTTTTTTTTCAGGGAAAATAAAAAATGTCCACTGTAAATACACCATTAGGTATCAGAACTGCAGTAGTTGAGGTTAAGATGATAAACAGCTCTTTTGTGAAGTAGCCTGCTGGTGTGTTATCATGTTTCTTTGAGTTCAATCTATAGAAAAACAGGCTTCACAGAGCATCTTTTGTTTTGATGTCCATAGAACTGATGGTACGTTCAGTCATATTTGGGTTTGAGTTCATGGGGAAAAAAGAGTGGAAAAAAAGCCTTCAAGTTGAATTGCCTGTCACAGGAGAGTTTGAGTGCAAGGAATGTGAGCCAAGTGGAGCCACAGCCATGTTTAGGTAGCTATGAAAGCCAGACTTCAGGTGCAGACACTATGGTCTGCAATTCAGTCCTTAGTCAAGGAACTTAAACTCTTGTACGAACTCACAGTAAATACAGATCAGATACAAAAAGGCATTTATGGAAGAGTAAGTTCTGTCTTACTGAGGGGAGTGGGATTTGGTAGTAATGAAAATGACACGTTGGCACAGTAAGGTTATTTTACCTCTAATACTACAGATGTGGTTTATGATTCTGTTGTGAGGTTAAAAATCTCTGTCCTCTCAGCAGAGTGCCCAGAGGCAAATGATGTAATATGTTAGCCTTCCAGAGACACTAGATAGACAGTTGATGGCTACACCAGCCTTGCTTTTGCAAAATCAGAAATTGGGAAAAAACAATTATGTATGTAGGGTTTTTTTAATTCACTTCTTAATATGTGTCTGTAATTTGAAGTTTGAACTACAAAAAAATTGTATGAGAAGTAAAAAGTAATGAAACAAAATAGAATCCAACTGCAAGAGATCAGAAGAGAATGAAGCCATTAGAGACATGGTACAACAAATCCCAAGGGAGCCTGTAAACAGGAGGGGAGTCAACTCTTTGAAAAGGTAGATAACAGCAGGACAAGAGGAAATGGTTTTAAGTTGAGGGAGGGAAGATTTAGGTTGGATGTCAGGGGGAAATTCTTTACAAAGAGTGGTGAGGTGCTGGAACAGGCTGCCCAGAGAGGATGCCCTGTCCCTGGAGGTGTTCAAGGCCAGGTTGGATGGGGCCCTGGGCAGCCTGGTCTAGTCCTGAATGTGGAGGTTGGTGGCCCTGCGTGTGGCAGGGGGTTTGGAGCTTCGTGATCCCTGAGGTCTCTTCCAACCCTGGCCATTCTGTGTTTCTGTGATTCTGCAATCAGTGTAAGCAAAAGTAATTTTGTATTTATGCTGTAAAGTGGTTGGGCGGAACCTGTCCCGTCCTGTCTTTTTCCTCTTGGCAGCAGCCTGCCCACTGGTTGTGCGTAGGGCTGGGTAAGGGAAGTGAGCTGCTGTGATCTGCATGGTGAAATGGTTCTGAAGATTGTAGGAAATATTCAGCATCTGTGTGAATGCCATAATTACTGTCTTTAACATTGTTTTGAAACTCAATGTAGAGCTTTCTTTTCCTTGTTTAAAAGCTCTTTCTTGTTCTTCTAAACGCTTTAATCCAATCTGCCATAGTCTCTCTCAGTGAGTAGCATCATTTTACTTTATCAAATTGTAACTATTTGTTTAAAAAACAGATGTAGAAATCAATTCTCCCTTATCCTTATTCTGCTGGTACGGAGTCGCTGCTTCTGAAATTACCAAGAGGGGGGTTTTAGAGATAGTGGCTTTTCTGCGGTAGTGTTCTTGTAAAGCTGAGTGTAAGAGTGAATTAAAGTAGGCAAGCAGCAGAAACTTGCTAATCCCTTCAGCACTCATCTTCAAACCCAGCTATTGCTCAGAGCAGCCTGGGTGCTTTTTTCGGCCAATGTCATGAGGCTTTAATGAAGCACCATATTATCAAAAATATTATATTAAGCATACATTTGCTGCACTGTTGTCTCATAAGCTAGTTTGTAATGTGTTATTATTGTTGACTCTTGCATTTGTTGACTTCAGCATGCTGAGATTCTTAATTTGTCATGTGTGTTTTAGAACTTTCCAGGAAGCATTAAGTAGCAAAGTTCTGCTGTTCTGTCTGTGCATGTTTTCTAGGCACAAACGTTGTAGAAAGCAAAACTAAGTTGAAATAACAGCTATCTAAAATTAAGACCAGGTGGAAAATTAATTATTGGAATTCCGAAGATTTTAGGAAATGTGTTGACAGTTGGAAATTCCTTTCTTTATTTATTGCCTTTTTAATGTCTAGCATGAAAGGTTAGAAAGTAAAACATAAAGCATTTCTTTAACTTGCCTTCTACTTTTGCATTTTTTTCTCCATATGGCTGCCATGTGAGTTATTGAAATCTGTTCTTTGAGATGCAGTGAAGGACGTGGCAGCTCCCACGTGAGGCGGCTGCTCTGTCCCAGGCAGGAGAACAGGGAGAGGAGCAGCCCAGCAGGGCAAGTGTAGACACACCGTGCCCACACCAGGAGGTGTTGGGAACAGGGAAAAATCACCCCATAGCCCACGCAGCATTGTAATTTTCTTGTGACCCCACTCAGGGAACTCAGGATAAATAATATCCACCGATACATGCGATTGCATTTGTTTCTTATCCAGACAACCATTTCAATGCTGTTAAACTGCAGCTCTTACAACCTTTCAACTTTTCACTGTTTAAAATTCTGTTACATCATTACTTAATTATTTTTGCTCACTTCGTGTTTTGCCTCATAAGGGAAGTTAAAGAGAATTTGACTCACCCCTATTCTTTCTGCATTCTGGTATTCCTTGCTTTTATTTCTGTGATTTTTTTTTCTTCCCTTCTTGCTTCCTGCATCTTGGATAGGAAATTAATCTTTGCAGTCATTTCTTTATTGGGAAATGTGTTTATACCTTTCATATTTCTTTTCCCTTGAATTTCTTTCTTGATTCTTTTTTCTTTTTTTGCGATGTGTTTGAGACTTGTATGCAAAAGCCGCACCATGTTCTGGAGTACAGCCCAAGTAATTATCTTTAAAGAACTTGTATACAGTTTAAACATAAAATACACATTGTAAGTGTTCGGCTTTACTGATAATATCACAGAATTAGTTCAACTTGGTTTTGTGTTTGTTGCTTTTCTTTCTCACTAAGCTGTCCCTAAAGCTGCTGATGTGTTTTGTTTCCGACTTGCCTCTCTCTAACTGGGGAGCATCCCATTACGTGCTACATTTCAGATTAAGTTGGCCTTGATTAACAAAGACAAGGATTGTAACATACAGACTGCACTTTTTTTTTTTTATCTCATTTTTGAAATCACTGCTAGAGATATAAAATAGTGCCCCTAAACCAGATTTTTTTTTCATGTAACAGTTCCTCTTCCTTGAAAGTAAGGCCCTTCTATCCAGAGTTGTATTTCAACTGCATTTTTAGAAATAAGAATCTTTCGGTCTCTTGTCAATTTTCTTAAAATACTTACAGAAGTCCAAGTCTTGTGTTGACCTTTTTTTTTTGTACTGGTGTATGGGAAGTCTAAGTCTCTTTTAAAAAACAGAAATCCTGATTGTTTTCTTCATCCTGTTTTATGAAGTTTTGATTTAAAATTATTTCACCAGTTTTCTTCATATTGAATGAAGCTGTTGGATTCTCACTTCTTGGGTGAACCCTTTGCTGCATTTCCCATTCTTGAATTCCACAACATACCGACAGTACATAGTGCAGCAAATTAGAAACCTTATACATTTCATTAGCCGATTGTCTCCTTAATTTTCAATTCTTTTAGCTGCCCCGGCCCTCACTCACACTAAGCTGTGTGTTCACCTGGAGCTGTAACAGTGACCTCAGCAAGGTTCTGGAGTCCTCTTCTGCCACCACAGGCAACACCAGCCTGAGCTGTTGGTTCTCAGCTCAGGGGCCCCACAGCGAGCGCGGTGGGCGAGAGGAGGAAGGGAACGCATGCTTGGCATTTACCAGCATTAATTGCTTTTGTCTGACTTAATTAGGATGCCAAGTACCTATTCCGCTTGTACATGGCACTGAAGCAATACAGAGAAGCTGCCAGAACTGCTATAATAATCGCCAGGGAAGAGCAGCGTTCAGGTAAGTCAGGTTTTTCTGATAAGACAAATATGTGATGCTGTGACCTCACAGTGCTGCAGGTACCATAGATTATGCTAAAAAGCCTTGCTCTTTTGGTAAATACAAAGCTTTTAATTATATTCATTCAGTTTTGAACTTGAAATAGCTTTTGTGAAAAGATGGGGATTCATAATTGTGTATTAAATGCTTGGAAATAAATAAAGTGATGGAAAATTTCAGCATTCTTTATATTCAGTGGTGGAGACTGCTTGAAACTTTACTTTTCTGTATAACAGACCTTAGAGTTGCGCTTAAACTACACAGAGTTTCCAGCTTTGGATTCTGATCCTTCAGTCTTTGCATGTTTCAAATTTCAGTAGATGTGTGAAGGAGATGGGCTGTGCCAAAGGGTCAGATACCTGCGTGCCTGAGCCTTGCTTTTGCCTGAAGTTACAAAGAGAAAAAAAAGGAATAAGAAGGGACAAGACTAGAAGCAAAATAACTGTCTACTCTGCTGGCTGCTTTTGCCATGGCAACAGCCCTACCAAAACACTGCTTTCTTTTCATTACAAATAATTTATGAAAAATATCCATAAAGGAAAAGCAGCAGCCTCAGGAACTGCAGGACAGTAATGCCCATGGAAATTAACATTAATGGACAAACAGCAATGGGCTGAGGCTGGGGCCTTGACAAGCATGGTCTGTCAGGGCAGCACAGCAGTAAATAAAGCATTAGTGCTGATAATGTAAGCAGGAAATGTACAAGCTCATGGGTTTGATTATTCTTTAGCTTCTTTGAATCTGAAAACGTGAACCTAAGTTGGAGTGTTCCATGTTGTAGTTCATATTCACTGCCTTGCACAGATGTGTTCAGAAACTGTGTCAAAAGAAGCCCTGCATTTTTCTCAGTAATATCACCTGTTCTGCAGCAACTGTTTCCTCTGCAGAGGCAGTCAAGGGTTTTTCCCCTCTTCCTTGAGGGGATTTCAGCAAGTTTGATTTTGAAGTTTTCACTGATATGGTTGGTGAAACTTTTCCTTAACAATCCATTTAAAATTCTGTTTCAGTCTGTACTGTTCACCGTATACACTTTGGGTATGCCATTTCCTATACAGTTTTCCCTTAAATTGTTTCTCATGTAATACTCACATGATATTAAAGCTGATGATGCTGTGCTGCACAGTTCCAGCAGCTTGATTCAATGGCAGTAACAACACACAACAAATTGCTTCGTGGAAACGGAGAGAAGCAATGCTTGGTGAAATAACTAAATCTGAAGTTTTCCTTAAGTGCCTCCAACAGCAAAGAATATGACTTCGTTATACTTTAAATAATGACAAATAAAGAATACAGGAAGAATCAGCTAGCTAAGAGCAGTCTGACCATACAGAACACATTTTAATGCTGAATCTAACTGTGGTTTCCAGACACCTCTTGTCAGTGATCTGAAAGCAGTGCAATGCCACAAATTAACATAAATTAACATTCACATTTAAGTTCTCTCCCTGAAAGGTCTGGGGTTGCTTGGTTCCAGAGGCAAGGAGTTGCCAAAGCAAATGATAAAGTAGTTTTCTTAATTAAAATTATCTTTGCTCTGCTCTGTTGTGGAAGCAGTGTTTCTTGGATACAGCATCTTCCATTTTTAAAGTTTTATTATACAAAGTTGTTATTCGCATAAATGTTTTGCTACTGTCTCGATGACTTCTGCAAGTGTATTTTTTTTCTTATTTAATTCCCTGGCTGATACTGGTTGGGATCCTGAGACAAACAAGCAACTGCTTATGACTTTGCAAAGAAATTGTCACGCAGAAGTTTTGCTCTAAGACTCAATACAGCTTCATGTTTGGCTTCCTTACATGTTATTAGGTTACCAAAAAAAAAAAATTACAGTTCAGTGCTTTTTGTTTTTAAGGAAATTACCGAAATGCACACGACGTTCTTTTCAGTATGTATTCAGAATTAAAGACCCAGAAGATTAAAATTCCTTCTGAGATGGCTACAAACCTTATGATTCTACACAGCTATATTTTAGTGAAGGTAAGGAATCGAGAAGCTGAGTTTTTACACACGTTGCACATTCTCTGGTTTACTCAAGTGTACGTGTGGGTGCTCTGTATTCATGAACTGTATTGCCACAGAGGTTGCAGAACGGACTCCAAGTGCAAGCTAACAGTGAGCTTCAGGAGAATCCATACCTGTTTGATGCTTCTGCCTCTTTGGTTAGACTATTCTTTTTAAAATACTGAATAATTTAAAACCTAAGTATGGCTTCCTATGCATATGGCATTCATACTAAAAAATATGTGCACTGCTAGTACTATTATTAGTCACAAGCAGATCACTGCTTTTCTTTAATTGAAATTAGACAGGGCAGCCCCAGCTATTTCTGGTGGCTATCACATGGCCAGTCAGGAAGAAACCACAGCCTGTGGCCTTGCACCTCACCTGCCTGCCAGCCATGAGGCAGCAGCCTGCTGGTGGTGGCCTGGAGACTAGAGAGACTTCTGGAGAACAGCTCCCATTAGTCTCTGCTTCTTCTTCTAGAGCTTAATACATGTGTGCTCAGTTTCACTAACAGGCTGTGGGCGTGCAGCTCCCTAGAGGACAAGCACCAAGAGCAGGAACTGCTCTCTGCTCTCTGAAGGCTGCAGTTAATTCGGTGTGTTTGTTATATTCCAGACTCACGTGAAACGTGGTGACCACATGAAGGGAGCACGTATGCTTATACGTGTAGCCAACAATATCAGCAAGTTCCCATCACGTGAGTACTGACAGCATAAATGAGTGGGCTGTGCTCTGCAGGACAGTTCAGGAGTCATTACTAGAAGGTACCTGGGGTGCTTCCACGGGGTGGTTCCTCAATAGAGAACCTCCAGGAGGGGTTCCTCAACCAAGGTTAATGATGTGTCCTCAAGCACCATAACTGCAGTGCTAAGTAGCCTGAACTATGCATAAAGTCTCAGGATCGATCCAATGAGCTGATGTTCTGTGAGTTTTTATCACGAAGTTGAAGTAGCCTTCTTTTGAAAAGGCTGCTTTTTTGATATGTGGAACATGTAGAGGGAAATTTTCCTTGACACTGCTGTCATGTATGGCTGCAGTACTGATAGTGTACCTCTCCTCACCTGTGCATACATAGGCTGTTACGTGGGTCAGTCTGTCTTTTCTGCTAATTCTCAGCCAGTAGTAATCCTAGTTAGTGTTTTATCTTTTTACAGCCAGGGTTCTCTCTCAACACACTGCTATAATGCAGACTTTAAACAGCATAAACCAGATCTGGGAGAAACAGTTATAATGAAAACACTCCCAGTGCCAGGCTGTGCTGCATAGGTACCAGGAAGGAAGAGGTGAACCCATGGTTCTTGGGTGTGGTTACAGGGATTGCACAGATTTGTGCAGCTGTGTGATATAGAAGAATGCTGTCATCTTTCATCGATGTCCTAGCAGCGCAAAGGTTTAAATGGTAATATTAGTAAATAATTATTGCTATTGGTTCATTTTGTTGCAGACATTGTACCCATTTTGACTTCAACAGTAATTGAGTGTCACAGAGCAGGATTGAAGAACTCAGCCTTCACTTTTGCTGCTGTGCTGATGCGACCTGAGAATCGAAATAAAATAGATCTTAAATACAAAAAGAAAATCGAAGCAATGGTCAGGTAGGCTGTGTTCAACTGTACTTCCAAACATTTGCCAGGCATTAAAAGCACTGTGAAAGATCTGTGTTCAAGTTCAAAGAGCTTGAGTTTTTATTCGTGTTTGCATCTTATTGCTTAGGCACCCAGATAAAACTGAGGCAGAGGAGCCAACAACAGCCTGTCCCTACTGTGCATTCCAGCTCCCAGAATGTGAGCTCTTATGTCCCAGCTGTAAAAACAACTTGCCATACTGCATCGCAACGGTGAGTGCCTCTTCTATGCTGTGAGAATGAACACAAAGCTGCTTTTTTTTTTTTCCCATCTGCACTTTGCTAATAGATTCAGGCTAAGGCTTGGCTATTCTTTTCAAGCTATTAGCAAATCAGTGCTTTCCATGTTAAGTACTGGGCCAGTACTGGTTTCAGTATTAGTGATCCTGACACAAATGAGAAACCCTACTGCTTTTGTTTCTGGATTCTTTACAGTCTGTTGAAAAGGGACAGTGCACATTTCCCAGTGAGAGAGCCACGCATCTCACCTGTCATTTCAAAATCCTTACACTGTGGTTAGCTCCTGTACACAAACATTTCATTTCTACTAGGTTGAAGGAATTTATCACACTACAATTACAGAGTAAGTACAGATTTACTAAAGCAGGAAGCAAATTATAGAGTTAACATACTTTACTTTTAATATTAAAACTAAAGGATCAGCCTTACAAAAAATATTTAGTTTTTTAAACCATTTTACTCCATTGGCTTAGCAGAATACTATGGTCTGTGTACATGTCTATTCATTTATGTTTCATGTATTTAAGCTGTCTCTTGGTTATGGTTCCTTTACATCACAGTAACGTCATCAGGGCTGTCACTTTTCTCATACCTTTAGAGAAAGCGTCAAAACAAACCATTGCTGCACACACTGTATTAGAGCACAAATTGTTAAACACAGTTCAAGGCACTGTTGGGCTTTACGGTGTTGACCATGGTACATAAGAATTTTCTGCATCAGACTCCAACAGGAAATCAAAATTTAAAAAAAAAAAAAGGTGTTGCAGCTCTCCTGCTATGTTCACAGACAGCTGAGCCCTTGGGCTCAACTCATATGGCTTTGCTGGCATTTTTTGAACTTTACGTAAAAACCTCAGTAAATTTACAATCACCTCTTTCTATCCATATATCTACAGGGGCAGTAATTTTTAAAGTGATAATTTCATTCTTAGATTGATAAAAAAATAAATACAAAAGTAGTGAAAACCTTGTTTATCATTTAGAGCTCTTTTTCTAGTCACAATATTTACACAGTAAGCAAAGTAACACTGTAATGATGTGGGTTTTTTCATTCCTTAACATCTTTAGACCTCCACTGCTGAGACTTTTTCCACAGTAACAGACAGAAGCTGAACTGCCAGGTGTAGCAGGAGGAGCACCTGCCCTTGAATGACTGCTTTGTCTTGT
Source organism: Chrysolophus pictus (assembly GCA_037305975.1). Classification (NCBI taxonomy): domain Eukaryota; kingdom Metazoa; phylum Chordata; class Aves; order Galliformes; family Phasianidae; genus Chrysolophus; species Chrysolophus pictus. The sequence continues at coordinate 21,911,835 of CM074579.1, forward strand.
GTGCAGGGTCGACACATGGTAAGGGATGACTGGACTGTCTGCCCCCACTGTGACTTTCCTGCCCTCTATTCAGAATTCAAAACGTAAGTTGGGTTTTTTTCTTCTACTGAAGGATTCCAGTGTTCATTCCATCTAACATACTTTTAAGGCATCGTTTTCAAGTGAACCAGCCCAACAGCAGCCACTGGAATATGAATTTGCACCTAGCACTGGGTGCAGACTAACAAAGCACTCATCACTTAGAAACTCCTCGTGGTCCAGTGCCAGCTGCTTTGGGCATGGTCTGCTGCCTTTTCCTCATGTCCACTCAGCCAGCAGCAGCCTTTCTGTTGGGGCTAGCTCTCAAATGTTTAAAAAAAATTTAACACAAAATTCACCTTTTCCCCTGCTAGCAAGAAACAGCAGCTACTCAAGCCTGTACCTCTTACATTGTATACATTACAGGACTTACTCAGGCCCAAATGTTTGATAGTGTTACAACCATCCTTTGACCTGTTGTCCCTCTTCCTTTAAAACAGCATGTTACAGACTGAAAACATATGCCCAATGTGTTCTGAAAGAATCAACACTGTTCATCTTAAGAAAATAAATGACTGCACGCAGTACCTGAAACAAGATGACATGGACAGCTAAGTTCAGGTATGTATGAGAGCCTCTTTTTGTGGGGCTTTGTGGGTTTAGTTGCTGAGGTTGTAGAGTTTGTTTTTTAATTAGATAGCAGGGCTCATTTGAGAGGACAGTAGCAGTGTTTCCCAGCAAGGACAGTTCAGTGTTCACGACTTTAACTTATAAGGCTGCATCTCAATCCCTCAGGTTGTTGAGGTGCTGATTTAACATTTGCCCTTAAGTACATAGAGGATATTTTTTGCTTCATTTGCACCAAGCAGGCCAGCAGTAGGAGAAGCCCTTGTGTTCTCATATTCAAGAGCAGTTCTGAGCTTTCAGTGCTTTAGTTTCTGTTAAACAGTTCTTAAGTTTTTAGGTATTTTGTTCTGGCTTTAATTGCAGCTATAAAATTTAAACACTACAAATTTTGGAACTAAATCCCTCTCTGCTTTGCTTTTCTGTGGCTATGGGGTCATTTAAAAAAAAAAAAAGCCTGATAAATGCAGGAAAGTCAGAACCTCTGCCAGAACATGCTGTGCCCTTAAGCAAAAATAGAAACCTCGTGTGAAACACATTTTATTGTAATTCTATACACTGCTTAATTGCTATCATGTACAAATATGCAGATTAGGATTTACTATTTACAAGATTTCAGTACATAATAACAGAGGATTTATTATAAAAACAGTCCTGTGAAGACTTGCATAAACACCAGGTAACTACACATCACATTTGCATCATGTTCATGCACCCTGGTGCTTGTTCTACAAGAGTAGTTATGGCTTGTAACACAGCATGTTTGGTACGTACAGCACTGCCCAGTGTGAGAACAGGAGCTACAACACCTCTATAAGAGGAGCATTTTCAATGCACTGGTTCTGTATCACCAGATCAGTTGAATGTTCCTGACAGAAGTAAGATAAACAAAGCCACCTCCAGAGCAAGATTATTCTGTTTAATGTCTTGTTTTCTCTTTTCTTTTACCTTCTTTTTTTGTTGTTTCTTCATTTTTCTCTCTTTTTGGCAGCTTGGAAGACTTCACCTTTTTTTGCTACAAAGAGAGCACAGGGAAAGTTTACAATTCCAAGAGTAACCTGGCAAAAGATGTAAATCAAATGCAGTGAATTAAAAACTAAAAAAAAAAAAAAAAAGGGAGCAGGGGGAAGAAACTCTGTCCCCTTCCCTTTTAGGAATCACATTTTGAAGTGCAATGGAATACAGACACTACAACACTGTCACAGTTCCCTGGTTTAGCAATAGATGGAGGGAAGTTTGCTGCTGCTGTCTGTAAGGACATGACCAACACTTTTGTTATATACATTATTTAATGTGTTACAAAGATGTCTCACTGCGGTCCAACATTCTAGTAGAAAAAAACAAGTGAAAATAAACTTTTTTTTAAAAAACTACTAAAAGTCAAGAACTTAAGAGATAATGCATTTAAAATCTGGTTTTTGTTTGGTTTTTGATTCTGATGTTACAAGTCCCAGAAAGTTAACATAAAAAAGTTTAATTTGGTAGTGTAATACGGAGGAAGATAAATCACCTTGATCATTGCATCACTTTCAACAGTATCTTGCTCCTCCTCATCAGATTGGAACTCTTCCACATTCAGTTCTTCGTTCAGTTCAGAGGTCCCCATGGATCCTGACTGCCGTCTGGACATCTTCACAGAATGAAGGGAATATGGAGTCAGATGCACCTCTTTGTTGTAGGCACGTGTAAAAGCTGCCTTGACCTGTTAGGAGGGAAGGAAACACTGAGCATCAGCATAACTAACAGTTTATTTGTATATTTACAACCTCTTTTTCAGTTGAGATAAGTACTTTACCTGCAAATCTACGAATGGAACAGTGAGCTGAATGTCTGATTGCAACTCTGTATCTTTTCTTTACTGGACTTCTTATAAAAAGTCTTACCAGAGAAAACTATCCCTCACTTCTGAAATCATGCCTTACTCCAAATATCGCTTTTTGGCACTACTTCATTTGTGAACAACTGTCATCAAGGATGAAGTACAAGGAAGGGTAACATTTCATCCAAATTCTGACAGACACACTGAGAACTCCCTGAGAATGCATTAGTTTCACAAAAAAAGAGCAAATATCCCTGTGGTTTTATGGTTTTGTTGGCCCCCCCCCTTTTTTTTTTTTTAATGTTTTAATAAAAATATTTTTTGAAGTAAAATAAGCATTGTTACTTATGTATGTTACCTACATTATGTATTTTAAATGTGGCCAAGGCAATGCCTCTTAACTCGATGCAGTCCAAGACACAGGGTTGGACACCTGTGCTCAACTCTAAAACAACCGAGGCTGCGTCCCTTAACAGGATGCCTCAACAGCTGAACTGCTATGGATTTCCATGTTCAATTAAATTACAGTTCATAAGATGATGCATTTGCATCTTCACCAGCATATCCATACCATAACTATCATTGTAAGATTTCCTTCCTAAAAGATGTGAGAAGAAAAAAATTTACTAGTAAATTGTACCTTGGGATCCAGCTTTGAAAAAGGACTGGGTTTACCTCCCCACATGCTTATTTCCATTATGTTTTCAATGTCTTCTTTCATCAGGCAGTAAGAGTCCATGAATGCTATAGCATCTTGTACCCCATCTGCTCCGAAGGCTTTCAGTGGCTGGATGAGTGCATCGCGCAGATGAGACAAATATTCCATATTTACTGTCCTCTTGCATGCCTGGGTTCTTTGTCAAATTGAAAGAGAGAAGTCAATCCGTAGAGCTCAACACAGCTCTTCTCTAAACACAACCTCTAGTTAGTCGCTCAGCTGCCTTAAGAGTTAAGCACAAGCTGAGCTGTACCATTTCTTCTGTCACACTTGGATTAGGGAAAACCTGATGCAAGGTATTCAGCACACAAAAACCCAAGTGTTTGGGGAAACACAACCCCAACTTAAAAAAGAAGAGTCCTCAGTCTGACTCTTGCCCAGAATAGCAATATAAAAACATCACCAACAATCTACGAGGATACTCCTAGAATACACATTTAAGATTGTATCAAGGACAGCACAGAGTTACTGGCAAGTGATGAGCTATGGAACGAGATGTCTCTGTTAATATTCACCAAGTTATCAGTACTACCTCAGGCTCATGTGCATTGCCAGTTCTTGGATGATACGTTCGTGTTTGCCCGTAGATGAAAATTTCCCCAGCCAGCTGGGAAAGACAGGAAACTGGGACATGTAACCTCTCATCAGCTCCCCAGGAAGAACACTCGAATAAATAGCCTGAAAAAAAATGACACACACAAAACTTACTTAGAACACAATGGATTTCATCTCACTGACACCCACCCATACTACTCCACTTGTTTCACTGAAAGCAGCTAAGTGAATAGAAAATAGCTCCACACTACAAACAGTTCACCTTAAGACAATCTTGGCTGCTTGTTTCTGTTTATCCCTTTTAGATTACAGCTTCATCTCTTGTACCACCCTATTCGTTACCATGATGTAAAATATCTGTGAAGACTTTTTAAATCCTTTCTTTTTAAATGGTTCGTTTCTCTAGTTTAGAGTACAGTCATACAGATAGCTGATTTCACACAAACAAGCACTATCATCTCCAGGAGATGGACATGGTACAGCAAACACTTCACAAGAACACAGCTGCTAGAAGATGTAATTATGAAGCTATCTAACCTCAGACAGAGGTCCCTTCCGACTTGTGGTACAATACATTCTCTGATGCCAGTCGTGGCCCTTTATGCACAAAAAAAACCAACCCAGCAGCCTTGTGGCATACAGGAGTACTGACATAAGTTTAGATGTTTCTACAGTTTATAAAGAAGGTTTACGTTTTTTCCAGTGTTTCAGAAGACTGTTTCACGATACAACATGAGGTCATCCATTTGATTTATAGGAAGCTGCTCTACTCCCCAGCAGAACAGAAGCATACTACGTAAAGCATAAACTATAGTAGGTCATCAAATTACACTGACATTTTGAGGTTTGAGTCTTATACACTGCACCCCACACGTAAAGCACACAAAGTGAGTGTTGAGTGCTCACCTGTGTCGGTAGAAGGTTCCAGTTTTGCTTGGTACGAATCTGTTTGTCCACCAGATCACCATCACATATACTATCAGCAGCTCTGCTCAAGAGCATCAAATGTTTCTTCAGATCTCCTCTGGAGGAAAAGAAAAATTGATTTTATTACAAAGCAAAACATATACAGAAAAGTTTTAATTTAAATTTTACTCTTTGTGAAATTCTACATGAATTTAGGGTATGCAATAACTCACCCAGCAGCAGCAGGTTTCACGTGCACATAGTTCTCTTGAACAAAGAGAGGTGCTAAGGAATAGTCATGGAAGAAGAGATCTGATTTGTCTATAAGAGACATACGAGAAGCTTCCTCTCCAGCAGCAAAAACCTTCCGGACAACATCAAAAGGGCCCTAAATGATAAAAGTATTTCAAGAAGTGGGTTGCAAGGCAAACAAACTAACACTCAGCACACTGTCAAGAGAATTACTATAGTGACTGTACACAGCAGTATCTGGACTCATCAGCACAAGCTCAGCATCCAGCATTGTCCTTTTAAATGTGCCTTTTCAATAGTGCTTTGCCAGTTTTGAGAACTGAGTTCTAAGATTAAAAGAATTTCCTCCTAAAGACAGCAATCAAAATGAGAAGTATGAGATGAAGTATGCGTCTTACTTAAAAGACAGCACATCAAAATAGGGAAGTCAGTGCTGGATTAACTGCTGACCCATTACTTGTGGCAAGACTGACACATACTCAAAACATTTGACAGTGCCTTGCATATCTAGGCTATCAGTGCTTTACTTCAGAAGATACTTACACACCTAGTAATTGCACTGAAATATCACAATACCAGTCAATCCAATATTTTACACATACCAGTTTGATATCCTTTTTGGCTCTGCTGGCGTCTGTTTTGGCCTCATCGTAAGTCAATGATTTCTCTTTTGCACACCACATATTGAGATTATGCAAAACCTAGAAAATGCAAGTGACAATGTGGTAGCATAGAAACACTTCAGAAGAAAAAAAAAAAGCCTAATCTCTATATCTAAATTTGTGCTAATGCTGAAATGGCACTGACCTGTCTGATGTCTTGATTTGCTGCCAGGATTATCTCGTTCATAGCAGGTGGTGGAATTTTCAAACCTTCTTTAAATGCAATAGACATCATGGCACCCTGTAACACAAACAGTTCTGAGAAACTGACAGATTTCTTATTAATTCTTTCCCTTACAGAACACATTACAAATGTGCTGGGTTGTTTGTTTTTTGGTTTGGTTTTGTTTTTTTTAATTAAGTATAATTTAAACTGTTTCCTTTACGAACATAAAAGTCAGGTCAATCCTTGACACTGGTATGAGATCATTTAAAAAAAATAATCCTTGAATGTGTTTAAGATGGACATCTATATCTGAATGGCTTTGAGATACTTGAGTCTTCCCTCCCATAAAGCCAGACAACACCATTTGGGAAAGCAGAGTAACTCAGTGAGGTGACCTACTGAGTTTCAAGCAGTGTTTTCCAATTCTGTATGAACTGTGCCACATGGAGATAAGATTGCTGCTGGTAATTCAGTGCAAGCCATGCAGCCATCTTTACCTTAATCTGTTCTAGACGAGGTCTCTGAAAACGAAGATCAAAACAGTAGTGGACCAAGGAACGAATTTTTGGATGGTTTCGATCGTTACACATACAGATGATGGGTATCTTTGTGTGTCTAATCAAACCAATCAGTTCCTGCAATTTAAACACATTGTAACAATTGCATCAAGTACCTCAGAAGATGAGAATGCTTAAAATGTCGTATCAAGCAGCATTAGTCCCTGCCTTAAATCTGATCTTTTAAAGACTGAAGTCAATAAACCAGCTCCTTGCTGTAACTGTATTTCCATAGTGAAAAGGTTGCCCCTTTTTCCTACTTTTTCTGCTAGTTATTCTCTTGAACTCCAATAGTACTGACGTCTAGCCAAAGACCAGTTTGACCCAGACTGCGCCCAGAGGGAGCACCTATCTTCAACTATTCCCTGCCACGAGCAATGAGGAAGCAGAAGTAAAAAAAGATTAACTGTTCCCTGCTCAAATAACTCAGCCCTGCACATTCAGCTTAAGTTAGCGTAGCAATCTTTGGCTGTTCTAACAGAGGTGAAATTCAATTCAATTTCAGATCATGCAAGGTAAACATCTGTATCTGAGCTAAAGGTATCTATGCTCTTTATCAAAGTACTGCACTGACCATTGTCTACTGAAGAAGGTAACTGTCCCAAGCTGGATTACAAACCTTCCACTGCAGGTAGACATCAGCTGCAGAGAAGCTGTGATAAATTCACCTGTCCAAAAATAAACAATAAAATCTATGGTGTACACATCTGAGCTAAAAGGTTTGCGTGTTTATCTGTTTTGCAGAGGTTGGTGGTTTTGTTTTGTTTGTTTTTTTTAAACTGTCTTTTTTCCACTTCTATCACTGCATAATTCTCACACCAAGATACATTACTAAAACAGGTCAGTGAACCACATTCTGGAGGGACTGCGACCCCTGGCTGAGGACAACAGACAGGCGTGAAATATGGCATGCACTCTGCAATGGCATCAGCTAATAACTGTAGTAGTTTCACCTGAATCCCTCCTCTGTCTTCATTGCCTGCCATACCATCCACTTCATCCATGATCAATACATGTTTCCCGCTAACTGATGAGGATGTGCCTGAAAATGAATATGGACAAGAAAATGAGATTGCAATACAACATTTTGTTCCTAATGGAATAAAATAGAGTCTCGCTCAGAGTTTTACCTAATGTTTTACACATTATGAAAGCTCAACATATACAGCTGAAGCAGTTGAACTTTTTGCCCTAGCTCTACCAATGTGCTGATATGGAGTTTATGTTCACAGAATAGAGCTGTCTGTAACTCCTGTCACTGTTCGAGAACTAAGTGCTAGGCAACAGAAGAACAACTGCAGAGTCCTTCAGCAGTTTGCGTTGATTAACAGTTAATCCTCTTAATAACAGGATTTAATCCTATGTTGAGGATGAATTAGCACAGCTTACTAAATCAAGCTATTCTTATTTGAGCCTGATCACTTCCATGTGATGAGCACATCCAATTCCTAACATGACTGTGCGGTAAGGAAGCTCTGTCCCTCCTGTAACTGCTCCATAGCCAAGCCCACCTTCAAACAACAGATATACCAGAACAGAAGTCTTTGATGCTGGTGTTGTTCAGTGATTCAGCAACTACTTCCTTTAGACTGTTCTTACTTCGAGTGTCACTGGCATTCAGCTCCACGTAGCTGTACCCCAGCTCCTAGTCCAAACATACAAACCACACAGAAAAGTGAGACTGCACAGACTGGTGAAGAACATCAGCACACTCAATTTGAAACAGTATTTTCAGAATTCAAGAAGAAAGCTTTTGCAACATTATTTCCAAATCTAATCTGTGGCTTTGATTCCTTTCTCCCTTTATCCAGAAACTCTTATGCACTCCAGAAATACTCATAATCAAGCATGAAATAGACATGCCAAAAAGAGAACTGTTCCACCTCTCACCCCACCTCCATCCCCTCAAAAAAAAAAAAAAAGGCACAGATTTTGCTGTGAAAGATAAAACTGAACTGAAGGGACAGAAACAGAACAACGAGCCAAGGCTGGCTAAACTCTATAATATTTCCAGATGCGTATCCAAATCTCATGCACAGAGTCAGGGAAAGAAACGTGCCACATCCCACAGAAAGCTGATGGAAAGATAAGCTTTTAAGTATTTAGCAGCTAGAAAATACATGACTCCCTCCACAGCTGCAGTGTTTCACAGCAGGGCTCATCTGCCTGCAGTCCCTGAAGGTACATAAACCAGCTGCTCCTTTATCAGCAAAGTCTCCCAGCATAGGCATAGAGCTGCAGTAAGGTACTGCACACAGCTTTATTCCTGTAGCTTGGGTAACCCAGTTTTCTTAGTTTTGAGGAGCAGAGCTAAACACTCTGCAGAGAGAACCTACAGTAGCCGTATGTGAGCTAGGTGGAAAAACTAGAAGCAGAAAGGCTTCTTGCAGAAATCAGCACAAGTCAGCACATTTAGCTCCAGGTGCAGCAACAGTCAGGGAAACCAGCTCTGGGTCATCGACCCTTGGGTTGGCACAAAGCTCTGTGGCCTCTGGAAATGGGGGGGAGTGATGGAAGAATGAAAAGGCTGAAGTTATTTTTAACAATTGTAGAGAGTAGGTGAGCCTTATTACCCAGTACAAAAGACCAGACAGCTGCTAATTTTTCCCAACCCTTGCAAGCTAGCAGTATCTTTCTAAGAATTCTTGAGAGAGAGATTTGTTCTTAAGAACAAAATCATCTGTAACTCACTACAGTATCACTATTAATAACTTAGCTTTAAAGGCATTTCTACCATACGGAGTCCCCAGCTGACTGCCATGAAACAGTGGAACACAGTGTTGCATTGAGTTTGCAAAAACTAATTTCTAAATTCAGATTTTGAAATGGACATCCAGTTCTGTCAATTTCTCTTATCCTAAAGACAGGGTCAAGTCTGGGAAAGGTATCTCTGTTAGTTTAAAAAAAAATAAAAAAAAAAAATCACAAGTTTGCCAAAGGCACTTTCAAAAAGCTTGCCAGAATTCCACTGCCTCACCACCCTCTGAGAAAAAAGTTCTCCCTAATATCCAAACCACATCTTTCGTTTACAGCTATTACCTCTAGTGCTATCACCGCACTCCCTGAAAGAGACCCTCCCCAGCATCCCTGTAGGTCCCCACCTTTAAGGGCACTGAGGACTCCACAGAGCCTTCCTCCAGGCTAAACATGCCCACATCCCTCAGCCTCTCTTTGTGGAAGAGGTGCTCCAGCATCTGACCATCTTCGTGACCCTCCTTTGGGCCACCTCTAAGTCTGTTCTGACTAGGTAGTGCTAGGCTGGGAGCAGAACCTGGTAGTTCAGGCAGTAATCACCTGCACACATCCATATACAGGATCAGTATAAAATAAAGTCTTGGGAACCAATTTTTAAATTTGAAAACTAATAGTTAACGAGGACCCACCTTACAAACTAAAGAAGCTGTGGTAGTTTTACCAACTCCAGGTGGACCAGAGAGCAATGCTGCTTTAAAACTAGCACCATCGTCTTTGCCTCCAGGTTTGTTGGTCTTTGCTATAAAAGAAGATTCTACGTTTATATATGTAAAACTGCACATTTTATGTAAACCTTTAAAGATATCAACTATTACAGGAGTTTCACATTTACGGCTTGATATGAATATCAAAAAATAAAGTACACATGCATCCTAAGCACATGAGCAAAAGCAGTTTAAACTGTACTAGGTAAGATTCTAAACTGAAATATTAATGCAATATAACTATTTCAGTAATTTCCCAACAGCAGTATCATAAGAAACAACACTACAGAAGAAACCAACTACCTGTGACAGCTGCAGTGAAGCTTAAATACTACTTTCTCACAAAAGAATGGCTGTAGGGTTACTAACTGCACATGACAGTGGCTACTTGTCAGAGAATCTTAACCATTCATCTCGTTCCTTATGCATGAAGCCAGCCCTCTAGACATATTGCTAGTCCACATTTTCCCCATGTGTACAGACAGGTTAGCACTGATGACTATTTCTCTGGGTGAAAAAGAACTGAATAGTCTGGATGCTATTTATATAGATACTACTGCTAGATTCTATTCATCTGCTTTGGAAAACAGTCACATTTAAGAAAATACCACACAGTATCTTCAGACAGAAGTAGGGGGTAAGTGAGCAACTGCTTCAACAACACACTCAGGCTCAACTGTTTCTAAAAACCTGCATCTGAATTTAGAGTCATTCCTACTGTGTAGAGTTGCCCTCCCATCACACAGGACCCCCACCAGCATATGGTACCAAGCAGTGCAACTGGCACGGAAGAACAGAGAGAAGTTAACCATGCTTATCACCTTGTCCATCTTCTGAGGTATTCTTGTGCCAGCTTCGGAGCCATCGGAGGAGTTTATTGGCACAGCTTTGCTCACCCTGCTGTCCAATTATTGCCTTAAGAGATGCAGGCTTGTATTTATCTACCCATAGTAATGTCTCTGTTTTATTTTCAGTGCTCTCAGAAACCAAGGTCCCCTTAGGTCTGGGGGCTTCTTTCTTCTCCACAGTTTGATGTTCAAAGTCTTTAAGCTTTCGAATGGCAGTAGCTTCTTTCTTGACAGATTTGAAGGTACCTCCCTTTTCAGGTGTACAATTACTTTTCTTCCTATCAGCTTCCCTTTTGAGAGGACTAAAATTCCTTTTGCCAGACTCGGTTTTCTGTGGTGTCTTTTTATGTCTTGATTCTGCCTTCTTTGCCTTAGGAAAATTAAACAAAAATTAAAAAAAAAAAAATTTAATTAACATGCTGTGTTTGAACATATGCAGAGGCATGCCTAAGAAAGTCACAGAGCTTCTGTACTGATAAACATCCCAGAGTAAATCAAAGAACATTCTCTGAAAAAAACAGACCACTATTAAACAATGCCACCAGGTTGTGTAGCAGAACCCACTACGCAGAAGTGTTCTGGTCAGTCCAGGAGTAGCTCAAATTCCAGCACTCTCCTTCCTCAAGGACTGTGATGTATTATGAAATCTTTTGAAACTGATGACTGTCAGGCTGTAGAGAACAGGCCATCCATCAGACACGTACAAAGCAGAAGCACAGATCTTAAACAACAATTCCAAGTTTCAACACTAAAAAAAATTTAACACTAGGAACACTTCCAGGAAACACATTTTTAAAAAAAAAAGTGAAGCACTCCTCTCAAGTACACACTTATAAGAGAACTGCAGCGGCTGTCATTTAAGAAAGCAGAGAAGGTATTTAACCCAAAACAAACAAAAAGGGAGAGAAAGCAATCAGTACAACCTCAGAGCTGCTTCTTGGGATGACAGCAACAGTATATTTACATGTGACAATTCATGTCTAGCCACATCAGAAATAACAGTGCAATATCTATGCCAAACATAACACTTTTTTTTTTTTTAAACAAAATTTTATCAGCCACTACAGGCTAGATTTAATTGTACATAAGATCTTTAGTATGGTTTTAGGGGTTTTTGTTTGTTTGTTTTTTTCAGTAAAGTCTGTTATCTAAACACGTGGTTACTTATAGCTCTAACATGCACCAGTACAGTCTCTGGGTACTGTATAAAAATCAAAGAACAAAGAATGCTAAAGACTAAAGCCATCTAAGAAGATACAACAATCCCTCAGACAGCTACCTGAAATACCTAAACATGAAAAACAATGTCAGAGTATAAAAGGTTATAATAAACCTTATCAGTCCAAAGTAGAATTTTTAAAACACGAGTAAAATTTTTCAGTTTCAACACTTTTAACCTATGAAGTCAAGCTGACAATCACAGATAAGGCTACTGTTAAGAGAACAACAGATCAAAGCACCCTGCGATTCAAAAAAAAGAATAACCAAACAAACCAACCTCTGTTTCAGCTGCCATCTCATACTTGGACTTCTTGCCTGGCATAGTTCGGACAAGATCAAATAGCCCATCCTCATCAATAATTTTTGTCCCTAAAGCTGATGCCTGGGGGCAAAAATAAGAATTAAGAGTATAGTAGATGAGAGTTACATAATTCACTTCAAAATCCTTTCAGCAAAGGCTACATTTATGAACACAAAATAAAAGCAACAGAAGGCTGTTGTTCTTAATATACGTGTGCATAAATAAAAATAAACTGAAATCTTAACTATGCTGAGTAACTTTTCCTTTATAACACACATTTGTAATGCTCACTCTTTTCAGAAGATATACAAAAAACGTCAACTCAAGTAAATTATTTATTTTTGCTTCCACTTCCCTCAGGCACAATACTCACCTTTTCACACTTAGACTGCCCGCAGTCTCGTCCCATAACCAGATAGTTTGTCTTCTTGCTGACATTGCCAGTTACTTTTCCTCCGTAACGTTCAATCAGAGACTTGGCCTCATCTCTTTCAATGGACTCCAGAACTCCTGTAATTACGAATGTCAGGCCTTCCAAGCAGTTTTCAGCTCCCTGACAACCATAACATGGAAAATACCATTCAATGATGCAGTTCTACAAATACTCCTTCAACCATGAATTGTTGTGGTTTTTGTTTTTTAAATCTTTACCATGTCAAGTGCTCTATGAAATTTTAAAAATTAACCTAATCTACCTAGCTATAGATAACAGGTGTAGAAATTCAGAAACTACTAGAAGGAACAGTTCTCAACAATACTTCACATGTTGCTTACCTGACCCTATCACATTCCTAACACTTTCTGCTTCAAGCTCAGCAATGCCAGTCAAAGGAGTGACAGCAACCTTCAAACATTAAGACCAGTAACTATTTTACATCAGCATGACTTCATAAGCCAGATAAGGAATTTCATTTTTCAGTACATTTTCTTGCATTCAATCACTTCCAATTTAGCTTCTCCCCCCTCCCCATTAAAAAAACTCAAATAGTGCAGTTGATGCTTGCTAGATCACTTATAACTAGAAGCCTATGATGCACACCACTTCTAAATACAGAAATTCTACTGTAGCCAAGCTTACTTGAGGTATCTCTTTGGAACCCAGAGCTTTCGGACCCTCGCGGTTGAGGAAGCTTCGGTAGGCTTGATAGTTGCTTCGTCTCTTTTCAGAGTCCTCAGGACTTATAGACTTGGGCAAAAGAAATACAAATACTTGGTACATAAAAAACCACATTTATTAAATACATAAAATGCAATGAAAAACTCAAGGATCACAGTGTAAATAATTTTTATGCAACAAAGATAAAGGAAAATTAAACGTCTGTTTTTACCTATTAAAAAGTAACACCAAAGCCCATGGGATTTTTTGTTGCTGTTTGAAAAAGGAGGTTGTGAGGTTTTTTCCTCTGGGGTGGGGAAAGTGAGAGCTTATGGTGTTTTTTTCCAGTTATACTTTGTTTTATTTAAAGAACTGTACCCAATATTTATTCTCAGTTTTTATATCTTTATCTGTATTCAGCATAGACGTGTTCATTTTTATCGATGAAGTCATTACTTTAAATTCACATCCAATTTGATTCCAGAATGATGATCGGTTACTGACATGCTATAGTATGCTATAGTAAGTAGTAGAAATGCTAAAAGTAGATTATAAGTCATGTAAGCTTTTAAATTTTTAAAAATAAATTCAGGTAATAATTAAAAAAAAAAATCATGAAATTATCAAGGTTGGAGGAGACCTCAAAAATCATCAAGTCATCAACCCATCACCAGCGTACCCATAACCATGTTCCTCAGTGCCAAATCTATATGGGTTCTGGAATGCCTCCAGAGATGGTGACTCCACCATTTCCCTGAGCAGTCTGTGCCAATGCATCACTACTCTTCTGAAGAAGAAACTTTTCCTAGCATCCAACCTGAGCCTCCTCCATTGCAACTTGTGGCCATTACCTCTTGCCCTATCAAAATGCTACAGGCTTTCCTCTCTCAGTTGCAACTGTTATTTAAATGCCAAAAAAAAGATGTTTTTATTTTATGATTAAAAAGTACATTTTGAAGTTGCCAACAACTGTTGGAATATGTTCAATAACTTGTTACTGAATCAAACAGTTAAGAGAACACTGAACTCCACTCCTATGTGACATTTTAACAATAAGAAATATTTCAGAAACAGAAAATTTCAGAGGGAGGGGAAAAGAAAATAAGCGATGGGTCTTTAAAAGTATAGCATTCACAAAGTCATCTATACTCACAAACCAAAGTTTCATTTGCTGTCAAAAATTCTGCATGACACAGGTTTTCAGGAAGTTAAATGAGAAAAAAGCACTTCACTGATTTTTCAGCATTTGTACACATCTTCATATGCACTAAAGAATGCTCAATTCCTTGATGCACCTAATCTGTATTTTTCCAGCTAATTTATCACATACATTTCTAGAATTGCTAGAAACTTGAATTCTACTAAAATTCTGAATTTTTAAAAATCACCCAAAATACACAAAAAAAAGCATCTGGATGCAACAGTGACAACACACAATAGGAAAACTGTTTTCCTGTAAGCTCCACCAAGCCAACTATGTTCACATGAACAGCTCCTACCTCAGCCTTCTTAGGAGAAATTTTCTCTTTCTTGGGTGTTCTTTTCTCTTCTTTCCCCGTAGCATATTTTTCTTTTGATAGTAAATTTTGAGTGCCACTTTCCTTTTTAGTAGTTTCCTCCTTCTGTTTCAGAGCCACAAGCTTTGAGGTAGGTTTCAAAGGCAAGGTTTTCTCCGTCAGTGCCCTTGCTATTTTACCATCAGATGACTGTGGATGTAAATTAGGCTCTTTTGAATTTTCAGATTTAGTTTGTTCTTTTACTTCACCTGCCGAGCTTGTTGCTTTTGCTTTAAAGAGGCAGAGGAGTGAGAACACATTAGGTAAGAACATACTGAAATTTGAAAACATTTCACCAATCCATACCATTAGAAACCCACCTCTTTGGGATTGTTTGTATCTTTCTGTCACATTAGGACTGCTTTTGATGCTCAACACTGTTTGCTCCTCCGAATCTCTCCGAGCCTAAGCAAACAAATGATGCAAGTCAGAAATGTGTGTCCCAAAACACCATTAAGCCCAGACTCTTTGTTTTCTAACTGTTAAGTACCTCAGACTGAATGACATGCACAAAAAAGCTGATCCCTACCACAAGAGAGAATACCATCAACAGCACGCAGATGAGCAAATCCTACATTCAGCCATATACATAATTGTTTTTTAAATCAAACAGCAGACAAAACTTCCAGGTTGCAATATGTTTCAACTCTCACAGTAGTAGCACTAGTAGTAGTAGAGTTTGCAATATCCAAAAGAGCTATCCTAACTTCCAAAACTCTGGATGTAACGCAGGAACTGTTTTACTGTACCATATGTGGTACTGCACTTCACACCACAAGGTGTATGGTAACTAGGAAGAACTCCCATCACTGGGTTAGAGATAAAACTGAAGATCCCTGCTTGCCCCTTCTCTCTAAAGATGGAGCGTATTCTCTTCCTTCCTTTCTCTCCCATTGCTTCTCACCATCCTGTGCCCTTGACTCATTTTGCTTGATCTGGCCCTCAGGAAACAGAGGAGCTCAAGCTGACCTAAGGTATCAGTCCTCAGCATGTCACTTCATTTCAGGAATTAGAGAGACAAGCAGACTTTTCTGTGAAATGAGCAGGGATGAATGTAAAACTTTAACCTAAAAGATATGATCCATTCCATCACAATCACTGTTCAAATGAATGAGCGATGCTCTTACAGTGCATACGTTCCCTTGGAACTCAGACTGGTTCAAAAGCAAATCTCAGCACGTTGTAGATGACTGCTCACTGTCCTCTGGAAATAAACAATCTCACAGGAAAAAAAAAAATTCACTGTGAGTTCCTAAATTCATAAAAATCAAATTTGGATCAAGATAGTGAACTGTGAATGGTTGGAGAACGGAAAAAGGAGAACCATTCAACTATTTAAACCATTCTCATACTTGTACATGCCTTCATCCACTGAGATTATACATGGAAACAATAGTTAAATCACTGGTCTCAGCTGCAGTATGGCAGTAATGAAGACTTTTTGCCAGACAATGTAGATTCTATGACACACTCACTATAAGATGAAACCTACAGACACAGGTACACATGTCACGACACAGATGATCTCCACTAGTAGAAGGAACAGAGGAGACAAAATAGCTTGGATGCATCCACTGACAGCTTAATTAGAACTATAACTTAGATTTACATTTCAAGAGAAACAGCACAAAGATATAATAGTGTTTGCTGTTCTATTAGAAATGACATAATTTACTGAGTGAAGAAATGCCATGAGGAAAGTGTAAGAAAAGTGAGTATGTTATTTTCATGCAAAAAATTTTTTTGCTATTTTTAAGGCATTTGTGTGGAAGCCTCATAATTTTAGACACAGATGTGGTGTCTCAGTAAGATAACCCCTAGTAATACAATTTCAAAAAACCAAAGTTTAAAAAGAATTCAACCTTTTTCTTCTGTGGTGTTTCATCCAACATTGCCAAAGTTCTAGCAAATTCTTCATCTTCATGCAGCTGTCTCTCCAGCTGGGAGGTGAGAAAAGAAGTTTTAGAGAAGTTTCAGTTTTACTATCTTTTAAAACTCTACTGTTCAAGACAAAACACGTAAAATAAGATGGCACATAGCTGGGGGGAGGGGGGGGGGGAAATACCCTACCAGATTACCAGGTACAAACAAATTTCTGAAGGTGGCACTGCAGAATGACTTGTTTCCCCAGTAATGACATAACTAGTGCAAAACTAGAGTTTGAGTTTGTTGCACCAGATACATTAATAGGCCCATACAATCTGTTTTTGAAGTTGTTTTCTGTCCCTTCAGATCTTTGTTTCATATAGCAAGGTGAATGCAACACATATAATTTCAGTTGATCTTCAAGTAACCTCTTCTATCAAACATGGCCCTTTGGGGAGAACCTTAATTCAATGTGCATCACTGTAAATAAATACTGACCGCTCTTCCAACAGAACAACAACAAACAGTCATTTCATTACTATCTTAATGTCTAACATGCCACATTGTAAGATTCAAGCAGATGACTTCATAACAACAATTTGCCACAGGCACTGTTTTTATATGCCCATAATGATTAAAAGAATGTCTTCCTTGTTTACAGTGAGATAGGGGAAGGGCACAGATTACCAAACACAAACCAGACTGAGGCAGATACACACCTGACAAAGCACATTCCTCTGATTATATGTTAGATGATTACAGAGTTATAGTTACACAATTGTTGCTTTTGTTGGAATCACCTCAGTTTTCCTAACATATTATTTATCTTTCCAATACAATAAAGCCAGATTCATCACACCTCTGGGGATGCCAAGAATAAGACAATGTTTTGCACCTAAGATACCTATTTCTAAGGATGCTCAATACTACCAACAGGAAATGAATAGATTTTCCCAGAGTAAAGCCAGCACGTGTGACAAGTGTACCTTTGCCTCAGGGAATAAAATACATACAATTGCGAGAAAGCAGAAAATGAGTTTTGTGTGAAAAAACAAGATTATTTTAGACACCTGCATGGGTAGAAACAGTCTGCAGAGACAGAAAATAGGTGAAACGTTCTATTTATGTAACTGAAATAATGCCTATAAAATCACTGCCTGACTACACTTGCACAAATCTGCAAGAGTTCAAGCAAAACAGAGGTGCGTGTGCACATGTAATTTATAGGATACACAGAGAGTCTATCTTCATTTCTTAATATTTTAAGTTAAACAAACTGCCACTGGCATACAGCAACAGATTTATACAGCTTTTACCTCTGAATCTTCTTCAAGCTGCAGTTGCCTAGCAATGGCCTCATCATCTAGAGTGCTGTCTCCGCTCTGTGAAGGCTATATATAAGAAAAAATAGACCAACAGTTCAGTTTCCTCAACGTTTTATAAAAATTCCATTTTGTGTACTTCTAGAAAAGGACTGATAAGTAGACATGCAGCATTTTATCTCTAGTCCCCCAACCTACACACTTTTAACCAGAGCTGTTTTCAAGAGATTTTACTATTCAAAAACCATGGTGTAACCTGTGTATCATTTCTTCAAATTTTTTCAAAGTACTGAACATCTCTAAAGCTACCACAGCTGGTCAGCTTGACAGGGACAACAACTACACTGTCAATTTTGAACTTTCTCCACACTTCACTTGATGATTTGTTATTCCATGAATACATATGCTATAAAGCTCTGGAAAACAACAACACTCCTCTCCCCCCTACACAAACTCCCCACACCCCATCTTCACCCTTTTCTAAACTACAAGCTACCTCTTTGTTTACTCCTCTCAGAAAACTGCTATAATATTTTAAGAAAAGTTACGTGGGAAAAAGCAATAAAGAAAGCACTGCTTCCAACTTTATGCTCTCTTCTCAAAAATAGAAGTACCACTCTACAATTGTATTTGCAGACTTGATACGCTTGTACGTACTGTCAAAATTGCCCTTATACTTGAGTGGTTATGAAAAAGTAACCTTAAGCAGTACAAAAAGAAGAATCTTCTGAAGGTCATTAAGGCCATTTTGTTCTGCATTCAGATACACTAGCAACCTAAAGGAACACCACCAGTACTCACTTCCTTCCTTTTACTAGCTACCAGTTTCTTTTCTGATCGCTGGACACTTCTTGTCCCAAAGTAATCAAGAGCTGAGGTGGGAGTCAGTTTCACTGGAGATAATGGTTTGATTTTAGCCTGTGGCTTTACATCGCCTTTTTTCATCGTTGCTGTTCCTGGACAACTGATTGCTGATGTCCCATTCTCCTTCGGTTTCAGGGAAATTCTCTTGTTGACAAAGTCATCCTCTTCATCTAAATATGAAGAATATTATATTACTTCTGACACGTAGTTCTTATAATGTCCAGAGAATTACTTCGGTCAGGTTGCATTAACATAGACCCTAAGAAAATACTAGGCGTGTTCAGAAGTTGATTTGGAGCAAAAGAGGGAAAATAGCCACATTCCATAACATAATACTTAGCATCTAAATAGCATAGCTAAGTCTGAATAAATTGATTGCTAAAATAAAACTACAGAAGTCTGCAACCTGCATAAATACATTCCTTCTTATTAGAAAGATCTGCAGAGAGCCTTTCCCTCTTATATAAGGTAGCATATAAACAGAAATACAGGTCACTGAAATCTGAACCGTCACCCAACTGCACAGCACAACTCTTGAAAAAACATATGTAAAATAAATCTAGCTTTGTCTTTCACTGGTTTGTAGTATTCGTTAGTAGATCACCTCATATATGCTTTGAACACTAGAACACTGTACTTACAAGCACCCGCAGTAGATTCTCACATATGATCATAAGGCATGAATAATTACTTAGTTATTTATCAAGTCCTGCTCGCACCTTGTGAACGCTTTAGCAAAACATGCTGTTAACTACCTCTGCTTAGTCACAGATTCTAGAAGCTATTCTCTACCCTCTGTATTTCTGCAGATTAAACTCGCTGTCCTTTCAGTACACCCAGAAGCATCTCAAAGAAATGCAGCCATTTCAGAGAAAGCAGAAATCACACAGGACTTCAACATACAAAACCAAATTTTTCAATTAATAAAAAAAGACGCCACCAAACACAGGAGGCAGAGGAAGCAGTACACACAGAGCAATAAGTGTTAGCCCACAGATCACTGAACAAAAACAAAACTCAATTTTAGCTCTTACGATTCACAGAATGGCCCGGGTTGGAAGGGACCTCAAGGATCTCAAATCTCCAACCCCCTGCCACAGGCAGGGCCCGCCAACCTCCCCACATACATTGTTTTCCTAGCAATGGAAAACAGAAAGAAAGCTTGCTGGTCTTCCATTCATTCTGGATCCAAACTCTTCACACAGTCAAATCAACCAAAAAAAAAAAATCACCAAGGACTTCAAAGAGCTGCATGTCACCTTGTGAAGCCTTGCTGACAGTTATACAAATGAAACCCTATCACTGAAGCATACAAAAAGCTACGGATACTGCTACCAAACAATCAGATTAATGTAACAGCACAGAAGACAAACATCCCTGGACAAACTTTCTGATTAGTGATAAAGGCACTTTCTTGTGAAATCTTCTAAGAATTCAAGAATGTGAAAGGCATAAGAAGCAAACTGCAAGTAAAGCCCTGAACTGAACAGGCAATACAAAAGGAATAAGCGTCACCGACTGGCAAGAAACAGAGGCAGTCTTATTTGCATGCCCCTAACTGAAGTCTGGTTTTACTTCTCAAGATGTAGATGTTTTGACCACTCACACTGCACACCATGCACAAAAATGTTCTAAGCTGCTTTATAATTATATTTAAATTCACATTGCTATTGCTACCACACATTCATTTTCCAGCCACTAAGTTAAACTCCCATATTTCTCATGCGAAAAAAAAATTGTTTTCTTTATCACTTCTCTAAGTTTAAATTACATTGTATGCTTGCTATCTCTATTTTATAGAAATACAAATTACAGATCTTCACTTCTGGTTCACTGTTTCTCAATAGATGGAGGCAACCCAAGCATTTTAGGCATCAGCTGTAACTTCCTGCTCCTGGTCACTTACTAAGCAGCACATAACATAAATCAACAGGGATCCTGACTATTCCTGTGAAAGTTCAGAGAAAGAAAAATAGAGCAAAGTACTGCAAGGCAAGAAATTGGTTCAGCGGTTAAATCAAGAATGCCCGAAGATAAAAAAATTATCTAGCAGAAAATGGAATTTCAGCCAATTCAATTCATGAGGCAATATATGGAAGACAAAACTGAAGGCCAGGTCCCTCTGAAAGCTTCACTATTCTCAGCCCAATTACGCATTTTGCTCAGGCAGCTGTAGATCATTTATTGCCATTTAGCTCACTTTAACTATTATCTATCTGGGAGAGTCAGACACGAAATGCTTTAGGCTCCTCATCTACAGCAGCGTGAGGTCTGGATATGAGACTGCTCTTCTCAAACCCAGTTTCAGAATTTTGCTTCTTCTGATATTTCTAGTTTAAGTGAGAAAATACATTTGCCGGAGCAAAATGCACTTATTAGTAAAAACAAGTTCATGTCAAGATAATTACATTCACTTGTTCAAGAAAAATACATTCAGCTGACCAACCATGAACGTGCTTTGTTTTTCTTTTAATCTAAAGACTGCTACCAAGCTGGAAAAGAATCTTTATTTACCACTGCTATCACATAATCTGCATGCAAGATTAAATTTTTTTCCTTATTCACTTGTAACCACTTATATAGCAATATAAAAAAACAACAGGATATTGCTTTCCCTCAATTAGAGGGAAGTAGAGTAAATATAATTAACTTTTAATTAAAAAGAATGTGGATTTGAGTCATTTATGATGCCAGTAGTAAGCACCATGGATGACTGGAGCTTTGCTTTAATTATGTCCTTCCTAGAAACAACAGAATTGGAAGCATTTACACACTGCAAGTGCTCAGCAAGAACAAGAGACAGCACTTTGACAGCTACATATAAATGTAAATAGAGAAAGATAGACAAGAACACTAAAATGGTCATTAGGAAACAAAGCCACTGAGACTGCACTAAGTGGCATCCAACAGATGCTTTATCAGACAGGTCCTCCGGCTGGTTTCATTCCAGGTTCATGAACTTCCCAAAACATCAAAAGTCTACCTTTTCTCCAGGCACCCCTCGCTTATTTCCAGCACGTAAGAACTTGAACTTTTTCACTAACGCCTTAACACTTCTTCCTTGTGCATGCCTACTGCCACAGAAGTCAACAGCATGGTTGACTGATCAGCTGTACACTTACAGTTCCCTTACAAACACGAAGGTGACCTAATTTACAGCCTTAAAAGTATTAGGGGAGTCCCAGCACCGCTACTGGACTGCTCAGGTCACTGTTTCTCACCATATGACCAGTTCTGTGCTCCAAGAAGAGCGAGGAAGACATTCCCACTCATAAAAACTAAACAACAATTTCTGGGAAAACAAAGATGAAACTTTTGAATTCAGCTGACAAAATAGGTCAATTGCAGATTAACAGCATTTTCACAGCCCTGTCTTACAGAAATTTCTAGGTGAACAGTTGAGATGGGATTGCAGAAGTCCCTGCCCCCAACCTAAGGCTAAGAAATGGGAATTCACTTTAACACCAAGTAGATGACTTTTACTTCGTAGAACATTTGTGTAGCAGCACACTACTATCAGAATACTATTTCTATTTCTTGTTTATATCCACACATTTTGTGTGTGCTATAAAAGGAATGCATACCCAGAACAAATACATCTGAGGTTTGGGTTTTTTTCTAGCATTACCTATGAAGACTTACAAATGCAAGCTGAGAACACATACTGTAGTCAAGTTTTCTGGAAATTAAGTAGATGTAACAAAGAGAAAGTCACTCGTGTGATTAATGGAACAGATGTGCATGACAGCCAGGAGATTGCTTTTAATTATTTTTGATACAAACACTACACATGAAGCAGGGTCCTTCTGCGCCAGGTAATTTACAGGAACAAGCTGCCCTAGCAACAACCAATAACCGTTACATCCTGGATGGGTTTAAAAACTATTCTGTGACATCTGAACATACCCAACTTCCATTTTATAGCAGCACAACGAGGTTAATTAAATAACTCCTGCAGTCCATTTGCAACTGCTTGTTAGTGCTTGGTTTTAATACCGACTCTAAACACAGAGCAGTACATCTATACAAGGGGTAAGCAGTATGTAGTAGGAAAAATGTAAGTTAAACATAAAAGCTTGCTATCTATCACATAAAGGCCTTCTATACACAGGTAGAGGATAGCATCCTTCCCAAAAGTCACTATAACTCCACCACTTGTGTAAGATGACAACACCCTGGATATTCTTCAGTTTTAGTGGTGCTATATCTGCACAAGGACTTCAGATGGCTCCTGTCCTAAAGAACTTGCAGTAGGTATTACTGCCAAGTTGAAGTTCAGGGTGGATAAAATAATGCTTGTATTTACTATTTTAAGCACACATTTACTAGTATTTAACAGTTCCAACACAAGTTAGGATTCTGCATTTTGTATTCAACTTTTGCTTAAAGTAAATCTTTAAGCAAGCTATGATAACCGTCTCTCCTAAAAATGTATTTTCTATCACCCTCATCTAAAATCACAGTAGTTCCAATCCATATTTCAAAAACTGGTCTGTGTAGTCATTTAGATTTCCAGTGTCATTTGTCAACAAGCTAATTGATTTTAGACTTACTACAAACATGTACTTTAAACCATAATTGTTAGCGCTCTGCCTATATCCTCATGTCAAGGTTCCATTCTGTTATAAAAATGGAAAAGTCTACCAGAACCATTCAAGTATCATTCTTCTGAAATCAATTTACATCTGTTGGGATTTTCCAGTTAGCAGACATAATTTCAAGAAATTGTTGTATTTTTCACTAAGGAAAAAGGGTTCTGGGAGGCCAGAACCTTAATGGAATAACTGCCACACCTAATTGAAGTTATACACTTCAGTGCCAAACTATATAACCATTGAAGCTCTTTCATCCAGTAAGTACCAAATGAAACTCTTAGTCAAATACGCACATTTCTGTTTTTACAAATATCTCTAGTAAAACGTTTTAGTGCCATTAAAATAATCCACTTTCTGCTATATTTTTTTAAATCTAAAATAAATGATCATTTATGGTGCAAACCACTAATTAGAGCACTGCCCTTTAAATTAAATAAGCACAGTGCCATAGAAACTGCTGCATGTATCACCCTGGCACGCAATCAGAAGTTATCAGTCCATTAACACTTTCCAGTTCATTACAGAGAACTTTATGCATGTGAACTGGTTAGTTTCATCGTAAGAGTATCTGCTTTGGAAAAATAAAGCTGCAAGTCCCCTCCACACAATGAAGCTTCTTGTTCTGATTTATTGTCTGAAGTTACCTGCATGATAAGAATGTTCAGTGCTGTCAAAGTAACTAGGTGGAGAAAGAACCTCGAAGAAAATTCAAGTGGCTACAACTCAAACACGTGCTCAGAAACCTTAAAAGTGATATTTGTAAAATAAGGAGGAGCTGTAATACCACTTTCTAAATGCAAAACTATGTTTTCACTACAAAGCTTCTTCAAAAACCGAACAGGATTAATAAAATTTTATTTAAAAAAATGTATTTCATGTGAAACCACACCTTAGGAGAGATTAGAGGTCACTCTGTAAGAATGGGGAAGTACTACTCCAAACTGCAACTCATGGCTCTTTTAACAATAACTACACCTTAAGAGCTAGGCAGACTTTTTTTTAAAGGATCCATGTCTTTGAGGTCAAGGAAGTTCCCTTTCATTGTTATAGGCTAAATAAATTATGGTCTGTTGTTTTCTTAACATGATGATTTGTTGAATATAGCTTTATTCCAAGTTGATTGGGTAAAGACAGACTGCACACCCCTTAAGAGATACTTTGAATTCTAAAAGCAGTTTTGCTAGTTTGTTGTATTTTTACTAAGCCTCAAAAATCCACAGAAAAATTGCAACTTTAATGCCTAGGAGCATAACTAACTCCAGAAAAACTTTATTAGCACTCAACACAGCAATAACTATTACAAAAGACAGAACAAATGCATGTGCTCTATAAAGGAACTGAAAAAGCCCCTATTAAATGGCTGTATCAGAAGATCCAAAAATGACATTTTCAATAAGTGCTATGCTTTTACCAAGCCCACAAGAATCTTAAAAGCATAACAGTCACAGAAAGTCCATGAAGGACAGTGTGAACTAGTGAACTTCACCTGGCCGATTTTATTGCTCAAATTAAATCTACTGAATAGTTAAAATATGCTTACAGTAATGTGTAAGTATTAAAAAAAATTAAATGTGGAAGGTCTAAAGCAAACCATCGGAACTGGAAGAACTTCAGAAATTCTGCTTTTTATTTTCTGAAAAATTATATATAGTTGAGTGCAAAGTTTACTTCAACCATAGCTAAGTACTGCCTCTTTTACAGTTCTAGCTTATAATGAGCACTGCTGTACACAATGCACTGCCCTGAAAAAGTCAGATTCATTTACACTTACAAAAATGCTCTTCTTGCTATTTCTGAATTACTACAGGACCCTTCTGTTGTTCTGCTGGTATTCGCAGATTCATGCAAGGAAAAACGAGACATATCATCAAGTTTTAAGAAGTACATCGAGCACCTAGGCACCTAAATACATTAATTTCCACACAGCTTGCTCCTACACACTTTTTACATCAATCCCTGTTTCTCCATAGAATTTCTCCCAGAACCCATACTATCCTTCCTCAGGTGTATTTTAAGTCAAACTTCCTTGAGGTTTGACTGACCTTTCATAAAATCTGATAAAGGGAAGATGCTTCACGAAGACCTGTTTTACTACTTCCACTATTTTCCATAAGCACAGCAACTCCTGTAAGTGCATACAACACTAACATTGCTCAGAACGTAAAAGTGAGATTTTTTACTTCCCTATGAGATGTCTCAACATGAAACATGTTTATTCACTATCTGCTGCTACTTTGAACTAGTGGTTGGATTCGGGAGATTTTTGGTCACTAACACCAGCATTTACCCCTTTTTTTCCTTGTCTTCTCTTTCGATATCCTCTGTACGAAAAGAGTTGATATTCAGCCAACACAATGGCAAGCTATGCTTTTTTTGCCCTATCTTCTAATCCTTGAGGAATGGCGTTCCAGTAACCTGCCATTCTACTCGCTTTCTACCGACTTCCATTTTCCTAACTTCATGAGTAATCCAGCCTAGCACCTAGAATAAGGCCTTATAAAATAAATAAATCGTATTTTACGATATTCAGACTGTCAAAGCAATTGCTACACATACATAAATACTGTTGCACAGTATGTAAGAAAGATTATTGTTCACTAAAAGCAAATTAAGTCACAATTCCTGCCAAAAAGCCACTTATGATGAAACCAGGTAAGGTTCATTGCATCATAACAACAGGTCATCTTCCACAAACAAAATCCAAGGTTCCACACTTCTTTAAAACAACACTGTTTGACTATTTAACAAGTACAACAAACATTTGGATTTTTCCTAATCCCCTCTACTGTTCTACCACAAGGCACACTTCCCCACCCCACCACTCCTTGTTACCTGCCAGAATAGCTTCACTTCACCCCTGGCTATCATTAATTCAAATAAGCATTAAGTTCGTTTCAGTAAAAAAGTATTTCTTACAGAACCAGAGAGCAATTATTCCTGCTTTATTTTTACCTTTCTAGAATAAGTAAATAAACTTCACAAGCTAATACTTCCGCTCTTACACAAACCAGAAACTAATTCTTGCAACAGTATTTAAGAAAACTCTATCCCACAAAGTTATACAGGACATTTGAAAAGAAATTCAAGTAATCACAAGAAGTTTCAAATGAGACCCCCCTTCCCCTTCCCTCCCCTCCCCCAAAAAATTGGTTGAGATAACTGATTACCAAGTTTCCAATGACTACTCAATACCAGAAGACTTTTTCAATCATTTGAGGACACTGCTCCAAACTCAGTGTTCCCAAAGGCTACGTCATTAGTATCTTTTCTATACTCCTATACTTTTGAAGGATATTTATCCCAAGCAAATAGCTGGGTCACACACTTGACAGAAATCTCTCCCGAACTCCAATAAGCTGAAGAAACAGTTTATACAGATTCAGTACAAACAAAATTCAAGAGTTAAGCCTCAATATTATAAAGATGTTGTTTCAGATGTAGACTAAGTCAACCTTGTGTGTACTTTACAGTCTTTACATAAGAGCAACCTTGATCCATGGTTTTCAGGGATTTCACTAATAACCTTGACCAGCACTCCCATTATATCCCTCTGAAGAAAAGCTTGATTATATCACCTAGAATTGCATTATGAACCTAATCAATGCTTTTTGTTCTCCAGGAATCCAATCATTTATCTATTTTGAGGTCAATGCTATTAAATATTCTTTATAATTTATTAGGAAGAGTATCAAAGGAAATTAAGTTTTGAATAAAAGATAGGAACAAGCAAGATGGGAAAAGTGTTTGGGATAGCTCAGCAAATTGAGTTCATCTCAACACATGATACAGTACAGCTAAATGCCTGGTCAAATATCTAGGACAAGTAAAATAAGCACAATCCATCTTAGAAACAGAGATTATGAAGACAGCCTGGAGGAGAAAAGAGGCAGAGCAAAGGAAAAAGCCAGCTGAGTCACACCTCTAATTGGATGCCATAGCAAACAAAACTCAGAGGGTTAACAGAAGAACTGGAAATCTAACACTTATAAAACATGTTTTATCCAAGAAGGTTTGGATTCAAGACTGCACAGGCTTTAATCAGTTTCTAGGAATCTATACTAGGAAAGAACTGAAGCTAGTAAAGATCTCTAGAGCACAAAACAAACGTGTAAGACCTGCTAGTTAAAGCCTCAGCTAAACTCAGACTGGATGAAGCATGGAACAAGACATAGGTAGGTACCCTGCAAACATAAGGAATACTCTGTGACCAAAATCTGCCCATACAGTGTTGTAACTCTGGGGAAATTTTGCAGTTGCTTTTGCACAGGTCATCTGAGTATGGTAACCAGTACTTGGTATCAAAATACTTAAGTTTGTTTGCATTACAACAAATCAGTGTGAAGTTACAGTAGCTCCAGTGCAGAAAAATATACTCGAGTTAAAAGCAAATCTGAAAAGAACAAACATAACAAGATAAGATTTAAAATGAGTAGCTCTCAGCTCTGAGCAGTGCACCATTCAGAAGCAGAACACCTTTAGTCTTTACCTTACAAAGAGGAACTGAATCAAATTTAAGATGCTTCCAATCTGTGTTATTCAGTCAATCAGGAATCAGAATCTTACTAAGTGTCACAATTTTATTAACTGGATTCTTTTTGCCTCCATATACAGTCATAACCCTTAAGTGCCACTAAAAGATCTCCTACAGAAAATGTAATGGGATAATAATTACTAATAAAAACATACCCAGAAGATGCAAAAATCCTCGCAAATATATCAAATACTCTCAGGAAAAAAACAAAACTCTTCACATGACAACACATGCATTCACATACATTCAGCCAAATGTTTTCAGATGCCAAATGAAGTCTATCCCCAAGATGTACTGAAGTATTAAATTAAACACAAGAACAGCTGTTAATTCGCTTCCACAGATAAATTTTAGAGTTCACAAAACTGAATATGCTCAATTCACAAATAAGACGAGTCTACATAAGCTGATGTTTACCTGTCAACCAACACTAGCCAATACCAGCAACTTTTCCATAATATCTCAAATTTAATAAAGGAAACTGCATGATGTGAAGTAGGAACTAGTTGTAAACAAAACAGCTTCATGACAGAACAAAGGAAACCTGAAAGGATCACACAAAAAGCAACACTGAGAAGTGATACTAAGGAGCAGTGACCACACAAACCACCATCACAACAAATTAATACGCAATCAGTCCTTACTTTCCCATTGAATGGTATTACTTATAACTTGAGTTAAGATTTTAGTTTTGGTTCAATTCTACAGTTTCTAAAGAGAAGACTAAATCTAAACAAAAATTCTGCTCAGGATATAGTGGTTGATCACTGAACATTTTTTCCAAAAGGCTACAGAAGACCTGCAAGTGATCGAGAATGGTTAATGATAATTAATGGTTAGTTATATCAACTCATTCCCACAAAAAGCAAAAACAGCTCCATAATTTAGAAAGCTGAAATCCGAGAGATGAGCATGGTATATACATGGCATATGCAAGTTTTTTTTACCATTGGTTTTTCCAAGTCCTGTTCTTCCTAAGAGGCCAACAGACAAATAATGTTTAAAAAAAAAAAAAAAAAAAGAGAGGAAAAAAGGTTTTTTGCAGTCACCAATATATTCTGCAAAGTTTAAAGACACAGAAAATTACACACAAACTTAAATTAAAATCCAGATTTTCAAGCCTACTTACGGTAACCAACAGCCATTTCACAAAATGCGCTACTGAACAGCTTAACTGTATGAAAAAGGCATCTTGTACATAACTGCCTCCTCTAGAGCTATGAAACAAATAGAAACATTCCAGCTTGTGAAGTCACATGCCTAATTCAAATCACTACTCAGAATTACACTGCTCTTTACAATAGCAGAGACTAAAATTCAGAAGTGCTTTTTGTTAGCTTAAGGAAAACATAATCTTTTGTTCTCCATATGAGGTCTTATTACAAGTATTTAAGAGTACATCAGTCAAACAACCTTATGATGCAACCCACCCCACTACAACTGCACACAAAGCATCACATTTCCATTACCTGTCTCTGAAACATAGACAACAGGATGCTGCTTTAGAACTTTACCAAGTTTTGGAGTAGCTGCTTTCTTCTCTGATGCCTTCTTGGTTTTTTTCACAGATTGCACCTCCTCTTCTGAATCTGTATTTTGACCACAGCATAAATTTCTTCCATAAACAATACAGACTTTAAGTAATAAATCTTCTAACATCAATTAATGTGTTCACATACAATCAGCTGTGTTAGAAAAAGGTATTACATGGCTGGTCAGAGCACAGCCCCATCTTTCTAAATTTTTTTGGTTGTTTGTTAAGAGTAAGGAAATGTTGTTACACATTTACAAATGGCTGCATCTGTCTAAAATCCCTCCCGAAAATGAGTACAACTGTCAGATTACCACAACAAGTTTTAAAAATAAAATTCATAAAAACCACTCACACCTCATCACAACGGACTTTCAGCATAAATTCATTAGCCAGATTAAACTTATAAGGCATTATACTGTGTTGGCTTATTCCACAATACCTATTTCAAAAAGCTATCAACAGGCTAGAGTAGATAAATGAGGTTGTATTCCTTGATTTCTCAGGAGAACACTGGTAGGCTGCCACTCTGCTCAACATCCTCTACATCCCAAAAGCTGCCAGGAGGACAAACCTATCCCACTGAAGATGATATATGCCAAATCCAAACAAGTATGCAGGACAAGCTGAAGCAGCAGACACAACTAGCATGTTTAACAGAAAGTTACACTTCAAAGCCTAGCTTTTTCCACATTAAATCCTAATATATAATTAAAATTACAGTAACAGAAAATGTATATAAAAATATATTAAAAAAAATCCATGCCCAATTGACTTTATTCTCTAAAAAAAACTTTTCCACCTTTATGAACTCAGAACAGAATTTCTCTTCTCCTACTGTTAATGGGCAAAAATCAGCAATATCTGACAATAACAGCACTAAAGTGAAATTGTGCAAATATTTAAAGGTAGAAGTTGAATTATGTATTATCTTTGTACTCCAACTCTAAACAGAAATGTTTGTGCTATTCCCTTCAACAAGTTGTTTGTAAAACAGTGTATTTGAACACATCTGCCTGCTTATAACAGCATCACTCTGACAGATGCGAGTCACCCCTTTTCTTCTACAGAAGAATCCATCTTTACTAAGTCACTAAAACTTCAAGATAAAGTCTTCAGTGGAAGAACTGTAGAAACTCCTGCTGTCAGTTTGACAGTTTCAGAGATGTTCAGAAGCCAGCCAGAGATTAAATGATATCAAAGATAGGAATAATGTAGAAGTTCAAAAACCCTATTTTAATTTCACTAATCTGACAGGTTAATGGTTTATTTGTGATTTCTTTGTTGCTGTTTATTTGTTTGGTTTTAATTTATGAGTGCTACAAAAAGCATTTTCCTTACTATTACA
Organism: Chrysolophus pictus; assembly: GCA_037305975.1. Taxonomy (NCBI): domain Eukaryota; kingdom Metazoa; phylum Chordata; class Aves; order Galliformes; family Phasianidae; genus Chrysolophus; species Chrysolophus pictus. The sequence continues at coordinate 21,942,649 of CM074579.1, forward strand.
CACAATATTTTTAGAAAATTACAATCAGTGTTTTAAATAACGGAAGAAATAAGTTCCATATGATAAATTTAAAACTATGGGATTGAAACATACCAGACCTCAGACACATACTGAAATACAATATAGCATTTTTAAAGCCTCCTATAATACATTTATGCAATTCTAAAGTTATAGTACACAACCAGTCACCTGCAGGAAAAACTAAAAATCCCTATAGTCTATACATCTTCATAACCATGAAGTTCTGGAATTTTAATAGAATTGGCTATTTCAAGTAGTTTTTATTTTACTTTTTAAACAGAGGCTTTGTTAGAAATGCACATGCAAGATACACACCGTTCTCATCCATCATTTTTAACTATCAAACAATTATTACAGTGAAGCAATAAAAATCACTGGTGCATTCAAAGATACCTCCCTTCCCTAGCAGGGCTGCCTATAAAGTGTTTTTAATTGCATTTACAACAAACCAAGCACAGCTTTCTGTCAGATGTAGCATTTACCTAATCAACCATTATGCAGAAGATAGAAAGGAGTATTCTGAAATAACTGTGAACATCACCTGAATCATAGATTATTCTTTTTTTCTTGTGTGCCTGCTTTTGTTTGGGAACATCTTCACTGGGTGAACTCTTCACCTAAAAGAAACAATTCATTGGCTCAACCAGCAAACAGGTCCTCCCAGCCTTTAATCAACTTAAATTTATGAGTTTAAAATAATTTCTGACAAATTATTTATTTATAAGTATTACTTTTAAAAACCATCTTTTTCTAACTCGTGGGTAGGAGTGGATGAGGGGCTAGGGAGAGGAGATGAGGAACTAACAGCACTAGCAAAGTTCAGCATGCTCCAAGTAAACAGTAGACAATTATACTGATAGTAAATACTCCACTTTAATGCCAATTAAAGGAAATCAAACAGATTTTCAAGCTGTTCCAAGTTTTTAAAGTTATGACTTTAAAAAACAACAATACAAACAATTGCATAACCAAGAAATGAAGCACCTTACAAATAAGGAAAGCAACACTCACCTTTGTTTCCTTTCCCCTCTTCTTCCCACTCGATTCTCCTTCCCCATTTTTTATCTTCTCACTCTTTTTCACAGCCTGGCACTCCTGTCGCTTTCCAGGAGGCACAACGCCAAAGAATTTCCGGATATCCTATTTAAAGGACAAACACTTCCATAAGTTTTTAAATACAAGTAACTCCTAGAAGTTTCACACTGCAAAAGAGCAGAGTGCTTGAAAGAACTAATGTTACTCTCTCAGCAGCTCCTGGTACAGTATTTGTTGATCTACAAGCTTTTCCTCAAAATTACAAAACAAAGACTAAATAGTTAAAAGCAGCTGCTCAGACACTGCACAGCCTTTCTCTTGTCTCTCAGTCGCAAAAAAAAGGTATTTTTCCCCTTTTGACAGCCACCTTCTTCACTTAAAATCTTTCATTAGCAATGAAATGCAGCGACTTCAAACAGATGTCTGCCTGGGGTTGCTTTTTCTCACTTAGTCATCACAAACCGAGCCCAAAGTATTTTGGTAGTTAATGTGACCAACTTGGGCACGACGTAGAGTGCAATGTGAAAAGACAAGAAGTACCAGGAGCTACAAAGCTACTGGCAGGATGTACCATACCCTTCCCCTTCTAATAAATTTAAGGCAGTGACTCTGACCTCACTGAAAAAATTAGCTAACAAGAAGCAAATTAAGAATTCAATAAAAAGAAAAGTTAGTTATGTCAAGAACATAAGACTCCAAAAGGGGGATTTTGGAACCGTATTTTCTTATCCTACCACAGAAAAACCATAAAAAGCTTTCTAAATACTCAAGACTAGAAACTGAAGTTGCAATTAAAACAAGCACCAGCCCCCACACAAAACCCTATCTGACAGCTGTTTATTAAACTAGTATTACTGTGTCACTAAAAAAGAAGCACAAAATCTGTACCTCCTTGGTATCGCCACCTCCAGGGATAGCAGCCATTTTAGCTTTAAAGAAAGTCTCTGGTATGGCCAAAATATACGGCAGGTGAGGGCTGTGGCTCAGGGCCCTACCCTCCCCAGGTGATAACTATTTCCTATAAGAGAGCAGTAGCTATCACACACCTAGGTAGTGTTATCCCTCTTGCAGGGAACTTCCAGTAAAGTAGTAAATGCTAAAGAAAACATAATGTGAAATCTCCATAAAGACACGATCAATGACTGTGTCTGTATCAGGCTCCTTTTTTCTCATCAGTTCCCTCATGATTTGGATTAGCAAAGTTTATTGGGCTGAAAACCAATAGAATAAATAACTTGAAAGCATAAAATGGGACACATTCAGATTTATTTAGTATGCTTAGCTTAAAGCAGTTTTCTAGAATCAGAAGTATTATTTCCCGTAGAAATGCAGCCTGTTTACTTTTTACCTGCATATGTGACTGATCCAGCAAATGAAGACTGGTAGACTGAGAAGAATTCCTCTTCAGTAAGACTGTAAACGTTTCTATCTATGGAATCTGCTTCTCAAGGCATCAGTTCTCAACACTCAGCTGTTTTACACACACTTCTCATTCCATAGTCTAACACCCTGAAATTCTGACCCCAGAGTCAGAACGTTTGAGCAAATCACCTACTTAAAAAAACCCTAAGAAGTTATGTAGTAGATTTGTGGCCCAGATAACTCCATCAGCATTACTAACTTCTTATAAGGAAACACAACAGAAAAACTGCTTACAGTCCTCACTAGATCTTTTACATAATAACATAACTTAAACACTACAACACTGCAAATCAAACTGACTTTAGATTAAGGCAAGATTTTCATTGTGATAGATGTTAGTTATAACTTTAAAACATTTGGTGAATAATTATTTTTAAATCACTAGTAACTCCATTCTAGTAATTTAACTAAAAACTCTGAGTGTGCTGATCTGATGGGAAATTGTATGGAAACACCATCATATCCTGGATTCTGAAATGAACACTTAATAAAGGAGATGCATGAAACTTATCTGCCTGCCCCAGCTTCTTCCACTACTTTCATCACTGTTCCTCAACTGCTAAAGCCTAAATCATACCACGTAAATTCTTATTTTCTGTCTCATCAGATCTCATGACTTTTTTGTTTTGCTCAAAGCAGCATCTTCTAACTTTCAAGCAATCAATCATCACCAGACTACTTTTTCCTTGAAAATACTGTTGCAATATAGCAACTGCAGATTCCAAAACTGCTTCCCTGTGCTAACGCAACACTATTATCTTGGCTGCAAATTATAGTCCTCAGAAACAGCAGCACTTTTCCTTCTGTATTTCTATTACTGTATGATTGTATTAAATACTGTAAATGTAACCACACAGAAGCCACCATTTCAGGCCATTTCTGAATAAAGGATTTTATTTAAGTAATAAATTTTCATTTCCCATATTGACAATCTTCTTATGAGTGACTAAACTACAGAGCCCTAAGCTACAAAGGAAATTCAGCAACTCTGTACCATCTTCTTCAATCTTCAGTTATATATCCCCCAATTTCCTCCAGTCATCCTACTCTTCAGAAGGAAAAGTAACCTTGTTAGCCATTGCTGGGCTATAACAGATGGTGAATTCAAAACTGCGTGGGAGACCAGTACATCACAGTGCAACAATAAAGTCATCTTTCAGAGAAGTTTTTATCTGAAATTCATAACACAAAAATTCTTAAGCTATTTATCAAGGGATGCCAAACAATTCATTGCACCTGTTGCAGAAATGAAGCAGTAAATGTATCTATCAAAACGATTCCAGGAGATGCACTACGTAAGCTTGGTTCCCAGATAGTATTGCCAGCCACCATTCTGGTTTTACCTATTTAACATCCTGTGACCAACTATATTGTTGGTATATAATGCCACTCACACACAAGTTCACCATTTGGCAGAACTGCATACGCTCACTCAAATGAGAGGAGGCTGATAGCAATGTAACATTTCCTCTGGGACCTGTGTCCTGTGTGCCTGAGGAGATGCACTCGCCAGCACGGCCACTACTGGCAATCCTCTACAGAACTGAAGAGCTGGGCCTATACTAGTGCAGCTCTCCGGGGTGCTTCAGCAGCAGCAATCCTATGCATAACTTGGAGTGGTTTCACACAAATAAGAGGGTCAATGAAATTACTGCTTAGTGTGACAGTTTAGATGCATCTTAAATCACAGCTACCAAATAAAGGATTCTGAGCCACATCTGAGCACCAAATTTTGCAGAGACCTACCCACAGACCCAGCCAAGGCCCAATACTTCTGATCACCCCCACTAGATTAGGGAGGTAGGTAATGCCTAAGACCAGGACAGCCTGAACAGCTGTGTTCATGTGGGCTGCCTCCTGCTCAGCTATCTTCCTAACTGCACAACCTCAGTACTGGCTTTGCAGTCTAGCTCTTGCCAGTTTTGACTACTGTTTCAAATCCTCAGTCTTACAAGATGGCAATGAATCACAGTAGGCTGCATGTTTTCTCTTGGAAGATTTGCATTAGTACTAAAGGGTGGTAACCCAAAGAGCTTGCCAGGGTAACTTTCAAGACTTTGGTAAATATTCAGTTCAAAAAAAGTCATAAACATTCCATATTGGTTTTCTGTGACATTTTTTCCTGCAACAACAGCTGCTCCAGTGTTTAGATGACGGAGCATCTTTTACCAACAGCATCAAACTCTTTAAGCAGTGGTTTTAAAAGACCAGTGTCCAATAAATAGAATACTTTCCAAAATAACATCATACAAATATGTTTGCATCTCTGCACTAAATTCTGAAACAGAGAACTGAATTTCACCAACTCACTCAATGACTGCAATGGGAAGCAGCACAACTTGAAGTATTCCAAAAGGTGTCCATAAGTGCCTTGCTTGTGCAGGATAGCTCATACTTATTTACAGTCTATCTTAGTGCAAGTTCTGCAAAAACATCAGCTCTGACATCTGGCATCTCCAGAAAAATGGCATTACCTGAAATTAATCGTACAACATCACTTCAGTTAAACCAGTAATGCCTGCTTGGATAACTACACTGAAGTTAATGTGGTAACTGGGGCACAGGTACCATACAGCATTTTTAGAGCAGAATCACAGTTCCAAGTACGCAGCAGCTTATGCCACAGCATTGGCCCAGGACTGTTTCTCTCAGAGGCAGCTCAGGTAGCCCTGCTCCCCACCACACATCCCCTCAGCTGTACCAGTACAGCTCTTCTCACAGGAACTGGGTCAGGCAATTAATTTAGGTAGAAACTGAATCCCTTCCCCCACCAATCAACTCGTTGTGTAACTGCACACATCAGCTGATAAGCTGCAAAACCAATCTGACAGGGGACACTTCTGTTGGGCACTACACGATAAAAGTCTGTTTGTAAGAGCCCAGTATTACATCCCAGTGTGCCCCAGCTGCTCCTGAATATCACAGAGCAGGGTACAGGGATGCTGACATCACTGGTTTTTTTGCCCCTACTTCCACAACTGCAGCACTGATGGCTGTACAACCACTTCTCTTCAGCACTGGAAAGAAAAGAACATGGACTGAGGCAACTCATCCTTTCTCCATGCCAGCAGTCTTCCTCACTTCTAGGAAGTACCAACACTGAGAGATGCGGGACATTCAGAAGCAGAATACCAGAGGGAAGGGAGGACCTTCCAGGAAGTTCAGCTTTCTGACAGGCGGTGGCAAGGGAGGCACAAATGCCTTCTTCTGCTGCAGAGCTTCAGCAGCCTGTGTGGTGCAGCTGGTGACTTAAATACAGGTCATTCGTGTCAGGGCTCTTAGTGCTGGCAGACACAGACAGCACTGCCCGTCAGTGCTTAGCATCGGGTAAAAGATATTAAGATCTATGTGAAAAGTCTAAAACCAAAGTTGAGCCAACCTGGCTTCGTATAATGTTTTTTAGTTAAGGCAGTGCAGAACTTGCACCGAGATCCCACCTGAGCAGAAACCAATGTATGCGAGCAAGATGATACAGGAGCGCATCCTATAATGGCTGTGTAAGGGGGCAGCGCTTTGGAAAGGGCACACAGGGACACACGTGTTTATAGTTACAATCCCATTAGGGCTGCGTGCTCCATTACTGGTAATCACATCTACTTCCAGACTTTCAAGCACTTATTTTTCTGTGAGCGCAATACAGCGCCCTGCGCTGAAGCAGAAACGCTCTCACATATCCGGCCTACCACAAGGGGCGGCTGGCAGCCGGGCAGGCAGCGCTGAGGGGGACGGAAGCAGCGCTGAAGGCGTTGCTCTCGGCGTGCCCGGTACCCCGCCGCGTCCGGGGGCGGCAGGAGGCGCGGACACCTCCCGCTCAGGACGGTGAGCCGAGGGCGGCCGGTTCCGTGCGCTCTTCCACGCGCGGGACCCGGGCCCGCAGGCGGCGGCCTCGGGGCGGGAGCAGCGCCGCAACCGCAGCACCGACGGCCTCCGCACCTCAGCGCGGGACCCACTCGGCAGAGCCGCGCCGCGCGCCGACGGCTCCGGGGGCACGGGGGCCGCAGCCGCACGCGCCGGAAAGGCGCGCAACCGCCACGCGGCCCCAACGGCGCGATCTGCGCAACGCCGCCCCCCCCCCCCACGGCGGGAGCCGCCCCCGCGGCGCCGGACCCGCGGCCTTTGCTCAGGGCCCCGGCCCTCGCGGCGCGGAGCGGCGCTGCGCCGCTCTGCGCGCTCACCATGCTGCTGGCGGCGGCGTTGTTGATCTCGCTAGCGGGACGGCTCCGACTCCATGGCTTCCGCCCACCCCGCGCCCCGCAACCTTCGCGCCAACTCCCGCCACCGGGCGCGCCGCTGTCGTCACAGCGCGATGGGCGGGGCGGGGCCGGGCCGGCCGTGTGGGGCGGCTCCTCGGGTTGGTCCCGCCGTCCTCGGAGGGACGCGCCGCGCTTCTCAGCGCCCGGCCCGCCGGGAGCCGCTGGCTTTCGGCCGCTTGCTCGGCTGCCCGCCACCCGTCCAGGCCTCGGGCCGGATTTTCAGTTTTCTGTCGTTTGCGTCTCCGCTCGTTGGACGGTGGGGGTGAATGCACTGATGGAAACGAAATAAACATTCGGTGTTGCAGTTCGCTGGAGCCGCTCGAGCTCGCTGCTGCCAGCGGTGGAGAAAATGGGCGGACAGGCAGGCCACTGATTTAGAGAAACTCGAGAAAGAGCAACGAGCCCAAGTCTCAGTGCAGCTCAGGGGACCACGGCCACCTGGAGTCCGTGTTCTGTATTTTTAACGTCAGCATAGCTTGCAGAAACAGATTTCTGCTTAACACGTGAAAGGGCCACGTGCAGCCCGCAGCGCAGCCTGCGCTCCTCACTACTTTCTGCTTTTACTGTGGGAGCTCGGCTGTAATGGCTAGGCAAACAAAACCAGGATCTCTTCGGAAAAACATCTCTAGCAATATGTTTGTATTTATGTATCTCTTTCTCATTATGTCATCTTTAATGCCAGGCCTGTTCCTGATAGGAGAATTAAAGAGGAGTTGAAAAGGTTGATATTAGTAAGAGCCGCACAGACTGTTTAAATAATGCTAAAAGAATTATTGCAGGTGGTTATCTCTGTTTGTATTTGATAACAGTACCTAGAATAACATCAGCAGAGCAGTATCTGCTTGCAGGCTTGTGACACGTTCGTGTTTCTTGGAAGGCAGGAGTTTATTAACCCTTCACAAAAAGATCGGGGTACTTGTAAGGTACTGTTGTTCACTTCTGGTCACAGCAGGGGGACGATTCTCTGTTTCTGTACCGCTGTGATACCACTGCAAGTCCAAAAATTGTGCTCTGCTGCAAGAACAAACCTGAATAGCCTCTGATATTGTTGTGTGCTTTGCAAGATAAAACCGAGGCAGAATCCTTACCGATCCTATAAGTGATCATGGGTTATGTTTTAAGGGCATATTATCTTACTGAAAGTATTATGTTGGGTTTTTTTCTTTTTAAGTAACAAAAGTTCACTCAGCGTCATCACCCTCCATACAACTAAGATAAAAAATAGAAAACCTGAGTTGTTTTCTACCTATTGTGAAAGAATGTTTGACTTTTTCTACTGATATTTTCCAAAATACATGAAAAAGTGTTGAGGTGTTAACTCAAGCCCTCGGCTTCTTCCCTGTTGAACAAAAACAGTCTTACTGTTGTTGCAATGATCAGTGAAGACCTTTTCATGTTTAATGAGAGATTGTTTATAAAGAAAATACACCTTCTCATATTGATAAGTGAAACATAGATTTGTCCGTTTTCCTTCTGTTAATATTTTCTAGTTTCTTTTAAAATTTTTGTATTCTAACATGTTGGTTCATTTTGGAATTGAAATAAAATTTCATTGAAACTATCTTAAAGTAATGTTTTATTTACTGCTGTACAAAATTTGTTTTAAATTGCAGGAAATAATGAAAGTACAAAACAGATAAACTTGCACCACAGCCCTGATACACTTCTGAAGTCCATACGGCAATGTTTTATGGGCCAATACATGTCAGTCACTTAAGAAATCTTTATGATGTATCATGGAATAGAGATATTCTGAGCTCTATGTGTAACCAGAGAACCTCAGAAGTTAGGAAGTGCCTTAATGAATACAATTATCTTAGTGCTGTGATTAAGAAAACACAGCAACAAAGTTTCCTTCTTTTTTTCATAGCACTAATAAACATTAAAATATTCATTTTCTAGATGGTTGACTATATTTCATGTGAATCCTGTAGAGAATATTCTCGTTATTAGAGTCCATATTAAAAACAAAACAAAACAAAACATAAATTTATATCTTTTTCAAAACAGGAATTTGTGTTCTGTTGCAGACCAAGAATTCCAAAAGTTCTTTGTAAATCTATGATCTAGTTTCTATTGACATCAGGCTTTCTATAGCAGCCATTGCAATTATGTGTCTTTTGAAAAGACTTTTATCCCATCTCAAACAGTTTTTGCTGTATAAGATGAAGATAGGTACACTATGGAAGACAATTACGTAAGTTGTGCTTTTTTGGAGCCCTCAGTAGGCCTGAGCAGCTGATGCTAATGTAAACATCACATTTTTTTCTAAGTGAACTTTCTAAGTCTTTTCTCCATCTTCATCTGAGTATCTAGGCAGAAAGAGTGTCCTCGCTCACATATGCTAACACTGCATACATTCAAAACTCTCCTGCTTGCAATTCACGTGTTCCAAATTTCTACAGATCAAGCCCCATGTTTCCAAGCTGAACCCATGAACTGAGAATATGTGGTCAGTGTTCAAGTGAAAAGTTGGTTCATAACTGGAATTGCTTAATCAAGACAGAAGCAAGAATAGAAATTTGACAGATGAGAACTGAGCTTCTCAGCTAATGCAGCGTCAATGGCAGATGCCCTGGAGACCACAGCCTCTCCCAGCCTCGATTTATTCCCAAACCAAGGTTATTAAATGCACGGTTGGAGGCAGGAAACCCCACTGTGGACATCCACAACAGCATTAGGGCTGGAGCCTGCTCTGACTTTGCCACCTGAGCTGGTGCAATAATTAAATACCGCCTCTTCTCTTCCCCTCCAGCTGCACCCTCACTTCTCAGCAGTCCCTGATCCCATCTCACTTGGCTGTGCAAATTGTTTTCTGGTTTAACAGTCACAGTATTTCCTTTCCCCAACTCTTTGCTCAGCTAATCACATCTCTCTTTTCAAACTCAAGTCACAATATGATTCTCCTCAGTTTGCTTCCTTTTTATCAAGTAACGTTATAGACTAACCAGTTAAAATGACAAAGCAGAAAGAAGATAAATTTAGTCATTTTCAAACCTCGATTAGGGCATGCTCCAAGTCATACGGATAATAATGAAAGAAATACAGTTAGTAACTTAATCTCAAATAAGCATCTGGGAGCACAAGCCTCTGCTGTGCCCTTTGCATTTCATGCAAATGCACCACACCATGTTTGAAATAAGGTGCAAGCTGTGCTAGCCCTGCTGTAGTTGCTGGGCAGAAGCCTGTCATTTATACTTTGTCAATACAGTCGCCCCACCGCTTTGAGCTTTCATGGGTGCTCTGAGCTCAAGTATATGTTGATCATGGTATCTAACTACTTTAGCGTTACAGTAGCATCTTTAATGACTTGTATTTCGGTTTTGTTTCATAGTACAGTACACACAGTTGAAGCTTTTAAATGCTAAAACAGAAGGATTCTGTTCATGCAATAACTAATCCAATTAATATTTCAAATGCTATTCCATATAGAAAAAAATGAATGTGTCAGTGTATACTGTAGATCCACTTGGTACAGGTCCCATCTACACCTCCCTTTCTCAAACTGCCTCTGTAGGATCTTTGCTGAAAGCAGGGAACAGGTGCTGAGGGAGTGCTGGGTCTGCTCTGTTGGACAGATTGACATTAGGTGAGCGGCTGCTCTGCTGCTGGAGATCAGCAGTGAAGATGTTGGTGGGAGCTTTCTCCATCACCTATGGTGAAACCGTCTCTTGTAAAAGTGCTGCTGAGATATGCTTACAAAGTTGCACTGAGGTAGATATAGTTTTTTGTTGTTTATCTTATAAACAAATACATAAAATGTCTTCCACCTTCCACTGTTTTAATTAAACTGAAGGTATGTCAGAATGGCATTATGCTATGCTGGAAGAGAGACCCGTGCTTGCTTGCTCTCATGCTCTCACAGGCAGCAGGAACAATAAAGCAGCCGTAGCCCAGCTGCCCATCTGGACTTTCATCTCCTGCATGTCAGCAGGGCTAATTCATCTGAGCACAGTGCTGTACCTACGTGGTAAGTTGTTCCATGCTCAGATTTCAGCGCACGACTGTCTTGAAGGTACAGATCCATTGCTATCGAGCAACTCTGACTGTAGCGTGAATATATTTTGTATGACTTTATCTGAAGAAATCAAGACTGGCAGGCATCAGCCTTACGGTATTTATTAAATTTACCAAATCCTCGCATGCGTAGTTTAGCTGTAATTTGAAATATGTTAAAAGATGAGATTATAAAATACTGTCTAGCTGCTCTTTAAGATATTCCCTGTACTGATGGCCCAGCTGCAAGGTTATTAAATTCATAACAAAATAACATCTTTCAAGCCTAATTATCTTTGCTAATTATTTTTATTTAAAGAAATTAAGGGAAATTGCTTAAGGACTAGAACAAACCCGTGTTAATTTCGAACTGATGCTGTACAAAGGGCTGTACATAGGACTTTTATAAGCTATTACAGCAGTTGTGTGTATTTGGAATAAATTTAGCCTCGCCTTGTGTTTCTACGTAATTACATATGTATGTTACAGTCTCTTTGTAGGCACGATTCTGTCCTGATTCTAGAAATAAACTGTATACTAATGCTGTATGTTACATTTCTTGCAGGCAAAATTAAACTTTGGGAAAAGACCCCCAAGCCCTTCTGGCACTCTTACAATTTAACATGTGAGTCATTAAAAATTTTAAATCACACTTTAATTGAGGACTTTGTAATTAGAACTCTGTTTCTTCCTCATTTCCTTGTAATAGTTTCAGGAGAAACAGAGAACAGGACAGCTTCTTAGCACCCTGTCACCTGTATGTTCCCATGCGAGTGACCAAGCTTTCTGTTTCGCTCGGGTAACCTATTTTCCTGCAGTAAGAACACAGCCGAGGTGTCTCAGTGACCACACTGAGGGCACCTCCCTAAAAATTACGCTGTTCTCTGACCCACCCCAGGTCTCACAGTTCAAGCTAATCATTGACAGGGCTTTTACAATCACAAGCTTTTAGTGAAGCTTTGATAAGACACTCCAGCAGTTAGCGGCAAGTGAAGACAGCCTGCACAGCAGGGATTCCAGGGAATGAATGGATTTTTTTCAGTATCGGTGAAGAGAATCTGACTTTTAACGCTGGCGTTATAAAGCAGCATAATGCGTGGCCGACAGCTGAAGAGATTTGCTGCTTTTTGGACATTAGTTTTCATAAGGATAGTTGCTGGGCTTGCCGGAGAGGGAAGATCTGTGTGGAAAAAGGACCCCAACTCCAGTCCTGTGAGTGAAACACAGATGTTTTTGTATGACACTTTCCCCACAGAGTTTCTCTGGGGCGTAGGGACGGGAGCATTCCAGGTGGAAGGCAGCTGGAGGAAGGACGAGAGAGGACCCTCCATCTGGGACCGTTTCATCCACGCGGAGCTCAAAGACACTGACAGTGCAGATATTTCCAGTGACAGCTACACCTTGCTGGACAAAGATGTGTCAGCTCTGGATTTTTTAGGAGTTACCTTTTACCAGTTTTCAATCTCATGGTCAAGGCTTTTTCCCACTGGAGTGGTAGCAGCTCCTAACAAAAAAGGACTCCAATACTATAACACCCTTATTGACTCTCTGATCTACAGAAATATTGACCCCGTGGTTACCCTGTACCACTGGGACCTGCCCTTGACACTGCAAGAACAGTATGGGGGATGGAAAAATGAATCGGTCATTGATATCTTCAATGACTATGCCACCTTTTGCTTCCAGACCTTTGGGGATCGTGTTAAATATTGGATTACCATCCACAATCCTTATTTAGTTGCTTGGCATGGGTATGGCACAGGTATTCATGCTCCTGGAGAGAAAGGGAAAATAACCACTGTCTACGCTGTAGGACACAATTTGATCAAGGTACAGTATAATAAGGATTTACAAATTAATCTTGCAATGTCATGGGAAGTAATGGGAGAAATCAATCATGTAATCTATGTTAAAAGATAATAATGAAGGAATGTGAAAATACCAAAAAATAGCCCTCAGATAAGGCAGTCTTTAAAATAATATTTTTTTAATCTTCATGTTTATTTCATTGTAGTCTCAACAGCTGACTCAGTAATTGTTTTCAGGTGCTTGTTTATTTCTCTATTTAAATTTCTTTTTGCTTACAGCATCTACCTATTAAAGACCACGGGTTTCCTTCTTTATTCTTTTCTTTTAGTTACACTGAAATGACTGTTCTGTCATTCAGCTACACTAAAATGACTATTCTATTAGCTCATACATAGATTGTTTTTCTATTTGCATATGGGATAATTCTACTACTAATAGAAGATATGTTTATACAAATATGATTAGTTCTGGCTTAGTATAGATCATATTGCAAAATGTTTATCACTGACCTAGCAAGGTCATCAGTTCTTGGTTTTGGAAGATAACAAATGTCCCCTTTACTATTTAAGAGTTTCAAAATTACATTATCCCCATAGGAATTTCTGCATTTTCATTTTTATGTGAGTGTTATTTTATGTATCAGCTTTCTTCTACAGAATTAGACATCCACTAGATTTGATGCCATGATCGGTAGCTTCAACAGCTTCAGTACTGGGTCCTAAGTTCATAATATTCTTTCTTTGAGAAGGGCAAGAAGAGGAGTCTCAAGGTTATATTTTTAAGGAAAAACATAGAGACATTCATGCTGATATCAAGAACTTAACAGAATTTACAGGATCTCTGATTTCATTCCACAGAGTAGCTTGTTCATATGCTTAAGAGTTTATATTCTTATTTTCTTGTGCTGTAATTTAAAATGATCTCTAACAACAGCAGTTTAAGTTAATTAACAATATAAATACACCTTTTTTCATCCGTAGTGCTCTAAGTACTTTAAAGAGCAAGTTATTGTCCTGTCTGCTTGATAGAGAAGCTAGTGTGATTCTCCATAATTGCTCAAACAATTCCTAGCTGTCATAGAATCCTTTTCTACTGCTTACTCTACTACTTACTTTATAAATGTAATTAACAAATACATCTGAATGTATTTATTACATAGAAAGAAGTATGCAAGTTGGGAAATATTAATTAACAGTGTTTAAAATTTTCTGCAACTTCTATTTCTTGTATTTGCTTCCAGGCTTGAACTGGAGAACATCTTTTTTCAGAAAAACTCACACTGCAGTCAATAGAACTTTTACACAAAAAAGTCATCAGGTGTCCAGATTCAGTAACTGATTTTAGACACAGCACATGAATTGACCTAGCTTCAGAGATTTGTGAAGCATCTCAAAGAGAACTGATGCCCAATCATTCTTTTTATTTTTCAAGTGCTACATAAGATATATTTGATACAATGCATGTAAAGGATGTAACGCAAGTATGCGGTATGGCTTGCCTACATTTCTGAGTGGCATAATTGAAACTGGGCTATCAGTGTCTGCATTTGTCCACAGTAAAATCCATATAAACACCACAAGCACAAGGAGAGCAATACCTCTGCTGAAGAATCAGCTGAGTGTGCCAGGAAGCCAAGCAGAGCCAGGTCTGATACACGAATTACTAAGTGAAGTTTCTTGGTGAAGATTATTTAACTCAGACTTACTCATTCTAGTTTTAAAATCTATGCTTCTGAGCGTAAAACAAATCACTAGAAAGAAGGATTTAGTGAGACTTTGTGCAACACACAATACATTATTCTTGAGCAGAAGTTATTTTCATGCTGTATCTTTCTCACAGCACTGTGAACATTACGAAATGTATTAGCAATTTTATCCAGTGGCACTGTAAAACTCCTGAAGATTTTAGGTCTTCTTTACAAAGAATTGTAAATTTGTAGTAAAGCATCTGGAGTGTGATGTTTTGTGGTTGGAGGTGGAATTGAAACTCTTGTGGAAACTGTTGACACAAGTCAACACATCTTATATATATATCATATATATATATATATATATATATATATATATATGTAGATATTTCTTAATAAAACATAGTTAAAGCCAGCATACCACATAAGACATGAGTGGTATGCTTTTCAAGACAGGTAGCCAGAATCTTTAAGAAGAAATTTATTTTAATTCTTAACTAACAACTTCAATAGATTGAAGAAAACCAACAGCTTAAAACTCAAATATTTAGTTGAGAAAAAAAAAAAAATCCACACGTTTTAGAACCAATAAAACAATCATCTGCTTCCATGAATGAAGGTCATTAGGTAAGTAATTATCTTATAATTGTTTTGTTGAAAGATTTTCAACAAAAGAAGGATTTATCTGTTCTCTTCAAGCTCAGGGGACATATGCTGTTCCTAGCACAAGATATTGCACATACTGTGTCAGCTGTTACATATGCTTTCTTTCTGTGGTTTGCATCCTTCTAATGAAATGGCCCAGATGCATCTTCTAAGAGCCAGCCTTCTTGTTATTCAAGACCCAGAAATAAAATGAGCTACTGAATGCAGACGCAAAGGTTGCTAAGCAGTGTGCTTGGGAGTTCTGCATTCAGAAAACAATATATAAATATCAATGTTTCCATCTAAAATATATGCCTGTATATATTTTACACAGTGTGTCATAATGCTGCTGATCATTATAAAAGACCTGATAGTATTCACATGGAAATGAATAGGAAATATGATGTTTGAAGCTTTTAAATTATAAATGGCTGGTATTCTCACTTAGGTGAATCTCTACTCCATCAGATGGTAGTCACTAATATGAGGAACAAGTGAAATTGGATACCATGTGGAGAAAGACAGTCTGCATCTCCTTTTTTTATTAAAAGGGACTGTCCTTCACAAAAGCAACACTGGAACACAGTGAGGTGTAACTTGCCACGTGATACTTGAAAGACTTATCTACAAAATACAAAAACAATGAATTAGCTTCTGAGGCATTACTGAGGTAGGGAAGAAGAGACTGCACACAGGAAAAAAAAAAATAGATGCATTTCTTTGATTTGATAATAGTTACATTGGAAAAAAGCAGGAAAATATGAAGCAGTTGAATCATTGTGACCAGAACTAAACAGATATTTATCAGATCAATTATCACCATTTTCTGTAGATCTATTTATGTACTTCCTGCTTCTTAGGCTGAGGTTTGTAAACACTACAAATTACAGACCAGCTATCTTTTCTTCTTCTGTATCACTGTCCTCCAGGCAGTTCTGTCCTTGCTGTGACAGGCAGAAACTGACTTTTTTTTTTTTTTTTTTTTTTAATACTGTGTTTAAGACTATTCACATTCCCTTCCTCCTTGCTGAAAAGTGCAGGAGAAAGCTAGCAGAACAAGGGAATCATGCTACAATTTTTTTTCATTGACATGTTTTAATAACACGTTCTTGGAGAAGTACACACATGATGTCTACACACAGATCCATCACATCACAGATCAGGTACCTCTCTGTGCCTGGCTGAGTTACTCCTAGCTCTCTGGTAGCAGACCCTATGCCAGGGTCTCTTCACGGACATACTATCACCTTTGGGCTCTTTGGACGAGTGTGTCCCTGAGAAGTTCCATAATTCATTCTCTTTAAAAACAAATTTCTGCTGAAGGAATCAGGAATCATTTTATATCTAAGTCCACACAGACACTTTCTGCCCTTTCTCTCTTCAAGATCTTGAAAGATGAAGCTATATACCAGTGCCCATCTTTCTTACAACAGGAGAAAGATTGGTGTCCATCAAGTACAGCTCTAGAGAGACAGCAGAATTTTTATGCTTACAAATGTCATTGCTTGAAGATTTTTCAAACAGTGTCAGTCATCAGTGATGACAGTACTTTACAAGGTTTGAATAAGAAATGATTCATACTTTTCTATACAATTTGTTGTTTTCACTTTAGTTTCTTGGAAACCATCAGGAAACATGCAATCCAAGTGCAGAACGACTAACACTCATCAAATTCCATCATAAAACTTTCAAACCGCCCCTTTGAAAACTTGATCACCTACACGTCCACAGCCCTTTTTTCCTCCACAAGGACTCAGCTCAGAGTCAGTTTGCAAAAGAAAGGCGTTATCTCTACTGACCACAGGGCAACTTTACCACAGACCAAAAGCGCCTTGAACCAAAATCAACTCTCCAAACAAGCCCCCCACACCTGCTCTGCTTCTGAAGTGATTTTTACACTGTCATCATCAGACTGTCTATTCCAGCTCCTCATTTTTTAAAACCCAAACAACTAAACACAAAGGAAGAATCTCTTTATTAGGATTTTTTAAAATTCTCTTGCTGGCCAGCATGCTGAAGTAACTCTACATTGTTTTGTGTATTTGATATTGAGATATTCTATGAAAGCCACTTTATTGTAGCAAATCTTATGAATCTGAAAGTGTTGGTATTTCTGTGATAAGCTTTTTTGTCTACACAGAAAATAATTTACAGCAGCAAAGTTTGAAGGAGCATGAGAATATTTCAAGAGAGAGCAACACAGTTGTCTTTGTTTTATTAAATTGACTTGTTCTATCTAGCCTTTTTGCAGGGTTAATACTAACTGGCTTAGCACTCTTGTGACTTTGAAGTCTATGGAATAATTGCTATACTAATACCAGGACAATATGCTCAAATTAATGTCATACGTATCTAGAATAAATACCCAATATTGATCCTGCTTTCACTGTGTACTCAGCCTTGACATTTGTCCTTGATCTAACAAGGAAAGTGAAAGATTAGGGATTAAACTGTAACTGAAAACAAAAGATTAGTCAAGATTTACTCCAAATAGTCATCGTAATGTATGATACAGCTTTTAAATCAATGTTTATTTCATGTTTCATCTTACAAAACAAATGCTAATTATCAGTTGGTTCCATCAGTAACAGTTTACAGTTAGAATACATCCTTCACCTGAGAATGCTAAGCTGCTTCACAGACAATTTACAGCTCAAAACAGAATTATTGGCGAGCAAAAGCTATTGCATCTACAACAACTGCAAAAACCTTCAATATAGACCAGTCACGTTTTTTTTTAATTGGGACTTAAGCCCTTGGAATTAGGAGACATCAGTGATGCATATTAATTTGTAATGTGAAAATCCTACCTTGACTCATGTTAGATGCACGTATTTCTATTAGAGTTCTGCTCCCGTAGAAGCACCTGTGGCTGCTTTCACACCTGCACACCTTCATTGTTTTAGGAGTAACTTTATTTTTCTCTAATCAACTTCCTGAAATTGCATATGCAGCTAATGAAGTCTCCCTAATAGTCTTTTACCTGTCAGTAGTGCATTTTTAATTGGTTGGTTTGGGGCAAAGCCTTCTTCCTCCACTTTATTTAGAGGTAAGGGATTGCTAAGGTTTACCAGATGCCCCCGTCCTGCTACCTGGCTGTGTGATTAACACAGCTGACTTGAGCAAAGTTTTTCTTGTCAAACCAACAGGAACATGTATCTTTCATTAAACAAGTGTTAGTAGGCTGTGTGTGGGAAAATATTCATTTATCACGTAAGAAATCAGTAGGGACAGGCAAGTACAAGCTAACACCAGAGTAAGGCTGGCCCTAGCAGCCATGTGAGGCTGGAGGGACCTCTGGGAGGGAAGACTGAGGGTCCCCTGAAGGGATGGCACTGGCCACATAGATTTTCTGATATGCCTAGTAAGAAATCCCTTTTGTAATATTATAACTGTAGCTTTCAATTTTCTTCGTGAGTACAATTTTGCTGGCCTCCCTTTAACCTGCATCTCAAAGGTTAATGTTGCTTTATCAGTACTTTCAAAGACAGACCTTGAACGAATGTTACAAGCATGACCTTAGAAACCATAAACAACTGATACACAAAATTTCACAAGCTGTCATTCCACAGTACTCCTGAGTTTAATCAAGTACCTACCTGACATCAGGCCTTTTTTTCTTTTTTTCTTTTTCCAAGCAGTGCATTTCTACATAAATTAGCTGAAATTATTGTCAAATGTAAGCAGTGCTGTTTGGCTTTGTAACGTCAATCAAACTCGTAGAAGTATTTCACAATATTTCTCCTTGTTTTTCTGGGTGCAAACAGTCATTTGCTTTAAAGCTTAGTGTATAGAGCCATTCTTCAGGAGCAATGTAAACCCTGAGTTATTGGACAACTCATCAGCAGGGGGAATTGTCAGCTCCTCTCCTCTATCACATCCATCTCCAGAACATCCAGAGCCATCCTTCTCTGACACATGCAATCTCCTATTTTCCTGCGCAGGACTCAGAACAATGCTAGTGGCTCCTAAATCTCCAATACATTTGTTTTAATGCACAGACCATAAAAATTTTGACTTATGCGATCTCTTAACTAAATAATTAATGTGGCATTCAAAGGTAGTTTTGGTGTGTGACAATGTTAAACTGTCTAAAATGCGATGATGATCTGAGAAATTGAATTACAATGCAATACAGAGTATGTTTTCATTGCCACTTATACACTTGGCAAAACTTGCGTCTGTCCTACAGAAGGCATTGGTTGGCCTCACCTGAGTGCTGATATGTGCCATAACCAATAAAACTTGGGAAATGCAGCTGTCAGATTTCCTTTTAAAACCAAAGTGGTGCTGCTGTCAGAATGAATACTTCAAAGGAATAAACTTTATTCTGTTCTGTTTTATATACTGTCAGGAAAATTGTAATTATAGCAACTTCAAAGAAGAAATGAACTGTAAGCCTGAATCAAAATTCTTACACTGTGAAACAATATTTTGTTTCAAATTTTGCAGCTGCAGCTTAGAGCTTCCTCCACATTTTGTACATAGGATACTTAAAGTGGAACACTTGTATAATTAGTGCAAATTCAAACAAATGAAAGTGCATCCTAAGAACAGAACAGAGGGGATGTGGTCTGATCACAGAAAATTCAGGTAGCCCCCATAGCACAAAGTCAAGCAATAGCACAGAGCCAACACTGACACAGGAGACGTAATTTGAGATATATAATTAATGTAAAAACTGTAATTACAGTTTAAAATTTTAACTCTACCAACAATCAATACTTTACAAAGAAAGAATTAGCTGGGACTATGCAGATCACTGATATCCCACTGTCGACAGCTGTTTGGTCTAAAATTAGCTATAAGAGCCATTTCACATATCTGCTGGAACATCTAACCTTCAGACCTATATCAAAAGGCAAAAAGCCAAATGCATCATAGCAACAGCACACAAGAGATGCCGAGCATTACCACCATCTGAAGACCTTGCATTTTAGCAGATACTGCCCAGTGCATCTCTTTGGGGTGATTGTTGTACCATAATCATTCAGTGGTATTGCCACAGAAGTCTGCAGCAGATCAAACCTAGCTACCTGTCTGGCTGGCTGCCTACACAGACACAGATTTATTAAATAGCAGCAATTCACAGAATCACAGAATGGCCAGGGTTGGAAGGGACCTCAAGGATCATGAATCTCCAACTCCCCTGCCACATGCAGGGCCACCAACTTCCTCATTTAATGCTAACCAGGCTGCCCAGGGCCCCATCCAGTCTGGCCTTGAACACTTCCAGGGATGGGGCATCCACAACCTCTCTGGGCAGCCTGTTCCAGCACCTCACCTCACAATTCAACCTTGTTTTTCTTTTATCAGGCTCATGCAAAAGTCTGGCATAACTACAAAAAACACTTTCAACCGTATCAGAAGGGACTGATGTCCATAGTCTTGGGATCCCACTGGATCGAACCCAACAGATCGGAAGACGCTTTGGACATTTCTAAATGCCAGCAGTCTGTGGAGAGAGTACTTGGATGGTTTGCTAAACCCATCCATGGGGATGGCGATTATCCAGAAGATCTGAAAAATGAATCTTTTTTGCCACGCTTTACTGAGGATGAAAAAAAGTACATAAAAGGAACGGCTGACTTCTTTGCATTTTCCTTTGGTCCCGATAACTTCAAACCTCCGAACACTCTACCGAAAATGGGACAAAACTTGTCGCTCAATTTGAGGGAAGTACTGAACTGGATTAAACTGGAATACGACAGTCCTCGGATCTTCATTGCAGAGAACGGCTGGTTCACTGACAGCCACGTGAAAACCGATGACACCACTGCCATCTACATGATGAAAAACTTCATAAATAAGGTGTTGCAAGGTTTGTGCACAACTGAGCTGCTGGATTCTTTTTTGGATTATTTTTTTCTAGGAAAATTTTAAAGATAATTTAGCTTTTTAAGGATTTGATCTTTTTTTAAAAGACATAATGGCAACTAAGTTAATTATTAATTATTTCTACTGTGTAAGTACAAGCCACAGATCAGGATCCACTGGTGGTAGTGTTGTACAAACAGAAAAAATATGTAGTCCCTGTCCCAGAAAGCTAAAGTCCAACTTCTGGGTACAAAAATGAGTCAGAAATGAATGTAAACAAACACATTGCATATCACTTTTCACTGATGGCAGCCTGGCTGTAAAACCTTTGTGTGGACACATACCTTTACAGCAGGAAAATAAGGCAATGACAACAGGCAGTCACTGTCGTGCCAAGCCCCTACTTCAATGCCAAATGCACAGAATTAATCAGCAGGAGAATGGCAATCATTTTTTGGGATTACACCATGCCAAGCAGAAGATAACGTGTTTTAATTACACAGATTGAATATTGGTATTTTCACTTCAAAAAGCCAGAGGGCGGGGTCTGCTTTTTGAAGGCCAAAGATTTAATTTTATATAAAACATTAATGCTGTTAATATCTGAAGCCTCTGCAAAACCTGTATTTTTCCATTTCAGTGCTGGGGGGTAGGAGACACCTATGGTCTGGGTGCACCATGTACTGTGTGCTATGCTGCCATGGTGGGTGGCCTAAGTCCTTCACAAAAACCTTTCTAATCCTCAGCAAAGGGAAAAGATGTGAAATCAGAATGTCTGATCATCAACAAACAAAATCAAGCTCCTAATGAAGGTTGTCTAGATAAAGTTGTTCCAAACTGTGAACTTCACATAGCCCAGTATATATGACATAGCTTGATTTGTCCCAAATTTGAGGTTACATTCCTGTATTTGGTTTGATATTTTAAATACTGCATGGCCACAGAGGGAAGCCTAGAGGCAGGACTGCATTTGAAGATGCATGGCAGGTAGATTACTAGGTAAGAAAATGCAACCCTCTTCTGCAGCAGATCTGTCTGTAATAACCATCCGTGGGCCCACGCTTCTGAAATGTTTGGGTCAGTGCTCAACTAAAAACTACAGGAACTGCAATCCATACTTTTATATATACCAATACTTCAACCTGTTTCAAAATACAGAGTAACCTCTTCATTAATGTTTTTTTTTTTTCTTTTTGTGAAGGAAATTGTGTCTAATCAACAATAACATTCCAAATATATTCTCATATTTTTACAAAAAATATGACAGAAAAATAATGACAGAAAAATCTAATCTAATATAAATTAGCTGCTTACAGCAAAATCAATTTGATCTGTTTAACCACAAAACATCATTTGTATGATTGCCAAATTGGAATGGGTTGGTGGCTATAGACATGGCATGTGTGTCAGAGGAGAGTGCTGAAAGCTTTGCACTGTATGCTTGTAACTTATAGTGCAGCGAATCATGAAAATAAGTTGCATAAAATCACCATTGCTACAAACAGATCCCAGCTGCCGTTCTTGAAGGCAATTGAAACTTATCTTTTACAGCTGTTACTTTCCAATACGTGTGCTAGAGTACTAAGTATGATATAATCATGAATGTTAATTTCTCTTACACAGCTATTAAATATGACAACATAGATGTGTTCGGTTACACAGCCTGGTCACTCCTTGATGGCTTTGAATGGCAACATGCCTACAAAATCCGGCGTGGATTATTTTATGTGGATTTCAAAAGTGAAAAAAAGGAACGGATTCCCAAGTCATCTGCACTTTATTATAAACAAATCATACAGGAAAATGGCTTCTTCCCAAGAGAGTCTACACCAAATGTTCAAGCTCAGTTTTCCTGTGACTTCTCCTGGGGTATCACTGAGTCTGTTCTCAAGGTAAGAGTAAATAAAATGCAGAAATGACCACTGGAGGCAGAAAAATTATGAGCTTGCTTTGTGAGTAAAAGACTGGGTGTAGTACCTTTCATTCTGAATTTCAATGCACACTGCACACCATCTTTTTTCCCAACTGTTTCCCGCAGTACCTATTTCAGCTTTAAATTTGGTAGACAGGATGACCAATGTGTATGGCAGTGCTGAGATACTCTTTGTCATCACATACAGAAAGGCAGTCCAACAAAAAAAACATTAATCATCCCAAATACCAACAAATCTCTGTAATTTATCCTACTTACCAACAACTGTAAAGAAAAAAAGTAAAGCTTCTATATATTCTGTTAAGCATTCTGAGTAAATATACAGCACAGGAAAAACCACTTCTTTTAAATAATATTTTAAACTTCAGTATATTATGCTACAAATTCCACAAAAAGTGTTAAAAATAACAGTAAAAATATATCCTTTTCTACCCAGATACTTGTTAACTAATAGAAGATAGCAGAGATGGAATTCATACTAAGCACTACACATTGTTTGTGTCAGATATTTGCACGGGCAGAAAGACTACCAGTAAGAACAGGGACTGGACTGTTGTGCCATGGTTGCACAGAACTGACTTTGGCAGCAGTGCCAGAACAGTCTGTGCCCGCCTGTCACATTCCCTGCTGCCTCTGCAGAACCATCAGAACCGTCCTTAGTGTGACCACAGAGGGAACCCATCTGGGGCATTTATCTGTGTGAAAACAGGCGTAGTGTATGCTGGCGGAGGGGTCAGTAAGACCTCATTTAAACATACTGCTTTCCATTCCCCAGGCAGAGTCTGTGGCATCCTCACCCCAGTTCTGTGATCCAAACCTCTACCTGTGGAACATCACAGGAGATGGGCTCCTGCACAAAGTGGAAGGAGTGAAGCTAAAAACCCGGCCGGCACAGTGTACGGATTTTGTCAGTATTAAAAAGCAACTTGACCTCCTGGAAAAAATGAAAGTCACCCACTACAGATTTGCACTTGATTGGTCACTGATTTTACCCAATGGAGATTCGTCAGTGGTCAACAGACAGGTGCTGAGGTATTATAGATGCGTGATTAGTGAAGTGCTAAAACTCAACATCCAGTCTATGGTCACCCTGTACTACCCAACACACGCCTACCTGGGCCTGCCGGGCCCTTTGCTGCAGACAGGTGGGTGGCTCAACCAGTCTACAGCCTACGCTTTTCAAGACTACGCGGCTTTATGCTTTCGGGAACTCGGTGATTTGGTTAAACTTTGGATTACAATAAATGAGCCTAACCGACTCAGCGATGTCTACAACAGGAGCAGCAGCGATACATACCGGGCAGCGCACAATTTACTAATAGCGCATGCCATGGCCTGGAGAACATATGATGAGCAGTACCGGTCCTTCCAGCATGGCAAAGTGTCCCTGTCCCTGCACTCAGATTGGGCCGAGCCTGCCAACCCCTACTTTGAGTCCCACGCCAAAGCTGCCAACAGGTTCCTTCAGTTTGAAATAGGCTGGTTTGCCGACCCCATATTTAAGACCGGAGACTATCCAGCTACGATGAGGGAATACATCCACTTTAAAAATACAAAAGGCCTCTCACACTCTTCACTGCCATCTTTCACAAGCAAGGAAAGGAAGCTCATTAAAGGCGCAGCTGACTTCTACGCACTGAATCACTTCACCACACGATTTGTGATTCATGAGCCCCAGAATGGGAGCCAGTATGAGTTTGACCGTGACATCCAGTTCCTGCAGGACATCACCTGCCTGAGCTCCCCTTCCCGGCTGGCAGTGGTGCCCTGGGGAGTGCGCAAGGTTCTGAAGTGGATTAAAAGAACCTACGGTGACATAGATATCTACATCACAGCAAACGGAATAGATGACCAGTCCTTGGACAACGATGAGCTTCGGAACTATTACTTAGAAAAATACGTACAGGAGGTTTTAAAAGGTGAGTCTATGATAGATCCCTAAGAGCTGTTTTCATGGCACAGACCATGCTTTGGCATGGCAGGACCCAAGCTTTGCCCGATGCAGAGGCAGATGTGGGAAGGAGCCTGCATCAGAGTAGGTGGTTACTCTGAAGTTTGTAGAAGATAGCATTTCATGAGAAATGCAGCAGTGCTGTGTTGTTAGGCTAAGACTCCCAAAAGGCAGTTATGGAAAGGTCCCTGAAAGGCACTGGTACCCGAACCATACAGCCAAGGATGTGCAAGACATCCCTACACTATTTCCTACTAACAGACACCAGAGACTTCCCTGGCCAGACCACAGGATGCCCAAAAGCTCCTCTGGGGCACCTGTCCCCTAACACAGGCTGCACATCCTGGCTCTCCAGGAGCTAAATATGTGAAAAATGAGGCAGGTCTTACAGCTAGCCATGGCTTCAGATTGCTTCTGGACACTAACAATAAGCAGAGCATTTTTCCTCCAGTGCTTAGCTCTTTCCCAATTACTACAGAATTGATGAACGTTTGCTGGTTTACTTTTCATGGTGATTTCACATTACAAACAAGGAGACAATAAGTTATTCTGCTGCTACCCAAAGGAAAAGGTCACTTAAAGGGCAACCATCACAGTGCTCCAAATTCAATTTTGAGATAGCGTGATACCTCGGACTATTCATGGAAACATCTCCCTAGTTTACAATGCTTTTGCTGAGTCTGGCTTACATCCTCAGTTATGCTTTGTCCTTACATACAAATGAGAGATGTTTACTCACCAAGGACTATTATTTATGATTTTATTCAAGTATTTTTCACCCAGCACTTGCATGCAGCAGGGTAACAGTCACGTATGACAAAGGGCTGAGCAGCTGGGTCTGGAATAAGGCAGGAATTTCATCAACACCACTCTCAGGACCCATCTGGCCATCTGCACTCCACAGGTCTTGCAGGTGTGTTCACAAAGAGCAGGGCCTCGCTTTTGCCAGAGGAAAGCTACCAGCTCTAAATCTGCTCAGACCTGCAGACTCAAAGGAAAACAGGTTGAGAGGCCTTCCATCTTCTCAACTCTGCCTGTGGGAGCTGGCATCCTGTCACCCTGCAAAAGCAGCAGCTCTTACCTCCAGCTGACATTAGAAATGAAAAGCTGGGAACATCAGCATTTGCACACAAACAAGATACCACTACATATGGAGGATGAGGGCAGTGAAGTTCATCTCACCCTCATCTACCTCCTTTTCTCAATGAAGGTATCATCTGAATTTTAAGATCGCTTCCTTTTCACATCCTGGCCCATATGCAAGCAAGTAGGAAAAGCAGCAGCACTCAGTTTTGATGGTCTCCTCAGCTACAGCTCTAAACTGCAGGCCTGGTCCCACTGCCTAACACAATGCAGGAGGTGGGAGGGAGGCTGGCTGGCACCTACTGAAACATTCCCAAGTGCCATTTATACATGCAGACATTCAGAGATATGGGCTACATGTCTGTGCAAATCCTCTTTTCATAGGGTAGGTCCACAGAATTCCCAGGTTCAAACTTTTTTTGGAACAATGACGCATTGTTTCTAATTAATACAGTGGAAGCCGAGTACTATTAGAAGCAATAACTGCAAGTAAATATTTTATGATGTAGTTATAGCCTTTAAATGAATAACCATTTGAAAACTTAACTCATTACCAGAAAGTCTGCAAGTCACACAAAATTTTATTAACAATATTAACAACTCTATTTTTTTCCTCCTAGCATACTACATTGACAAAGTCAAGATTAGAGGTTACTACGCATTTAAACTGACCGAAGAAAAATCTAAGCCCAGATTTGGATTCTTCACTTCTGACTCAAAAGGAAAGCCTTCAATAAAATTTTACAATAACCTGATAAGCAATAATGGCTTTCCTGCCGACTACTCTGTCTGTGATCCATCCAACAGTGACAAGCAGTGTAGCTTCTGTTTGTTTGTTTCTCAAAAGAAGCCATTAATATTCTTCGCCTGCTGTCTTTTCTCCACTCTGATCTTGCTTTTAACTATTATTGTTTTTCACAAAAGAAAAAGAAGAAAACGTTTTAAGGCAAAGAGAATCCAGCGCATCTGTGTGTCACTTTAATAAGGGGGCACAAGCCCACTTTCAACAGGATTCATGACTGTGCATTCTACAGAGGACCATGTAGAACAGGCAACTGCAGAAAAGCACTATGTGAGTCACTCCAGTTATACACACCGAACACCTCAGTTGAAAACAGAAAGTAACTGTATGCACAGGAAAACAAGCTATGATACCTGCTTCTGGTGAAATCACTTTTCCCCACTTTCTGTACGTATAAAGAAAACATTATGCCTTTCCTGTGCCTTGGAATAACCTTACAAACTGTGTGACTTGAAAAGAGATATTAGTCTGTGAGAACTGATATGCACTTTTATACAAACTTCTTTGGACCAAAACTTCCTGTGATGTATATTCATGCTATGAATGATGTTAAATATGAAGATGCAATTGGTAGTTTATAAATAAAAGTGTTAGCAAACACCAAACGGGTAAGTGCAATCACTATCTTTAACTTCGCACTTTTGGAGCAACAATCTAAGCATTCTGTCACTTCCAGCAGCCCCTAAACGCTGAAAATAGCATCAAACACAAGGTAAGTGGTGCAATTTCTTTATCTATTGTTATACAAGCATACAGAACTTCAATAGTAAGTCCTAAGACATGTTTATCTCCATCTTGCAGAAACAATGCTACCTAGAGAGAAGCATCCTTACCCATCCAAGGCAGTCACCACTTACAGCTGCTAAAGTCCATACACCCACACAGAACTACCAGGATACAAAAGTACACTGACATTGAATAATTAAGGCAGCTAAATATTGTGGATCCTTATGCACAGCCAACTAAGATCTTTACATATATCCTCAAACTAGTACACATGCAACCAACTGAACCCCCATCACCCAACCTTAAATCTCAGTTCATAAATGCACGACGACTCCTCCATCTATTTCAAGTACTGGCCAACATCACAGGAAGTCTATTTATTCAAAAGGCAAGTAGCAGTAAAACCATGATTCTTTTGAACAAGAAAACACTCTGCCAGAACAGCAAATGGCAGGAGTATTAGAGATGCACATGTCCATCACCTGGACAAAAATCTTCTGGAGCCCATGCAGACACTTCCATGTGCAACCCACTCTGGGGAATTGCTTTAGCAGAGGGCTGGACTGGATGACCTCCACAGGCCCCTTTCAACCCCTACAATTCCGTGCTCACTGTGTGAGCCAACAGAGAATTCTGAAGACTGACTTAATGGAACAGCTTGAACACAAGAAATTGTTCAAATTTCATACCTATAAAGTTCAGCTCAGTGGTACAGCACTCCTACATGAATTGACAGCAGAATCACTCAGTTGCTTTAGGTATTTTTCCTTTGCATGCAGACATGTTTCCCTTGTTATTAAGCTTTAGCCACTTCATACCAGTATTTTATGCAATTCTTTTCAAAATTGATTATAAAAGTTACAATGTAGATTTTAGCGTAGCACAGAAACAGCACAAAAGTCTCAAAAAGACTTGACATCTTAAAAGAGAAAACAAGAAAAAAAGTGTAATCCACAGACGACACAAATCACACACTGAAACTCTGCTGTATCTGAATTCTGATATAGGTATTTCAGTTTTCTTAATTCAATGTTGCTCAAGCCACATAAGTCATGTATTCAAGCTTACTCTAACCCTGCATCCAGGTTAAAAAGTCTTGTAAGTTGGCCGTAAACAATTCCAGATTGTTTTCAACATATTTCAGATCTGGAATTTCCCTCCAGAATCTGTACGTGGTCAACTGCTTTTGTAATACTGGTTTGAGGTTTTGAATAGTAAGAAAAAAACACTAATTTCCTTTCTTTGAAAACATTGCTTTTGCTATTTTTTAATGTTACAATTTAAAACTACCACTCTAGGGCTTTATGTGGCATGAGGATTCCAATCCATCAGACTTCTGTTGATCTGAATGTTCAGAGAGAAGTAACACTGCACAAGACTACAAACATACAGAACACTAAACTATTTACCATGACTGTGTGACAATGTGACAATGTGCTTCTCCAGATGATGGAGACCTTGAGTAGGTCCACATTATTATCATTTAGATCTTAAAAAAAAAACAGACCAAGATATGAAATATATTTTATTTTATTAAACCTCTGATCTTGTTCAGTTTTTGTATCAGATGTCCCAATCCAGTACTTGCTGATATGCTGTCTCTTTTTTTTTTCAGGACCCAGACAACTGTAAATAAAACGTTAAAGAGCTTTTAAAAAAGCTTTACCTAGCAATTCAAATATGACATTCAAAAGACTTACAGACATAAAACAAGTTCATTTATCTGGTAGTTTTAATATAAAACAAGAATTAATTGCCAAAAAATCTGCCCAACTTATTCAGACAAGATTACTTGAAAATGAGCTCAAAACTGTATAAAAAAAGAGAGAAGTTGTTCTATTTCTTAAGGAACTCTGTGCAGCGCTGGCAATCACTTTTTCGGTAGCCTGTAAGCACCTGATATCTGGCTGCTGCTAGTAAGATTTAGTTTACGAAATTCACTTCATCAGGATCCTCTGTCTCAAGCTCTGGTTCAGAAGGCACACATTTATCTTAAATGCAACTCAGCCTGTCTCATCCTACACAAGTTATTTATTTGGACCACATAAGGAACCATACGTACCTGAATTCCTCTAGCAGTTAGAATTTTTAAACATCAAATCCTTGTGCTCAATGTCAGTAACAAATTTACATTAATAACTATTTATCACTGTTTATCTGACTTTTGTTTACAAGCATTTACTTAACTATGCAGAAGACCCTAACATGTGAAATGCTATCCTCTTTTTATTATTATTATTACTACTTTATTTAGGGAGAAAAAAATAAAAGGAAAGCCAGTGTATATCTAGGAGGAGCCTTAGTCCAAGGAAGTTTTCTCTGTATTAACTGGAAATTGCTCTTTCATCCCAGGTCAGTTGGCTTTCAATTCTCAATTATCATCCGAACTCACATTCATGCTATAGAAATACTACATTCAGTTAGATGTTTATCCCAACAGCAGCATAAAACAATGTTATTAAGAGATGTGAAGTTGCTGTCAAGAGATCTAAGTTTGAGGATACAAAGAAGCTTTATATGACTGCATCCCTGTAGTCAACATGGTAAACCACTGAGTCCCTTTTGAAATAGAAAGGCTTTATCTAGCCCCCAGTTCAAGTCACCATCTCCAGACGCTTCTCACACACGCTATCTCACATCCCCAGTGTTCCCAGCTCCCATATTCTGTACACCATAGACTTCAAGATGCAAGCAAAGGTGCCATGCTTGTCCTCAGAGAGACCAGAACACACCTGACAACCACAGCACATTAAAGTACAAAATGTCAATCCATGTAGGATGACACCAACCTGTTAGTTTTACTCATCTGCCTGCTGTACTGTTCCTTTCTCGGAGACGTAGATACCGTCCAAGAATTTTCTGATATCTTTATTCTTGACTGTAGTGGCTTGCTGGATCAAGGCAGCTACGAACAAAGCAAAACCATTAGCATAAGAGATCCAAACACAGTATGGATTTCTAGTATTTTAAGAATAAAACCATCACTTGGAGGAGGGAATTATCAACTTGAAATCATGTCAGTTCTAAAGAAAAAAGTATGCATTTCACTCAGCGTATCTTGGCAATGAGGCATGAGGCAGAAACATCTGAGCTATCATTTACTTCAGCATTGGAGAAAAAGAACAGAAATTGTTTGCTAAACTGACATCTCCAGATAAACTCAAACATATATCATCACATTTTCCCTTGCAACTACTTCACAAACCTGAATTGGAGACCAATTCAATATCATTCCCTTCAAGGATCAGCTCATCTTTCTGGGCTTGAGAAACGGCACAGGAAACACCTACAGAAAAGAAAACGCACAAACTCGATATCAGTGAAGACAATAAACACATCCTAAAGACACAGCATTCAGGTCCCAATTTATGGATGAAGGTTCTTCTTCTGGGCTCCATTAAAAAAGGGGTGGCCAGCAGGGAGAAAGAGGTGATCATCCGCCTCTACTCGGCTCTTGTGAGGCCCCATCTGGAGTACTGCGTCCAGGCCTGGGGCCCCCACAGTACAGGAAGGATGTGGAGCTCTTGGAACGGGTCCAGAGGAGGGCCACTAAGATGATCGGAGGGCTGGAGCATCTCTCCTATGAGGAAAGGTTGAGGGAACTGGGCTTGTTTAGCTTGGAGAAGAGAAGGGTCCAGAGAGACCTCATTGTGGCCTTCCGGTACTTGAAGGGAGCCAGGAGGGGGAATGGCTGTTTACGAGGGTGGATAGTGATAGGACAAGGGGGAATGGTTTTAAACTGAGACAGAGGAGGTTTAGGTTAGATATTAGGAGGAAGTTTTTCCCTCAGAGGGTGGTGACACAATGGAACGGGTTGCCCAAGGAGGTTGTGGATGCCCCATCCCTGGAGGCATTCAAGGCCAGGCTGGATGTGGCTCTGGGCAGCCTGGTCTGGTGGGTGGTGACCCTGCACATGGCAGGGGGATTGAAACTAGATAATCACTGCAGTCCTTTTCAACCCAGGCCATTCTATAATTCTATGATTCTTACTCTAGATAACAAATGAGCTTCTGTGACTTAAAATGGTCCTCCCACAACTCTTCCAAGATTGTTCTCTCCCAACAGTTTCAGCACACAAAGATTACTTCCTTTCAATCTAGAGCATGACTTGCACGTTACTGCATTATAGCATTAATCACCAACACAGCACATAAGCTGGAGAATCTGCCAGCGTGACTGTCAGCTAGGTGGTGCCAGTTTCTACATTCTTATGTTCATGAAGACAAAAGCAGATACAGACCAAGTAAGTCACTGAAAAAAAAAAGTCCTGTCCTCCGCTATGTTAAGCACCATATTTACACAAGAAACAATAAAAGCCTTTCTAAGGGACAAGCACTACCACATTCAGGAATCTAAAAGGAAATTTTTCACTTGCACAGAAAGTATCTCAAGTGCAATTCTATAGTATGATCTATTTAATTAATAGGTGGTAAACTAACACTTCACTAACACCTATCTTTGAAATAAATGCGGATATTAAAAAAAAAAATCAAGTACAGTAGTCAAGTCCACCTTTAGTCCTTCGCAATAAATCAAAATAAAAGCCCCTGTACCAACTCCACACTGCATCTATCAGGGAGTTCAGAGCTGCCTGATGCTTTATCTAAATGCATCCTGATGCTTTATCTAAATGCATCCTGAAATACCATGTCACACACACCTTCAACAGTAGCGCAAGTATAGAAAATATCTGGAACATCTCAAGATAATTGTGTTTCTGAAGTGTGTTACATCTTTCCCTCCAGTTTTTGTAAAAATGTCAATGATCAGTTCAATCACCTTGGTGCCTGCTGATTTCCCATCTACTCAAGATCTCCAGTGCCTTAGGAAGCACTGGGATCTGAAATCCCTCTACACATGACACAGCTATTTGAGGCAGGACCACAGCTACCTCTGGAGAGCTATCAGGTGCTTTGTAGCCAGCATGGTTTGGTTGCACTTCTTTGACCAGTAACTGGCTGTTGTTGAGAGGTTTGGGACATTTTGAGGTGCTAACACATCACATTTGGATGATGAAGTGTGCCTGCACACTCAAAAAAATTTCCCACTTTCTGCTTGATACTTTGAGCAGCAGTTTGAAAATGAGGGATTACTCAAGAACAGGGACAGTCCCAAGGCCCCATCCACGCACTGCTCCAGATACTACAGGGTCATATAACAGATAGTCATTTGGGTTCAACTCTTTGCCAGGTACAAAACTGGCTGGACCAAGGTTCAGACTGGATATTAGAAAATTTCTTCTCAGAAAGAATGGTGAGGCATTGTAACAGAATGCCCAGGAAGTGCTGGAGTCGCTGTCCCTGGAGGTGTTTAAGGAAAGGGCAGATGTACTACTTAGGGATATGATTTAGTGTTCAATATTGATGGTAGGTTGGACTAAATGATCTTAGAGATTTTTTCCAACCATAATGACTGTATGATTCTTTCTGCTTAACAATGTCCTTCCAATGTTTGCCTTATTAAGTTTCTTGCTAAACACAGGTACACAGAGCTGATGGGTAGGATGAGAACTGAGACGTGCTCCTGGCTAATTACAAAATTAAAAATATAACTCTTTACATGTGTGTGAAATTAGATGACTTGCAAAGTTTAAAACAGAAATACCAGTCTAAAACTGAGCACCAGAAATTCACACCAACAAACTCTGCGAAGACCTAACAACAATGAAATTAAACACTGGGTTCCTTTTAACTTCTATTGCAACAACTAGCTTTAAGTTTTCTCGTTACTAAGGATAAATTGCAAAACTGTTATTAACCATAGCAGTAAATGTATTGCAAGGTCACATCAACTCAGACAGACTGAAAAATGCTGCTTCCAGTAATCTGCTATTTCTTGCTATCAGTGGCAGTGCTGAAATAGTTTGGAACCCTATTAGAAATAGCTGAGTACAGTATCTCCAGAGGTACTCACCCGGCCTCATGCGCACCCTGCGAATGTACTTCTCTCCCAAAAAGTTCCGGATTTCCACAAGTGAGCCGTTATCCTGGATAACTACATTGATTGGGAAGTGAGCGTACACCGACCTCATCTTATAACGGAAGCCCTAGAATAAAAGGCATCGTTAGGTACTGAAACCAGGAAATCACAAGTCATCCACAAAGGAAAACAGATGCATAAAGCTCACTGGTTACATTTAAGAACCAAATATACTGAAGATAGGATCCCTGCAAGGACAAGACACTAAGCCCAAGAAACATCCTCAGCTTATTGTTCATGCCTTTCTCCCCCTAAATTTCTTTGATGTCCAAAAAGAAAAGAGAAAGCTGTTCACATACACAATAACTGGCATGCTTAGAAAAGCTCATTAAAGTCTGTCCACTCTTGCCACAAAGATGCCATTTGAAAACAAAACTTACCAGCGTAACGCCCTTTATCATGTTCTGTACATGGCTGCAAATTGTGCGAACTGTTGCCAGCTCCTTTCTGTTACCCCACCACTTGTCAACACGCAGCTATATAGAAATAAATAACAACAACAAACCAGTAAGTTACATTCCAGTACTAAAAATAAAGTGGTTTTGTGACAAATTAAGAATGAGCAGCTATTAAAAGCACAGATATATTTTGTTTCTTCAGAAGATCGTTAAAAAGGCCCACCCAGCTTCAGCCCCATGTGGTGACCCCCAGACACACAAGAAGTTTTCTTCTTCTTGTCCCATCAGTAACAAACCTGCAGAGAACCTAGGACAGGCAGCAGGTCTAAAAAGGTTCCAATACTAAATGCTGAACTAGTTGTTCTGAAGTCAGCCTACTACATATAAGCTATCCATTTTCTCAGTTACAGTGTTAAGATCCAATGCTTTTCTGACACAGTAAATGCCTACTAAAAGTTACCAAAATCAGCCATTTTTGCCCTTTTTCTTTTGTTGAAGACCTGTTTACACCACATGAAGATATTATGCACATATTTGGAGAATCAGCCTTCCCACTATAACTTGCCAGTTCTAAAAACTAAATGCACAGAATTACTTTAATCCAGTTAAAACACACCAGGCAAAAGAACAGCATACAGTAGGTATCCCCTTCCCAACAGTGCGAACTGCAACCACACAGAAAAACAATCAACACCACTCTAAGACACAACAGAACTTCAAGACTGCCGTGGAGCCTGAGCGGGCCTCAGTGTTCCACCAGACCAACTCGTCCCAGGAAACATAAAGGAACTCATTTGCAGAGAAAACAAAACCACAAACATCTGCTTGAAGCTCCCAGACTTTTCAGGCCTTTGAACAGGTCGTGCTCCCCTCCCCCCGTGGGCACGGAGCCCCGCAGCACTCACCTTCCTGCGCTTCTTTCCCAGCAGGGACAGCTCCACGTTGATGTGGTTGAAGTCTCTCCGCAGAGTTCCCCGGGGGCCCTTCACGATGACCGTGCGGCCCTTCAGGGACACGGTGACTGCAAAGCGAGCACAGACAAACGCACGTTACAGCTACGAGGCCGGCAGCACGACGGGCCTTTCAGGAGAGCGCTACGCACCTTGCTCAGGGATGTCCACAGTCTGGTTGCTGAGGATGGTCTTCATTCTGCAAACGACAACCACGACAAGCTGCAGACCGGGAAGGAAAGCTCCTTCTTCTTACACCGCCCCGCTTCTCCCTCGCCGTTCCCCCCACGTACCCCGCGGCCCGCAGCTACGGAGTCACGGGATCTCCCAACAACCCTCTACCGCCGCCGCCACAGCCGCCCGTGCCCGCACGCAGGCCCGACCCCAGGCCCCAGGGAGGCGGCGGCCTCCCCGCCCTTCCCCACAGCAGGGCCCGGCCGGGCCGAGAGCGGGGAGGGGCGGGAGGGGGCACGTCGGAGAAAGCGCCATCCCGGCGGCTCCCCCGCTCGGGCCGCGCTCAGAGCGCCGCGGCGGTACGGCCGCAGCCCCGGTTAGCCGCTCGCAGACCGGTGGGGCGGCGCGGAGCCGGTCCGCCGCAGATGGCGCCGGATGCGTCCGCCGGCCCGCGGCTCACCTGGCAGCAAGCAGCGCCGAAAGGGCTGGCGCGTGACGTCATCACGTTCTTGTAGCCGGTCGCGAGCCGCTGACGTCATCGCGCCGAGGCCGCCGTTCGAAAGGCGAGAGAGGGCGAGCCCCGATGCGCGCGAGCCGGCGGGGGCGGTCGAGCGCCGAGAGCGTCGATCGGAGCGGCGGTGGGCGTCGCCATGTCGCTGCTGCCGGGGGGCTGCCGCGGCGCCGCCGCCGCTACCGCTGTCCGGCGGCTGCTGCTGCTATCGGGGCCTCACGCACGGGTGGGTGGGCCGCCTGTCAGTCGGGGCGTCGCGGCCGGGAGAGCGGTTGCGTGTCTGAGGGCTCCGCCGGCGGGCGGGTTAAGAAACGCGCGGCGCGGTGTGCTGCGGGAGGGTCCTGCCTGCGGCGGCAGCGGGTCGGGACCAGTGACTTCTTCACCTCCGCTTAGCGCTGCCGAGGCCGCACCTGAGACCTGAGTGCGGTTCTGCGCCTCAGTATGAGAGACGCGCAGGGCCATCGAGACGACAAAGGGCCTGGAGCTCCCGGAGAGCCGGGGCTGTGCAGCCTGGAGGAGGCGTGGGAGAGAGGTTCATCAATGGCCAGAAATAAATAGCTGAAGGGAGGTTCATCAATGGCCAGAAATAAATAGCTGAAAGCAGGGCGCGGAGGGCAGAGCCGGGCTCTTCTTGGTGCTGGCAGGGCAAGAGGTCACAGACCCAAACCGGAGCACGGGAAGGTTCCCTCTGAACGCCAGGAGCGCTTCTGCGCTGTGTGTGTGACGGCGCTGCCACAGGCTGCCCAGCTGTGGGCTCCTCCTTGGGGACCTTCGGAAGCCGCCTGGCCGTGGGCACTGCTCTGGGCGTCCCTGCTGGGCCCGACCTCGCCGTGCCGCGCTGTTCTTACGGAGGCCGCGTCCACGTTGAAATAATACGTTTGCGTGGCTGACTTGACGATATACATCTAAACCTCAAAATCCTGTCAGTCTCAGAAGCAAAAATTAGTCCATGCAGTGATACTTGTATCAAAAGCTGTTTAATTTAGTCTGGCATCGAGATATCTGGGAACAGATCATTCTTTTTGCCCGTTTTTCATGACTTAAAGTGAAAGAGTATAAATGTTTGACACAAACGTGGTTTGGAAGAGACTTGCGCGAAGTCTGTTGCAGAGCATATGGTAAACCACGAAAAGGACTAATAGTTCTTCAGTATGAATCAGTAATTCATTTATAACTTAATAAAGTTGCTTTTTTTTAGGTGTCAGAGAGCCATGTGTGTAACCAGTACGGAACATCAAGTTCTTTGCCTGAGGAGACAAAAAAAATTCTCCAAAATGGACCAGACCTAGAGGACTTTGTATCAGGAGATTTGGCAGACAAGAGTGTGTGGGCTGAGTATAAAGGCAATTTAAAGCGTCAGAAAGGAGAAAGGTAAATGTAATTTCAAACAACTGTTACTTTCATGCAGTTTCTTGCATGTCCAGTATTAACTGCAGAATGTATACCATGTCCTTTTATTAAATTTTGTTTTATTGGCTTGCCAGATTGATTTTTCATGGAAAAAACCCAGAGTGTTAACTCTTAATATGTAACAAAACTAAGACATGATGATATTTTTTCACTTGAATGCTTGTGCCGTACGAAGTTATAAATGCACATCAGAGGGTAGCATATTATACTTAAGGGCTGAAAAAATTATTACTGGTATCAAAAAACAAATTAATACAGAATAAGTTAAAAAATACTTGAAATAAAGTATATTCCCAGTTATACATTTGATCAGCCTTCTTGCTAGTTGTGTACCTTATGCTGTCGTTGATTGTTGTGTTCTCCACTGTTGTATTATGAAATCCCATCATTACAGCCTTAAACCTTCCAGTGACAACAAATTCCTATTTTTGAATACTGGGATGGTTATATGCATAGAAGAGAGAAGTCTGTTATGGCTATGAGTGATACTAATGCTGGCCACTGAGCTGCATCAGTATTCGAGGAACCCTTCCTCACTGGGATATGTAACAAACTGAAATGGTTCTATATAATTAATGGAAACTTACCATGTAAATAATGTATTGATGTTTACATTTGTTTGATTTTTGTTCAGGCTACGACTTCCTCCATGGCTGAAAACAGAGATTCCCATGGGCAAAAATTACAATAAACTGAAAAATACCTTGAGAAGTTTAAATCTGCACACGGTAAATATAGTATCGAACCAAGGTTTCCTGTAGAAATGATGATGATTTTTTGTTTGTAGTTTGTATGTTTGTTTTTGTGGAGGACAGATAGACATTATGTCTTGCATGGTCTTAGATGCTGAAATCAAACCCAACGCTGATTTTTTTTTTTAATGTTTTTTTTCTGCTGTGATTTTAAGTATTAGGACTTAATTCTTGCATCATCAAAAAGATCAAAAGATGCCAATTGTAACTATTTGTAATGGAAATGCACACAGTTTCAGGGTCATATACATATTTTGCAGGAAAAGGAATTGCAGAAATTTCCATTTGTTTAAATATGCCCTCAATCATAGAATCATAGAATGGCCCAGGTTGGAAGGGACCTTGTCACGGAATTAACTAGATCAGTTTATGCCCGTGACAGGGGGGCAGTAGGCCCCTGCCCTCCCCACCCCCCGCCTGGCCCCACGGAGGGAGGAAGGGGGAAAAAGAAGAGAAAACAGCGGCAACAATCTATGGAGGTAAACTTATTTTACTAACTATGATGTCGGAATGCAAAATAATACAATATAATACAACCTAATTAAAATTGAGACTAATAAATCAAATAAGATATGAGAGAGAGTTCCCGAGACCGAGTCAAACCTGAAAAAAAGCTTGGAACGGCCAGGAAAGCACCCTCCAGCACCCACTGCCAGGCAGTAAGAGACCGCCCCCCCGGAAGGGTCAGGTCCCATGACTTCCGTAATGTATAGGGATATGTGCGTAGAAATGAGAGCATTAACACCTTAATTCCAGTACATGATGTTTTGATGTGGAATATTAAAAATCAAAAAAACAAACCCATGACAGACCTCAAGGATCATGAAGGTCCAACCCCCGTGTCGCAGGCAAGGCTGCCAACCTCCATATCTGGTATTAGCCCAGGCTGCCCAAGGCCCATCCAACCTGGCCTTAAACACCTCCAGGTAGGGGGCATCCACAACCTCTCTGGGCAGCCTGTTCCAGGCTCACCACTCTCTCTGTAAAGAATTCCCCCCTGAAAGGTGATAAAAAGTGATAGGTATACACAGCTTTTTTTTCTGTTTGGTTGGTTGGTTTTTGTTTTTTTGGTTTTTGTTGTTGTTTTTTGGAGCAAGATGTATCATGGATCTTGTGAATACAGTATCTGGTGAAATGTGTAAATTTAAAAAGCTAATGACAATCTGTGCTAACTAATAAGGCAGTTACTCAGCTGAGGAGTTGTTTGCTCTGGATTTATATATTAGAGGTAAAGAATTAAATGGATGCCAGGAAACAATTATTTTCTTCCTAGCCATTCTGCTGACTTCTTCCATAACAACGTGTAACTCTGTTAATCTCATTTATCACAGATGGAATTAGGATTATTTGTAGGCTAGTACTGAAATACAGTACCTTCCTGTCTATTTAACTTCAGGTATGTGAGGAAGCACGTTGTCCCAACATTGGGGAATGCTGGGGAGGTGGTGAATATGCTACAGCTACAGCTACTATTATGGTAAGCCATTAACTATTTCTCACGTATTTTATAACTGTTTGAGGCACTTGTAGCATATTGTTGGATGTGTGGCAACCACTGCTGAAGTGGTGTGGGTTTGTTACATGAAATGTACAGGAAATCACTGTTCTCACCTTTTTCTTTAGTATTGGTCTGATATAGCATATGCAGCTGTTTCTTGGCTGAGCAATAGTGATGTGCAAAATGTAAATGTAGGAATGTCTTTCTTGTTTCAGCTGATGGGTGACACGTGCACTAGAGGTTGCAGATTTTGTTCAGTAAAGACAGCAAAAAATCCACCTCCACTGGATCCTGAGGAGCCTTACAACACAGCAAAAGCTATTGCTGAGTGGGGCTTGGATTACGTTGTATTGACATCGGTGGACAGAGATGGTTAGTATGCTGTCACTGATGCCTTCCAGTGTGGGCTCAGTGCAATTGTTGAGAATTCTTCTTTGAAATGAGTCAGCAGTGCTGAAACTTTGGGAAGTGCCTACATACTCTTAGTACCTCTCTATACCTGGTAAAGTACAATAGAAATTATACTCAGAGGATCATCTTGTTATCAAGTTATTCTATGATCAAGTCCAGCTAACCCTACTGCTAAGCCATGTCCCTTAGTGCCACATCCACACGAGTGGATGGTGGTGGACTCCACCCCTTCCCTGCGCAGCCTGTTCCAATGCCTAACCACCCCTTCCACAAAGATATTTTCCTGTAGATATTTTCAATTTCAACCTCCCCCGGTGCAGCTTGATGCCTGTGCCTCACATCCGACACCTTCCTCTCCCTAGCCTCCTTTCAGATAGCTGTACATAGCAATGAGGTCTTAACATTAAAAATATACAATAATTAATAAAATATTGTAAGAACCTTTTTCTTTTTTCAAAGTACAAACACTATATTCTACTTGATCAGAAAAAAAATCACATTCATACACTGTGCTGTCGCAGAACTTGTTTCCAAAAGCTACACCTGAAATAAGTTACACTTAATAGTATTGAAAGTTGCTTTTTGTTCTGTGGTTGTAGTAGCTCTTTTGTGGTGACATCATGTACGTGAGAAAAACAATTGTAAAGACTGTTCAATATATGTTAGGTGAAAATCCAATAGCTTCAAAGTGGCTTATAAGAAAAGAGCAATAATGCTTAGTTGGATATGTTTCAGGTTTTTTCTAGGTTTTTTCTAGCTCCTCAGATCAAAAACATAAATAGTTAAAGTCATTTTGTTCTTAGGCTGACAGTGAACCCACAAAAACAAGTGAATATGATCCAAGTGTGCCCTGAATGATCATATTTAGTCTGTGTGCAGAGTGAGGCTTGGTGGAATATCTGTTGCAAATCTTTGGCATAAGCAGTAACATAAGATGAGTTTTATCTTTGACTAAGAACTCCTTTATGAGTTTGGATTTAATTGTGACTCTTTTTCTTGTTTGTTTGTTTGTTTTGTCTCTGCTAATAAGTAAATGCATTTCTTGAGCAGAAAGGTTAACTGAATAATTGAAATACTTCTAGATATGCCTGATGGTGGAGCAGAACACTTTGCAAAGACGGTCTCCCATCTGAAAGAGAGGTACATTAATAATGTATTACTGTTATTATTAAAACTTTATTGTTGTATCTTAGTTTCAGCTGGGACAGAATTGTTTTCTTCATGGGGTCTGATATGATGCTATATTTTGGTTCTAGGAGAAAAATGATAACACTGATGTTTATAGTTGCCTGCTATTTATTTATTTATTTTTTGCCTGTAACATCTTACAGAGCCAAAGCCATTTGCAGCAAAGGGTCCCAAGGAGCTGGGAGGGAACAGATTTAGGACAGCTGGCATAAACTGGCCACAGGGACATTCCATGCTATATGACATCACACAGAAGGAGTTTTGGAGGCGTGGGAGTTCATCTCACTCTCTTTTGCTACTTGGGGGGCTGGCTGGGCATTGGTCAGGGGGTGGTAAGCAATTTCTTGTGCATCACTTGCTATATTTGTCATAATTATTATCCTCTTCTTTATCTTAGTAAATAGTTTTATCTCAACCACAAGTTCCACTTTGTTTCTTTTCGATTCTTTCCCCCATCCCACTGGGAAGGGGAGGAGTAACCAAACAACTGCATGATGCTGAGCCACC
This sequence comes from Chrysolophus pictus, assembly GCA_037305975.1. Lineage (NCBI taxonomy): Eukaryota > Metazoa > Chordata > Aves > Galliformes > Phasianidae > Chrysolophus > Chrysolophus pictus. The sequence continues at coordinate 21,983,607 of CM074579.1, forward strand.
TGCCAGCTTAAATCACAACACATGGTATGGCATGTAGGTCAGAATTGCCTTTAGCTGGATTCTTTGAGGGGCCATACAAATAGAAAAGTGTGCCTTCAGCTTGTTTATGTGCCCTTTTCCCCCCATTATTCATATTTCTGATACAATAGTATCAGAATATTTTGAATTGGACTGCATTTCCAATTTAGCACAGGCTTATTTAAAGCTAAGCACTGGATTATTTCTTTGACCATGTGTCAGGTCAGAAATACATGTTCTCTGTATTTCAGAGCTATAATAATAAAACAGTATTTAAAACTTTGTGCAGTAACCTGTGACCGACAGAAACATATTACATACGTCTATATGTAATATAGACAGCAATCATGACAGACTGTAAAGAATGGGTTTTGTATTATTTGACTTTCATTCTATTTCAGCTTACGTCAGTAAAATCAGGAATTAAACACATTATGTTTTGTTTGAACATTGATATTATAAAAAAGCAACAATGTCAGTATTTGCAGAAATCTGTTGTTTTAGCCATATATCCCAAATTAACTTCTCTCTGCTTATGAGAACATCATTGGTTTGGTTATGTTTGGGTTTTGTTATATTGAACGTTTACCGACAGTGATAAAAATCCCACAGATGTTTCATTTCCAGTTTCTTTTTTTCAGGAACTCAAAAATAGTTGTGGAATGCCTTACCCCTGATTTCCGAGGGGACCTTAAGGCTGTGGAGAAGGTCGCACTGTCAGGGCTGGACGTGTACGCCCACAACGTGGAGACCGTTCCAGAATTACAGAGGTAAGCAAGAACGGTGTGTGTAAATGGAAGCAGAATGCAGTATAATAGGAGAAGGGATTTTGTGAAAGGAATTCTCTGTGACTGGGGGCCAGAGCCATTTATTTTAACCTGCTTTCAGCCTGTAGCTCTCGGTCCCCTGATCCCACTCAGAGGCACCGCCGCTCCCTTTTCCTCCTGAGGTGACCACAGGCTGTGGTCAATGGGCTTCTCAAGTCAGAGCTTTGTCCTAAAAAAAGAGGAACAAAAGAACCGAAACATTCACTCTGAACAGAGCATAGCTGAATCCCATTTTGCCAGGTTCTGTACTTGAGAACTAGGTTTTGTTTCACAGCACTTTGGGCTGACTGCGGCTCGCGCACAGCTTGCCCTGTGGCAGAAGAGGCGCAGGCCGGCCAGGCGCTGTTCCATCGCCCCGCTCCCGGCACTCCGTAGCCCTCTGGTTTTCCGCAGTTGTGAGGGTGCGTCGCGTTCGCCATCTGTCAGTACTCTGCCACGGGAAAAAGGAACGCTTCCCTGCCTCGCAAGAACGTTCTGCACAGCTCCGCCCGCAGCCACGCGGTGCGCTGCCGCAGAGGGCAGGGGCGGGAAGGGACGGGACGGGACGGGACGGGACGCTCCGGCCGTGACATCCCTCGCCCTCCGCTTCGTGTCGCGGCGGCCTTCCCCTGCCCGCCGGCTTCCGCTCGGACGGCCGGCTCTTGCCGGCCGCTCAGAGCTGGGAGGCGGGCGGGGAGCTCCGAAATGGCGCGGGGCCGCGGTTCCCAGCCTGCCTCGCGCGGCGCCGCCCTGCCCGCCGCCCGCCCGCAGAGGGCGCCCGCGCCGCGCCGCGCCCGGGCCTCGGGGCCGGCAGGCGGCCCGGAACGGCGGCCGTGGTCTGGGCTTCGCGGGGTGTGACGGGATGTAACTGCCGTGGTGTCTTTAACTCGTCTCCGTTCTCCCCGTCTTGTTGAAAACCTCAAAGGAAAGTCCGCGATCCCCGAGCCAACTTCGAGCAGTCCGTCCGTGTGCTGCAGCACGCCAAGGAGGTGCAGCCACGCGTCATTTCCAAAACATCCCTCATGCTGGGGCTGGGCGAGACACATGAACAGGTGCTTTCAACGATGAAGTGTGAGTTTTCTTACGCTTTCTTTACTGTTTATTTCTAAGAGGAGAAAAGTTCCCTGTGGTTAGTAGTGCACACAAGGCATTTTCCACATCCTGCAATGTTTCTCCTATATCCAGCTGAAGGATTGTCTACCTGTACTTTATCCCGTGTATAACAGCCATATTTAGAACGCGCTGGTACAGCCTTGTTTTTCTGCAGCTGTGCCACATCTTCCTGCCCAGCCTTCCCCATCCTTCCCACCCAACATTTCATACAGAAGTGTGAAGTTCAGCCTCGGGGCTGTTTGCATGTCATGGATGTCTTTGGAGCCATCCAGTTACTCTAATCTTATTCCTCTCCCTTCCTCTGTGTAGGAGCTGACGAACATGTAAATGTGCTGCTTTAAACCCATTTATTTCAGAACCATATCAGTCTCATCAGAGGTTTGCTGTAAACAAAACATCTATCTTTTCTTTTTATTTGACTTGGGGGCAAGCGGACCACATAGCTAGGAAATATATGGAGGTATTCATGCAAAATCTGATCCCCCAGACATCTCTGTTCAGAGTGCCCTACTAGCCACAGCAAGCATCGCTCTGCAGGCTAGCTGACTGCTGGGTGCCTGGATTACTCTCTGTAAGCAGACAACTTAAACTCATTTGTTGCATCAAGATTCTAGTAAATATCCATCTTGCAAGTTTTTGCAGCCATTGAAGCTAACATCTACCCTTCAGTGTATAAAGCTGCTTAAAGGTGTTGGCAACTTCCCTTGGATTTATTTCTCTTCAGAAAAGTGCTCACAACTTCAGCATGAAGGCTTTGAACCAGTGGAGAAGTGCCAAGTACATGCGTCCATTTTCCCTCAGATGAGGGCTTTGAGCTAAAGATGCAGTGAAAAGCGGCAAAATAAAAAAGAGCATGTTGTCTGCAGTGAGACAAGTGACTGCAGTGCAGTGGTATTCTCTCCAGCTCTGAACTAGAGCAAGTCATGCAGCAGCTTGGATCTCAGAATGAGGTACATTGCTGCTGCTTGTGAAGGTTACAGGCTCCGTTCAGGGAGAGCAGAATGTACCCCCTGCAGGGTGCTGTGAAGTGAGCCTGGTTCAGCCTTGCACTTGGGGTGTTAGCCACTTGCTGACAATCCCTCGTGATGCTTTTGCCACTAACAAGGACATTTATTTTTACAGTGTTGCGTGAAGCAGGTGTGGATTGTTTGACTCTAGGACAATACATGCAACCAACAAAACGTCACCTAAAGGTAAATATGCCTTTAATTTACAGACAGAATTATGGTCTGTACCTTGCAGTAAAGTTTTTTTCTTTCTAAAATGAGGCTTGATTTGCATCCTTCCCTTAACTCTGGATGTTGGGAAATATTACCTTCCTTATCTAACTTTATTCCCATCTGTTACGGACTCCTTGCTAGAAATAGCCCCAGCTACAATTCTTCCATCTTCTGCAGACTTTCCATTGTTACTATTAGCTGGGCAGACAGCTGGAGCTGAGGCATGATTCTGTAAAACAAGAGTCTCTCTGTATGCCTCAAACAGAATGGCTCAAGTCAGCTCTTCTTCGCTGACTGGTAGGCTGGCCCTTAATGGTGCCACTTCAGCTGCAGAAATTACCATTTATTCCTTCTGTAACCTGTCCAGAACGTGAGTCTCTGTTCTGTTACTCTGTTTCACTGAAATAACTCACTGACAAAGAGATTTGTAGGACTACTATGTTTTTGTTTTTGTTTTTTTTTTTTTTTTACTAACTTGAACAAAAAAGGTTTGTGCAAAAGGACTGTTTGAAAACAAAGCTAAGAAAATGATGAAGCAACAACTTTTCAGCTATATCTGTTTTGGAATGTAATGTTTTGAATTGAGATTTAATTGTTTCATGTTGCTACATGCTGACTATATTTTATTTCCTTTACATTAAGGCCTGATCAGAATGAATTCTTTTCACTCAGGTTGAGGAGTATGTAACACCTGAAAAATTCAAATACTGGGAAAAAGTAGGAAACGATCTTGGATTTCATTACACAGCTAGTGGGCCTCTAGTGCGTTCCTCCTATAAAGCAGGTATGTTACTAAGTAGTATTAAATTATTTAGGATGTGATATTTTATATAATCAAGCTAAAACTGTATATAGGCAACAAAGCTCACCTTTTCTCAAGAGCAAATTATCTAGTCGTGCTTTCTTTTTTACTGTTTACATTTACTGTTTTTTGTAGTTCATCTATAGTATGTATTTGTGCAATTGTTGTGTGACTTGTTACCTTAAATAAGCTGATTTTTTTGCCAAACCAAGCTTGTGCTATACTTATGCAGAAGGCAGGATTCATATATAGGGTACACAGCCTTCAGTTTTTCCATTACAATCTGCCACTTGAACGCTTCAGGCTTTAATGGAGCCAGTTGTTGCTTGTGATGCAATTTTGATGCTGAAGGCAGAATTTATTTGCAGTGCCCTAGAAATAATTAGACACATTTAAGGCAGTGCTTTTTCTGACGAAGCAGTGTGTGTTAAGTAGCAGCTGATCTTAGTGAGACTGCCGTGTAGGTGCAACATTCTGCTTTTTCCTAAGCAGAGAGCACAGAAGGATTGGTGTGGGGCACCTTGCTTCTCAGGCTATTTGAAGCAGGATCTATAATGGGTTTCATTACAAGTTGCTGCTACTTCATAAAATAGGAATTAATTTTTAATTAAATCAATTCGCCTCGACCTGGTTAAAAACACAAAGCAGCAGAGCTTTTTCATAACACTGAACATGGAGAAAATTCAGATTTCAAGGGGATGGATGGTATTGCTTGTTATGGATTGGTCTTTTTACACATCCTGGCTGTACTGAGAATGCAGTTGTGTGGAACTGAATTGCTATAGAATATTGGTAAGCCCTAATACAGAATACAATAGGAATGCACATTGTTTTGCTTCATGTCCTGGAAACACCTACAAATAACTTCTGGTGCTTTTTTGCCTTTTGATTAGGTGAATTCTTCTTGAAGAACTTAGTAGAAAAAAGAAAGACGAAAGTCATCTGAAAGTGAGAGTAAGCCTATTTAAAGCAGCCAGTTCTAAGGATCCTTTTTCAGCACATAATTATACCCAGTTCCAGAAATACAGAAGACCAGATGGCGGAGGCACGAATAAACTTACTATCTTTCCAGAACGTTTTACTCTTACCAAAACACTTACTGTTATTGTACCTAACTCCTGGCAATGCTACAACTATGTAGTCCTTCCAGCATTAAGTGGTAAGTCAGAAGACAGAATTGATTTTGAAAGAGCAAAGCAACTGAGGTAAGCTGAAAAATAATCAGAGGTTTAAGTAAACAGATTTGATGCTACCATCAATGTTGCTGCAATTAAATACTACTTAAGATGCCAATAATAGGTATTTTGAAAGGCAGCGAGGTCTTGCTGTGTCTTACCATTACCATGTAACACAAGCTTGCAGGGACTGTAGGAAGTAAAGCATACTTTACAAAGGACTTACAAAAAAGCATACATGACAAAGGACCACATTAGGATTATTTTGAACCACACCAGAGAAGTACTGTTAATACTTGTTCAAGACATTATGTCTTTTGCCTGCATCTTAAGAAAATTAACTGTGCCATTCTGAGAGCTAATGCTTCCCAGGTGTCTCAAAGGATGAGTCTCAATAAGGTGATGAGACGAAGAAAACAAGATAGTTAACTTTGCATAGATATCAATTTAAAACATTAGGAAATTCATGGTTGCCATAGCAGCAGAGAGGGAGCCACCTTTAGCTTGGATACGTATGTGACTGTAACAAACCCCTCTGCTTTGTACAGATGCTGCTTCAGCATTGAGTGTCCAGATTTGTGCATATTCTGTACTGTAATTCTGCTCTGTTGTTGCCTGGGGATTAAAGTTCTGTACCCCACCTAAGGGTGTGGAGGTTGCATTCAGTCTGGGTACCTGCTCCAAGAGATTTGATCTGAGTGTTTACTCTTCTGCATTCAGATTTAACTGCACTGTGGATGAAATGTAAAGTCTGTTACGTACTGTACTAAGCTCAGGTAGAAATAAAAGTGTGGCATAGGGTACAGTAGCAGCTGTACATTTCTGTCTTTTCGGTCATGGTAGCCTCTCCCTAATCATTCTCAGCTGTGTGTTCTGAACAGTAGATAAGAGTTTTTAAAACTGGCTGAAGCTTTTATTTTTATGAAGTTGTTGGGAAATATTCCAGGAATTTGTTGTCTAGTTATAAACTCTCCTCGTTCCAGTAATACTGGAGCTGTCTGTAGTACTTATGTACACTTTTGTAGTCTATAGAAAGGAGAGAGGACCCTCCCACTTCTCCATGTTCTGCAAGATGTTAGGATGACAGCTAATCAGCAAGTTGAATCTTGGTATTGTCACAGACAGCAAAAGTCAAACTCTGCCACCAAGGCCAGTGTTGCATAATTGATACTTCACAAAATAAAGCACTAAGTATAGCAATACTAAGGCATTATGAAGACAAATTGGCTTTAAACTAAAAAGGAATATATTTAATTAAATAGCATAACGGTAGTGTAAATTAGGGAGAGATTGTATGTTCTTTATGGCTCAGGCTTAATGCCTATACCTTGAAAAGGTGAAAATTTTGAAGTTATCAATAAGTCTGCAGAGTAGTCTTGAAAAAGAGCAGGCATGCTGTGGGCCACAGCCACCTCCCTTCAGCCAAAACACCACATAGCAGAGCAGCAGAAGGTTGGCACTACAGCAGGGAGTCTGAATACTTCCTCTGCTACAGCAGGCCAGGTGAGGTGCAGCACTAACCTGATGATACCCACACACATAATGACTGCTAGCTCTTATTAGAGGCCCTCCTATAAATAATGGACTTGATAGAGCAGGTTTAGGAAGCTATTATTGTAGCTTTTGCCAAGTTACTGTTTTCAGTATAATCAACCCCAGAAAAATGAAGAAAAATTCTGAGCCATACAGCAATTTAAAAACTGCTAAGACACTGCACAATGATCATCTATGACTTTTTTTTTCCTATTGAAACAAATGTTTCTATAAAACAGTCTAATATTATTTCATATGGTAAGGTTTTTGGTTTTTTTTTTTTATACAGACTGCTGCTGGGTGGATCACAAGATGATCTCATGCTTTACACAACTATCTGACAGCAGGCCCCCAGTTACACAAGCTCTATAAACCATTTTCTAGTCACATGCTTTGTATGGCTTCTAGGGAAAGTATTCATACTTTAGCTTCATAGATGTATTTTGTTTTATTTCTGAGACTCTTTGAGGACCTCTGACAATTTATACTACACAGGTGAAAAAACTACTTTTCCAACTATCTTTCATTCCTATTCCCATTTTTTCCCTCTAACTTTATATTCAAGCCACCAAACACTCCAAAGTTATGGCTATAGATTCAGCACTGATTTCATGACTTCTCTAATCTTGTTTCTGAAGAGATTTAACATTTAATATTTGTGAAGCACTTAATTCTGGCTGTACTTCTTATAGTACTGTATGCCTGCTTTGTCAGTTTGCCTTGCACTCAAGAAAACAGTTCTGGAAATATAATCTAAAGTCAATGTGTTCTTTAAGAGAGTGACCTTTTTTAAAGCACCATTATACCAACCAACAACATACAAAGCATAATTGAACATTACACAGCCAACTGGAGATTTGCTGCACCATCCAATGACTTACAGAGGCATTAAGTTAGAAAAGTATTCATTTAAGAATAGATTTGTTTTCCATGTGATCAATGAATAATAGGAGAATAGGGGTGTCCCCTTTTTTCACTACTTGGGAAGTTATTAGAGACGACATTCAACTTGCACTAGCAATTCTCAGCTTGAATTGAGGAGGAAAAAAAAAAAAGCAGGCAATGAAGACCTATGCCAGTATCCCTAAAGCAATTACAGATAACACATTATTATTTCCTGTACTGTCTGACACTTCATTTTGAATTTCAGATGTTGAGCATTATAGCATACTATAAATTCTATGTCACCCCTAACAAAGCTTCAAGGGATGAAGAGAGGTATAAACTTACTAGCCATCATGAGATCTAACTGCTCTTACGCTGCTCTTTGTCAAAAAACGTGTTCACTCTATTCAGTTGCGGTGCTCTTGGCCATCCTCATTCCAGAACAGTTTTGACTGAATGAAGAGTTTAACACGCATACAAAGAAGTAAAAAGAGTACATCATGTCTGGCACTTGGATTTACTACTGTACATCTTGAGTGAGACAATTTATGCAGCCCATATGCTACTCATAGGCTTGTATTAAACTGTACTACTTCAGCTGCTGTATTCACACTTTTGCAATGAAATGTTACAGTGGGATTGCATTTTATTAAGAAACATTAAAAAATTAAGCACAGGAATCCATTACTCATTTACACAATTCTCATCAATAATTACATTCTGTAAGATCCCATAGGCACAAACCCAATAGCACAAAACCCCATCTCTTTCATGCTTTTTTCATGAGCACAAGCCTTCACGAAATAGGAATACAGGCCATCTCCAACACTATTTCCCTGGCAACTGTACTCTGAAGAAGATGAGCAGTGATTTTGGCCTGTGGTAAGGTTCTTCTGCATATATGCAAGATGAGCCCTGAAATAGTGCTGTACTACCTTAATTATAGTTCAGGGCAAGAGTACTACTCGTTAGCACCCTCTCCATCCCAAAGGAGACATTACCAGCTTGCTCTCTCTGTCTCGTTCTGCTGGGGTAGTCCAGAAAGATGTCTGCTTGTATACACCAGATGATCCAGCATTCTGGAGTTTGAGTACTCACATTTGCCACACCTGTATCACAGGGCAGTCTATGCTCTAGGTGTCGTATGAAAGCAACACTAATGACTTGGGAAGAGGAGACACAACTATGGAAGATGATAATTTGGGTTTAAGGCTCTATAATTCCCATTCATTTTGATAAGCTTCCAATGCATTCCTCACAGAAGAATCCCGTGTGTGACACAGCAAAAAAACCAGAACAACTTCAGGCATACTTGCCCAAAGTGATGTAGAAGCCATTGAAGCGCAGCATCTGAAAGCATCCAGCTCAAAAGTACACATAGTACAGCCAAACAATTAACACTACCATGTATTGCCTCTGCAAATTGTTACACATCCCTCAAATCTTCGAAGATCTGTCCTCAAGCTTACATGGTACCTGTGTTTCCATGGTAAATAGTTACAGTAACAGTCCTCATTACCAAGACATTGATCTTGTGCTCTCAGTACAACTACTGACATAGCATACTTGAAGGCACAGTTGTTGTACACACTCAGAAAGTAGTCTGTGATTGCTTACAGGATTCTATTATTGAATTAAGACTTCCATGCCTTCTAGTCCAAATCCTCTCTGTGGTCATCCCTTTCTAACACTTTCTCCATTTCACAACCCCATGCAACAAGCCAAACACAGAGTCTATAATCAAGGACTTTAATAGCACTGGCCAATTGAGAATAATAAAAACAAGTAGAAAGTAAGTAGTAATAAAGGCAAAAGTATCATGATAATAGAGGAACTATTAATTCCTGCTAATGAAATGAGGTAGCAAGCTGACTATGTACGGGGCTGAATTTTTTTTTTCTTTTTTAAATTTTCTGAACAGCAGAGAATAATTCTTGCAGATTCATTAAGATACTGCTTTTATTCATAAGATATAAGCAGAAAGGACAGTAGAAAAAGCATTAGCTTTGAAGCTAACATTTGCTTTCTACTTGGACTGACACTGAATCAAGCTGTCTGCTCAAATTCTGTGTTTGAAGAAGCAGCAGGCAGAATGCTCTTCTGCTGAAGGAAAGTTGTATTGTGGTAATTTATGAAAATCATGCCCCAGGAATCTGATCAAATCAGTAATTTATGTGCTGCATATGGAATGTAGGCAAGAACCAAGAATCAGAAACAAGATCAGGCAGTGGATTGGTTTATAGCTACTACTCCACTGCCAACAAGCATGTGATAGACATCTGCAGAAGCCACTTGGCACCCAACAGATGCAGTTCAGACTGCATCAGTGCCCACTGATCCCAATTGGGATCAGGGCAACATAGTTGCAGTCAGCTGTTTTAGGTCTCAACCCAGAACTACCAAAATTCACATAGAACTCATCTTTTGACTCTATCACTAGTTAAAACAGGCATGTAAGGGGAAAGAATTACCCCAAATGACAATATAAAAAAGTGAGACCAACTGAGTTCCTGATCACTGTCTATAACTGGTCTAAAGTAAAACAGATGTTCCATTTCTTTTGTGCTCATATCGCTTGAGCATTTACACTTAAAGTGCAGTGTAGGAACACTTCTAGAAGCAGAAGTTTGTAGCTTGAGCGTAACTTTTCCTCTTAAAGGTTGATTCATTATTAAAAACAGGTTTGTACCATCCTCAGTAACCAAAATTGTTAGAAAAATAGAGATTTGAAAATACACTGAGTTCATGTGTACCAGGTAGTGTATTCTAGTGTAAAATTGGTTTGCAGTTTATGAAAAAATATCTTTCCTTAAAAAGAAAAAAAAAAAGCATAGGGTTACAGTTATCACTAAGAAGGTGACAGAATTCCTTCAGTACCTATTAAACATTATACTCTGGGCTTTTTGACAGGTGGGTCCTGTAGGCTGAACTTCGGAATTTCACAAGAAGAAGCAAAAGGGATTCTTTTGGCTGACACCTTCTTCCCAATTGTTTCAATCTGAAGGGAAAAAAAAAAAAAAAAAAGAGAAAAGCACATTTAGCAAGTGAGCATGGCAAACTAGCAGTCACATAGGCAGAGTGACAGGGAGTTTACTAATTAAATCCACGTCACAACTACTTTTGAGGAACACTAGAAGCTATGAAGCATGTTGTGTACACAGGCAATTTGAGAGTACAAGTGCAAAGAATTTAGAAAAATCAGCCTCTCATTGTTCCCATGTAGAGATTTAAAGAGTTGCATCCTGGAAATTTAAGTATTCATGTGCCCCAGCTTCCACAATGGCATATATAAATAATGCCATCAAATGTTACTGGGTATTCAGAAAGTGTGTTTTCAAGCCTCCTTTGTTTAGAAATCTCTATCCAGTCAATAAGAATAAAGAAAAGCTTCCACACCCTCTTTCAGGGAGTGGGTTGTTTCTGAAATAATTCCTCTGCAATGCTAAAGACAGCTGTTTAAGAGAAAGTTAAGACATACAAAGAAACTAGGGCCCCTACAAGATTCAGAAAGGGAGATTTCTGATAAATTTTACGTTAGATTAATGTAAATTGGTAGGATGAATTAGTAGGAGTGGGGCTTACAGAGGACAAGATATCAAAAAATAGAAATAAATAGTTCAGATGACCAGTAAGTAAAATCATCTTTCCTGTGATACTTGCTAAGTGTCACTGGAAGGAACCTTGAAGCCCACCCCATGAGCTGGATCAGGCTGCCCAGGGCTCCATCCAGTCTGGCTTTGAATGCCTCCAGGGATAGGGCATCCACAACTTCTAGGCAGCCTGTTCTAGTGCTTCACCATCCCCAGAGTAAAAAAAATTCTTCCTAATATCCAATCCAAGTCTTCACTCTTTTAGTTTAAAACTATTCCTTTTGTCCTATCTCTACCATACCCTCTAAGAAGTTAGTCTCCCTCCTGTTTGAAGCTCCCTTCAAGTTCTGGAAGGCTGCAATGAGGTGATCTCAGAACCTTCTCCTCTCCAGGTGGAAGGAGCTTAGCTCCCTCAGCCTTCCTGCAGAGGAGAGGTGACCCTCCTCTGGGCCTGCTTCAACAACTCTGTCTCTCTTACGCCAAGAAAGTACTGCAGGGCAGACACAAAGCATCAAAAGATAAAGTATTCTAAGTTAAACAGTTTAACTATTTAAAATAATAAGTTCAGCAGAAAGTTAATGAATATTCTCAAGATGGACATACAAGTTACCTCAGCACACTCTGAAAAAGAGTTGTTTAAGCAAGCATGTCATATTTGCCTATAACAACTTCACTGTTATCACCACAGCAGTTGACTGGTTATAGCAATTTTTAATTAAATTACTTGTAAACAAGCTTATGTTGTTCAAGCAGGTATAAAAAGAAAAAAGATAAAGAAGAAAATCTGTGGCCATTATGCAAGTAAACAGTGTACTCAGGAATACACTACATAAAATAACTAAAACATACATCCAATTTGTCTTGCTGATTTACTTGCAGTCTTGTCCAAGGATTTGGTAACTGTAGTTTTAGTCAAGTTCTTTGTCTGCCAGAAGTGGTTCAAGACTTGCTTATACTACTGAGTATTGATGGCATAGTCTAACACAGCTTGATTCTTTTAAAAGAATAAGAGATTTCAAAACAGCAGGTACAGAAGGTAGTGAATGTGCTAGTGGAAAAATTGTTTTAGATTTAAAGCCTCTCATGAAGACAACAGTTTCCCTCTCCTTGCTATTCAATCACTGCAATGAGCAAAAGCAGAAGGATTAAATAAATTCCAGAAGCATCAGCATCAAATTGATTACCTGAAAGCCAATGACTTGGAGCTCATTATGAAGATCGTCAAGAACTCTCCTACCATCAAATATAAATGCAGGCTTCAGCATCTTCTTGTGAATACGCTCATAATCCAACTCCTGTGAAAAGCAATTAAAGCAGACACAGGAAATAAGTAGCCTAACACCATCTTTTATTCTTCACTTAAAAGAAGATTGATGAATGTGACATTTTTACCTTAAACATGTCCCATTCAGTGCAAATTACAAGGGCATGAGCTCCATCACAGGCTTCATATGGATCTTGACTGATAGTGACCAACCGAGACACTGTAATAGAAAAATAAAATCTCGTCCTGCACATATCCTTTGCTAGAATCTGGTGCACCCCAACAAGATTTTCCTTTGTCACCCTACTCAAAGACTCTTGGGTTGCTTATCTAAACATGTCTTCTGTCAATACATTTGTCACTTTGATTTTACTTGATGAAAGCAGCTTGTATCCAGCATATGAACAGATAGAATCCAGGCACTTAAGTGTTTGAAGTTAAGCATTCAAACTTAAAGAAATAACACAGTCAAATCAAAAGCATCTCTAGAATTGGGAGTAACTATTAACTGATCAAATCCCAACTCTTATCAAGGTCATTGTTTGTACAATATCAGTACTTAACACTTATTTAACTCTCAGTTCACACCACAGTAAATAAGTCTGTGTACACTATGAGCTGCATTTGTTTGCCTCAGCAGCTGCCTAAAGGCAGCCCTCCCCTCACCCTCTAATTCAAGGAGATGTGAGGTAACATACACCCTCCTCATCACAGGCCATTTTCCTCACTTTCGGAAACAACTTGATCTAGGTCTTCTCCCCTAACCACACACCATCACTGGCCTGTCCCTCCCACATAAGGGAAGTAAGGAAAGGAGTCCCAAAAACCCTTTCTTTCTCCAAGAGACTTCTAATCAAAAACAACTACTTTAAAAACTTCCAATTTGAAGGAACAGATTAATTAGGAAGCAATGATAAATGAGAAAATGATACAGGGCAGGATGCTCTACAGTGAATTCCAGTATTATTTCTTTACTTCTACTTTACGTAAGCAGACAAGATAGGACTCAGGGCATAAGAGAGCTCACAGAACAACACTAGTCTCTCTTACAATTGAATGTTCTTGCTTGTCTTTCCCTAATTTACACAGAGAGAAAATTCTTTTCTATATATTCAAGTGAGCATTTGTCAAAAGAAAAATATACAATATACAGAATTAGCATTAGCCCATAAGAGCAAGGGGGAAAGAGAGAAGAGTTACAGTAATCTTCTGAGCTAGGTCAATCTTCTACTTCGATAAGTGTAACTAACAGCAATCATTTTCATGGTGAAAATTAATACATAATATTTAAATAGACTTTATGTATTTTGAGAATAGAGTTTCTTTTGACTACAGTGGGATGAGGATAGTGAGCATAGAAATATAAGCATCCTTACCTTGATTGTCTTCTGAGACACCTGGATGTGAGAGATCCAAGATGATTTGTTCTTTCGGTACTTTAGGGTCATAGATATGGAGCTTTGCTCCTTCATCCATTAAATACTTGCTAATGTAGATGCTAGATGACTCTCTACAGGAGAGAATTAAACAGTTAAAGAACCAGCTGGTATGTTTTAATAATAGAAATCTTCAGTTGTTGTGAGGCTCAATACTGGTTTTACATTAAATGTCTTAGCAATAATCTATGCCAGCAGCAAAATAAAAGTCTTGAGGGAGGCCAAAGAGTAATTTTAAGGAGTTTGAATCTCTTTTGCTGAATCATGTAAGAGATAGGTACCAAATCCCAGTACTGCTACTGACCATAGGTAACAAGGCATGACTCCTAAATATGTCATGCAAATTGTAGTTGGAGAGAGTTGTATCAAGACTGTCTCTTAAAAAAAAAAAAAAAAGAGAGTTAGCCATCTTTGGGGAAACACAGATGGAATTTTGGCTTCTAATAGCAATTTGAGTCAGCTGCAAAAGTGTTAGCATTCTTTACTGGAAGGACTCAAGAAGCAGCTGTTACTTTTGCAAGTTAGGGACTAAATAGAACAAGTTTAATTTCTGAATGAGTCAGGTATGTTGTAGAGATCAAGAATCAACTGTCTCACCCATTTAAGAAGCAGTGTAATACAAATCATTGATTCAAAAGAGGTTAGGGATCCCATATCTGACCTATTTTTGTTAACAGAATTGAACTTGTGGGGTTTAGCTGCTGTATCTAGTGCAGGGAATCCATGATAATTAATAGAATTCACTTTCTCACCTTGTGTCCCCAGTATCTTTTTTGAATGCAAATCCTAAGATAGCAATCTTCTTATCAGTGACAGTATTGAACAAGCTGTCAATAATACGTGAAGCAAATCTCCGCCTCTGATAATCATTCATGTCTATCACCTGAAGTTATAAAAAACATTATGGCTTAGAAGAGAGCTATTAACTACAAGCCAATTGTACTAATGACCAAGCCAAACTAGCCACAAAAGTTCAATAGATGCTTGAGAAATTGAGTATTTTTATTTAGCGTCAGATAATCCGAAGGTAAGTTTAGTTAACTTAAAACTTGAGACAGATACAATTTTAATCCATGACTGCAGATGCATTTACAGACACACACAGACACCATCTAGTTGAAGGGTTAGATTTTTTTTGTTGTTGTTTTATATTTAATTGAAAAAAAAAAAGAGAAAAAAATCACAGCTGTCCTATGCTAGGCAGAAATGGGGAACGCAGTTGCAGTGTTAGAGTGACTGATGTTACATGGACATCCCTTTGCTAGACCTACACTTCTCTACATGCCTCTGGCTACTGTAAGAACTCTATATCTTATAATCCACTTTAGAGATTTCAGTTCACAAAACTCAAATTGCTAAAGCAGACTTTGAAGTGCCTTGCTTTTGATGTCATATGGAAGTGTGTTCATCCAGCCCGATTGTTCTAGTGCTTTCCTCCCAGCCTGCTTCATACTTTGACCCTCAGCCTTTAACACACATGGCACCAGATCACTAGTAGAAAAGGGGAAAAAGGCTCCTCACCTAGTCAATATTTACCACAAACTGAAAAGAACTATTTTTTCCCTATTGATTTTGAGATTTTCAACCCAAAGCAGGAATAAACAGCAACCTGCAAAACATACAGTGTAAACAACACAGTTGAAGGATGGTGGTGAACTAGGTTTCTTCAAGTAAAAAAAGTGAAAGCAGTAAGATTTTGTAATTCAGCAAAGTGTTGTAAAGGGAGGGACGTGACAGGCAGTGATGGGCAACATAGGGATAGCAGAGGGATATGGTTAGTGGGCATGGTGGGGATGATGTGACAATTAGATTAGATGATTTTGAGGTCTTTTCCAGTCTTAATGATTCCATGAAAACACTCAGAGAAAATGGTAAGTGCTCCTATACATGTGAGCTGCTAAGATATCAAGTAGGTTGTCTTCTCAGAATACTTGGAACCAAAAAGTCTAAACTGAAGTAGTCCCTTATCTCTTTCAAGAGTATTTTTTCCTCCATTATTCACCACGTTATTAAGATAACATGATTAGGCTAATGAAAGCATTTATGGAACATACCAAATCAAACATCTTCAGAGGCAGACAGCATAAAATCCAAGCTTTTCTTGTCGCAAGCAGTTGATGTAAGGGTTGCAAGAAAGTAACTAGGATGCTAACTAGCCCCTCGCTGGAGGTTAAACCATACAACTGTGATGTACAAAGCTACAGGACAGAACTGGTAATATAAGAAGCTGACAGAAGTTATATATAACACAAGGTTTTCTGAGACTGTTTTTAAAAGTAGAAAATTAAGAGTGACATCCAACCAGGCAACAGATAACTAGAAAGCAGTATGGGGGACTTTTTGGGGAATAGACTCCTGCAAAGCCAGAGTCGGGTTATGCTTCTGCTTCACATTTTCTATTACTGCTTCTAAACAACTTCACGATTCTTGTGGTCCAGACAAGTTGATTAACTCCAAACAAAGGCTAAGATCCCACAAGTATCAAGTTACCTTTACAGTTCTCAGCCCAACCCCCAACATGACAAGTTGTTTTTAAAAGTATCCCTGCCTTAGTACCAAGGCATGGAAGAAACCTTGCGTGGACAATGCTCTAAGGCTGAACATTGAAGAAATATCATTCTGTCAAAAAATAAATACAGAAGTTTAAAATTTGTACCTGTTGCCAGTAGCGGGCTACTTCAGGTAAGTTCAGTGCCTCACAAAGGTACACTAAATTCAAGACATCTTTCTGAAAACAGCTGCCTCCAAACCCTGAAAAAGAGGATTGTTATTACTTTAGAAGTGGCTTGTATTAGCAAGGTACTACTCCAATCTTTGTTATCAAGTAGCTTCTGGCAACCACTGACAGCATTATAGTTTTTCTCCATTATATCACTGCTAGTAAGTGGAAAACTTTACGAATCTCTCAGAATCAAACTCCTTAACCTGCTTTTTTCCGTTACAAATCCTGAAGTTTGCTTCAGATCCCATTTAAGTCAAAACAAGATTTAAGCCAGGCTCAGAGAAACTAAGAGCCTCTAGACAGCAGAATTATTTACTTTCCTGTAGTACCACCTAGAGAGGTATGAATATTTCTCAGAATAACCATGTAAAAAGGAAGGTTATGTCCTCCCCTTTCTCCAAATGACTATCTATTCACAGACAAGAACCAAAGATCACAAATAACTAATGGAGGTTTGAAACAATAGAAGGATCCTTGACCCCTAGAACTCAGTCCCAGAAGCAACACAACATAGGCTGAATTGTAATAACTTAATGGGAATTCTGGTAATGCATTTACTATTTACTTTCACTCCTGCATGTACTTATAAAAGAAAAGATGTTCAATAGCATTATTTTCAAGCCACACTTTCTAGCATGAGGACTGTATGATTTAATCTCATCCCATAAGTCTCAAGGTTTCTTGTAACAGTCACCACTACCACATCTTATTACAGAAGTTAGAAGTGGCCATCATGTGTTCTAGAGACATCCCCTTTCCTCAGGCCACTAAAAGCTATTCCCAAAGAAAACTGGGAAGACGTTTTGCAAAGTGCATCATCTGTGACACCTAGGAGAAAAAGAAAGAAAGAAAAGAAAAAAAAAGATTGTTTCACTCACCAACACTGGCTTTCAGAAACTTATTTCCAATTCTTTGGTCTGTTCCAATTGCTCTTGCTACTTCTTCAACGTCTGCTCCTGTAGCTTCACACAGAGCACTGATTGAGTTAATGCTGCTGATTCTTTGGGCAAGGAAAGCATTAGCTGCCTGAGAATTTAAAAACAAAACAAAACATAGTAGAGAGTAGACAGAGTTTAGTTCTTCTGGAAACCAGGATGCCCACAGATCAACAAGGAGCTAGATACTGGAGTAGCTCCTCTTTCAATACTATATAGCTCTATTGAGACACTAAGTAGTAAGGAGTGTAATAGTTCTCATTACCTGGCAATTATGTAAGCATAACATAGTGCTAAAGTTGCAGAGTTGGAAACATTTTATGAAGGTAGCCACTCTACAGGCAGTTAACTCCTATTAATAGCAGGAATTAAGATAAGGCAAGGAGCTGATATCATCTGTTAGCTCAACTGAGATCTCTGGAAAAGATGAATATCCTTTGACATATTCTGAGTCCTCCAAATCCCAGATGTCTTTCCTATCTGCACCACCCACTTTTCATGAGTCTGCCCAAGAGCTTCGTCTCACTTGCATCTTCACTGATTGCAGTAACAGCAATGAGTAACACTAACCAGTTTAGAGAGTTCTGACGACCAGGTATTCGTTGTGAGGATTTTTTCTTTAGGCACCCAGTGCTCATAAACAGCACAAAGAGCACGGACAGCTTTCTGTCCTTCTGGAGAATCATCACCACCAATGAGCACCCTATCTGGGTTTTTCAAGTCCTTGATTGCTGTTCCTTCTGCAAGGAACTCTGGGTTAGACAGCACCTGTAGGCACAGAAATAAAGTGTGAAATAAAGAACAACAAACCAAAAAAAAAAATATATATATATATATATATACACACACACATACACACACACACACACACACACACATATATATTTGGAAAACAGCAGCCTGCTCAGAAATCCACATCTGATATTATCCTTACCTGCAAATCCAAGTTAGGCTTAGTATTAGCATCAAATATTCGACGAATGCTCTCTGCAGCACGTACTGGAACTGTGCTTTTCTCAGTGACAATTTTATAGCCATTTGAGTTTTGTACAATTCGTCTAGCACAAGCTTCAATGTATTTCAGATCAGCTGCTCGCCCTTTTCCCATCCCGTAAGTCTTGGTGGGAGTGTTAACCTAGTTACAAAAACATAGCCAGGGAAGAAATGTTTTAAGTCTCTTATCAATTTCACCTATTCAGTAGGTCTTATGTTATGACAGATGCTTTGCTTCCCTGATCCCAGTTTGGTCCTGCCTCACAATTACTCTAGTTGCCATGTCAGATGAACAGCTATTAGCTTTCTCATTTACCCATTTTGTTCTCACTGGCCTCTATTCAAACAGGATTCAACAAGAGCAATTCATAGCAGCTCTGCAGGCTTCTGCAAAACTTAGGCCTTATATTCTAAACACAGCAATAATTTCTTTATGCTTACAGTCATCTTTTGTTTTCTGTCCCATGCTGTAAGTATAAAGATTACATGTAGAATCTTGCAGCTAGCAAGGCAGTTAGTTACACTTTCAACCTAAGTGTAAAGCTGCTGGAAATCATTACAGTGAAGTACACAGAAAGCATGCAGGAAAGCACATTTAGATGAAGACAGAGGATCCTTTTCACTGCAGACTCAAAGAAACAGCAACAATGTGTAAAACACAACAGCATTTCTTCAGTCAAAGACAGGAAGCCAGGTGGCAATACATGGGTTGTATCAGTGGCAGTCATCCAACCAAGCAGCATTCACTCTACCCCTCAATGGAGAAAAATACTGTCAGAAAGAGAGCTCTGTACTGAGGTGCCCTAACAAAGAGGGGACCCAAAAAAAGGAGGACTTCAGTAACAAAACCCAACTGTGGCATACCAAAACAAACAGAAGACAGTTCTTTTAGGCTCCACATTACAAGCAGCATGACCTTTCCTGATAAGGTTATGTTTGACTGAACCTGCTTCCTAATGGTGTCAATAGCTTAGAAATTGTGATAAATTTAATTAAGGATATCAAGGGAAAATCCTGCCAGCTCCTATTTCATTAATTCACAGGATTTTCAAATCTTCTAGTAATAAGTCACCTTTATAACCAGCGATCAGACTGGTTACATCCAACTCTAGGAACCATATAAATATTAAAATCCTATGGACCTCAGTGCATAACAGATACAGAACTGCACTATATTCTGTTCTAAGGCCCCCTGCACCTCACCGAGACAAATATTGGCATTATCATTTTGACTTAGGGCCTGTTGGTCTGCCAACTACTCTCCTGGCTAGAGGAAACAAATTGCAAGATAACACTAATATAAAAAGTTTACTACTTTCCCCACAGTACACAAAAGAAACAAGAAGTCAGTGGCATGGTGACACAGCATGGCTAAATGAATCCTTATGAGAAAACAGAGCACTCTTCCAAATTTTGTTAACACGGCAAGAATAAATACAAACTCACAGAAATAAATACAAGATCAGCCTCTCTGATAGCATCATCAATACTGGTGGAAAAGAAGAGATTTCTTCCTCGACAGGACTCCACCACTTCTTTTAACCCTGGCTGAAAACAAACAAACAAGAACACATAAAGAAAACAGTTAAGGTAAATGCCATACATTAGTCACTCAGGACACACAGAGCAGTAAAACTGCTACGCACAAACAGATGGAATATCTTTTCAGATACAGAGATGCTTTTACTCCATGTTGCATGTTTTCAGTCTGTCAAATGTGAAGTAGTGCCTCTGCAGCTTTATATAGGGAAGAATAAAAAAAAAAAAAAAGAAAGAAAGAAAGAAAACCAACCCTGTTTCTTAGTCAAAACAGTCAAACTGTAGTCTCAAAGGATTTCATCCACACTGAGCTGCTATTCACATAACAGATTCTAGGCATCAGTTATTTACGTGCTTAATGCTATTACCATGAGTAATAAATAGCATCACTCTACAAGTGGTTCTTTAAGTAAGTCCAAGAATGAATCTTAAAATATTTCCAAGGCTGCAGGCACAAAGAGGTGTTCATAGCTCTTCTTGTCCCTCAGCTACACAATCCATGATCTCCTGAAGTCATAAGCTCAAATCTCATGAACTGACTCAGCATTCAAGATAAATATTCTCCCATCAAATTATCAAGTCCAAACCCTATGGAAGAAAGGTTGAGAGACAGGAGATTAAGACAACACCTTTTGTCAACTGCTCATGTTTGGACATGGTTAAGTTTATATCAGAACCACACCTGCACTGTGAAAGCACCACAGGCACGACTTGATGAGATTCTTTCCAGGGCTTACAGCACTGGAATACTTCTCTTAACACATCCATTTACAGGTGCATGAACAATCCTCTGTAGTAGAATGGACTATGGAATGTTTTAATTGATCTGTGACAAACGTATCCAAATTAAGCCTTTATGTTTTGTTTGAAAAATCAAGTCACATATTGTAAACTGGTAATCAGCCTCCAGCTTGTAAGATGCCCATCATGACAGGGGTGAGTAATCACTAGGAAGGCAAAAGTTCACCATACAGTGAGAGGGAAAAAAAAAAAAAAAAAAAGAAAAAAAAAAAGCAGAAGCTTTCTTGTGCAAGACATTTTTGCTGTCTCACTTTATACCAAATATTTAACTGAAGAGGAAAGCAAAGGTCAACATGAGCAGACCAACCCATCAGACAATCCCAACTGTAACCCCTCTAGGATGTAAATAAAAACGTAGCTCGCTAGAAAGTGAAAGAGTTTCCTTGTACCTTCTGATACTGCGAAGAAAAAGTTGAAACAAGAACAAATTGAGTAACAAACACAAACCCCTGTGTGTGTAATGACTCAAATTTACAACAGCCTGAACTAATTCTTGGCAGTTTTTGTACATTCTTCGTAAGTAAGAGACACCATTCCAGGAAACAGATGTGTTGATTTTTTTTGTGCATGTGCTCTAAAAAATAAATACATAAAAAATTTAAAAGATCAGGTTTGGTTAAACTCACTCAGTCTCAGTGTTAACACAAAACAAAGTATCTACTTTCATGATCTTCATTCAAATCCTGCTTGCTAATCTGAGCATTTACACACATTTTCCTTTGAATACATATGACAAAGGAAGTCTACTTATCTCTGTTCAGAACCATGCTACAGGCTTGTGGCTTTTCCCTCCTGTAAGTCAAGCCTTAGAGCACAGGCAGGAATCAGAAGACTCCGTTACGATTAAACAAGGTCCCAGGAGAAGGTCAGCATCATTTAGCACAAGTAGAGAAATAGTTTCATTTCTCATTACTAGGTTCTTGATATAGAACCTAGATACTTTCCTGCACCAGACATATTCAATTATTGTTTCAAGAAACTGGTTTAATGAGTGGCAGTGACACAAAGCTGTTCCAGAATGCTGTCTTTAAAAGAACATCACTGTGCCACACTTCCTAAGCTTGGGAAGAGGGCCACGTGAAAGTGCTGTGCGGTGGGAGGGAAGCAGAAGCAGCACAACCGAAACAACAGAGGACAAGTTTACCTCGTAGATGGGGAGCGTGTCTGAATTCCAGGCATTGATTCTAGCCTCGTTGACATCTACAACAGTGACTTGGATTTTAGGACACATCTGTGCAATAACGCTGCAGGTTGGCCCGCCGACATAGCCAGCACCGATGCAGCAGATCTTCTTAATCTCAAACATGACTGCTCTAGGAAGAGGGGGGTGGGGGAAAAGAACCAGTAGTTACTAATGAAAGTCAGCGGCCAGCCATCCGAGTTAAAGGATCTCAGATCGTCAGCGCTCTTCTGTCGGACTGCCACAAAGGAGCGCTTTCAGGAGACCGACTGCAAGAGGCGAGCTGCAATTTACGAGGACGGCGTTCAGACCGGCCCGCGCCAGCCTCGTTCCACGGGATCCGGGCACCGAGGAAGCCGGGCACCGAGGAAGCGCTTCTGCGGTCCGTTTGAAAGCCGGCAGCTCAAGCAGCGCCTTCCAGCCGAGGAGCCGCCCGGGCCGCGGGGCGCCGAGGGGCGGCGGGCAGCCGTGCGCCAGGCCTCGCCCGGAGGGGTGGGCGGGAGGCCGGGCCCGGCTCCGCAGCCCCTCGGTCGGGAACGGAGCCGCCACCCCGCAGCCGCACCGCCCGAGGGGAAGAGGCCCCGACGGACCGCCGACCGCGCCCGCCAACCCCAGGGACTCACCGCCTGCGGCCGCGGGTCCGAGCGGAGCGCCGAGGCGGAGATGCTCGAGGAGCTCAGGACGACGCACCGCTAGGCGCGGGGCGGCTATTTAAAGGGCCGCCGCGGGGCTGAGGCGGCCGCTTCATCCCGGGGAAGCAGAGCGAGGCCCGGCCCCGGCTCCGGCTCCTCCCCGCGCAGCCGCCCCGCCCCGCCGCCGGCGAATGGGCGCCGTACAGCTCAGGCGGCCCCGCGCAGGCCCCGCCGCCGCCGCCAGGGCCGCGAGGGGCCGCAGGGCTCCCGGGCGCGCCTGGGGTCTTCGGGCCCGGGCTGGGCCCTGGCGCGGCGGCTTCGCTCGGCCCGGCCACGGGAAGGAGGCATAGCGGTGCCGCTGGCCGAAGCAGCCCGGCGGACTCCGGCAGGCTGAGCTGCAGCGCCGGGATTCGCGCCTCGCCAGCCGGGGCGGCGCGGGCGGTCACCTTTGTGCCGCGGGCGGCTCTGACGAGAGAGCTGAGTTCCGGTGGCAAACGATGCCCGTGAATCACTTTTGGTCTTCCAGCCGCGTTTGCTGGAAAAGTCGTCCTTCCTTTTCTGTCACGTAGCACAGGGCGCTCTCGGCAAGGATAGGTTGTTACAAAGCGGATAGGTAATAATAGAAAGTATGTGAAGTCCACATGGCAAACAGAGCCGTGATAAGGCGGTGCAGTGAACTCTGCTCGCCTGCCATCACACTGTGGGCACTGCCCGGCGATCTGATGGCCCTCAGTGTTAAAGTCCTTCAATGTTGCTCATAAAGTGCTGCCTTGTTCTCACGTGGCATTTTCATCCACAGCTATTAGAGTACATTAAGAAGAGATCAGAACTGTTGCTTGTTTTTTATGCTTCCTTTGGTACCATTTCTCTCCTCTTTCCCTGGAAGGCCCTGTACCCACGCCGGAACGTATCCCAGCTCCCTGTCCCTTGGCAATGGTGCCATGGAACACGCACATTTCAGCTGAAAGAACCAACTCAGGTGTCAGCCCCAGCACAGTGTGCTGCTGAGTCAGTGCGGTTAGCCAGGGCTCCCTGCAAAGGTGTCAGGTTCACTGCATGTATCCTGAAGTGGAAACAAGTAATGCCTTGTCTCACTGCTGATTTGCACAGGTGTCTCAATTTTGATCACATCCTTTTTTTTTTTTTTTTTTTTCCCCCCCCCAGGGAACACAGAGCCTATGCAAAGCATGGTGAGTTCCCACTACTGAGTCAGTCCTACAGCCTTATGTATTCCATTATCTTCGTAAACTCAGACTGTCTCCTTAGGTCTCAAAATAGCCACAAACGCACAAATTTGTATTAGACCAGGCTTCATCTGATCTGCACATTCAGCGTGTTGTCCATGGAGCAGGTAACAGAGCAAAGGACCTTCTTGATAGCCCACGCTGCCCTGCTCCCTGTTGGAGACTTTGACCTTGAATTCCCTTTGCCAGAACAGTTCTAGATCATCCCCAGAAAGGTGCTGCTTTTGGTGCTTCCCCAGAACATCTACTGTGGTTTTTGTTAGGGTACTGGTGGAAGGGCTTGAAGTCACTGGAATGAGGAGGGCACAGATCATGTCTCGTTACTGAATAATCTAACTCCTAAATGACTCTGCGTGTTTAATTTTTTGTTTACAAGTACATAGAGTGTTTTACAACACAGCACAGAGGCAATAAGGCTTCTGTTAGGCTTCGGGGTGCACCTTTGAACTTTCTGCCAGAGCTCACTGCTAGGCAAGCACAGCTCCAGGCAACAGGAGAACAGATGAGGCTTCTGCTGGCCACATTTTAAAATGTGTGTGAATTCTGCTCCATTTTTTGAAGGCCTGGTGTGAGTTGTGAGTTCTTTTGCATCACAGGAGTAGTAACTGGACATGAGAAATGAGGGTGTGTTTTAATTTAATAATAATAAGCATTGCCTGATGACTAGATCCCATGGCTCCCTCCTCCACACACTGACCAGCCCAGACCTCTGACAGCCTTTCCTTCCTGCCATGTGGGGAGTGCTGCATATAGCTCGTGGCTGTATTCCCTTCTGGGACACAGTGCTTAAAAGTCAGGTGAGAGAAAATGAAGGTCTGCAATGGCCTCTTCTTGTGGAGAAGTTCAATAATCATTCCTTTCAATTAGCAAAACATAATGTATAAAACCTGAAGCTAGACAAATTCCAGTTCAGGACAGAAGTTCTCTAATAGCGAAGATAAATAAGCATTGATAAAGTTCAGAGATTGTCCACCTCTGGAAAGTTTTTCTAAAAGATATTTTCTAGTGCAAAAAAGAAATAAGAAATGTAAATCCTGTGCCATACAGGGTGTCAAAACAGATGTTCAGAGTAGCCACATTTGGCTTTCTATCTTATGAGTTTAATATGTATATGATGCAAGATTCAAACTAAAATGTTCCCTTAGCTGGTTGCTGAAAGGTATTTTGGCAGGGCTTCCATTCAGCTAAACAACAGTGTCAGTGAAGGACTGCCACCATCCTAAGTAAGCAAGCTTCCTGCAAACTGAGTCACAAGTCTACCCATAAGATTCGTCTTCTTTTTTTTTTATTATTATTTTTTTTCCTTTGAATCAAAATTGAGAAAGCTACTGATAGGACTAATGAATCACTCTTCCTTCATACATTTTAAAGACCATCATTTGCATAATAATTTAACTGATCTATACTTACAAGAGCATTGCTCACACGTCCATGCTGCCAGGAGATCCTCTGTTCAGATCCTGGTGCTGCCGAGCCTGCACTCTACTTCACAGAGGCACCAGGATAGTGAGGTGACTACCATGATTCATACACACCTGCTTGAGGAGAAGAGGTATTTCTACAGGTAGTTGTGAGTTTTAGGATACAGCTACACACTAGACAGCATTAATAAACCAGTCAACAACCCAGTGTCAGGAGGTGAACCCCAAAAGGTACATAAAATGGAAAGGTACTCAAGTTTTAACAATGCATCTCTCTAGCTCCCCAGAGGTACATCTTCTGTGTATGTTGAGATCTGTCCCCATCTCTCCAGGCCTAATTCGGTTACGTGTCTCATACCCACTCACCTTTCCTGAAAACGAGCAGTGCCTATGCTACATGCTCTCAGAGACCTGATCTTCAACGTGCACTTGAAATACAACCCCAGCAGAACCGAGCTGGATGTGAGCCAAAGCCTTCAGAGTGCTTCATTCAGAAAACTTGGCCAATGCAAGTGTTGATGTTGTTTTAATGTAACAGCTCAGCAGCCAGAACACGTACCAGCGTGAGCGCCAGCTGTGTGCTCTGTCCGTGTGAGGAACGGCGCAGCGGGCTGGAGGCCACGTCCCTGCCTCCCTGGCAGCTGCGGACCTGAGGTGATCCGAATGTCGGTGCTGAGCTGAGGGACCACCCTTCACCTCTGTGTACAAAGTGTTACATGACACCAGAGGGATTGCAATTTATGAAGAACTTGTGGGATGGGGGGGGGAGGGGGAGGGAGGGTGCGGAGGGAAGAAAAGAAGAGAAAATAAGTGTGTGACAGTGTAGCCTCCAGGTCAGCACCTTGGTAGCAGAGGTAAGATAAAGGATTAATGAAGAGCCCTGGGCGTGAAGGAAGTTTTGTGTCAATCTAGTGAGTGCGTAAAGTCAGGTTAAGATTTGAGCTGATCATTAACCAAAGGCAGCTGTGTTTGTGCAAGCAGTTTGGTACGCTGACATCTGACACAGGTACAACAAATGCTATTGTCCGCCTGGCCCTGTTGATCACAGCCCAGCCCAGGGGCTGTCCCACATGTACTGAGCTGCAGGCACTCCTGGAGCAAGGGGCAGGACTTGTCCACAGACCTACTGGACCTGTGCCTGAATCCATGCTTTGTGTTGTGCAATGCTGAGAGGAAGGAAGGAGACACAGTTGAACGGATTACACAAGGACATGTAGGATTGGGCCTGTGCGTTCCTCTGGAAAAGGCTCATGCAGCTGCATCACAAAAACCATATGGCAGTTTTGTACACTGTAAAGAGGACACATGGCTGAGTGCCTTTACTCCCACATGTATTCAGAGCCAGCTGCAACATGACTGGGCACAGTGGCACAGCCTCGAGTCATTGCGAGGCAGAGGACCTGGTTCTGCTCAGCATGCTTGTATGCATGCACTCCACTCACCTCTACCTTTGCAGCTCACCAGAACCTTGACTTTGCTGTTGGGCTTGACTCTTTACAGGCTTAAACAGTTTATGATTAATCTCATGCGATGCTTTTGTTAGTGACAACCAGCACCCCCAAACTGCTATTATTATAATTTGTTCTAAAATGCAGCAAGTTTTTGGTCAGGGTCCGTGAACCTTTTCATACATCTGGACAACAACTTCAGCTGGACTCAAAGACAATATAGCAATATAAATAAAACCCCAAAGTCATGCAGGCTTAAAATAACCTATAAAAATCAAAGGAAGATTACTCTGAAAACTGAGAATGTCTTTTCAAACTCTATGTTTTTATTTCTTGCACAACAAAGCTTTGCTTTCCAGTGCATGACCTTCCTCTAATTAGATTCTTTAAATCTCTCCATATACACATAAATTGTTCAGATTTCCTCCCAGGCATGATTATAGCTGAAGGCCTTATCCACTGTTCAGTAAATACTCTTCTTTTTTTTTTCTTTTTTTTTTCTTTTTCCTTTTTCTCATTTCCCCTCTACTCTGCACTTGTGAGGCCTCACCTAGAGTACTGTGTCCAGATATGGAATCCTCAGAACAGGAGAGATGTGGACCTATTAGAGCACATCCAGAGGAGGGCCACAAAAATGATCCAAGGGATGAACAGCTCTCCTACGAGGACAGGCTGAAAGAACTGGGGCTGTTCAACCCGGAGAAGAGAAGGCTCAGGGCAGACCTGAGAGTGGCCTTTCAGTACCTAAAGGGGTGGCTATAAGGAAGAAGGGGACAGATCCTTTAGCAGGGTCTGTTGTGATAGGAAAAGAGGAAATGGTTTCAGACTAAAAGAAGGGAAATTTCGATTGAATTTAAGATATAAGTTTTTCATAATAAGGGTGGTGAGGTACTTGAAGAACTTGTCCAGAGAGGTGGTGGAAGCCCCATCCCTTGAGACATCCGAGGCCAGCTGGACAGAGGTCTGAACACCCTGATGGAGTTGTAGGTATCCATGTTCATTGCAGAATTAGATGACCTGTAAAAGTCCCTTCCAATTCAAAAGATTCTATGATTCTATGACGTTCTTCTGAAAACCACACACATACCAGACATCAAAGCTCTTCCTGCAGAAGCAGGGCTGTCTAAAATTGCCTTAATTCTTCATTCTGACTTGCTTGAGATACAGAAGGCACAGGTCTGTTTGAAAAGTTACAGCTTACATTTTTAAAGTTATACACATGCCACTCTATTTTACGAGATATTTATTTTTAGATTATTTCAAATTTAGAAATTAATAGGTTGGTGTAGTCCTACATCTTATACAAAGTCTAACAGACCAAGACAAAAGGTTACTAATGATTGCTATTTATTTTGTTAAGTCAATAAAAAGTGCATAGTACAAGCCCTTTATCCCAATCCAAGTACTCAGTAAAAGATTACTAGGAAACCGCAAATGGCACAGATGATTTTTTGTTTGGCATAATTCAGACATTTTAAACCACCAATTTACATTAGATACATCACATCATCACTCTTCCTTTTTCAATAGTGAACATTACAAGGTTAAGTGATCTGCAGACAATACATGAATACATACAATTTCTCATTTTAGAGTATAATAATTGTGTTAAGCAGACTCTAAAAATACTATTGTTTTAACAAAGTTCTAAGCGAAGGTATAATTGTAAACTTTCCTCCACATTTCCCAAGTTGCTACAACTTGTGTCTCTTACTAACTGAGCTTAAAACCCTTATTGCAGAATTAATCATACCTGAAGCTTTGCATCCCACTTATCTCTTCTGCCTTTCTTTTCAAAATTTACCATAAGCACCTGGAACCAAGATAATATGGTTATGCCATTGCAAACTACATCACTAAAGGCCAGATTTCTGCCACTCTTACTAAAGCTGCTACTAGTACATT
The DNA here is from genome assembly GCA_037305975.1 of Chrysolophus pictus. Classification (NCBI taxonomy): domain Eukaryota; kingdom Metazoa; phylum Chordata; class Aves; order Galliformes; family Phasianidae; genus Chrysolophus; species Chrysolophus pictus. The sequence continues at coordinate 22,012,269 of CM074579.1, forward strand.
ATCTCAGAGTAGTTCCACAAACTTCAGTGCAACTACCAGATGAGTAAGGCACTACTTAACATGAATAAGAGTGGCAAAACAGTCCTATCATTAGTCATTTTTTAATTAAGAGTGGTGATCTGGAAGTTATGTTTAGAGAAAATATCAGAATTTAAAGGCATATTCTTTGATTTGGGATAGTGGCCTGGCTCTTTAGTAAAATATTTCACAATAAAATATTTCCAATGTTTTTCTTTTACATAGAAAATTTAAAATAGCAATTTATATGAGGAAAGCATACAGACGTAAAATCACTGGGACAATTACTTAGAGGAATTTCAAGCAAAGACAATTCATTTAAAAGTAAAACACAACACTACTCTGAACCAAAAGTTTGTTTGCCAAGACCACTAGAGTTGGGAGCACACCGTGAGGTTCATAAATACATCCATGGACATTTAAGAAAAGCAATAATGATGCTCATGAATGAGGAGCATCTGCTATAAATCTCACCAGCCTCCAGCAGGATGAGGAGTGGCTTGCTCTGGCTGAAATGAAGCCTGTTTCAGTAGTTGTTGGTTTTTTTGTTTTTTTGTTTTTTTGATCAATTGGAAACCTGTTTTCTGCATCCAGTAGTGAAGGATTCTGGCCAAAAATTATTGGAGAAAAGGTCAGTGTAGCCGATAATGCAGACTTCTTTCTGGTTCAACAAAATGATTCTGTACTACTGCTTCTGTTCCAAACAGCATCCAAAATATAAATGTACTAGGAAGGCAAAGAGCAAGCACAGTCAGACTGTTTGTCCCAGTGGCATTTTTACACAGTGTTTGTGGCCTGGACACCTTTAGACACAACAGGACAAACTCTCCGTTTTTCTGCTGCAACTCTGTTGCTTTACACAGCACTGCATCTCTGTCACTGAGAGAACTTATTTGTTTGGATTTTTAACAAGTACTCCGGTGCTTGGGAGCACACTATTCCAAAGAAATTTAAAGGGCAATTACATAAGGTTACAGAGGCTGTTCTTCAGGTCTGCACTGCTCCTTTGCGAGGAGGCTCAGCTGGCCCATCGTTTGCCCTGAGGAGGAAAAGCCTGTGTCTACCAACCATGGGATCTGAAATGAGATTTTTGTGAGAGCCCATTAATACAAACCTTTATGCATATGAACAGTTAGTCCTTTCAGCTCCACAACTAAAGTCCTCAAGAAAAAAAAGGTTTCTAGAGTAAGGCCTTGAATCCCCATTTATCTGCTCTACTGACCATTACGGAAAGAAGCTTTGTGTTGGTAACATAAAAATGTTCTTTATGTTATTCTCATTATTTTTTCATATTGATCAAGAAAAATATACAGTGCTGCTTTTCTGTACATCTTTAAAATGTTCTTAAATTAATGTACATAAAAAATTCCTTCCCATTTGCTATAATGGGAGATGTGCACCTGTACGCGCACAGCCACACATACACACGCATAATCACACCACACATACACACAAGTATTAGAGGGAAAAGACATGCCATATGTAGTCACCTGCAATTTCGTTATTCTACAATTACAACCAGTAGTAGGGATGAAATGCTAGGAATTGCTGATAACATACAGGTGAAAAAACCTGAACATCCAGAATGTTTTGTATACCAGAAATTGGTAACCTCTTGGTATGAATTCATCCTGCTCAATATACGTTATGTTATGGATAAAAACTTAAGATACTGATTAGTAAAAGACTAAAGAAGGACAGAAAATTCTACCAAGTTCTTCTCACTTAGATTTTTCTTCTCATAAATTCAGTAAGTAAACAAATCTGGTTTTGGAATATACGTTTTTGACAATATATTGAATAAGATATATCATTTACTAAAGAACATGATTAAATTAATTTTTGGTGGTATCCTGTTTTTTGTACAGCTCTCAATACATATGTCCAAGCTTTGACAGTGGCAATTATCACATTCACTTCTTTGCGTGCACATACACATGCACATTATTTAATTCTAGTGGAAAATTCGTGCTTTGGCCAACAGCCCTGAAAACTATGTTAGTGGTCCAAGGACCAGGGCAAATACAAAATAATTTCTTTGCTTTTCACCACATCTGTAAAATAACAGTTGTGACTATAATACAACTCTTAAAAGTATACTGGAGAAAAAATATGGATTTATCTGAAGAAAGATCAGTAATAATTTCCATTACTAGAGATGCACAGGGATTTTAATTTTCTTTCAATGAATATCAGAAACCACTGCAAAGAAATTAAGATTGCTGTAACAGAAAGACACTGAGTGGAATGTCCGCAGTTATGATAACAACCAGAAAACCCTGCAATGCCTCATCATTATTCAAATTATGATCTACTAGGAATTGTAGTAACATAAAAAGCAAAATTGAAGTAGCTAAAAGTAGTTCGTGAACATAACTGCTGAATGGTAATTCTGCACTATATAAACGAGAAAACAACAGTATTGAAGGGAGTTTTGCAGTAATCTGGTCACTTCGTTCATTTGGTCGTGCAAGGTTTTAGCTGCTGAACTTCTCTGATACTGAAAGCTCTAGTCCAGTGGTGGGGCTGGTGGTTCTTGTGCCTAGGGGTACGACAGAGGAAAAGAAAAAAGAGCACAAAGAGGATTAGGAACAGTGTCTCACAGAGAAGAACTGAGCAATTGAAAACAAAACAAAACAAAACAAAACCCCAGGAGAGTTACATTGTGCTTTCAGGTCTTTCATTACCTATTTCAGTCTCGAGGTATATGAGCATCAGACAACAATACTGTTTTCTGCACCAGCAGTGATTTTTTCCAAGATCCTACATCTAGGATGAAGGTCACCTTCCTAAGTTTTATGATGTGACTTTTTTTACTTCTCTAAAATTGTCACATAAGAAGGCAGGGAACAGTTCCAACCAGAGACAATGTCCAGAGAACATCGTAACCAACTCTCGGGCAACTACATCTGCTCCATTTCATGGCAGAGCTCACAGCTGGCCTTCATAATTCTACATTCACTTTGATTTTACTTATTTTCATTGTTAGTAGAGTTCCAAGAAAATGGAAAAGAAAATACACAAAGAACATTTTAAAGGAAAAAAAAAAAAAAAGACTATAGTATGGTCAGTATTAAAACCAAATACAGCTAAACTACTACAGTCACTTACATTATGTGGGCTGGTGGGCTTTCCGGCTGTGCTGGAATTTCTCAGATTACTAGGTCTCAGTAAGAACAAGACGAATGCAATCACAACCCAGGCCATCACTACCATGGCAAAGCTGACAACATTGTCACCGGAGAAATTTGGTCCTGGCACTACATACAAGGAAAACTCAAGTTACAAAACAGAGTGACAGCAGTTCTTTCCTCAAAATGAAAACAGAACAAAACAAAACAAAACAAACAAACAAAAAACCCAAACAAAAATCTAAGGAAAATTTTTTTCAATAGAATTTTCTGATTAGTTCTTCCTTTGTCTTTAAGGCAAGTAATCCTTTGTTAGTGTTAGACTTCTAAAAAACACATTTCTTATCTCTTTGAAAAGAGAGAATCTATTTCATAAGACTTCTCTGAAATGCTCAGAATTACTATAAATATTTCTTAGTTTATATTAACTAAGATGTTGAGACACAATCACATGGAAATAAAACTGAGAATATCCCCTTGAACTGTTGATTAGTGTTTCTGGATCAAGAAGGTCTGGCAAATATTTGCACATTTGAAAATATCAACTTTTCCCCTCTGAAACGCAATTTAAAATAATCAAATCATAGCTAATGTTGTCAAGTGAAGTGTGAACCAACGTACAGATAACTAACCATGACTTACGGTACTTACATGAGTCTATTTACACTAGTATTTAAGGACTTAACATCTTCATTAATTATCTGGATGATTGGGCAGAGCCCCAGGTAGGACTGTTTGCTAGAGGAGAGAAGTCTCCAGGCTATGTCACCAATCAGTACAAATACCTGAAGCGAGAGTGCAAAGAGGACAGAGCAAGGCTCCTTTCAGTGGTACTCAGTGACAGGACAAGAGGCAAAGGGCACAAACTGGAACACAGGCAGCTGAACACCAGGAAACAACTGTGAAGGTCACTAAGCGCTGGCATAAGTTGCTCAGAGAGAGGCTGTGAAGTCTCCATCCCTGTAGATACTCAAAAGCCATCCGGACATGTGCTTGGGCACTCTGCTCTGTATGTCCTTGCTTGAGCAGGGTTTGGTCCAGGTGGACCCAGAGGTCCATGCCAACTTCAGCTGTGCTGTACTTCAGTGACCTAACAGTATTCACACAGCAGACCAACACTATTAAGCCCTGTTTGATCTTGTAGCTTGACTACCACACATGAAATCTGTAACACAGCAGAGAATTCAACTTGATTCTCAAGATTAGCATCTTCATTTCATCAGCATCTTCATCAGTATCTTCCCCTTTATGCTGACAATAAAGCAAGTAATATTCTAGTCCATAAAATCACATGAATCAAAGCACTTTGTTTAGTACTGTAAAAAGCTAATTTTCTTTTCTCGCTTCCTGAAAATGGCTTTCTGAAACCACAAGAAAATCTATTATTGATTTTAAGTGTTAACTGTTTGTTTTCAAAAGCAATTAATACAAAGCTATAATGAATAACCTTCAGAACAGGAATGTCTATTCTATTTTACTACTCCAGCTAAAATCTTCAACACATGAGGACGCTTGTATCCATCAGATTTTTCACTTGATTCATCAACTCCATGAACCATCTCATTTTGGAGTCAAGGCTGGATGCACCACTTGTTGGGAGCTGCTATTATTTATCATCTGTTGGACAACTCATACCCAGTGAACTGCTGAAGTCAGTCATTTCCTTGAAGGCAATTGCTGCTCCCAAAGAATCTCACTGTGATACCAGGTACCACTGTTAAAAAAGAGGCTCTTCTTTGAAAGCAGTTTCCTCATAACACAGCTCAAACAGAGAAACAGGGCACTGTGGGGAAGCTTACAGTTATTCCACACACAGCTATCTGAATGAACACTGGGGCTGTTGTACTGATGCCCTTTACTGACATAATACACACTGAAAAATTCTCTTGGAGGTCTGAATCCATAAAAGGTGCTATATATGAGAAGCAGTGCAAAGATAATAAATGAGAATGTTACAGCCTTTAATTCATTAAATTCTAACACAAGACCGACTCAGAAAGCATATATAATATGATTTAACAGTATTTTAAATCTTGGATGACCTTCACTATATATGAAGACCAGCAAAGCAGCACACAATTTTGTATGAAATGAGTAACTGCTTTACTTTTAAGCTTCCAGACAACATTAGCAGCTACCCTGAGACCACCTTCAGCAGCACACAGGACAGCCTGAGGTACCTGCTTTGCTATGTACGCTCAGGAGAGCAATGAAAATTCAGGTGATGTGCTAGACTTGATTTCTCATACAATTGACACTACAGGTCATGGAAAGCAGTAAAAGGAACCACAGTGGGAAACCACAGGCATTCCTATAATACACAATTTCTACCCAGCCTGTTTTGTAATACAGTTTGGATTGAGCCAAAAGCACCAAAACGTGTTCTAGACTAAGTAAGGCAACAGCTGATCTAACACAGTTGGCCCTGTACTACCTACTCAAAGCATGCTAGATATGAAAACAGCCACAATACTGTTTATACTATTCAAGTACCGTTAAAGCCACTTCATTTACAAATGACCATATGTTTTAATAAGGATGTGAGATATTTCAGAATCTGCTACTTTGATCTCTTGACATAAGGAAGTGAGGATAAGCAAAGTCTCACATAGATGGGGTGTCTCACTTTTCCAAGCTTTGTAACAGAAATCAAAAGAACAAACAAGAAGCTGTTACAGCTACTGTGAAAAATAGTATGTTGTGAATCTTTCACCAAGAAAAGTTCCATCACAGAGGTCACAAAACAATCAGATGAGACCAGCTTATGGATAAAGAACAGCCAAGTGAAGCTGAAACCAAGTAGGATGGAATTTATCCATCTATCCATCATCTATGGATAGAAAAAATGTTTTGAGAGTTCACAAACAAAGTGGTTTTAATTACAATTTATATTTTGCAGGTAATTTTGGGGTGGTCTTTTGATTTCTTTAAGATTAAAGGTTGCTTTTAAGAGTATCTCTGGGTGATATTTTCTAGTATCTCCAGATGACTAGGAAACTGTCCTGTCCTGATCTCACAGATGAATGCCCTTGTCATCCATTTTGATTACAGTAAAATCTAGTTCTTAATTTTCAGTTCCTAGGAGACACCAATTGCTATGGAATGCTGCGAACCATTTCCCCCTTGTAAGCTGTGTCACGGGGTGAAGTGAAGCTTATAGTCTCTAGCCTGGCTAATCACAGACTACCAAATCCAGCCCAAGGTCTTTATTTTCATTATCTCTGAACCCTTGGACTGAGTCTGCCTACCTACCCAGGAACTCTGAATGAAGCCTGGGAACAGTTCATCCCTTGGAATTTTTTACAGTTATCTCTGTGGAGGAGAAAGCTTTATGAGGGGTTGCTCTGAGACTGGGATTACCACTCATAGGAGATAATGACTACAGTGAGTCACAACTGTTGTTCCATGTGCAAGATACAATTGTTTGGCTTGTTTTCACCTATAGAAACAGAGACCGACAGGCACAGCAGTAGGCCATATAAGCTAGCCTTCTCTCAGAAAAAGACAAGAAAGCAAAAAAAACCCTTATGTAACCACCTCATTTAATGTTCTACTGTATGGCAGTTAAAGCTACTAAAATGATAAATTTGGGAAAAATAATTTCTACAGACTGAAGGTCAACCACATCATGATCATACAGCTGAAATCTCAAGAATTAAAATAAGCAAATGCCTTGTTAAGTACTCCTGACAAGAGATTAGTTCTCCTCTTAAAGTGCTATTTTTCATTCAAAGTGAGATTGCACTCTAGAGAAAAAAGAAGAAAGACTGCGTTTCTTTTACTGCAAAAGTAGAAACTTTGTGATGCTTTTAGTCTGCCATCTCATGGCAATACTATTTCCTCTTGGATGCTCAGCTTTTAACCATTTAACTTCTTCAATGTGGAAAGGCAAAAATACACTCTCTTACACCTTTCCACAGTGTTTTTAGCCTTGCCTGTTCCGTGGAAGAAATGCATGAAACCATATGAAGAGAAGTATTTTATAGATGGATCATCGAGGAAGATAAAGAGCCTGTGGGACCCTCAGCAGATAATCCATGCAAGCTGACAAAATCAAAGGCAGGGACAAGAAAACCGAAGAGAGCTAAAGAGGATTCGAGTGGAGGAAGGGAGAAGGGAATTACCAGAAAAGGGAGGGAAGAGCTGGCAGACATTTCATGCCATTAGGTCAGGCTGCTGTGACTCCCCTGGAGGAGTACAACTCAAGATGAGTCACAGATTCATTTTAAAATACATAAAAATTTGGAAGTAGGGTAGACAATATTTCAGACAGTCATCTCTGACTGTTAATATTACAAACTAGTAGAGCACTGAAAAAAATAGTAATCAAAATATGAATGTGCTAATTCCAGAGCAGAACATCTGGAAATTGCTCAAACAGAGATTAAACTCAGGTGGCAGCCCCTAATTTCCTTCCACAGGATAGGATGACTTTGAAGGGCTACTAGCCATCAGAGTAGTCCAGCAGCAGCTGTAGAGCCTCCTTGAACTGGATGAACCACTGATACTGCCATTGAAAAATGCACTCCAATGCACCCATTGAAATGGAGGGAAAAGTGATCAGACTGATGCGTGCTTTACATCACAGCAGGTATCCTGATGGAGAACAGCCATCAAGCAGAGTGCCAAATGCTCTCTGAAGTGGTGCTCATTTCCTCCCATATGTAGGAGTGTAAATCTGAAAGCATTCGTTCCAGTCCTGGTAGGAAACTTTCCAGAGGGTAATGGTGCTAACAACTGAAAGTAAGAATTTAGAGCTAATAACACAAAAATCTGAGTGAGGGAGTGTTGTACTTCAGCTAGTGCTACTGTTTTGACTTGGCTCCAAATATCTACAAAAGATCTGATACCAAGAGTTGAAGAAACAAAGTGTTCTCGGGAAGAATCAATGTAGGGTATTTCTGATAACTTCCAGCTGGTTGCAACAGCACAAGCACAACACATGACGTTGCTGTGACACAGGCTGAACCACAGCCCTGACATTTCCCAAAACAAAACCACACACATTTCATCAGTTATTCCACAACATTGCAACTTAAGAATCTGTCTATGACAACATTCCCAGCTGTGCTTCCAAAAGGAAGACAAAATCCAGGGAATGAGCAAATGGGTGGGAGTATAACAAGTTTCTTCATATCAAGGTCTGGAAATGAGGAATCAAAGGCAGCAAGTAACACAAAATGGAGCCTGGAGAAGAGGAGATCCAACTCCAACTTAAGTTCATCATGATACAGCTGAAAAGAAAGGGTATGAAGCAACAGACAGAAGATTAGCCCAGAATTGTTTTGATCTATGTCTGAAAATGTCTCTAGAAGCTTCTCCAGGTTCAATCTGTTTATTTTTGCCTTTAACTCCTGGGAGTCTCACAGACCTCATGTTGGCTCAAGCATGGAACCACAGAAGAATCACACAGAAATCTGACAGGCAGTCACTGTGATTGCATCAGCAAAAAAATACCTTTGCTGGAACTAAATTTAAGGCAACATAATAATGTAGAAAGGATTTACTCTATAATTTCTGCTTCGGGCTTTTGAAACAAACCACTGGTTTGGAACAATTGCTGCCAAATTGCTTGCATCTGCACAGAGAGCTATTGCAAGGATCTCTTTCAGGATGGAAAGCTATTTGCCACAGTCCGTTCACGTCTCCACTGTACTATGACTGTATAGTTTGAAAGCTATCCCACAAGCTTTGTGCCTATACATAACAGGACTTACTCATTTATACAGCCCTTAGCCTGAGAGCTTCATAAATATTGATGACTCTTCAGGTTTAAGTGAGAATGTATCATTGCTTGGTTTCAACCATGAACTACAGCTCACAAGGCTGCACAGCCTAATTCCTGTCATCTGCCTTTCCCTCTCCTGGATTCAAGAAAAAACTTGAGATTGAAGAAGAAACTAGACATAGCAGCCTAAGGAAGGAGACTAAAACATCTTCCCAAGGACAGCTACATTAGGGAGAGGAGTCATGATGGAGGTCCCAAACATACAGCAAATTTGGAAAGTCCAAAAGGAAAAACACAGCCAGTAGCATTGTTACAGCAGAAATGATTCCCACTCTTTTTTTTTTTTTTTTTTTTCAGGGAGTATCATAATTTTTCCCCTTCAGCCTATCTTGACAATGAATCTGGGAGTGTTTCATGCAGGGAAGACACGGTGCAAGTACAACCTAGATGCCCATCTCTGAACAGGATTTACTGTAGAGCGAAGATGAAGGAACGTGAGAGTGAAGGAAAGCATGCGTTCACCCCAGGATCCTGGAAACCTTTACCAGCTCTCAGACCCATAGGAGACACAAGCATTTCTTCTAGAAGAGTAACAGCAGCTTCTACTTTCAGGAGCTCAGGTGTTCCCTGGAAGCTTTACAATAGTCCTGATACAGGCTAATTGAGTGAGCTCATATGCTCACTCATATAGTAAAGCAGTATAGGAAAAACAGATCCACTTCATTTTTATTTATAAGCACTTGGCAGTGTTTCCTTTAGACTATGAAAAGTGTAAACAGAGCACCTGAGGGCATGTTCACATTACTGCATAATCTCTGCACAGCTATACTTCTCAACAGAAGCTGGTAACACTTGATCATCCCAGTCACGCTCATTGTTTGGAAGGTATTCTTGATGTGTTTCACAGCAAGTTTCAAGGAAGTGTATATAATAAGTACTCTGCTTTGTTAACTATACAGCCACAAGTCAAACAGAAATGCAGCTGTGGTCTATGTCAGCTTATCAGCCAAAGCTGCCTTAGCTGAATATCCAATGATATTCAGCTGCCATGACAGTAAGGAGGAAAAATAAAGTTCTCCTCCAAATTCTCTCATTTGAAAGAATTTTAAATAATCTTACTTGGAAGTTAGTGTTAAGATACTTGTAATACTTGGGGCTTGATCATCCGTGGTGCTGGTATACTGACATCTCCCACTTGCTCAGCATCCTCTTCCATATGATGCATCTCATGTACAAATGTTAAATCTGAGTCACAAATTCTCAGGAATTACCTCCCTCACATAATGGTTTCAGTACAGCAGTATTTGATTTCATTTAATATGTTCTTATAACATTTAATTACAGCTGTTTATTTTACTTCCATGCTTCTGATCTTAACAGTTACTCACATTCCTGAAGGCATTCTGTGTCTGTGCAGTACGACTGTGATTGTCTCAGCTAGAACAGAGAAAAAGAAAGGCATGACAGTTAGCAATGAGACTTGGTCAGCTTGTACCGAAATCAAGATTTGGCGTAACATCAGAGCACAAGTTCAAGATAAGAGAAATTGTAACTTTCACTGAATCACACAGCTTATGGTATGCAAAGAATCCCAGGTACTGAGGTAGTTTCCAAACCCTATTTACACTGGAACTTTAAATCACATGACTGACCTAAAAACAAATGAACAGACTGTGATAATGGTTAAATAGAGAGATGTAGAAATAAAGTTTCACATTTGAATTTATCACTTACTGTTACTCCATCTAAGATATTTTAATAATAGATTTTAATTTGTATCTTGTTTTACCTACTTGTTTATGGGTAAAAACTATAAAACTGTTACAGACTAGGTAAGCTTGCTAACTGTAAGAAAAGTCAATGCTGGATAACCTGCCTATCAGTACAACTATTTTATTGATGACAAAATTGCTAAAGACACACAAATATTACATTCTTTATCAGGAAAGGTTAGATGGATGGGATTTAATCCGCTGTATTATGGAAACAGGCTCTATTCCTTGCTTAGGTAAACTACACTGGCTAATAATAACAATTCTAAAAAAGTACAGAATGGCTGTGATGCCTTGGTTAGAACTATGATCTCCTTTTTGACGTGTTTGCTGTCACAGTAATGTCACAAATTTCAATACATCTTGTCACAGCAGGGTAATCTGTTTATTATCAGTGCAAATACACAAATGCAAGATAGAAGAGATGTTCCATATGAAAGAAATAGGTGAATAATTTCTACAAACCCAAGTTCCGTTTGTCATGGCATTACTGATAAGATTATTAGCTGTATGTAGTCATAATATTAGAAAAAGTACACCAAAGAAACAGTTGAGCAACTGCAGGAGGAAGACACTCATGAAACTTTAAGCTCCTTTAATTACAATAAATTTCAATAACTAGCCATTTGAGAAATAATTTAAAAAATATCATTAGAGATTCATAACATTCTTTCTCTGATTAATCTATAAATATATGCTGGTAAATTTACTGAGACTACCAAAAAGTTCCTTAGGAAGTACAGGAAATGTTGGGTACCACCTTACAGCACTTTCTATAGTTAAAAGCAGCAGCAGGGGAAATTAAAGTAAAAGACTTTACTTTGTTGGTTGATGAAAGACTCAACATGAGCTGGCAATGGGCGCTTGCATCCCAGAAGGCCAACCATATCCTGGGTTGCACCAAGTGAAGTGTGACCAGCAGGTAGAGGGAAGTGATTCTGCCCCTCTACTCTGCTCTCATGAGACCCCACCTGGAGTACTGTATCTGGTCTACATATTAGAAAGAAATTCATACCGTGAGAGTGGTGAAACTCTGAAACAGGATGCCCAGAGAGGCTGTGGATGCCCCTCCCTAGAAGCTGGATGGGGTTCTGAGCAACCTGCTCTAGTGGGAGATGTCTCTGCCTGCAGCAGGGGAGTTGGGACTAGATGACCTTAAAGGTCTCTTCCAATCCAAATCATTCTATGATTCTATGATACTTACCTTACCAGAAAAAATGGTATCAAAGCATGCATACTCCCTGGCCTGTTTATGTAACAATGAAAGCTCAGTTTATTTTCAACCTTCGGACATCTTTCTCAAGGTAGAGGTTTTACATTAGCAGGTATTACCAAGCTGGAACATCTGATGCTGAGAGATTCCTGAACTGAGAAGACTGGATATTACTCTGACCATATTTTAAAAATACCAACAACATAATCACCTACTATTCTTAAAAGGGATTAATACTGAAACGGGCTTAATTACAATCCCTGATTTGTAAAATGCCTGCAGTTTGCAGGTATTCTGCAAAACAGAATTATGCTCAGAATTAAGACAGGTAATAAGTATATGACTAGAAATGTAGCACAGGTCAGCCAGCATATAACATCCATCTGTCCCTGCCCTGTCCCCAGGATGGCTAGGGACAGTGCTATCTTGTTTGCCCAAACTGACAACACTGCCTTGGGGTTCTCCAGGCACTACGTTATCTACCTCCATCTCCATAGTTTACACCTGTCCAAATACAACTTTGTAAAACCACATCAGTAATGTTTCTATAAAAGCCATCTCAAAAGTGATACGTACACTTTGTATTGCCATTTCTGCATCAAAAGCCCACGTTCTGCTTGAAAATGCCTGCTGATGCAGCAGGCCAACTGCTTAAGACACAAAAAGTATTAAAGTCCTGAGATTTTGTGGGCCCAGAGGATGATGTCTGACATTAGATTTTGTTTGCTATCTGAGTTTTATCTCACAGGCAAAAACTGGGAACTTCTCAAAAGTCAGAACAGGCTCCAAAACTCGAGAAAGATAAGTACTACTGGAAACACCAATGACAGAAATATTTCAGTAAGTGAGAAATGTCACTAGGACTTGCTCTACAGATCTCTGCTGAAAAAGAAAAAAAGATAATAGGCTGCCAATAAAGAAAAAAGTTTACTTACGTATGGAGGAACGATGTAGAGAGGAACTTTTACAAAGTGCAGTCACCCTGACAATATAGTCACTCTGACAATAGGACTTTGTTTTTCAAAGGACAGAGACAACAAACATTCCATTTCTTTCATAGTGATTGAGAAATTAACTATGCAAGGTAGGTTTAGAAATCTCAATTTATTATGTGAAACAGTTACAGAAATAAAAAGGAGAAAACTGGTTTTTTATAGTTTTTATTAATAATCCATGTAAAATTCCTCTGAATTGAAAACAATACATAGCCATATAATAGTGCAGATATAACGATCCCAAAATTACACTGCATAGCCTCTGTGCATTCATATGCAGCAGTAAAAATATTTCTTAGAAAATTAACTTAATTCCAGTTAGTTAAAAAATTTCTTACAAAAACCACTTGTGCCAGAGAAGATGTCACTGACAGCACAGGATCACTGCCCACTGAGTCAGCAAGACTGAGAAGCCAAAGATGAAAAGACAAAAACCTATTAACTATCTCCTCATGCTTACTTCTTTCCCAACTATACACATAAAACTTCCCTATCCTACAAGCACCAGCTGTAGGAGGGCTCTGTATACCACCTAACAAATTTGTCTCAGTGACAAGCTGTGTGCTGCTCTCCTGGGATGAAACATGGCAGATGACTGAAAACGAGCAGCAGGACTGAAAATGAGCAGCAGTAAGAACAGGTTTTTCTCAGCTCTCTCAGGTGAAGTAGGTTGCAACTCTGTGACCCAGTACAAATTTGATATTTTACAGTCACTAAATTAGTCAAAAGACAAGAAAAGATTCTGGCACATGCAAGAAAAGCTTATGTAAGGTGAATGGCTGGAAAAGTTAATACCTTTTGCTGAAACAAGACTGTTCCTTTGCCTAGTGATTAGCTCTCTTTCCTGACAACTGTACCACCCTTAAGGGACATAGCAGCTGCTGGAAAAAAAACTTAAATGTGAGACAGTTCAGTTGTCAGATAATTGAAAAAAGAGCAGTTACCAGAGGTTTTAGCAATGGCAGCCACCACCCCCCACAGTCTCTAGTGGCAGCCGAAGCACAAACAGACACAGTAAAGGGACCCCGCTATCAGCTCTGGAAATTTTTTTGCAAAGCTCCTGCAATGAGCAAAGTTTCTAACTTCTTTCCCATGCAAACCTAACGGATGAGCAGACACACGTGCTGCTGTGTGGTCAGGGTGTGAACTTTTCCTGCATGCTAGCTGCTCCACAACATCACAAGAGAAGTAGTGAGCCCAGCTCCGTCTAGCTCAACAGAGAACTTGTTTTTCCAATACAGTGACCTCAGCCACTGGGATCATTTCAGTCTTCCCATTAAAGAAGTTCTGCTGCTTTGCATTTCCCGCTCAGCACAGACAGCTACTGTGGAAGTCTGAGACAGCTGCCCACCTTCACAGTAACTTCTTCTTGTGTCAGCTCCCTCACTTCCTCTTCAGAGGACTTTTCTGAAACTCTACAGATGACTTTCCAGAACTTGCTGCCGCAGGGTGCTACAAGCCCTGGGACTGGTCCTGCAATCTCTGCTCAGAAAAACTGTGCTTTCCATTAAAATTGACAGCAAATGCTGGTAGAAAACTTCAGCTTTTTAAGGGTTAAGAATATTATTAGGGTTTAAAAAAAAAAGATAAAGACAAAGCATAAGGTTGAGAAATATCAGGAAGACAGTGATGATGACACTGCTCACAAGTTTGTCATTTTCCAGAAGAAACAATGGCATAATCCCTGTCCAAAAGCACTTCCCAACTCTAAAACAGTGTAATGAATAGATAAGGAAACAAGAGGAACAGGACAAGTAGCAGGAACACAAGGCAATAATCAATGACGTCTACTGTCAATGGCAGATGAGCTGAAAATAAATTGTTTATTGAAACTACTGCCTTTTAGAGAAACCTTTGAAACTGCCCAAAGCAGAAATAAAGTCCTCAGAAAAGACATGATGGAAAAATTAGCAAGTTTATGAGCCAGGCCAAGAAAAGATTCCCATACCAAAGATTGCAGTGGAAGAAAGCCCAGAGAAACATGTGAATGAAACAGATAAATTGGCTACCAAGATGAGAGAACAGGAATGGATGGTGGTGGCAAGGAAAAGGACAGATAAGTAGGGAGTTAAGGACAAATAACCAATGATGTGGTTATTTATCCCACGAATAAAAGTTTTAAATGGAACCATAAAGATTGTTGATAGAAAATTTTGTGTGATAATAAGGGCAAAATATCATTCCTTGTGAAAATACCTTTTTTGCAATTCAGACCAATGGTAAGCTCTGCCTTTTCTCCCCAACTATGCCAGAAGATGACAACCCTGTGACATATTCCTGACTGGGATCTGATGCTTCCGGATAATGAAATCACTGTTTAAACTCTGTTGGCAGTCACATCCAAAGTATATAAATGATTTAGTAAACAACGTGATAAACAAATTGCTCTGGTATGATAGGCCAGTCCTGAAATACGGGCCAGACTGCAAATTGAACTGAAGTATTATCCACAGAGTTCATATTTAAAGATGCATAAAACTGACACCTACATGCATTATTCTGCTACAAGCTGGCCAGCAGAAATAAGAGACAAATAAGGTGGAAAGAAGGGCATTTCAATGGAATTAAATTGTCTTCTAAATTGCATTAGCTTCTCTTAGAGATACAAGAAAGAAAACAGCAAACACTGCCTTCCTGACTCCCACATTTTTATGAGTAAGTGTGGAATTAAGATAAAATAAATACACGCTCATACTGGGATAGTAACAGTGTGGTACAAAAATATCAAGTTTGGTCCTGTGAAGTGACAAATTATTGTCTCCCTTACAGCAACACTGAGGAAAGAATGGACAGCACCTTTCAAAGCAGCATTCCTAGCTTACAAACCAATGCTTGAGACTCAGAGCTGCCAACCAGTTATGTCAGAGAGAGAACACTACATTGACTTTCATGCTAAAAGACATGACATTTTATGGATGAAGATGTAACAGTAAGTATGAATGCACATGAACCCTGATCTAGGCAAGAGCTTGCTCCTTCTTGTTTTCTTACTTCTCCAGGACTGCTGATTTACCTTGGTGCCATATAGATTCACCTTTTCAACTCTTCCCTCATTTTTTTTTGCAAATGTATAACTTCCATTGGCCTCTCATTTTGTAATTTTGCTGGTCTTGGGGGATATGATTGACATCCTTGACAAACATGAACCAGAATGAATTAGCAGAAAAAGAATCACGTGAAAGAAGATGAAGTATGGCGACCCTGACTTTCACGCTAAGAAGATCACAGAGCCTCTGATGACATGAAATATCAGACAGCAAATGGTAAGATAGAAATAACTGAACGATGTTACTCCAGAAAACACTGAGAATATTCACAAACAATATATGTCCCAAGACATCATTAACAAATGCTTATCTAAAATACAAATACAGAATACACTGTTGGATATTTTTGACCAGCTGAAATGAAAAGCATGCTCCCACGTAGGAGGCCTTCAAGACAAAAGCTTAGAACAAGAAGTTCTACCAGTTTGTACTGAGTGTTGACTATAACCATATGTGGCTAAGAGATAAAGCACAATGTTCCTCAAATAAGATTGCTATAACACAGCACTGATCATCAAACCCAGTTCAGCCATTCATAACACAGCTTCCATTAATGAACTACTGCTGAAATATCAAGCTGCCAGAATTTTCAATGTATAATCTTCCATGCTACTTGTAATACTGCCATACCACACAAGCTCTATTTTAAGACAGTCATGAGGGGTGACTGACACATTATATTTTTATAATACATGTATTTAAGTTTAATATATATATTAATAACATAAGTTTAATATATATTTATATAGAGACATATTTATAATATATTTAAATATAACATTTACAATTTATTGGTTATATATGTATTCACCAACATATTTATTGTTATATATAGCATTTGGAAAAGAGGAGACTGAGAGGTGACCTCAGTAATGCCTCCTCATTATGTTGAGCCATGACATCAGAGGTGGACACTGGTAGCATAGCAGTAGAAGTTGAACCTTCCTGACAACATTCAATTATATTTAGTTGCCACATGTCAAATGGCAGCAGAGGGGCACTGACAAAATGGCATCTGATATGGAAGTGCTTATGAAGCAAAGATGTGTCACTAAACTCCATGTGGAGAAAAAGGCACCCACTGATATTTGCTGACACAGAATGCTTATGGATACCAACCAGTGGATGTGAGCACAGTGAGGTGGTGGATGGTGTTTCAACAGTGGGAACAGCGGATCACCTCCACTGGTGCAGACTTTTAAGAGTGTGGCATGCAGGCTCTTACTCATCACTGGTGAAAATGCATGGTGGTGGTTGCACTGAAAAATACTGTTTTGCAGCTGAGAATGTGCTCTATAGTGTCATTTCGATCTTTGTATCTGTTGTAGTTTCCATGGAAATAAATAGGATGCATTACCTTTGTAGTGACCTACATGTATGTATATGCACACAAACACAGAGGTTAAAAAGCAGCAGCTTCTATCATGCTGCTAAACTCAGGAATAGGAAATACAAGGCACCTTCAACTTTCAGTGAGGTCCTAAAACCTAACTCCATATAAGAAAAAGTTGACCCAAGTATACACCTTTCTTTATGGCTTTTTTTTTTTAAACATTCATCTTCTAGAAAAATAACCTTCATTTATACTGCTTGATCTAGAACCAGTTTTTAGTTTATAGATTATTAGCAGCACATGACTTTTGGGACTATAACTTGTGCAGTACAGCACCTTGAGCACCCAGTGAGCAACTAAGTCGGGTGAAGGGTGCTCAGGACAGGCTTGCATCCTGCCACTCTACCCTTATGTTTTATTCTTTTGGCTCAGTACCTTAGGAGGTGCATCAACACTCTCTCCTGCATCTCAGAAGGATGATAGTTTCTTCTTTGTCCTAAAGAGCAACCTAATGTTTAGTTCTTGGGAAGGGTCTTTTCTGAACCACCTTGGGCTACAAGAAACCAGGAACTGAAGGCACAGGTCTGGTAGAAAAGGGGATAGTGAGAGTAAAATGTAATTTCATGCTCTTCAGCTGCCTGGCTAAGAGTTACACACTGGAAGCAGTAGCAACAGCTATTAAAAGAAGAATTTGGAAGGCAAATGCCATGGGACATGTGTAACAAGTCTCCAGGCCAACTTCCACATTTAGAAGGTCACCTTAAAGCATCACAAATTCATTCAGTATAGTTTTGCTTTGCTTTCAATAGAAGGCCACGTCAGTAGGGTAACTCATTCTTGCTGGCAGCCTGAAGGATTATTTAAGTCAGGTTTATCTGTGCTGGCATCTTGAGAGCTTTTCAATCATTTGAAGCACACAACGCAGATCTATTTTAATCCTCTGTGTTTATTCTGTGCTGTTTGCACAAAGTCTCATTCAGCCAGGATTCATGGCTATGCTGGATAATATTCCAGACCATGTCAGTTTATGATAAGGAGACTCTAAAATGACCTGGCCAAGAGAATTATGACAGAAGAGTGTCTGAACCTTTGTTTTGTTTTGTTAAATACAAAATTTGAAAATTTCTATCTTTTTGTTATCCAGAAATCCAACAGCACCTCAAAATATGAAGCAGGTTTAAGATATATATATTTGCTCTGTATTCCCTAGAGTTTTTGAGACATACAAGCCTTCTGATAAAATAACACAACTAGACATGGGCCATTACTTTGCAATTAGCTACAAAAGAACATAGCACAAAGCTGTAATTCCCACAGAGGTCTGTAAGGCCATCATATCTCAGCAGAACTGCTGGCAGTTCATCAGAATTGGTTCTTCTGTATTACAGAACTAAAAGTGCTTTGGGTAAAGAACATATTGCTCATTTTTGTAGAACCTAGTATGAGAGAATTCTAAATCAAATAATACTTTATCGGAGAAAAAACGAGAAGAAAAAAAAGGATCTTGATGTCATACAAAGTTATGTGCCACTGGCTCACTCTGACATTTCTGGCAACTCTAAGTAGTCATACACAAGTCTCAGGCTTCACAGAAGATGCTGCCTGCATGATTATCCCAAAACACACTATGCTTTTAGTCTAGTTTTCAGACTTGAACTGGGCCTTAGAATCATGGATCACCCATGCTTACTCAGAGAACATGGAAATCTGAAGGAGTAACACAGTGCAAATGAAAAGATTTTCATTTTGCAGGGGAAATGTTAAAAAGGGGAAAATGGAGATTTAAATATAACATCATTACAATCCAGAAGTTTGCAATTCTCTGCCACAACTAACACAGAAATAATTTCCTCTTGACACCAAAGAAAATCCTTCACTTGGGTATTTCAAACAACCGGCACCTTGACTGAGTCCCTCCCTTTAAAGTATTTTTAATGTCTGCTGTTCTTCCCTCTTGAACTTTGGCTCTTGTCAAAATAAGTTTTGAAGATGGAGGAGACAGAACAGGAGATAAAGTCATACAAGCTAACAGATCTGTTATTGTCTCTTAACAACTCTTACATATCTGCAAAGGATGGAAAATCTGGTGGTATTTTTCTTCTGTGCCTGTTTCCTTGTATGGTAGTTCCCAATTATCTGCTATATCCGTAGAGTAAATAGTGAACCCAATGTACAATAGTCAAATTGTTAAACAACTCCAAATCACAACAGATGGTACCATGGATATTACATACTGGAGATGATATTTATGAAGTCCCAGTCGAAGACTTTAGATCTCTGCTGTTTTGCTAGGAGAACTTGGAAATCATCATATCTGCTTATTATTTACAGGGGCCATGCTACAGAAGTTTACTATGTGCAAAATGCCAAAGAGAATCCTGAAAAATCCACTTCAGGAAAAATGTCAGAACAATTAAGAGAAGATAATTCAATGCCACTGTTGCATCAGTGTACAAGTTATAAGAACTGCGGGTATGAATGGTATCTTCCAGTTAGCCTTCTAAGCAGTGAAAAATCTTTACAAATGTCACATGCATTAAAGATACACAATCTATTGTTCATAAAACCTTCATAGTATTATGTGTTAAGGAAACAAAACAGAACCACACTCTGTAGCAGAGAGGAAGTAGAGTTTAAATGACAATAAGGCTTTTTCTTTGAATAAGCATTAATGTAATAAATTGTAATCAGTTGAACTGATTTAGGGTAAAGATCTAAACTATATTTTATCTGTACACAATTATAATGTATTCATCCACAAATTACAGTACTTGGAATATCAAATACATTTTACAAGAGTTTTAAAGTAAATGAACCAATTAACTTGGAAATTAGAAGTCACGTTTTTGGGAGTTAAAAGGAGAACTTCAGAATGTAAACAAACTTTTTGACCCTCTACTGACCTTGGCATAACACTATCACTGAAATTTTCCATACAGTTAACTCTAATGAAAATTCTGTGTATTTGAATACATATATTTTAAGTCTACATTTAATAGCCATAAGTGAACACACGGCGACTTCTTCATCAGCCTAAACCTTAATTCTTATCAGCATCGATCTATACAGTTATAAATAAATCAATCTGTAGAACTACTTAACTTTAACCCAATTGTGAATTACTAAAGTCTTTATATCAATCATGTTATTTTTGTATAACGTAACTACCGCACTGAAGAATTCTAAAAGTCCATTTCCATACTTGAGCGACTCTGATAACTACATTGTTCTTCTAATATATTTGATCTTAACTCTGAACTTCTGAATTTACAGTGCTTGGTCTGGAGATAATTACAACTACCTGCCGAGTCCTGACAAGTACTCCCAAACAATAAAATCACTCCAATGTGCTCTCGTGTGTTTTATACCTATGGACAAGAGTTAACAATTTAGTAGGTAGCAGTAAAGAACCATTCTGGGTATAAAGCATGGCTGGATTCCCTCCACCATCTCGCTAGGCAGATTGCATCCCAATGGTTTTGGAATGATGGTCTTGAAGAACCAACTTCCAGAGCTAGTAGGTACTCAGACTCCACTGAGATTTGCGGAGCTCAGCAGCCTTGAAAAACAATAAACAAGGATTCCTTTTAAAACAAATAGTAGAATTCTTGCACTCTCACACTGTGTGCAATTAACTGACAAAACAAAAAGCTCAGAAAGCAAACTCTTAATGAAGCATAAAAATTACAGATACAATAATGGAGATTTAGAAAGTACACTAAATCATGCAACAGGTCACTTGAGGATGATACTCTGGCCCTGACATAGTTATCAGACTTTTCCTTTCTAGATTCTGTTGACTTATCTCAGATAGTGATTTGCTCTTCTACATCCAGTAGCAGCTGTTTTGCCTATTATGATAGATGAAATCTGGCATTTTCCACAACTTCTCACGGTTTCAAATGTTGATTCATATGATCCTATTGGAAACTGAACACTGAGCAATAAATTCAATTCTTGCAGCAACACAGGAGCACTATTGGACTGGTATTGGTGACCACTGCCCTGAGGGTGACACCTATGATTTATTCAGTGTGCATTCACAACACAGGAATTAGTGTGCCTCCAGATCATCCACTTACAGCCACCTTATGCTGCTTGAGGCATTCCAGGAACAAAATCTCACAGACGAATCATCTACAACTAGAATCCTCCAGCCGCTGCAAAAGAACACTGGCTGACTTGTGCCACTGTCTATAGGTATCCTCTAGCAAAAAAGGAAAAGGTGAGAAATACAGAAGTGGGGACAAAAGTCATACTTAGTGCTTCATATTTGCAACTGACAAGCCTCAGTGGATAAAGTAGCAAACACACATTCTCCTTTCTCCCTCCCAGTTTCCTGGAGCTTATCTGCACCACTTTATCATATGTCCAGAGGAGTCAGGGTCAACACAAGTGATGCACACAGCACATACCTCATGATAAGAAATAGGCACGAATAATTCCCGGGACAGAACACGTGTGTCCACGTGAGGGCAGCAGGGAGCAAAGGGGAATTAAAAAGCTAATCTATCGTTCAACAAGCGAGACAAAAAGCAAATTAATTATTATGGTCCAAAAGAAAATATATTTGCTATACTCTCACAGAAACAATTAGCAAAAACAGATTCTCAGGGTCAGCCCCTGCCGAGCAACATCCTGTGGCCTCAGTGGTGTGCCCTCACTGCATCAGAAGCCATGAGAGCATCTGGGAAAGCTGAGAGTATTTTGAAATTGGGCCACCTAGCTGTGAAGTATGGGCTAGTATGGCTGGGCCCTGAAACAAAGACTCCACAGAAGTATCATACTTACTAGCAAAACTTTGTGCCAACTGCGCTGATCTTTCAGAACTGTGTAAGCAGACTGAATGATGTAACTGTTCATCTTTACTCAGCACTTCCAGCCTGCATCCAGTCTCAGACTCCCCTATATGTGACATGTTTATAAAATGAAATGGATTCAGCAGAGGCTCACCAGGGGCTAGAGCACCTGCTCTGTGAGGGGAGCCTGAGGTAGCTGGGCTCATTCAGCCTAGAGAAGAGACTGTTTTGGATTAACCTAACTGCAGCCTCCACCATCTAAAAGGGGTTATGGAAAGGACAAGAGATAAGCTCTTCACAGTAGTGTATAGCAGAGGGTATAAGACATTAAACTAAAACAGTGGACGGAACAAAAATTCTTTACCAAAAGGACTGCAGAACATTGGAGAAAGTTGCCCCAAGAGGCTGTCAAATGCTATCTTCGAAGGCTTTTAAGACTAATTCAGAATAAAAGCCCTCCTGGAATTCGGAATAAAATTCCCTCCTGGAATGATCCAGCCTGAATTCACTGTCAACCCCTGCTCTGAGCAGATGGTTGACCTAGACCCTTCTGGCCTGAATATTCTGCCAACACTAGCAATGCACCTACATCCCCTAAACAATTCTACCACCTGTTGAGTAATGAGATAAGAAAGTGAGTCAACTGCTCATGACTTGTAAGACTCAGGCAAGCATAAGCTGCACCGTATCTCAAATCTACCAAAGGGAAATAGTACCAGGCCCATGAAGCACAGGGAAGGAGCTATACAGATATGCCCTGTTTTTCTGGTGTCATTTTAAGCTTTTGTTCAGCAGGACACTGCACAGATTTGAGTTGTTTGACAACCAAGCTTTGATGCATAGCACAAGGATTTCCATGGTCATGTGAGACAAGTGCTTGGCATTTCCTTTTGCCCTTGCAGAGGATGATTTTGCCTTCTCTTGCAATCAGTGACTGAGCCCTCCCACTGACAGAGGCCAGTTGTGTTGCTCTTGTTTTACTTTGTTTGTTTCCAGCAATTCTGTAAGTATGGTCTATATGTGATTTTGAGAAAGCATTCTTGGTATGTGGGCCCAGAAGCACAAAGTGAAAAGATGGTGGCACAAGTTCTGCAGTGCTGTGTTATGGACATCTGTGGTGAACTCTGATTACTCTGAGCAGAGTAATTCTAAAAAAAAAAGAGGCTACCCAGGCTCCCTGAGAGCACAGGTATCTATCTGGTGCACTCAGTAACTTAAAAGGAAATCTAGATCCTAAGGAAGAAGAGAAGAAGATGGGATAGAAACAAATTTATGAACATCCACAAAGGGAATTACATGAAACAGAACTCAGTACTCACTCACAATCACTGGCTTCTCAAATTCAGTTTTTAAAGCACAGTTCAAAAAATAAAGACACTGTTATCCTGCCACATGAAAAATTTCATGTGTGTGGTATTACTCTAAACTCAGAGTTTGCAGGATAGTTTCTTTGTTTTTGTGCAGACTTTTCTAGCTACAGAGAAACATTCCAATAGAAATAATGCCAGTGCTGTAGAAATGCAGCCCTGAGAAATCAAGAGAAAGCTATAATCTTTATTAAGTACTCAAATATTCATCAGAGAGTCAGATATAGAGATTCTAGCTGAACATGCAACTGAATAAGCAAAATCAAAAGCATCAGTAACTGCAAGTGCGCAAGTGCTGAAGCAATGTCTATATAATCACACTTCCAAATATAAATATTCTCATATTATCCTTACCAGATTAATCAGTCTTCTCATTGCATGTTCATGCGAGCAAATGCATTCACAAGGATCAAATCCACCCTCTGCCATGGTTCTCTGGATAAACCTGAACTTTTCTGTGAACACCTAAGAAGAATAAAAATAAAAGTACAATGAACCCTTTTTCAACTGACCTTATTTTACAGAGACTCCCACATCAAATTTCAGCTCATTTAATGCCAGGGTGAAAAAGCAAAACAAAGCAGGGTAATCCTATTATTCCTTTGGCAGCATGAATAAAGAAGTCTGGTATGTGCAGTTGCATTTTGATGTCGCTGAAAGCAGTGCCTCACGCAGGCTTCCTTAGAGATCAAAATAATTTTTTTGCAAAAAAAATTTTTTTTTTTTTTTAAATATCTCCCCTTGGTTTTCCCACACACCACTATGAAATGCATACTGACAAACAAGAACTACAAAGATTAAGTCCTGGTTTCTCATCTGCACAATGACACTCTTAAGTGTACAAATACCATTTGAAAAGTCAGGAGGAATTTTTCCTCTGAAATCCCCTTACAAACTGTTGGCATTCTCCCCTGGGATCAGTGTACAGTAAAATAATTTTAAATCCTGTAACTTCTTTGCTAGAGGGAGAAATCATTCTTACTGTATAACGAAAGCAAGCGGCAGGGGTGCAAAAGTGGATATACTTGGAAATGCTTTAGAAATGAAGCTGTACACACTAATTTTAGATCAAAGAAGTAGGCCATTCAGTCAGCAATACAGAAAAAGAGTTCAAAAGATTCAGTAATGGACACGGTGGGGAAGCCATTCTAGTTTATTCCCTGCTAAAACCATTTCCACCCCAGCCATGTCAGCAACAGTACAAGTATACCATTATTATCCACCAGTAGTTCCATCAGTAATTTAATTGATGCTCAAAATGCATAGCTGAGTGGAAGACAATTTTAACCCTGTGATCAAATCAGAGATTGTTTTCTCTCTAGTAAGGACTCTTATGATGCACTAGATCTGCTCTGCAATGTGTGCTGCAGCCAAAAGGCCAACTGTATCCTGGGTTGCACCAAGAGAAGTGTGACCAGCAGTTCAAGGGAGGTGATTCCCTCTGCTCTGCTCTTGTGAGACCCCACCTGGAGTACTGCATCCAGTTCTGGGGCCCCAACACCAGAAGAATATTGAGCTGTTTGAGCAAGTCCAGAGGAGGACTACAAAGATGACTAGAAAGATGGAGTATACCCCCCCAAGGGGAACGGCTGAGAGAGCTGGGGGCTCCTCAGCTAGAGAAGAGAAGGCTCTGGGGAGACCTTATAGGAGCCTTCCAGTACCTGAAGGGGGCCTACAGGAATGCTGGGGAGGGTGGTGAGACACTGGAACAGGCTGCCCAGCGTCATTGAGGATGCTCCCTCCCTGGAAGCATTCATGGCCAGGCTGGATGAGGCTTTGAGCAACCTGGTCTAGTGGGAGGTGTCCTTGCTATAGCAGGGGGTTGGAACTAGGTGATCTTAAAGGTTCCTTCCAACCCAAACTATTCTGTGCTTCTATGAGTGATACTCTTAAAACATTGTTTAATTAAAGATAGATTCAGACTTTTTGCTGCACATGCTGGGGTCCTAACTGTGAGATAACCAGCAGGCTTAATAGGGGTGGGAGCAGAGGGCAGAGCAGCATTGTCCATTCCCTAAAATAAGTAGTTAATGAAAGTATCAAACATTTGATGAGCATGTGCTGAACAAGCAGATGTGTTCTGCAGACTTCACCTTCAAAAACCTAGTGTGGTAACTACACAAGTATTTTGATGTTTTAATCTTCTTAGGAGAAAGAATGACAACCCATAAGACTTTAAGAAATCTCCATAAAAGAGAATGCACCACTACAGTAGTTCTTTCGCTCTGAGGTAAGCAGTGGAAAAAAGAAAACACATTTCACATGTTTTTCCCCTAATTTACTGTGAATGCTTGCCACTCTTCTATATTTTCCTCAGCCGTGGTGCAGAAGGCCAGGTAAGTAAAAGAAGGTAAGAGATATCTGTATCTGCATTACAGAATCTCATCTTCACTATAGTTACCTGACTACATCTCCACTTTTTAAAAAAGAATACTGAAAATAAGCAAAAAAATTATTGAGAGAATGAAAGAAAGACTGTTTGCCTAGGTTAATCTGACTACTGAGAAAAAAGGTTAACCTGACCTACTGAGAAGATGACCAAGAGATGACTTGGGTATGTAACAGAAATGCACCTTTGGTTAGAAAAACAAAAGTAAGTATTGAAAATTTCTTCAGTGAAGGAGTCAAAGCCATATGAAGAACCAATGGCTGGAAGCTGTAATGAACCAAATTAAGAAGACAGGGCAGTCATGCATTTGAAATATTAGGGTAAATGATCAGTGTGACAAATGCCAGAGAGGTGGATTTCCCATCTCTTGATGCATTCAGATGTGCTTTAGCCAAATACAGGTCCAAGTACAGAAGCAAGCAGGTTCAGATATAATGTTCTGCATTACGCAGGAGAGACAATCTAATGATTCTTTTTGAGAGTTAGTTACAAAGCAACTACACTAACATTCCTGATGTTAACTCAGAACCACTGGAACTGCATGGCAATAGCAGAAAAAAATTTTAAATTGCCCAGGTTCCCTGGACAGTATGTCACTTCAGCCAGAGTAGCCTTTATCAAACTATTCTGGCATGAGGAACAGGTAAAAGCACTGACTTTTAAGTAGCACAAAATGCTTTTTCTGGACACAATGCTGAAATCTAAAATAAGGTGCTGGAACCATGAAAGTTTCAACACAATATTTAATTCCCACTTGGAAGAATTTAGGAGTCAGTAACACATAGTAATGGCACAACAATTAAGTGAGCAGGGGTGTTAATCTGTATACAACTAGGAGAAATCAAAACTTCAAATAAGAATCTTCACCAGTGAAACCAAGCCAGAATTCTTTGTAGAGTATAAACTGAGAAAGATTAGACAATAAGTGGGGAAGAGAAATCTGTCATGTAACATCACAAATTTAAGTAGAAGTGTGCTAGCAGGAATTTACCCCAAGGCTCCTGAGCTGTACATGACAAATTACCTTAATGAGCTAAAATAAAGCAGAACACATGTCACCAAGTAAAATGCCTTCCAAGCTTTCCAACACAATCTCCCTTATGAGCTTTCTCACCTTCAAATGACACTTAAAGGAATCATTCTTTGTCCTTCTGTCCTCCAAGCCTATAACAAATTCTTAGTGGCAAAGAAATGAGGGTAGGCCATCTATTGTGAGAAAAACACTATTTTTCCTCTGACGAAGAACTAGAAGAAACAGATTTTACACGCAGCTCTCCAGATATAAAGAAACTCCACACTACATGATGATTTTCACTCCTACAATGACACTTCTGACTACATTCCTCATTAAAACCTTTAAAACTGGCTTAATAACTTATTTGTAATACTCTTTGAATGCACAAAGTACTTGGTATCAACTAAGCTCTGTAATTAGATCTAAGTTTCTTAATGTTTTGGGACCTTACATGAGATTTGGTAGTAAGAAACTTTTTTACCTATCCTGGAACAGGATTCCTTGGCTCTATAGTGTGCACTCAGGCAGCCCATTCATACCAAAATCCTGTTCCAGAACTGCAGTGAGCTTCCTGCCTGCCCCCAGTACCTCAATTGTCTCATCCCACGTCAGCTGCTAGCTCGTTCTGCCCAGCTCTGACCTCTTCACTATGAGTCACACTAGCTCTCCACCTTCTGCAAATACAGCTCTTTTACATATAATCTATCACATAAAGTAAAATAACCCCCCCCCCCTTTTTTTTTTTTTAAATTTTTTTTTGATGTTTTCCTGTTGGTGGCAACCTTGGTTTTCTTGGAATTTAAAGCTACAGCGCCAACCACAGGCAAGTGCTCTGACCAAAAGGTTACTTTTACCATACTTAAAATGATTGCATTTTACTTTCAATACATTATTGGTTACACAGTGTCTAATTCTGGGTTTACAAACATTTGGAAGACCTGTTTGGTAAATACAGCAAAGCTCTCACTGATAACAACTGAGAAGATACATACTATGGCCCCTAGACTAAGCAAACCTGACAGAAAACATACAGAAAAAGAGAAGATCAGTAAGTGCAGATAAATATGAAGTACCATCAAAGAATCAATACAACTTTAAGCGTAAAGTGGCCCACAGAGGCAATCATAAACAGAAGTACTGAAATTAAAATCCTGTAGTCAGTGCCAGGATGACTGTAACTCAGGAGCAAAGAGGAG
The DNA here is from genome assembly GCA_037305975.1 of Chrysolophus pictus. NCBI lineage: Eukaryota > Metazoa > Chordata > Aves > Galliformes > Phasianidae > Chrysolophus > Chrysolophus pictus. The sequence goes on from CM074579.1 coordinate 22,040,272, forward strand.
AACGGTCTCTGATGAATTAAGACAAAAATAGCTCATGCTAGAAGCCCCCCATCACCTTCTATCTGAAACTGTAGACAATGAAGCCATAATGAAAAATACTTCTACACAATGTTTTAAATCATGAGAGTCTTCTCAGCTGTATGATTATTGTAAATCGTTTTTCTCCTATCATCTTCCCCAACCCATGCCCTACAGCAGCACATCGTATTTTACACATCCTAATATCAAAAAAACAATGTTTATAGATACAATCTAATTGTTGTGGGTTGTTTGTTCTTTTTTTTTTTTTTGTACCTGGAGACTCTTGTACTTTAAATTATTGTAATGACTATACATTATTTCCCAATTCAGCAACACATCTCCTGGGGAAATAGCATGCAGCTGGTGAGCTCTGGGAGACAGAAGTTATACTCCACCTCTCTCCACCCTCACCATTACAAAATAAAATTCCTTTTTAGCATGACAGCCAACAAGACATTTTGTCCATTCTTCATGTGGTTGCTCTCCAATGTGACTCCAATTCTACTCTGATTAATGAGATAGTCAAGGTACAGATGTTGGTGAGCTCTATTCCTTGGTAGAAGGGAGTGCATAAGAACATTATTGCAGTATTTGAAGGAACACTTGCTATACACAACACGTACTCAGAGCTGCTGCAGATCTGTCACAGATCAAACCTGGCATCTTCATAACAAAGTTTTATGCTCATTAACTCTTATCTTTCCTGGATCCAAGCACTCTTAAAATCACACGCACAATACAAAAGAATGACTGAAGATCTCCTCTGCCAAGAACTATTTTTGCTGTGCTGCTAAACTGAAGGCTAGAAGTCATTGGGAGCAAAATACCTCCATGCAGCAGACAAGTAACAGAATTTTTCCACTTTATTTTAAAGAGAAACAGAATTCCCTCTATTCAGCTCCCTGATGCTGTTTTACAGACAACTGCAACAACTCCAAGCACAATCGTCAAATACTTCTACCAAGCCAGACAGTTAATTTTGCTGCTGGGTTTGGCTTAAGCAAAGTATAGCAGAAGAAGTGAAAATACGTACAAAAATTGAAAGAAAAATTTAGAAAAAAGCACATGACGTGTTGAGGCTCTGCAGGCATTCTGAAAAATGATGAAGGGCTAAAATGAGCGAAAGTAACACACAAAGCCAGAACAATTCACTCACTGAAAGATAAAATATCCATTTTTATCTCACTGTCACAGGCAGAAACCCTCTCTCCCATTCTTTTCCACGTTCTCCTAAAGCATCTGTGTTTCCATAGGAAGGATTTGCCTTCTCACATGCACTTAAGCCATCTTGATATCCATGATCCCTACAACCTCTTATGCTTTCTGCAGTTATTTTCTTCACAGCACATTCCTGATCACTGCTTTTCTAGGGCTCTTCCTTCTGCTGGCCACTCTGTCCTATGCGTACCATAAGCACACAGAAACACCTCAGTTGTCTCATTGCCAGACATGCCAAAACACAGTGGTTCAGCCTCTCATACAAGTGGTTACTCCAAAACCTGTTTCTAACCCTGCCTCTCCTAGGGACTGGGCTCACCCAGCCCTGCCTGGTTACATGAAGCCCAATTCAACATCAAGTGGGCGTACAGCAAAATAATACAGAAAGGTATCTCCAGCAGAGCAATGCTGAAATATTGCTTATTAGTGGCCAACCAACAGAGAAGCCTAAACATCCAAGCCCAGCAAATACAAGTTAAACTCTTCTCCGTGTTTGTTAAATAGCACTTTTCCCTGTTGATTGCCATCTTCTTCAATATTTGTACACGCACATCCACCCTCCCATAGATCCTCTGTTCTTTGTTAGCCTTCTGATGAACTACTTACCGTCAACTCACTTATCTGTTATTTAACTTCCATTATTCCGGCTGTACAACTTCTTGTGTGTAAGAAAGGGCAAGGAATTTTATCCACCATTGATTTCTGCATCAAGTTTCTCTTCAAATTGAATTAGAGCACAGAGTGGAAAAACAACAGACACAGATTTGGGGAGTTTCTCTCTCAAATAAACAAACTGAAGATAAGGACATGGCTGATTTCACCTTCACACAACTTTGTGGAATTTCTATTACTACCACCAGAAACAGAACACATTTCCTATCACCAGGGCAATATAAAGGAGGAACAAGGCAGAAATGATAACCGAGCTATTAAAAAAGCAAAGGAAGCAAATAACTAAACACAGGATAAAGCTTGGACAGCGTAAGAAAACAAAAGCGTTTGTATTTAAATAGAAAAGAAACATCAGAAAAGAAGCTAGAGACATGGGTAGAAAATAAGAACGTATGCAGCGCTTTAAAATAAACCAATGCAATTCTGCCAGAAATCAGTGGCTAGATATTCCTCATGCAGCAGAGAGGACATTCCACTAACAAACCAGAACGAATTGGTCTGTACCCCTCAGCCACCAGCATTAAGCTGCTGAGGTTACATTGAGTCCTGCTGAGGACTGGCAGAAATGAGCCTGAGGACTCCCAAGGAGATTTCCTCTACAAAGCAACTTCCGTAGTTCACACAAGGCTAAAAATAGGCTCTGTAACAAGGAATTTGTATACAAATTGATACTAATTAAAACATTCCAGTCATCTGCACTCCTCTATCACTATAATTTGAATCGTTCAAATAAATGTTCCCTCATGGAACTTAAGTCTGAAGCACTGCAACACTCTATTTGGCTATTTTTATAATGGTTAGTATTATCATATTTTTATATTTTTATAAAGCCCTTTCACAGAATCACAGAATGGCCTGGGTTGGAAGGGACCTTAAGGATCATGAAGCTCCAACCCCCCTGCCACATGCAGGGCCACCAACCTCCCCATTTCATACTAGACCAGGCTGCCCAGGGCCCCATCCAACCTGGCCTTGAACACCTCCAGGGACGGGGCATCCACAACCTCTCTGGGCAGCCTGTTCCAGTACCTCACCGCTCTCTCTGTAAAGAATTTCCCCCTGACATCCAACCTAAATCTTCCCTCCCTCAACTTAAAACCATTTCCCCTTGTCCTGCAGTTATCTACCCTTTCAAACAGTTGACTCCCCTCCTGTTTGTAGGCTCCCTTTAGGTACTGAAAGGCTGCAATGAGGTCACCCCGCAGCCTTCTTTTCTCCAGGCTGAACAAGCCCAGCTCCTTCAGCCTGTCTTTGTAGAGGAGGTGCTCCAGTCCCCTGATCATCTTCGTGGCCCTCCTCTAGACCCTCTCCAACAGTTCTCTGTCCTTCTTGTACTGGGGGCTCCAGACATGAACGCAGTACTCCAGATGGGGCCTCACAAGAGCCCCATTACCTCCCTGTCCCTGCTGACCACTCCTCTTCTGATGGAGCCCACGATACCATTTGCCTTTTGAACTGCAAGAGCACACTGCTGGCTCATGTTAAGTTTTTAATCCAGCAGGACCCCCAGGTCCTTCCCTACAGGGCTACTCTCAAGGACTGCTTCTTCCAGTCTGTAAGCCTACAGGGCCCAGTATTCCCAGGAGGTCTCCCATCCAAGTAGTAACCAGGCCTGACCCTGCTTAGCTTCCGAGATTGGGCATTACCAGTGTGGGATGGCTGTAGGCCATTAACATTTCATTAACAGTACAAGGAAAACTCTGTACCATCATCTCTTCAACACTCACAGCTACACCCCACTTTTATTGACACAAATGCTGGCATTCCCACTGACTTCAGTGGACCAGGATCTAGTGGCCCTTGAAGGTCATGGATCCCTAGAGAGCTACTGATGATCTTTGTCTACCAGGTCTATTCCTAGGCATTAAACTGAGTTTTCAGGACAAAAGAGAACCAGCTGGCTGCATGGGCACAGCAGCAGAACAGCTGGATGTCAGTGTGGGGGCTGCCACTGTGACATGTGGCTTCAGTTACAGCTTTCTCCAACTAATTGTGCCAGAACAGATCATCCATTTAGCTCCTCTAGTGAAAGGAGCTGCAATGACTTTGTCAGCCAATACAATACCCAGAGAGAGTTCCTAGACACAGCAACACTCTTCACAAGCAATTCTCTTCAGTCTCTTTCCTTTCAGTTCCAGGGGGTAGGGAGAATGAAGCTGATTTTGTACTTGAAAGCATCAGCATGTCTCCCTGGACTTCCAGCCGTAGCCTAATGAGTTGGCAAATACATTTTTGTGCTGCAAATTTTCTCAGGATAATTAACAAGATCCAAGACGAACTTTTCAATGCAGCCAAGCCAGTTCCCCTCCTCATGGAAAAGAACCATGCACACAGCTGGTGCTGGTCTGGTTGGTTCCAACAGAGACACCAAGGCCAGCGGGAGCCCCACAGAAGAACTGCTCACTCGAACACGTCCTCCTCCAGGCATACCAGTGGGTAACTTTCCTACTGTCTCACAAATGATCTGGCATTTAAGTAAATTAGGAAGTAATTTTCCAGTGCCATCCATCTGGCGCTTCTTACAAATGCTAATTTACTATAAAACAACTTGTTTAAAGTAGAAGCAAACCCAAAGAAACTAAGAAATGCCAACCCAGCTACTGAAGGATGATACAGTGATGAGCATAAATCAGAGAAAGGGCCCCTGAGCAGGAGCAGACTCAGAACTGAGGAGCTAAGCATCCTACTGATAGGGAGTTTTAGGATGGATATCAGGAAAAGGTTCTTCACCAGAGGGTGGCTGGGCATGAAACAGGCTCCCCAGAGCAGTGGTCATGGCTGCAAACTGCTGGACCTCAAAAAGCATTTAGACAACGCTCTCAGATATAGGGGTTGAATTTTGTGTGGAAACAGGAGTTGCACTCCTTATGGGTCCCTTTCAACTTGAGATATTCTATGATTCTGTGACGGTTTCCCAATGGCCTCACAGGACTGCTGCAGCACTGGTGCACACCTCATCCCCATGGGTCCACCACGATGTGACAACCATGTAGGGAGCATCGTTAGGCCACCTGCGATGTGGTCATTGGAACTTGCTCTGAGTAGGTCAGGAAAAGAATTGTTCAGGTGACAGTCAGCAGCACTAGCACTAACAACAGCAAAGTAAGAACACAAGAACTTAGATGCTTATGATATGGACAAAGCCCTCTCACAGGCAAACATCATGATTCTTATCTCACTGAGGTACGTGCTTCAAGGATGACAGCATCTCACACAAAGCTGGCAGCAAGCCTCCTGCTTGTGGCCATGACACAAGGCTGACCAAGGCTAAGAGTGTGCCCGAGAGCCTCAGCTCAATGCAGAACAGTACACTAGGGAGCTGCAGAAGATGGCACAGATGCTGTATTTGGTTTAATTAAAGCTATTCAGTGTCAAGCATAAGGCTCAGAGACAAAGAATTCACATGTTCTAACCACCGCTGCAGTATTGGTCCCTGCTGTCCTTTTCATGGCCAGTCCCCATTACCTGGAAGGAGGGAGATTTCAGACTTCAGGGCCATCAGGTTGCGGTCAGTGACCAAAACCAGCTCCCCTGAAGGAAGCTAAACAAGACGCATCAAGATTTAAAAAGCTATTTACTTATTCCTGTGCAGGTGGCCTCACATTTCTTCTGGCTAAAGCACTTGAAAAGGAGCTAATTATGCACATCCAGTCATGGACGGAAAAAGCAGTCCAGCTATTTTAGAATTCATTTACTAATATTTGATGCAGAACGTTATTGCCTAACTCCAGCTGTCAGCATTCGGTCATCCTTTTGTTAAAAGGATGACATTTTTCTGAAAGAAGTTTTTTGCAACACGAAAGCTAATTAAGAGACGATGTCAGTGGCACAGAACATTGTCCAAGAATAACACTGTTTCTGCTAGGCAAATGCCTCAGCTTCACTTTAGCATTTATTTCTAAAGTAGAAACTCTGACAGTGGTCTAGGACAAAGAAATTATTTATATTACATTGGATGACTAAAGGAAATTTAATCAGTGCTAATGCAAAAGGGTGAACAATCCTCTAAAATTACTAAGCTATTACATTTAACCAGTTCACAGAGCAAATCAGAAGTCCTCTCCTGCGGTCCTCTGTAAGGTTAAGAACTCCTATTGACTTTAATGGGATTTTTTGCTCAAGTGGTAACGGTAAGATCCGGCTCCAAGGCAAAAGTGCTTACTTTCCTGCTCTTGGTTCATTTCTCCAGTACTGCAGACTATCTGCAGCTTCTTCCTCCTCTCGTTCCTCAGTATCCTAAATTCAGCACTGGAGCTGCACGAGCACTGAACCCGCAGCCCCACAAAGAGCACTGCTGCCCTGTGCTATGTGAAGCGGGCTGGCAGCTGGCACTGCCGCACACAGGCAGGCCCCATCTAAACACACAGCCACGCACGGAAGGATGCTGGCATTCCAGGGAGCAGACTTCTGCAGGGAGGCAAGAATGGGTATATGGAACATGTTCCTCTAACAAACTATGTAACCTATTCATAAAACATCCCTGCTCTCGTTCCAGTGTTTATGAATCAAGATTCTGATTAATGCATTCAAATGTTCCCGAGCAATTTAGGAGCACAGCGTGGATGCAAACGTAGAACTCCTTCAGCGAGGCTCAAGGTGCCAGTTCCTGAGCAAATCACTGCAGTGTAACAAAGCCACCATGCAGCAGCTGAGCTGTGGCAGCTGCTCCCACACAGGCTCTGAGCCCGTGAGACCTGTGAGCCAATGGGACTTTGCTGAGTCTGACAAAGAGAAAAGTTGAGCTGAGACTTCATTCAGAAGTGCCACAGGCACCCAGACAGCCACTGCAGCTCGGATGGCCTGGGATAACTCATTCGTCTGACATAAATCTTTTCGGAGGCTCAGTAATAGAGAATTTTTTAGACATGTCATCTCTTTGGAAAAACAAAGGTTAAAAAATTCTCTTATCCACTCTTTTACAAAAATGTAATAAAAACAAATAAAAGTGACAGTATTTCCTCTGTACTGAGGCAGAAAGTGCAGCCCTAAAGCATAAATGATTAAGTTTTTTGAGACTTGCTTCTTAAGAGCGTAATTATTTAGATTATAAAATACCTTACTGACTCTTTCCAACTGTAGAAATGCACTGTACCTTAATATTACTCCTATGCCACACAAACACAAAAATGATACTGAAATTCTCTGGAATATTTTCATTATGTTTTTTCTCCAGAGATGACATATGTTTCTAATAACTTGCCACTGAGAAAACAGATTTAGCAGGGTAGCAGCATGCTGAGAAAGATAGCAGGATTTTCAATTTTCAGATGAAAGCAGCTCTACTCCCTGGCAGCCCTGCTCCCAACCCCTCTAGGCCAGATCAAATTTTATCTGAAGCTAGCGGATGCCTGTCTTTGCCTTACATAGAAGTTGAATCAGATTTTCTACATACCTGAAGCAAACTGTCTGAGCTCATAAAATAGAGCCTTTTAGCGAGCACTTATATCACAGGGAAGCTGTTAGAATTAACAGGATTTCTGAGCTTTGTTATTTATGAATGTTTAGCTAACAGAAGACCCAATTTTTAATCCCAAACCCATTTAACACCCATTCAGCAGACTCACTGCCCAATCTACATCATCAAAAGGAAAGTGCTATGCAAATGATTCATGTCTACCCAACACCTAACAAGGAACAGATTCTAAAATCTGTTAATTTGCGTAAGGAAAATCCATGGCAGTGTTGACAAGATTGCAATTAGTTGCTTTGAAAAACGTATCACAATCATAAAATCATACAATCTTCGTCTCCAATGTTTTCCCCCAGGAAAGAAGGTATTTTTCAATCTTTGGACACAACCACTCTACATACAAACTTGAAAGTGAAGCATCCAGTGACTCCTGTGTCCCAAAAGAAGTCATATTCCCAAAGGAATATGAAGGTGGTGAGCCCCTAACCATGCTGCAACCACTGGCAGAAGTGTTCTCATTGAAGCCATGCAACTCACAGTGGGAAGCTTTGTTTCACAAATGGTTACCAACTGTTCGAAGAGCTGACACCAAACTTTTCTTCACATCTTCATGTCATTTTATTCAAAGTTGTTTTTGTTGGTTTTTTTTCCCCTTTTACCAACTTTTTACATATGAAAACTGACAGAGTACTTTATCAAGTTCTCTAAAAATACTGTCTTACTAAAAATACAATTAAACAGCAAGACATACATGAAGATATACCAATGAACAAAAGAAGACCAAAAGTCTGTTGCTGTATCGACGACAATTTGACAAATCAAAACATTGCAACTGCTTCTCTCATACTAATGGCTGGCACTAAATTTTTGTACAGCTCTTGTTTCTTTTGATAAAATCATTTCTTCCCTAGGAGAGCTTAGTGCTTTGGATGTAACATTTATCTATCAGCTCTGTAAAGTAAGAATTAAACTATATTTAACTCTAGAAAGCCATGAGTTTTAATGCATTCAGAGCTGCTGAAGAATCAGAATTAATCTTAATGAGAAAACTTTTATCAAGTGTAACTCTATCTTTTCCCACCCAAATGGGACTAATTTGTTCCATTATCTCTAAAAATACCAGCTAGGCACTTTAACTAAAGTCTCCAAAGCGTGTTTGTTCAATTAACAACCATGCAAATGTACAACCACTCAATCATGCCAGGGGCTGCTTCCTGAGTATCTTCAGATCTCTCACAAAAAGCTGAATCAATCACTGCTAGGGAGCTTCTTCTTGCCCATGCCAATGCTGGGATGCAAAGAGGGCCATGAACATCCACTGTACCGCTGTCAAAGTTTGGCAGAAAGAAGACTAACACAGCCGGATCCTCCTCATATACATGACTATATTCCTACATAACGAGGAGTTGAGTCTTTCTTCAATTAAGGTTCCTTGGGAACTTGGGAAGCTAGCTGTCGGTGAGTCAAAGCCTGCAAGCTGAAGGAGCTATTCTGGGAAAATTGTTCTTTTTTCTGTTTTGTGGTTTGTTTTTAACCTGAACAAGCAGTGCAAGATTTGGCTGTGAGGTATACAACCTTAGAAAGTTTTCTCAGCTTCCACTGCACTCAGAGGGGATTTGGGAGCACTTGGATCTTCCAAGAAGCACTCCTTAGCATCTTGCAGATGCTTCATTAATGACCAGATAGGGTCTTCGTGCATTAATATATCAAATCTAGGAAGTAAGAACAGAAAGAATGCTTAACATCGAGCGTGAGAGCATAGAGGAGTATGCAAAGCAGGCTCTCTAATTTGCTTCCCAAGCAGAATATGGGCAGATGACATCAATTTGTCTATGCATAAGTGCATCTGCCAAAATATTTCTACATCTGTTGTGAAAAGAAACCTGATAAATGTTCAAAATATACAGCGTAACGATCTCATCCCTGGTGTTATCAGAGCACCAGACACTTCCATTCATACACGTTTATAAAGAACAGAAAGATTTTGTTACTTCCACCGCACTGGCCTGAACTTCTGCAAAGACTGCTATGATGATGTCAGCTGAGACAAAATTTGGCCTTTAAGAGTGTATGCCAAATACCTAAAATATCTAGGAGGGAAAATTCTGAAACATAAAACAGACTTTGTTTTACTACACATTTGTTATGCAAATAACATTCACACATCACTAATTCTAAAGTCTAAATATATGAAAGCAGAAAATGAGAGGTTAATAACGAAACAAGAAGTCAGTTTGAAACCAACTTTCTCTAAGCCCAAATATTAAACTTTTGAAAGCAGATTGGATAGTTACAGAGGAATTAAAACTACCATGTACTTTTAAATTGTTTTCTGTAGATGACTTCTTTAATGACAAATATATTTTTCTTAACTTCTTTTAGAAAGAAGGAAGAATGTGGACTGCAGAATGCAGTACAAATAACTGCATCATGCACTTGGGATTTAACAAACTAAATGCGTGACTTCAGTAACGTGCTGTGAAAATGCCACAACAACAACAACATATGAAATCCCCTAGAACCATATTCATCATGTTTATTTTTGTAGCCAGCTAGGCTAAAACATGATCCAACCAGGACAACAGAAAGGCTCCTGCTACAATCTCAGTTTGGAAATGGACCCTTTTTGCTTATGGCCCTGAGTGGATCAGGGTCTTTCCTGCTTGTCAGAGATGCACGTGGCCCTCTGTGAGAGGGCCAACAGCACATCCACCAAGCCCTCACACCAGTACTGTGCCTTATGCAAAATGATCTTAACCCAATTAAAATATAGAATTCTGTGCTATGCTGGGGTTAGGCAAGAAAAACAAATCTCGCATTTTAAAGATAGGGGCAACGGAGCCAAACAGAACTCAGATTTGCCTACCCCAGTGACATGAGAAGGAATCGTGCTCAGGACTGAAGTGACTGCTGTGCTGCCAACCGTTACAGCCACTATTTTTTGCCAGCTGCCCCTATTGTTTTGAGCTACACTGCCAATGACAGGGTCACTTCTTAAAAAAAAAAATCAGTAACAACAATAGTTTGACTTCTTTCATCTGGACAGGTCGTAAGGATATGAAGAATGAGATAGAACTATTAGAGATGTTATTCTCTGTTTCTACAGACAGGAAGAAATCAGCTAAAAAAAAAATAAAAATGAGACTAAAGATTTTCTTTCTGATGTCTGCTTTTGAAAGTAACAGAAGTAAGTAAAGGTCAACAGCACTGTAAGAGCTGAGCATGAAAGACTTCTTACAAGCGACCCAGTGAGGCTCACTGCAGATAGGCAACTCGCCCAGCGGGCACGTTAACATTAACATAATATGTTATTTTAAAAGTTGGATGTCCTTATGCTTAAAAACCACAATGAGTTTTCATGACTTCTCAAGACAAGGATGTTTACCAGCGCGTAACGCAAACACTCCCCACACCACTAAGCATACAGTCCAAAGGCAGCCCCGACTGCGGGCCAGGAGAACAGGTGTTTGCCGATCCTGGGGCAGGTCACACACCGAGGCCCGAGCTCTCGGGAAGGGCAGAGGCTGAGCCTGGGCAGGACGGGCGGCAGCGGCGCTGGGACAGCCAGGGAGAACCTGTAGCCGCGCTCCCCGTGCGCCACGGCCAGCAACGCTCTGCCCCGCCGCAACGCGCTCCCAGCGGCCCCGGGGCACACGGGCGAAGGCTCTCGCCGCAACCCTGCCCGTGGGAAGTTAACGGCAGCGTGACGCTGTCATTTGGAGGCTCTGCTCTACGGGACGCCGTCCGCTTTCTCCCCTCAGCCCGCTTTTCGGCAGGGAAGCGCATACCCCGTCAGCGAGTCGCTCCCAGCTCCTTTACAGACAGAAAACCAGAACCTCTGGCTGACTCCGAGATCCTCTAAAAAGCCACAAGCGTGCGACTTCGCGCTGACAACCCCAGCAACCGAAAACAGCCCAGCGAACCCCACCAGCCACGCAGCCGAACGCCTGCGAAGGGCGCGCGCCGGCCGTTCGGCGGGCCGGCACCCGGCGAGGCGCCCGGCAGCGGAGACGGTCTCGGACTCCACCGGCCTCGGGTAACCGGGGCCGCCCGGGCCGCGGCTCAGGCCGCTCCGCGCCCGCAGGACGGAGGGACGGCCGGGAAGCGGGCTGTCCGCGGAGACCCGCCCGGCCGAGCCCGGCCGAGCCCGGCCGCGGCCCTCCCTCTCCCCCCGCGGCGGCGGCGCCCCCCCCGCTCACCGTGCTCCGGCCGCCGTCGCGGGGCCGCGGAGGGAGAGAGGGCCGCGGGGCGCTGCGCGGACGGGGCGGGCGGACTCGCTGAGGCGGCCCCGCGGCTCGGCCCCGCTGCTTGGGGCCGGCTCACACGTCAGCCGCCACGAGACCCGGATCTGCCGGCTCCCGGCGGCGGCGGAGGGCCGGGGCGGTGCCGAGCGGCTCCCGGCTCCCGCCCCCCGCACCGCCCCTCACGGCCCCGCCCGGCCCCGCCGCCCCCCCGCCTGCTCGCGTGCTCGGAAGCGGTGCCGCTGCTGGTGTGCTTTTCACCTCCCTGAAGGAGGGAATTTGTGGTGCAGATCGTCGCTCGAAGCTTGTTTGGGTGCTCGTGACTCAGAAGGCTTCTCTGCAGCCATTCCCTTGAAATAACGTCCTTAGAAGCTGTGGAACGCAGAAAGGAGAACTTGAGACGGTGTTTTCCAACGTCAGCCGGCTGGACACCCTCATGCAGCCGTAGAGCGGCGATGCCGTGCTGCCATGCGAGGGTCAGGAACAAGTCTTGCCCTGGGGACAGCGATACCATTCCATAACGCAGCAGGGATCTCATAGGGAAGGAAATCTTGTAATCCAGGGCAGATTTCTTGCCTCGGGCCAACATGGATCAGGTTGCAATTGCAATGAGAAAGGAGGGCTGGATAGATGCTGCAATTTCTCCCAGCTCCGTAACTTCCCACAGCACAAAAACCTCCTGCGATCTGACAGGGCTCACATGGGAGGACAGCCTTGACTGTGCTCATCGCAGTTCTGTGTTCTCACGAAGAGCTCAAGCCTTATTTCACTGCTACGGGGATGCCGTTTATTTTCTTCCAAGCGCTTTTTCCTAGCACTGTGTGCCAAGCCCACGTCACTCTTTCCAGCATCAGGCACGGCACCAGCTGGCAGTTTTGCACTACCAGCAATCCTTGGTGTGCAAAGCCACGTCCCTAACACGCAGCCCAGGTGCCCACGCCCATTGCAGGTCTGGCCCTGGCAGACCTTGCAATACTGCAAGTGAACAGAGGCACAGACACAAAGCCAGGCCACCACAGGAAAAAATCTCAGGAATGAGCCATTCCAGAAGCAAGCAGAGACAATTTTCCAACATCATTAAGAGGCCTTGCCTACCTGTATGCCCCTCCATACCTAACACCTAGGGCCAGTCATTGCTCTAGAAAATGGAGCTGAGATCTGAAATTCGCAAACCAGACACAGTTTACCTTATTAGTCCTAGCTCAAACAAGAGCAATGGCAAATCATAAGTAGTGGAGAGGTTCCTATTATCAAGATGAAGCAGAAATGCTTAGTACTTCTATTTTCTTGCCTGTGGGTAAAGCTAAACTGTCTGTTGTTGCTAAATGGATGGAAAGCACACTTAGGGGAACTTGTAGAATTGGGAAAAGAGAGTCTCATAGTGACTGATCCATGGCAAACTTGTACAGTTGTAAAATTGGAAGGGATAAACTAGATGAGCTAGACAGGCTCAGATGCCTTGTCTGTAATACCATGAACTTGCAAAGATGCTGCAAAGGAAAGGCAGGAGCTGATGGAGATGAAGACCAAGCAAACTGCAAGAAAGCACTATGGAATGATGGCAGTTAGAGCTACATGTGAGGTGACTTCTTCTACTGCTTTGAACCAAATGCAGCTTCCTTCAAACTCCGTGCTTTGCATCTTTCTGGCTCATTTCTCACACAATCCCATCCAGAAACACGTATTACATTGTAATCTCTTGAAATCGTCTCTTGATAAGGCATGCATGCAGCATTCCAGCCAGGCAGCATTCTAGGTGGGGTGCAAATGCTCACACCCCTCCCTACTCCATTTCCCCCCCCCCCTCACATTACTACTGCAAAGCTCTACATATCTGTAAATAGTTTTACATAACTGGTCCCAGCAAAAAGCTAGCCTTTTTCAGTATTGCATTCTGTACTATATGCACTGCCTTTCTGACAACAAAATCTGATTATTTTTCTTTGTTTAACATATATGTTTCCATTGGCATTCTTGAAAAGATGGGAACCTAGTGAACCTAATGAAGGATAGATTGTTGGAGAGTGATTTTCAGGTAATGAAACATCAGAGTATGAACTGTCAAGGAAGAGGAGCAGGCAATAGGAGCTACGTAAGGTACAGACCAGGAGCAAGAGAAACAATGCATAAGGTTGCTGCTTTCAAATCAACAAATACATGTATACTATATGTAGGCAGAAAGCAGCTAAGTATTTTACATAAAACATTCTGTCAGCATCCCTCAGTGCATCCCTCTGAATTTGGCCCTCCTGGTTCCCACGGGCAAATGAACAAGCCATACCAGGCAGTGATTCTATCTCAGCTTCCCACTCCCAGGTTTCAGCCATCTGCTCCCCCTCACACTCAGAAATTTAGTGCACGACACAGCAATAAAATGAGATTCTGATATGGAGGCTGTGTTCAGACTCACTCTATGAAGTGTCCTTCCTGGCAGGAAAACTACAATGAAAACAGTAATGATTTAGGCTACCAGTAATGACTTTATGAAAAAAGGCATGAGGTGCATTCAAGATCGGCTAGTAACAACAACAAAATTGTAAATCCATTGATTTTGGCACAGTAGAAATAATTGTACTGCCCACTGCCAAGGAAGAATACAAAGACAACTCTGATTGAAGGGCAGAAGATGGTAATGTTTCTTCCACCAATAACCCTGCACAATAGAGGAGGGTAGGAGTTGAGCAAAACTCAGCATGTCATTCTCTAGATCTGTCAACTGAAAGTAGAATGAATTGGGGTCTCTGTAAAACCTTAGGCAGATGCCACATTCCAAATCACGGCGCTAGCTTTCTACTGCTTAACCCTAATAGGCAGTGGGAAAGCAGGATTCATGCTGGTGAGCTAACTTGACAAATAGTGAATGAATTTGTTACAGATATCCAAAGCATTACCTTTCCCATTGTGAAGCACTCCTGCTGATGTTCTTCTCATCTTTGCTGCCTGACTTGTGCCACTAAGCATTGTATCGCTCCCACCCAGATACCCTGTGGAATGGAAATTCTTCAGCTGCAATTCATACAGGATCTGAAAAATGACCTAGAAAATTGGGCAAGTCCCCTTAACTTTTCTGTCTGCTTTCTCTTTTCCTTTAAGCAGTCTACATAATGCTGTTCCCAGAAGGAATCTTCAAGAAATTCAACTCAAAATATTGATGCTGAAGAGCTACTTGGAAGTCATCTGTATCATGGCCTGAAAATGGCATCCAGCAAGTGGAAAGAAAAAAGACTATAAAGTAAATACCCTTGTGGTAGTACGAAGGTATGAGGTGCCTTTTGGCAGCAACGTCTCTTTTTAGCAATACTTTAAATTAGAAAGAGGCATCTAATTTTGGAAAAAGAAGACAAATCCTCAGAAAAGTTGCTCACAGACATTCCTAGCTGGGATGGCATCTCACAGCACACTGGAAAATTGCAAAGTACTCTGGGATATTAGGCAGCAAGTCTGCAAATTAGCTGGTACAAAGCTTATATTGTGTGCTCAGGTTAATGTAAGAGAAATGTAGTCATTTGATCACAACTGAACCAAATTTATGCTGCTAGATTTTCTTAATGCGCAGATACAAGCTTAATGAACATCTGACCATAAACTAAGCTGTCAGGGCTCACAGAAAAAATATGGCTTGGTCAAAAGTAGGAATTCTACTGAAGCTGCCAAAGGAGGGCTTTTGTGCTCTTGAAGCATCAACTCACAAACACAGACTTTTAGATATCAGCCATCAGTCAGGGGAAATGATCACAAAGGATTGCTATAATGCTGCCAGATCGTAGCTGGCCAGTGATGTTTTCCAAACCAGGAAATGGAGGAATGAACTCTGAAATGAAAGGAATAAGGATTATTTTACGTTTAACTAGAATATTGACTAGTAGCTTACAGTAACTGTGAAATGAAAGGAGATCAATTGGAATGTTAACAGGATTAGGCTGAAAGAAAATATCTAAGAATAGAAGATTAATGTCTGAACCACTGAATTGTTAATGACAACACTGACTGGTAAAGTCATTTGAGTTAGGTTGAAAATTGGATCTGTGGAATAAAACCAGTACAGCCTAAGTAACCACACAAATTAATAAGACAAAGGTCTGCTGAATTTCATTGTGTTTGACTATTATGCAATCTCTGGTAGCAACATAATTTGCAAATACTTTGGGAAATCCCCTCTAAAAATGCGGTCTAAGTGGACCAACACTAGTAAAACCTTAACAAATTGTTTTTCCTCTGGAGCAGAAACCATAATAGCAGCTGCACAATTGTGGTGGCTTTCTTGCAAAGAAAACACAAAAAGCAGTGTGAACTGCTTCTTGAGTCACCGTAGTTCACAGCCATAAACTATCTGCAGCCATAAACTTACCAGCAGCTATCACTGCTACATTCATCTGAAAACTGCTGCCACTTGAGAAAAACACATACTGTGTCACACTCTGTTCAGAGCCATTTCACCATTTTGTCTGAATCTGCCTCTGAATTTGAGTCAGAGCCCTCAACTGTTACAGTACTTATGGACTTGAAATAAAAATGAATTCCTGTTCATTTTCCAAGTGAACATCTAACAGAAGACATATCTAATACACAAACCATGGGCACAAATTTCAAGCCCGTTGGTATAATGAATGTATGTGTAGAAGAATGTGTTAGAGAAGGAAATGAAAATAGGACCCCAAAGGATGTTCTGAACACTTTACTATATCTAATATGCATCAGGGAATCTTTTCTGGTCAGGATTTGGGAATTATTCTGATCTGACAGGAATATAAGTACTTTTGTAATTGCTAATTAAAATATAATGTGATTACTCAGTATGCAGTTGAAATTTAAGAGTGATTGCTCATTTAAAAAAAAAAAAGGCATTATTTACTAAGAACAAAGAGAGATGAAAAAAAGAGAAGATGCTTAACATATGACTGAGAAGGTGTGTCAGAAGGTATAACTATGTAACTCATGCCAGTCATTAAAAAGATGGCAGCATCTGTGTATAGACTACAGAGAACTAAATCAAATTGTTGGAAGAGAATCTGATCTATTATCACGGTAAGTGATACTCTGGTTTCTGTAGTGCTTTCAACCATGGTTTTCATCTTGAATTTTAGAAGATGAGAATTGGGGGAAAAAATTTAGGAATAACTCTTGTCTCAGCTTGCCAAGCTCCATGTGAACTTAATGTGATGGTTTCAGCTTGTGCACATTTGCTGTTTGGATAGCCTTAGCTTGTGCACATTTGCTGTCTGAGGATGTGGTATGGCACAGCTGGATTCTTGCTGCAGTAAGATATGCCAAACCTGTTGAAGAGCAGCTGTAAAGTCTAGTAGTTTGGTATAAGAAAGAAAATTAGGATTTATATAGAGCTGATAAGAGTACCAGTTGGGAAAAAAATAAAAAAGAAGAATTCTGTAGTATTCAGCTCATGCTTCACACTGCAAATCTTGCAAAAATGCTGTAAGAAATTAATGTTTCCACTTTCAGAGTATGAATTTACATTTCCAGTGCTCAAGTGGGTTTTTGTGGTTACCTTTGTGTTAAGCAACTGAGGTTTAAATTGGAAACAGATGTTGCTTCTAAAAATGGAGATATTTATTGAAAAAGGGTGAAAAGAATTTGAAGTTGGTGCCAGAGACAACTGAGGGAGCTAGACTTTTAGTGGCACCCAGTGTCGGGGCAAGAGAAATGGGCACAAACTGAAGTGCATGAAATTCCAGCTGAACATAAGAAAACATTGCTTTACTTTGTTGGGTTGAATGCTGGAACTGGTTCCCCAGGAAAGTTGCAGCATCTCTGTCCTTAGAGATAATTAGAAACTCAACCAGGCATGGTCCTGGTCAGTGCTTTAGCTGATTCTTCCGAACACTTCCCTTGAATTGAACTAGATTACTCTGTGAGAGCACCTTCATTACAATTTCAATGGGAGGAAATTGAGTGAAATGAAAATAAAGGACATCCTTCAAGACACCCAGAAATGTATATGCAGGGAGATGCTATATATCTACACTATTTGGTGTCATAGGTTTTATGTCTGGTGTATGCGTAGGGAAGGAACCAGCAGCGTAACAGCACTGCGTTCCTAGGACTAGGATTTAGAAGCTGCAAAATCCTGAAAGACAATCATACAGCATGACTGAATTTCTCCCAGCATGACTAACCTCTAATTGGGGAAAGAAAAATACAGTCTAGAATACTGCCTTTTAAAAGGTGCCAATTTCCAATTTACCATGTGATCTTTTTGCACTCTGTCAGGCAGATGGGAAAGCTGTAACAGGAAATTTTATGAGATGGGTTATACCTCACAGAAACTGCTATAATTGCTACCTCTCATTTGAGAAAAATGTTCAAGACAAGCTCCTCATACCCAAAATGAATCTTCTGCCAAAGCAAAGGAAAGTGCTACTACTGAAAACACAGGCACATAGAGCAGTAGGGATCTTCTAGATACTGTTCCATGAAATATTACGTGCTTCACAGACGTGCAAAGATGAGAAATTGCCAACTTCTGCTGCATTCAGAGAAACTGTACATTACTTGATGCATGAAGTGTACGCTATTTGTGCCCTCATTGTTTAACTTGAATTTCTCCTCAGTTTCTTCCTTTAATAACTCATCACATCCTCTGTGCTTGCTATCCACATGGCCAGACTGGAGACAATTAAATTAGGAAAACAACAAAATCAGTTTATCTTTGTTATCTTCTTCAATTGGTAGCTACCGGTTTATATGACTTCAAATGCAGCACAATTAACATTTTACATGACTGTGGTCTAAACAGTGAGTAGTGATTTAGACTTGATGATTTAGTTAAATTAGTATTCAACCACAGTAAGACCGATAGAAAAGTTTCTTTTCCTATTACAAAGTTGTCCTAGCCTCCAGACTGCAGATATTTTAGGATGGTATCAACGGCAATACAACTTGATAAATTACCCATCTGTCATGGATGAGCTCTATTGGGATGATCTCTGACAGACTTCACTAATTTGTAAATTTTTGTTCTAGACAGTTCCAAAAGACTTGTATCAGTTGTGGATCTGGTGCCCATCATGACAGATTATACTGCAGTTTAGCAAGATGGCTATCAGATCTTCAAATTCTAGTCAGAATCTTCAAAAAGCCTCAGCATCCCAAAATTGCTAGATCAAGCTATACTAGCTGAATTCAGGAACTCTAGTTTTCTTTTTTTTCTTTGATTAAAAGGAGAAATATTTTCCTACTTTTTGGGATCCCTTTAGGAAACAGACCATTGAACGGATTCATAACAACTGATAATGTAAAATACACTGAAGATTTTTCTTTCTGTGGTTTTATTTCCTCTGGTAGATTTCTTATTTCAGTGTATATGTTCTTATACTGTGGTTGTTCATACACTGTTAATCCATAATCTCTTATAACTGGAAAGCTTTTTTGAGTTGGGGCCACATGCAATACATAACTATTGCCTGTAGGAGCCTGATCCCCATTTTGCACATCCCCGACTGCAGCCTGCATTGATGGCTGTCTCAGATCACAGACATGAAGGGCAAGTTGTCCAGTCATATCCCTTCCTCCCAAGCAGACACAGTAGTGATGCAAGAGGACTGCTTGTAACATACAGTCCCTTAATAAGTGTTTTCTGTCTCCTCAAAGGAAAAGCCAGACAGAAGTATCCTGCAGACCCAAATCTGGTCTACACACAGTCAGCTGGACTCCTTTGTGTGCAATGTGCCCTCCAGCAGCTAGCTCAGCTACACTTTCAGAAGTCATGTAGTGACTACTGTTGTGTGATTAAGCTGTGGCTGCAGTTGCTTCTACTCTGAGTGCTTTTATTTTTTAATTTATTCTAGATTCCCATACTCATTCAATTTATGCTTCACAATGAATGCTGCTCCACTTCTAATTTTAAACTGATTTCTTCTAATGAGAGCCTAACTCCACCCCTAAGCAGTCATTCCAAAATACTAGCACCCACCCCTAAGCAGTCATTCCAAAATACTAGCACCATTTTAATCTTCTTTCACTTTCTCACAGCATTTAGCTACTTCTTTGGCTACTACTGCTGCACTGAACAAGACATTTAAGCTTCTAGCTTCATGGTCGTATATGCTCCAGCCCTGATGACATTTAGGAAATGGAAATTTTCTGTGCATCAGTCTGAATCTGACTTCAGTCTCTGTAGTCATTACAATAGCAGGGATTGTTATCCAGTCACAAATCCTAAGGACAGGGAAGATGATGTCCTGTTATCCAGGAAAAGCTGTCCAGCTACCTTTTCAAGGCAGCTCTAAGCCCCCTTTGTACCTATGAAAGGAGGAACGCTGAATTTCTATTAAATAAAGTTACATAGATTTGATAATTTACTATAAATTATTACATTATTAGACAGTAATGCAATATGCTTAAAATAGTATAAACAGCTCAGTCTGAGTAGAACATGATTGTGAGTGGAAAACAATATACTGGCAAAGGAGCATGGTAACTATATCTTTTTCATTATCTACCAAATCTCTATAACTTTAATACTCATGAGACTAATAATAATATGTTGTGAAATCTAATTTTGTATTCCCAGTTTGCTTCCATTTTGAAAGGACTCTCAAAAAGACGGCTGTCTTCTTTCTGTAATAGGAAGAAAGGAGTATAGCTTCACAACTTTTTCTTTATAAGAAGTGCTTTTATTTCCCTCTGATCAATCTGTCAGTCTGCTGAGGCCAATTTTTTTCAAGGCAGATGCCCACTCACTGAGAATATCGAGAAACCTGGGACCTCCTGCAGAATTATGACAAGCTTCTCACAGCCCAATCTGCTTTTTTATTATCATTATTTTTATTTATCTTTATATTTTGTGCCTTTCATAAACTCACAGGAAGCAGCCCCTCGGCCCCACAGTGTACATACCATCACTTGAAAACCACTCCTTCACAAAGAAGTATTATTAAAAAATAATAATAATAATAATTTTGCTGACAGACTTAATAGGAGGCTGCTTATTTCCATGTTTTCCTATCCAAGATATCAGGTTCAGATATAACATTGATTTGGAAGATATTGCCAGGCCACCAAATTAATGAAAAGTCCAGGCCGTAACATCAATTTCTAATGAAAGTCCATAACAAGCAAAGAAAAATGGAGCATTACTACTAAACTACCCAGAATCTCAGCGCAGGCATTACTTAACGGAAACTTTGCTAAGTCTTGCTGTTGAAGTCCTAGGTTGTAAAATCAACAGCTGAATTCATTACTCATCTGAATCCACTAAGTCAAGTGAATTGCATCATACAGTTTCAGGTTCACTGACTTCACATACATCCTAAGTTTAATTAGTACACGCATGGTATTTTTAGTGTATGTACTGAGACCGCTAACCCGAAAAACACAACTTGTAAAGCGGGTGAATCGTGACCGAATTCCCCACCTCTCCACCGGGAACGCTGAACGATTTCCGTTCTGCTGCTTTGAGCGTTTCTGACTGTTCTTCCTGAGCACCTTGACAAGCAGAAGCAGGCAACGCCGCAGTCGGCAGCAGCGCCACGAGCTCCCTGCACGGCGAACTGCTCCCCAGCGGAGGGATGCGTCTCGCACGAGCGGGGAAACCTGCGCTGTTCCACCCGGGAGAGGGCACTGTTCCACCTGGCCACGGACCGCACACGGACACCGACGGGAGGAACGGGGAAGTTGGGACGGCAGCCGAGAACTCGGCCGACTTGTATGACCGGTAGTTATTTTAACGATAACGCTAATCTTCGGAATGAGTTGAGTCACCCGGACGCTGCCACAACAGGAACACTATATGACAGTCTGTAAACACGCAGGGTAAGCTTATTTCTGTGCGTCTGAAACGTGCTAAGTGATCCACAGGTAAATAAAGCAGCTCCTGGAGTATAGATCTCTCTGTACAGTTGGGATGGGAAAAAGAGAGCTGTAGGTGTAAGACAAGGGTAGCATTTAAAAGCAACGTTTTTTAATGAATATTTTGGTCTTCCAATTCGTTGCTGATGACTTTTTTTGATAAAGCGTAATATAAATGAGCGTCAGAGCATTTAAATACAAAATTAATTGCATCTAATACTAACACAACCTCTGAGGTTAATCCTGTGATGGATGCCTCTTGAAGATAAACAAAGTAAGAATACAAAATATGTTACAGTTTCAATCCCTCTTTCTAAAATGTCTAAATGTGGATGCCCCATCCCTGGAGGCATTCAAGGCCAGGCTGGATGTGACTCTGGGCAGCCTGGTCTGGTGGTTGGTGATCCTACACATAGCAGGGGAGTTGAAACTAGATGAGCACTGTGGTCCTTTTCAACCCAGACTATTCTGTGATTCTATGAAATGGCACTGTGGATCTCTCGAGACAGCTCTCTCCTCCCTTAACAAATCCCCCAGCAGCAATGTGAGAAGACCAAACTTGACATTTCTGATTTTTCTAAAGGAAAGAGGCCACGATGGGGTGGGAAGAAGCCTTGTTACGCAAGACACAACAGAGCAAAAGAAGAAAAAAAAATGTTGCATGCTGGAAAGTTATTGTTTCAGAAATCGTTTCATTATTTTCACAGGGAACAACCTCAGAAATCTCAATTTCTCCTGGATAATTCTAACGGAAAGATATCCTACTGAGATGAACTGAATAAAATATGGAATATAATGAAATAGAAAAAAAAATTGCCAATAACCTTAACTCGAAGGACAGCAATTTAATCATACAGTGCTGCTGTAAGCAACTTGGAGTCCTCAGGCACTGCAGTGGGTTGAGGGGCATCCACAGTCTCAGACAGGTGAACCATGTACGACATGACTGTCCTACGTCTGCAGTGAGTCCAACATGCCCACATCATTTGTGCATGAACTTTTCCATGAAAATGTAGGGACATTTCTGACATAAAGGTTGTAGGATAGATAATATTTCCCATACTACATGTGAAATTATATATTGTTTAGGATGTTTGGCTATCCTTGTATCAGCTAATGTATGCTGGCAGCCCTTTCCTAATGAGAGCTTAAGCTGATGCCTTAGATCACTGACCTTGGTTTAAAAGCACTGATCCTATAAGCTTTCCTTCTGCAATAATATTGCATAGCTACACTTTCATTTAATACACCATATCTCATGCTACCATTTCCAGAAGTATTTTGAGGCACTATGCCAAACATACTCAATGCATGGATACTCAGAGATGTACCTCTCAGTCTGTTACTTCTGATCAAGACCAACAGATAATTCTGAGCTAATTTGCAAAAGCTGTTATTGAAAGAACTGTTTGCTCTAAGGCTAAAATGATGATGGGATTAATGAAAGAGCAATCTCCTGAAATGAGATGTGCAACAAATTTCCATAATACAAACAGTGAGCTGACTACGTTCAAGGGACTAAGTTTCATATTTTGTGTATGGATTTTTCTAAGGGTGAAAAACTAATGAGAATTTAATTCAGAGGATATACACAGAATTGTATTACCAATATGTTATAAAATATATGATAAAGTCAGATATGGAGTTCACTGAAATCACGTAAAGAGGCTATGTTTTTGTGCATTTCTAAGCATTTTCTGTTATGGCCTAAAAGCCAGTGGAATCTTCTGTAAAAATATAGAGTACAAAAGTATTGGAGGTATACTATGATAACCCTGGCGACTGCATAAAGTACTGGAGTGTAATGCAGGATTTTAATGTGTGCAGAAATTGACCCCACTCCTTTCTGCCTCCAAAAAAATAAAAAAGTCTTTTTGTATTCACTGCATTTTACCAAAGAGAAAATGAAGAGAAAAATGACCACAAAAATGGAAGGCTGGAGAAATATACGGTGAATATGAAACAGTTGTGAAATAAGTGAAAAATGCCTGTTCTAAGGACCATTGAAAAGAGTGGATTATGGTAAGGAAAAGAGAACAGTAATTCATATTAATTAGATTTGCTTCTTGCAGTAACAGACTCTGACATTTGTAACCCAAATGAGCACATGGAAATGATTCTAGACACAAACCAGGCAAAATCAGTGCCCTTTACTGTGGCCATTACTGAATGTCTACTATCTATAACATACAAGCACACTCACAAAGGATTCTGCCAATAGATAGAGGTTATTTTTTCACTCTATTCAGAGCAAAATCTGAATATTAGAAACTTTTTACTCCTAGGAGCTGTCTCGAAAGACATGAAGCATTCAACCTGCAGTATAATGTCCTGCCTTTTTCATTTTTGTCCATAACACTCAATAGGAATTCAGCACACCATAAACCTAGCTTTCATCCTAAAGCTCTGCAAAGCAGTTATTACCTTTGCTTCACAGGTAAGAACTTAAGGCACAGAGAAGCCATGGCCAACCTCCTCAAAAGGAATTCAAACACACGATCAGGATATACTCCATCCCCGGGGGTGTTCAAGGACAGGCCTGAATGAGGCCTTGGGCAGCCTGATCCGGTGTGTGGCAACCCTGCACAAGACAGGGGGTTGGAGCTCAATGATCTTTAAGGTCCTTTCCAACCCTTCCATTCTATCATTATCTATCTGTGATTTTAATGTCTAAATTAGATGAAGGCCTAAGATCACACTGGAAGTCATCAAAATCAAACCTGGCCTAATGCAAAATTGTCCCTCTCAAGAAAGGTCTGAAAACCTCAGCTTGAGAAACTGCACTGTATATTGTGTTAAAAACAAGCTTGGGTTTAAAGATGATCTAATTTCATGAATAGATGTTCATGGTACAACACTGTTGCAGGAAAATGGAACTTTTGCCAGTCAAATCACAGGGGAAGAGTAAATACACAGAGAATAAGGACTGTATGCATCCGTATATAGCTGACAGCGTTTGCTGTGGTGTTGTTCTTTTATACCTGTTGGGCCTGTGCTTTCTTTAATGGAGCTATAATAGCCAAAGTGCTGTGTATGCGAATGGAGACAAGCAGATAGCACTTGCACATGACAACCAGACCACAAGTAGGCAATCCCAATCAGAAGCCACTGCAATCAGTTCTAAAGAAATGGAAACAAATGGCGTTGTGAAAAAATGCCTCTTCTGCACATTGTCCAGCACCACACAGGAGGAGCAGGCACTTCTATAGACCTCGGTGTCTCAAAGGCCTCTAGTTCCTGAATAAGCAGCTGCTGTAAATGCAATCTCATGCTCCCCTCAGAAAATCTATCTACAGCACTCTGTACCACACCATATTCTGCGCACCTCAGATCAGCCGGGATGGTCCCTGGTTTCCTATTTCAGCTTTCCAGACAGAGAGCATCTGTGGCTTGCAGCTGCTGGTTCTGCAACACAAAATAGCAGCCCATTACACGGGACCGACATTTCCACCATTTACTCTACTTTTAAAATCTTGCAGCAGAATCCGTGCAAAGAAATGGTTGCTTGCATTTCGTCCCGCAGTTACCTGCTGCCGGGCCCAGAGTTCCCTGTGCCGTGTGAGGAGACTTCGGCACGTCGGAGCACGTGAGGAGGGCGAGGAGCTGGGCTGGGTGCGAAGGGCAGACACTGCGGTTTTCTCAAGCGAGCGTTTGGAAAAAAAAGAACGACAAAACAACTGGGAATTGCTGTATAGGCAGGCTGAGCAGATTCTCAAAGCGTGAGAGAAGTCCTCCGGTTCCCAAGGACCTGCCCAGCGACTTGCCAGCCACAAGTTCCCGCAGAGGCACCTCAGGGGGACGCCGCCGCCCGGCCCCGCCCAGCTGCCCTCAGCGCTCCCGCGCGCCCTCGGGGCTTCGCCGTCCCCGCGGGGACGAGGCCGGGGAGGCCGCTCCATCCCGGCTCAGCCGCCTCGGGGCCGGCCGGCGGCAGGGAGCGCCGTCAGGGCTCTGCCCGCACGCTCTTCCGCGCGCCGTCACGCCAGGCGCCGCAGGGGAGCAGCCCTGCCGCGACACCGCGAACCGCAGGTGTCCCCGGGGCGAGACGCCCGCGCCTCCGCACGCGGCTGCGGCAGCCTTCCGGCGGGGGGGAGGTGCGGGGGAGGGGGGAGGCCGCGTCCCCGCGGCGGCTCTTCGCCCACCCGCGGTCGACGGCGCCGCTACCCCCGCCGCGCCGCGCACACGGCGGCCCCGCCTGAGCGGCGGCCGCGGAGCCGGCAGCCGTACCGCGCATGCTCGGCAGCCGCCGCCATTTTGGTGGGGCCGGGAGTTATCCAGCGGGAGCGGCGGCGGCGGAGCTCGCTGGGCCCGGCTCGGAGGCGGCGGCGAGTGGGTGCCCGCTGCGGAGATGGCCAATATCGCGGTGCAGAGGATCAAGCGGGAGTTCAAGGAGGTGCTGAAGAGCGAGGAGGTCAGAGCCTCTCCCGCCGCGCTCCGCCGCCACCCTCCCCGGCTGCGCGGTGGGAGTGCGGGAGCGGGGGAAGGAGCGGGCGCCCGCCGGCCCGCGGGGGGCCCCGCTGCCCCTCGGCCCCACCTCCCCGCGCGGGGGTGGGATCGTCCCGCGGCCTCGGGGAGGGGAACGGCGATTCTCGAGGAGAAGGGACCCGCCGGGAAGGGGGGAGAGAGGGGCGGCGGAGACCTTTCTCTGCGGGAGCCGGGGGAGCGGGGCCGGCCCGCCGCAGGCCGGGCGGAAAGCCCCCCCTCCCCCCCGTCGCGGGCCGGGCGGTGCGGGGCGGCGAGCCGCCAGCCGGGCGGGTGGGGCCTGCCCCGGCCTCCTGCCCCGCCGCCCGCCCCTCGCGTCCCGCCGCCCGCGCAGCCGTCGCCCTCTGGGTCGGGCTCACGCGGGCCGGGGGTGATGGAGGGAGCCGGGGGTTCCGCCGCCTCCAGCGTCGCCTTCGTCTCGCTCCTCTGCTGCGCAAGCCCGGGTTTTTAATTTCTTGAATTTTTTGCAGGTAAACCTCCGTTTATCTAAGCTGTTTCATTGCAGGACTTCCATTATCCCGGTGTAGGTTCTCACCTTCAGCTGTGTGGCTTTAGGACCTCCCCCATTTCTATCTCGTTACCCAGTCTCCCTCGTTTTCACCTGCATCCTTCTGAAATGATGCGTACCTGAGGGCATGGGCTCTCGGTAAGAACGGCCCGCTGCTCTCAGGGAGGCACTAAGGAAGTTCCGATCTTTTCAGGGGAATATAGAGCAGCCTTTGAAACATCACGTCGGTACGGCTCTTGCTGTGCCCGTATCTGAGTTGGTGAACGTCAGCCAGATAGGATTTAATAGTTGTGTCGTCATCGTCGTCCTACTTGGGATGATGTTGCAGGTTAGATGCTTGTGAAATATTAATGGGAGCGTATAACTCCTAAAGCTGGTGTTCTAGAAATCTGGACATGTTAGCGAGAAAAAGTTGAGAGGGTGTCATTCAAAATATATTGATGGTTTAGGGGAAGTGTGTTCAGCGTAACAGTAGTTGGTGTACTTTAAAATTAAGTGCACTAACAGCATTGTTGCTATACAGCTTGGATGAGCCCCTTGAAGGAATATACAGGCCTGGTTCTACCAGGCTGACGTAGCCAAGCTCTTGCACAGTGGTGACAGAATTGCATGTAAACTGAGAGAAAATTCTCAGTGGGTTTCTTCGTACCAAAGCTACCAATTCTAAACTCCGTGCCCTATATAACAGCTGATATTAGGAATTAAAGTCTAACAGCTTTGAGATATTTTCCCTTTGCCTTATTTAGGTGGAAAAGGGGAGGGGAAGAAAACTTCCCTAGTTTTAGGGGGAGATCCATGAGGATTTTCTATTTTACTGTAAAGGTTGGATCTGGAGAGTGCATTTTTCTCAGTTCTTGTTTCTTTAGTCTGTGCGTTGAAGGGCTCAGTGTAGAATGTTATAAATGAATAATACTATGAAATGCTCTTGAAGCTGCACAAAACTCCCCACAAAGACCCTGATCCTTACAAGTCTAAAATTATGAGATCTTAAAATTAAAATGCATGACTTTAGTATTTCTTCCCCTGCCATTAACCAGCCATGTTGGAGCGTCATATTGATAAAGTAATTTACCTGGAATTGCTGTTTAAGGATATACTAATTCTCCTATCGTGAAGAGAGAATTTCAGCATTCATCAACACCTGCAATTTAGACAACCACAGTGTGTTTTGAACCTTTGTATGCTCAAAGGCGGTCAGACTGTGGTATCAGTAGTGCCACTAACATGAAAACACATGCAGTGAGTTGAGGAATGGAGGATGGATGTATAACTCAATATACAAATGAAAGAGGAAATAATTGTGTGTTTTTTGCCTGCATAATTTACGTACTGAAATTAGTCTTAAACCTTGTTCCTTTAAAAGAAAAAAAAAAAAACACAAATGGTGATGCTAAATTTGTTACTTAGAAGTTTAAGTCCCTCTCTGAAGGCAAAGTGAGTCATGTTATTTGCACTTTAATTATTCTTCATTTAGTGCTTTGAGCTACACCTGAGCATGGAGAGCAGCCCCTGTTTCTCTGCAGATGCAGTAGGAGTGCAGATGCCTGGGGAAGACTTGAGCACACTTGGAAAGAATACAAGAGGGGGTTTGCTCTCATCTTCCAGTACTCATCTTGGTACTGAAGTAAGGTGGTAGAACCAGAAATGTTTAAGGGGGAGAAGCTGAGTGGTATTTAACTTCTGCAACTGGAAGCACCAAATTTCGCTTCTAAGTATTGGAGAAGAAGTAATTCTGAAAAGTGTGCTTATTCTTGCTGTAGACAAGGTTTAATATTTATATGACTAAATATACTTAGTGCTTTCAGTTTGTGTGACATTGAATAGTATTTTTGGGAAACCACTACAACAGCTTTCAGTCTTGTTTTACTCTCTGGTTTGCAGGTAGGAGCTGAGGGATTTTTGATGTGGTAGGAGGGGTTGATTGAGCATCTTAAAATCTTCTCACACTTCAGCATTTTTGCTTTTTTTTTTTTTTTAACCATTTCTGGCTTTTTCTTTATAAGGCCTACCATGTTATCTTTAGGAATGGGATACTGTAGAGATCCTTGCAGCTTTAATCTTTTGAGTCTATGAATGAGGTATGTGAGACTGACAACAATTTCCTTGTTGAGAGTGCTCTCCAAAGTAGGAGGCTTTTTGCTGTCCCGTAGAAAAAGTTCTTAAAATTCTCAGATAGATGATGTCATGCATATGCAACAAAAGTGAAGCCGCTAGTCTAGGTAATAACTTCACTAGTGGAATATATGTTAGAGGGTACTGTGTTGTGCCTGTATTAAAGCTTAAAGTAGTAAATAGTAATTAATTCATGCAGTGTTTCGAATCATAGTCTAGACAAAGCATCAGTTGCTCTCTTTTTTCCTATGTCATTTCATTAATTTGTCTTGCTAGTTTCATGGGTTAGGCTAAATTACATTCCGAAGTAGGAAAACATATTCTAAAGGAAAGTGTGAGGCTGCAGCTTGATGGAGAAACCAGCAATTGGTGGAGGGAGAATAATAGCCTGATGTCTGTCTATCTTCTTGATGACTGGGAGATGGCTTTGGTGAAGGTTAGCTGGTATTATTTCAGAATAGGGTTACTGAAATGCTAGCCAGATTCTTACCTTCTCTGTTTGTAAGCAGCTATTTTATGAGGGGAAGGATCTGGCATTTAACAGTGAGTGCCGAAAAACATTGTGTTCATTCATGGACTGCTGCTGACAAGTGGATGTAGTTCATCAGGCACTTTAACATGTAAATATTTTTTCTTATTTTACTATAGTATCACATGTTTGTGCTTTAAGGAATGATGTTGTGCTGGCAGTGGAGGATTCAAGGTGAAGCTGACTATCCAGTATCTTTAGCATATAAGGAGCTTTCTAAGTCGAATGCTATTATGGAGTGAAATTGCTTCTCTGTGGCATTGAGGGTAACACTTTGGTAAACACGGATTCCTCCTGGCAAGAAAAGAGTTGGTGGTATTTCTACCACAAAATGTTCCTCTTCCATGTATCAAAAGGCAGAGGTTTATCTGCGTAGAAGGTAAACACAGATACAGCTGCAAATAAATTGAACTCGACTGTAGCTGCAGAATATGAGT
The DNA here is from genome assembly GCA_037305975.1 of Chrysolophus pictus. Taxonomy (NCBI): domain Eukaryota; kingdom Metazoa; phylum Chordata; class Aves; order Galliformes; family Phasianidae; genus Chrysolophus; species Chrysolophus pictus. Next base: position 22,069,703 of record CM074579.1, read on the forward strand.
ATCTGCAAGAGCAGATATGTGCAGTAACAGTTAAAATTTGTAACTTGAGTCCCAAATAATTTTCAAGTGGAAACAGTATGTTGATGGCAAAAACTTAGTTGCATCATTTCCAACAAGGAAGTTGATATTTGTTCTGGAGTCTGCTATGTGATTTTGTGATGTAAAAGAAAAAAAGGATGAGTAACAATTGCTGCCTCAGGAGGAGCACAGTATGGCACACAAGTAGCTGTGGTGTTTGTTTGCTTCTAGTGGTCTTGGGATGCTTGGCAGTTGTAAGCTGCTAAGTGACTTCTTGGTAATTAGAAAAGCTGTGAACTGAGGTTCAGAAAAACATCATTGTATCTGGTTTGCTCGTACTTGAGCAGTCTTGGGTGCTAGAAACTGAATTCACTAAAATGAAAGCTTTTTACTAGTAGTCGTGCTTCAGTGTCATTAGAAAGGCCTGATGAATACTGTGGATATGTTTTTTTTCTTACCATTTATTATGTAGGACCAATGCAGATGTATAAAAATGAAACGTTTTCCATTATGACTCCTGAGTCAGCAACATAATATTTAAACAATGCCAACTTTTTGCTCAGTAGGCCAATAAGAATTGGCCTATTGAGGTCAAGTGTAGGTTTAGTAAGTGCAGAGTGTGAGTAGAGCTAGAGTGGGCCTAGTTAATTAAAAAAAAAAAGTGTAAAAATGAGAACGTCTAAAGTGAGGTTGTATTAGTACAAATCTCTGGTATGCCTCTCAGAAAACTTGCATATGGCCTCAGATTGGGGAGGAGGGAGGCATCAGTGCTTCAAGTGCAGGCTGTTTTGTAGAGGGGCGTGTAGAGACTGGAGAAATTAATGCGCTGACAGGAGCCTTGTGAAGTTAACTGTTAAGTGCCAAGTCCTGAATGTGGGAAGTAACGCTGCACATCAATACATATGCTTGGGTATTGACTGGAGACAAAGCAAATTGGCAGAAAAAACCTGTGGCAAAGAAGGCCAACTGCATACTGGGTTGTTTTAAATGAATGCAGTCAGAGGGATGAGGAAGTGGTTCTTCACTTTTCCCTGCACTTGTGGGACCATATCTGGAGTGCTGTGCCCTGTTCTGGGAAATCCATTTCTGTGCCAAACTGAGTCCAGTAGAATGCCGTAAAGGAGATTAAGGGACTGTAGTGTGTGATGTGAGAGAAGTGCAGAAAGATGGCCACTTAAACCCACCACAGATACTTTACTCCAGAAGTGAATCATACTCATTTCAATAGTGCTCAGGGATAGGATGAGAAATAACGGGTAAAAGCTGGAACGTGATAAACTATGACTGGAACCTGAAAAAAAAAAAAGCCATTACAGTTGTCTGATTTAACTGATTGGACAGAGAGAGTGTGGATTCCCTATCCTTGGTGATATTCAAAAACTCAGGCAAGTTCTTGAGCAGCCTACCCTTGTTGGACCTGCTTTGAGCTGAAGGGGGACTAGATGCCTTCCAGATGTCTCTTTCTGCATCATTTTATGTCTCTTGTATAAGGTTCTTTTAAATTAGTGGTGTGGTTGGGTTTTCTTTATTGTGAAAGAAAATGACAGACTATAACTGAAGACTTTGACAGGGTCCCCATAACACCCTTCTCTCTAAATTGAAAGTATATGGATTTGATGGGTTGACTGTTTGATGGATGAGGAAGTGGTTGCAAGTTTGTACCCAGGGAGTGGTGGTCAATGGCTTGATGTCTGGATAAGTGGTGTCCCTCAGAGATCAGTGCTGGGACCAGGGCTGTTTAGTATCTTCATCAGTGACATCAGCGTGGGATCAAGTACACCTCAGTGAGTTTAATACGAGTGAAAACCTTTTTTATGGTAAGGGTAGTGAAGCATTGGAGCAGGTTGCTCAGAGAGCTGGTTGATACCTTGACGCTGAAGACAACTGAGGTCAGGCTGGGTGAGGCTCTGAGCAACCTGACTGAGCTGTAGGCATCCCTGTTTTTTGAAGGGGAGTTGGGCTAGATGGCCATTAAGGGTCCTTTCCAGCTCAAAATGTTCTATAACTGTCACCAAACCTCATAAAATATTTTCTCCATAAACAAATCAGGTTTTAAAGTAGAGTTTTTTCTTTAACTGAGAAGTTTCTCCTGTTGTAAGATGATGATGAATCCCCTGTGCTCAAATCAGACACTAGTTCACCAGTCTTTTTCTGTAGGTGCCAAGTTGACATAATTTCTTTAGGTTGAATGAGTTCTGGGTTTGGAACCATCTAGGGTAGAATGGATATGAAATCCGTAATGCTTCTGAAACTTCTATTCATTTGAAATGTGAGGATCTTAACTTGAAAATAGCCATTTGTGATATCCTTCATACCTTGCTGGAAAGAACTCTGTTGTGTATTTCAAACTCTGCCTATTGCAACAGGCAAGGTTTAGAGGTTTTTTTTTATAATTAGAGGTTACAGAAAAGGATACTGAAATGCCATTTGCTGTGCACCTTTTGGTTTTCTTAATTCTCTGTGGTGTGCTTGGTTGTGTCTTCCAGCTTGTACTAGAAAATCACAGAATCGACTGAACATGGGAATGAGCAACAGAACTTGCCTTCCCATTACCAGTACTTGGCCAACTCACAGTCTGGTCAAATGATCACTGGTACTATGTGCTGAGTATCTTGAATGGTAGATTTAAGCAGTGTTATTCATAACACTAGTGTTCGTTAGCACCTACATGGAAAGGCCTTCAAGATGATCAACCTCAGCTACCAACCTGACCCAGCAAGTCTCATTGTTACACCGTGTCCCTTGGGCAAAATAACTTGAGATGGATCTGTGCACCTCAGCCTTTAAAGGATTTGGTCCATAAGCTGCTTTTTCTTGCTAATTTGCCCTAAACAAAACACATTTACTAGGGTGTTTCAAGAAAAGTTCTTACTATTTTCACTTCTGAGGTGATCTTTCTGAACTATTGGTTTACTTGCATTTTACACCTGGAATACAATTGCACTTTTAAAGAGGTGTTATGTAGGTGCTAACGAACACTAGTGTTATGAATAACACTGCTTGAATCTACCATTCAAGATACTCAGCACGTAGTACCAGTGATCATTTGACCAGACTGAGTTGGCCAAGTACTGGTAATAGAAATACTTCTGCAGGGAAGATAAATTCTGTTGCTCATTCCCCATGTTCAGTTGATGGCATTTTTGTTGCTAGTATTCATCCAAAATTTCTAGTGAATGGTATTCATTTTGGGAGAATCCTGAAGATGTTAGCAGGTAGTAGAAAGCAGGAAAAACTTGGTAATCACTGAGGTTAGGCTCATTTTATTGTCTTTTGTAATCTTTTAAAAACCTGAGGAAATGTACAGTTGTTTGTGGACTGGGTTAATCAGTTTAGGATTTGCAGTTAGGCTGCAGCTGCTAGGTGCTGCCTTCTGACCACAACCATGTGGACCCCCCTGTGTTAGAGATAACCAGTCATTTAACCTTCCCATTCTCCCATTCATTTTTCTATGCTTGTTTCTAGGAGTTTGACTTTAATAGGAAAGAAGTGTACCAGTTCTAAGGTTAGTTCACTTTACTTGGTCTGAAATTGAAAGATGGTTACTGTTTTACCATAGTAAACTTCTATAATTGTAAAAGTGTGCAAGAAAGTACTAGTTAATAGTCTTGGGTTGTGTCTAATGGTCCATCAATCACATTAAACTTGTTAAGTTAGTGCACATACTTAGTGTAGTTCTTATGTCACTCACTGAGCTTGGTTTCTCAAGCCAAGGATTACTGTCACTACTATCCTTCATATTTGCTCTGTTATTATTGGTATTGCATTAAGGAAAATGCTTTTGGTTAAACATCATAGTTAGTGTGCTGGCTTTCAGTATCTGACAAACCGAGTAAAAACTTTGCTGTGTTTAAGATGAGAAAAGTTACTTTATCACAAAGATTATCAATTTTGAGACTTTACATTCTTTGTAGATTGCTCTGAAAATAATGCCTGCTATTTATTTCCATGGAAACTACAACAGATACTAAGAGCACAAAAACAGTTTGATAGAGCAAATTCTCAGCTGCAAAACACTATTTTTCAACATAACTAAAGGTAGGTGGTGATTGTGCATTTTCATCAGTGAAGAACAAGAGGTTGCATGCTATGCTTACTAAAAAAAAACTACAGCAGTGGAGGTAACCCACTATTGCCACTACAAAAACACACCACCCACTGCCTCACTGTGCTCATGTCCACTGGTTGGTCTCCATAAATGTTCAGTAAGCATCAGTGAATGTCAATGGGTACCAATTTTTTCTGAATGAAGGGAATTCAGTGACACTCCTTTGCTCCATACCCACTTCCATGTCGGACACCATTTTGTCAGAGTGCATTCTGCTGCCATCTCACATGTCTCACAATGACAGCATGTAACAGAATGTTGGTAGGAAGGTTCCACCTCTATTGCTGTACCACCACTGTCTGCCTCTGACAATTGTGGGGCAACATAATAAAAGAGGAGGGATGACTTCTGGAGCAGCCCTTATATATCGTGCTCTAGGGTTGTAGTCCACTTCTGCACTCCTGACCTAATGAGTATTTTCCCTTTTTGGCTTCCATGAAAACCTATCACTGTTAATTCTCTCAGTATTTGAATTGAGAGCGCATGGGTCTGCTTGCTGTGGGTATTTCATAAAACGATTATCCACATAATAAACAAAGTATCTCTGTGGGCAGCAAAAATAACCTTATTTGAAGAGTAGGACAGTGTCTTTTATTCTGTTCTAACAGAATTGCATTGGGTCTTCGGATTGTTTTTGTAGTCATCAGTGTCCACATAGGAGAGAAAGGTTATAAATATTGCTGACTGCAGAAGCAGCTTTGTTCTGCACTTATGCTTTATGGGACCCCAAAAAAGTCAGTCAGTCATACCACGTATCTCCACTTTGACTGTGCATGTGTATATGAGAGCTGAGCTCGTGCTGCGTGCATCGTGCTTCTACTGGAACGTTAATAGGAACTATCATGTCTACTTTTGTCTGTTGTCACAAGATACACAGAAAACTAACTTCTATTTGTTATTACATCACTTTTAGTCATTACTAGCCAGTCAGATCAACAGTTCGTTAGGAAAGCAAAACAAAACCAGCTAATGGTTGTGTAAGTCTTGTTGCTTTGGAAAATCAAGGTTTAAGGTAATGTGCCTTCAGGTCCTGCAATGTTTGTGTAATATTTATTGGGGGAGGGAGAACAAATGGGTTAGTCCATATTTTAAGTAGGTAGTTTAGTTCAAGCCAGGCACATGACTTTTTATTTTAACTGGAAATAAACTGTGAGCAAGTATTTTGGAGTTTTTTGCTATATTTGAGTAGAGGAGGCTATTGCAAGGTAAAGTAGCACGTTCAAATGGAAATCACTGTGATGGTCTATTACCTGTTCCCCTTCTGAAATCCTTTAGAGCTGAGCCTTCCTGGCGTGTAGGTGTAAGCCCTTTTGTAATGGAATCCATAGGGGAAGCTGGGATGGAAGAGCTGTTCTAAACTATTTACAAATGTACTCAATGAGTGAATTAGCATTGTCAATTTAAAATGAGCTGAATCCTGCAGTTCCTTTAGATGTAGCATTACTAGCAACCTAAGCAGAGTGGACTTGGAGTTTGCTGCAGGATCTGCCTCAAATAGCTTTGTGTGTTTATAAAATGACTAATTCCAAGTAGAAATCAAACTGTTTATTAAAGCATTCTTTAACTATAGGGGTTTCTCAGTTGTTTTGCATCAAAAACCAGAACTCTGAATGCAGAGTTTGAGGTAGTGTATCTTGCAGTCCTCCAGAATTGCTTGTTTGTGTAGGCTTTGCTGAGCCATGTTGTTCAGAGCAGGAATCCCTTGCACTGTGCCCCTTCTGACAGTCAGTATCTCAGTGGTACTCAGCTTAGGTTCCTGTTCCAGTTCTGCAACTCCTGCCCATGATTAATGCTTCTTGGTACTGTAAATATCATGCGTGGTTAAACAGATGTAACTTATGGCTGTGTTAGGGCCCTTACGTCAGCACAAAAGTGTAAGTGTGCTGCTGTATACACAGCTTTCATGACATGGCTTCCCCAGTTTAACCACATCATCCTCACAAGTGAGAGGCTGTGATTGTATAACCGTATGAGCTTGTGCCAGCATAGCTGTGTCAGTTGCACCTTTGCCTGCCTGTGACTGACACAACTGTTTTGTCAGAAATAGTTGAGACAGCCACTGGAGCTGAAGTTTCAAAATGCTTTTAGGCTGTCCTAAGGCAGTGCCAAGAAGCAATGTCACGTGCCTCCTGTAGCCTTGTCGCTTCCTACTTTTATGCTCCCCCTCCTAGTCTCAGTTTGCAGTGAATCAAATAAGGGAGTTGAGTTGAAATGAATGAACATTCTTAGTAAGATACTTCTAACCCAGATGCTTGCTGTGCAGCTCTGTGAGCACTTGCATGGAGTCCTGCTGCCTTCTTCGTGGAGCTCTAGCAGGAAGAGAGTAGAACCTTGGCAGCTGTTTGGCTGGTCTAAGCCTCTGAGACTGGGGGTAAAGTGGTGTTTTAACTGTCACTTAGCAAGAACATAGCAAGAACTGGTATTTAGATGCTTTAAAGAAAGCTTTACTAAAATGTATCGTTTTGCAGAGTCTAGTCCAGCTCTTGTGAGATGAAGATGTTTTTCATACTTGAGATGTTTTGTTTTCTTGCAGAAGAAAATCCTGCTGGGTTTGTCATTGTATCTGAATATGTGTAGAAATACAGAATTTTAAAGTTGATGTAGGTTTAATCTCTGGTTAAATACGTTAACTGGAATTTGAGATGAATTTATGTTAATGATCAATGAAAATGCCTGTGTATGCCTTGCCAGTACTACAGGAGTATCCGAGGGTACTCATTTGTATCTCCTTAGATACATTCAAATATGTTACATATTGGTTACATGGTATATTAGTAAACAAAGGAAGTTTTTCCATTAGAAGACAAAGCTAACCTGATTTTATTTTTTTCTTTGTAAAATGAGCAACTAGAAAATACAGGTGAAACTTAGATGAGATGGAATGTGCAGTGTGGAAGAACTTCAATACTGAAAGCTATAGTAGGGCCAAAGAATGTAAGAGTGTTTTAAGAAAATGCATTTCTTTGTATTGATCGTTTCTTATCTGGGAAAACTGCTCTTTAATGTATTTTAGACAGACTTGCTTCCTCTCTGCCCCACCCCGCCCCAAACACTTGATGAGCATTGCCTAGAAGGTCAGCAAGAGCTCTCCCCATGAATGTGATGTACTCATCTCAACTGATTGTGCAGTACAGATAATTCATAGCCATGACTGACAGTTGTGACACTTTTGCTTCTCTTAACAAGCTTCAGGTTTTTTAGGGCTCAGGAGAAGTTCTCCTTTCCAGCTTTTAAGCAGGAGTGAGTCTGAAGAAATACTTCCAAGCTATTGAGCTATTACAGCTCTTCAGAGTTTGTGACGGTGGTGGTGGTGGGGGGACATTCTTGCATGGAACTGAATGTTTTTTTTGCAGTTGAATTTGCTATTTTGCTGCAGTGCCTTGCACTTCTGGTTTGCTTTCTAGCTAAGTGGTATGTCCTACCTTTTTACTGTTCTCCATTTCTGGCATAAGAGTGAGCTACCTGAATGCAGTGTGTTTCCTGAGCTGCTCTGGTGAGGTGAAGAAGAGGGAAGGCCAGGGAGCTGGAGGAAAGGAGGTGAATGTGATTATAATAATGCATATGGAGTCTAACCAGTTGGTCTGAAAAGAGAAGATTAGAGCACTACTTTGATGCAGGGAATGCATTTAAAAATAAAAAAAAACTCTATTCCTAATCTTCCTAGACTATTGAAAAAAGCAAGGTGGGAATGATACTGTGCCTTGCATATTCTGCTTTAACCCTCCTTTTTCTCGTTTATCAGCCTTGATCAAAATCATTTTAAAGTAGGATGGTAGAGCATTAGTTCTTGTAGATTCCTTGAATAAGGTTTTGGTTTTCTTGACGAGGAATATTAGTAGGAATTGTTACAAAACTTCTCTGGAACTATGGAAGTAAATGCTGCTAGTGATGACATGGCTCAGATATTTCAGAAGTTGTTAGCCCAGTGATTTAGTTACCATATTGCTACTGAATCAACAGGAGGTTGCTATTCTAGGCTTGGCATAGAAGAGTAATGAGGTCTTTGTAGGAGAAGTGCTTCAGGGAAAATCAGCTTGTGCTGTGTGATCACAGGTTGGATCATGTGTTGTGCAATGAGGGCTGTTGGTGTTGGTGAGGCATGCTTCTGGAGTGTGTAACAGTGCTGTGGTGGCAGCTTCATAGAGGCAGCCCCAATGGCTGCGTGGGAGGCCGGGGATTTCTTCTGTTAAAGCTGCAAAGATGAAGTGCTTTTACCTGTATGATCCTCATTAAGAGGAAGTGTTATAGGAAAACACCCCAGATTTGATGAGGTGAACAATCAGTGTGGTTAAATGTTGACCATTTCTCTGGGGATGTGGACAACAACAAGAGTTGGCAAAGCAAACTGAGCTGTGCCTTGCAAAGTCTATCAGCACAGTAGAAAGGGATCCTTCAGCTACATAAATAAGTCCTTTTGCTATATGGAAGCATGATGGAAATTAGGTATGATCCTCAAAATAAATAAATCCTTTCACTGAGACAGTGTGAGGCAGCCTGCTGTTCTTCAAGGTTGTGCACGAAGTACAGAGCCCATCATCTCCTGGGGGCACTGGGCTTGCTGCTTTGTGAAGGAACTGGTCCTGGTGTTAGCAGTAGTGGGTGTGTGCTTGTTTCCACCAAAGCTCAAGTTAAGAGGGAATTGCTGTGAAAAGCTGCTAGCATGATATTAATGAACATGGAAAATGAAGGTGGGTATCCAAGCTGCTACATCAACACGGAGGGCCTTGGGGAAAACTCCGAGGTAAAAATGCTGAGTGGAAAATAAAGTAAGTTATAGCATAAGTTAACTGTAGGTACTGCCATTGGTTTTCTGGGCAGGAAGCAAAGGTTTGAAAGGTTCTTTGAAAGAAAATTCTCTGGTCAGACAACTTCTCTGAAGAGTAGGAAAAATGAAAATCAATCTTAAATCTGTTCAGATGTAAGGAATATAATTTCATCGGTTCTATTAATAGCTTCCTTCCCTTCTCTGATGTATTTTCCAAGGTCGTGAAAGATGATGCAACACCTGATGCTAAATTTAAAATAAAAGAAGCCAATTAGTTGATACCTTTAAACAAGACATTAATAATTAAATACTGACTTTCAATTTTGGATGTCCATGGTGTGGTCTTAAATTTGTTATGTGGTTGAATGAGTTCTTTGAAACCCTCTGCTTGGCTGTGTGGTCACAGAATGTGCCTCCCTTCTGTGGGTTGAGGGCTTTTTACTCAAATTCTAAAGGCAAGTGTGTGTAACCAGAAGTGGGGGGGGAGGGGATGTCCCAAATCACTGGATTAATTTAGTGGAACTTCCATTTGGTATTCTTTACATGGTGAAACTATTATTTAAACTTTTTTTTTCCCCTTTATATCTGTAAACATCTCTGGTCTGAAAGGCACATCTCTTTTGGTGGGTGGCACTGAATCTATAGACCTTTTATGGGAAGGAAATAGGTAGTTAATCTTCTAGTGGTTGTTCAGTGAATTCTGCATCGTTAACACTTCACGTCATTGGTAGATCTGAGAACCAGCTGATGGCAACCATCATCTTCACATTCTAATGATCTGGGAAGAAGGTACAAAATTTGTGAAGAAAATAATGTGCAAGTCAGGAAATCCCCGTTGCATTCAGTGAGTGCTGCATACACACCAGCAGAATGGGCAAACCTTTAATAACTTCCAAAAATGTCACGGTGTTTCTAAAAGGGAATTTTGCTTTGCCTTGTTAAAAAACCTTACTGTCTGAAAGGTCTGTATGAATGTCATTAATACTGCTCTTTGGACTTGGGAGGTGAATTGAGTGGAATATACGGCTCTGGCTAAGCATCAGGATGGTTTCTGGAAAGCATGTTTTCTCTGTATGAAAATAGTGTTTTTATTTTGCAGGCATGGGTGTGAAAATGCTGAGGCGGTGACAATGAAATTCAAGTGTATAAATAAATAGTACCTTATGCCTAAATATTAAAGATAAACATGATCTTTAGACTCCAGTGTTCTGTTTAGATCATCATCTTGTTCAAAAATAGTGAGCACGCCACATGGGGATGTCTGTCTTGTTCCAGTGAACGTGACAATGATATCTATTATTATTCTAGTAGCTCTAAACCAGAAAAAAAGACAGCATGTATTTCAGCCAATGCAGTTTTAGCTAGTTTAACAGATCGATCAGTATTTAAATGTAACTAATTAAAAAAAAAAAAAACTTCAGATATGCTGAGTTGCTTTGCTTATTTTAGTGATAATATAAAGAAAATTAATGATGCTGCTAATGCTTTACAGATTATTTTTATTGGAGGAGGACTCCAGCTGGAAGATGCGCTTTAGGTCACCATATTAAAAAAATTAAAGCAATTCTAAAATATGAAGTATATTTGTGGGGAAATCTATGTTGAATGCTTACTTACGATTCTTTTTCTCTGTTTGTTTTCAAGACGAGCAAAAATCAAATTAAAGTAGATCTTGTAGATGAGAATTTTACAGAATTGAGAGGAGAAATAGCAGGACCTCCGGATACACCGTATGAAGGCAAGTAAAGTTTTTGTGTATACAGTCGCTGTATGCTTCATGTGTCTTAAGATGCTTTGTTTGTGAAATTAAATAACACAAAAATTAAGAGCTACATGTTTTAAAATGTTTATTTTTTTAAATAGAAAGTTTTTTTAAGCAGTTTAACACGTGTTGCCTGGTGCACCTGTTCTGCAGCAGGACAGGCTGTCCAATATCAAATGTACAGGTATAAGCTGTGCAGTACAATTGATACAATGCTGGCTTTATTTAGCATTAATGATTTTAGACATCTTAGCCACGTAGCATCAAGAATCTAGGTTTTAGTCTGTTATAACTTCACATGCATTTCTGTGGTCAAATGTGGTCATTCAAAAACGTACTGTTACTCTGTCTGAAGAGAATGCCATTGCAAGTTAAATTTGGGATTAATTTATACTGGAGTGGGGGACTCTATTGGACAATGTGTCTGTGGCTGTTTTCAAACACTACCTTAGTGACTTTTTAGTGTGGTAAAGCTGATAGGAGTAACCACACACTTCAAGTAATCACCAATTTCTTCAGTCTGGAAAAAGGGAAGTAATTAAATACATACTAAAAAACAAACAAACCAACCCTAGGAGCTAATAGAGCACACGTGATTAAAGATGCCAAATAACTCAGTAGTGCTTACAACTGCGGACACTTTTATAAGTGTATGATAAATGTGAAGCTGATAGAAATGCTTTCTGTTAAAATTCCTTGATGAAAAATGATGATGGTTTTTAAAAAGCTTTTTAGTTACCTCTAAATGGTGTATTAGCAAAAATTCTTCATTTGAATTTTTAGCTAAACTTCCAGTAAACAAAAATGTCTCAAGGACTGTTGCAGACAGATTGTTTTGATGAAAACTTAATCATTTTTCCAAGTTTTCAGTTGCTCTAGTTTTCCATGCCTCAGGGCCAAGATTGGGATCTGAGTATTGTTCAGATATGTGCTGTTTATCAGTGGTCTGAAAGATAAATTCTTATCAATGGGAAAATGCCCGAAAGCTGTGTTGTAGGTACAGGTGTACATGCACTCAGCGCTGGTAGCTACTGCTGGAAATCTGATTGTCACAGTGTCAGGGAGAAGCTCCCTTGGAGCTGCTTCTCATGACTAACAGCTGATGGTGCAGTAGCACAGAGTAAGGGAGGTCTCTCCAGCACTCCCCCAGCTGGGACCCAGTGAAAGAGGAGGAAACAAACCAATGAAGGGTGGAGGATATTGGTGGAGGTTAAGGTGCCTAAAGCTGAGGAGAAAAGAAATGAATCTGAAGGGAGGGAGCAGGAAGGTGGAAGTATCTTGTCTGTAAAGGTAGGGAATATTCCCCTCCAGAACCCCAGACCCAGAGTTTCTCTGTCAAGCAGATAACAACGGTTCTCCCGTGTCTTCATGCCTTCCTGTCATCAGTCACCAGTGTTTAGCTGACAGAAGATAATAGTTGCAAAGATTTCTTCAGGTTATAACATGCTTCAATTTGAAAGAACTATACTACAGACATGAATGCACTATCCTGGTAAACCTACTTGTAAGTTGATACTTCTGCATAGTTGAGTAACTCTTTTGAAAATATAGTCGGTGCTGTAAAACCAGTCTTACTTATAAGGTGCTAAAGTTGCAAGTATTTGGATACTAGGAAATATCTCAGTTATTTCTGTTTGGAAAATGGTTTGAGAGCTGTTACAATGAGAGATGTATCGGTATGTCACAAAACTTAGGAACTTTACATCAGTTCATGAGGAGGCTAAAAAAGATTTTAATGCGCGTCTGCAGAACTGGATTCTGTGTTATGCTGGATAATTCCAGCTGGATCAAAATTTCAAAAATGGAGCTCTGGGTTCATACATTCAGTGTGTCTAGCTAATGAAAACTGGCATTGTGTTTAGTGCTAAATTTCTGATGGGAAGTGCAGGCATAGTTGCATATATGCTAATGAGTACATTTAATGATGTGGATGAAAGGATATACTAGATGTCCCGTTTTGAGGAGAAGTAGGGCAGAACTACTACGTACACAGATTGTGGCAGGAAGATAATATGGCCACACGTTTACTTGAATCTGCAAGGTAAATACACCAAGAGGCAAAATTAAAGTTTCCATCAGCCCAAATTCTGGCATTTCCTGATGTTTAAGTTCTTAAAATGCTAATATTTATGTAATATAGTTTTATGCATTTATTCTCTGATGTAGTTACAGGTGGCTTGCCAGCATGTGTAATTTATATTTTATGACTAAAGCGGAAATGCATGCTGCATAATTACTGACTGATTTCAGTCATCTACAGTCTGAACAACAATACAACACATACTTCATAGGGAGAGGCTAACTGACGTGGCTGTTCAAGCCAGACCCTTCCCTGACACAGAAGGGAGTTTTTAGGGCTGTTGTGAAGTAAAAAAAAAACAATACTTATAACTGATCTCAGCTGATGAGGTATCTGAAAACAAACTGCTGCTACAGAGTTCTTTTGTAGGCCTTATTAGGACATTAATTGGTCTCAGGATGACTGAGAGGAGGAATGCAATCTATTCTTGACAAATGTACAGCTTTTGTTTTTCTGCAAGTGTTGTCAACTCATACTGATCAATTTTCAGAATATTATGGGACACAACTGCCACTGAACCACTGCGGCTTTCCACTTCAGAACACTCATTTGAGGAGAGGACCTTTAAAAGTCTGTTAGCAGCTGCTGTTTTACTTGAATTCAAGAACTTGTCAATAGTTTTTACACGCTGTGTAATAAAGATACTAATTTCGAGCCAGGTTTGCATATGAACCACAGTTAGTGAAGGAATGTCTGACTGTAAATTCCATAAGAAAGGTTATTAAAAAACTCAGTCTAATTCTATCAAGAGATGTACTTTCCAAAAAGAGTGCAGAAGGAATTCCTTTCATTAGCAGTTAATTTGATCTCATGTATTAAATGCTGGGAAAAGATCATACAAATGCATACTCCTTTCTTCTAAAAAATAAAGAAAACAGCAGAAATCTTGGCATTTTAAACCTAGTGTTGAGGAAATGAAGTTAACAACTGTCCAGACTTGTTTATTCTGTCTTCAAATTCATGGATTTAACTGTAAACTTCAGTGCACGACAACTGTGCTTAATAAGTAACATTGCCAGCTTACTGATCCCTGCCATTTTAAAATCTTTTGGAGTTGTACATCCCAGCTGGAAAAATCTGGCAGCCAAGCAGTCCATTGTGGAGAAAGCTGTGTTAGACTGTCTTTTACAGGCACCGTCTTAATGGCATGCAAAGAAACGGTTATATCCAGGGCTAGGATTTCTTATATTGTGTTACAAAATGGTGTGGCCATGAAGTCATACAGGGACTAATGAATTTTAGTAAACAGTGCGATTCTGTTTCTTGAAAAAATTGCTGCTCATTCAAAGAGAAGAAAAAGTGAGCTTAAGTGTCTGTAGTTGATGTAAGTGTTAAGTGTCCTCAAAAATAACTTGCCCATGCTATCCTGCAAGCAAAGGCAAGCAGTCAGTTCAGAAACAATGGTAATTTGGGGCTTATTATCCCTTGTATATTTTCTGCTGAATCTTTTGGAATTACTATAGAATTAATAAAGGGAACTGCATTTGTAGTAGGCTCAGTAAAATATCAGCTCTGTAAAATATCAGCAGATACTAAACCATAGCCAGTTTCAAGTGTACAGTATTATACTGTATTGTATTTAAAACAGTGAGATGTTGGTACCTTCCAATGTGTATTTTTGGCACAGATAAAAAGATGCCATGGATTTGAACTGTTCAAAGTGTTCCTTTAAGTGTGTTTGTTTTTTTTTTGGATGTAGACATACATCGAGGGTGTTTGAGATTTTTGTATAGGGCTGTAGATAACAACTTAGGAATTTAAAAAAAAATAAAAAAGTATATTTAATGAGAGGAAAGGTTTCTTTCAGAAACTACAGTGGTAGAATGAGTGGGAAAATTAGCAAGTGAGGAGCAATGTTTTCAGTTTCTATAAAAGCCAAGTGTCTAAATTGGTGTGTGTGTCTTGCTATACTCTGTTCTTTTCATCGTTAAAATGATGCCTCTGCTTCCTGGCAAGTAAGCATGAGTAGGCAGAGATGGTTTGAGGTGGAAATCTTGAATGTTTAGATAATGATATAGTAACAAGCAGATGAAAACAAAATATGTTTAGAGAAGGGAGTAGAGTTCCAGATTCGTGCTGTCCTTTATTACATGCTGTAATTCTACAAACAGTATTAATAGTCCTAGTATTTGGAAATACTAAATTGCAGTGGAATTGTAAATGCTATCTTCAGGCAGTGATGTAGAACATAATGGGAACAGCATTGGATCCTCCTTTTTTTCCAAAGTATGGCAGCTTAGATGGTATTATTGAATGTTCTCAGGTCTGGAAAGCTTAAGTGAAACTAATTTCAACAATGGGGAGTGGGCAGGAAATCTGATTGGTAGATAATGGGTGTCAGAAAAGAGTCAAAATAACGTAACATTCCACATTCACCCTGCTCACTCCTGTGGCCTTTTGCTTCATTTGATGTCTGTTTTGGGGTACTGTATTTTAGTATATTTTGCTTACACAGAATAGAGAAATTATAATTTTGGAAATAACTACAGGAGAATGTACACAGAAACGTACTTAAGGAATATAGATTCTGATTTGCATAAGCTGATATGACTTTATTAGATGTCACCAACATTTCATTTACGTATAAAGTATATGAAATCTACAAGTACCTTCTAGGTAATGCCTACTGGTAAGTTTAAATTGCTGGAAAACGTGAGCCTTTAGAAGCCTGAGTTTTGCTGACGTAAGATTAAGCTTAATTAATATTCAGTTTTAACTTCTTTTTGTTTTTGTTTTCTGAAGGTGGAAGATATCAACTAGAGATAAAAATTCCAGAAACATATCCATTTAATCCTCCTAAGGTAAGATCAACATTTTTTTGTAAAATAATTTGTTATTTTTGATCATTCTTAGTTATTTGCTTATGTACCCGTTTGCTTTGCAGTACCCATCTTCCTTTTTTTGATTCTGCTCTAGACTGGAACTGCCTTTTCAAGGTAGAAATCATGCAGGATGTGTAACTGTATCCAATCAGAAATCCACTGATTATTCTTCAGAGTACAAATTGATAAATTCTGGGCAGTGGTTTATTGACCCTCCTTGTAATTTCTTTTTGGCAAGATGCAGTTTTCGGATAGCTTCACTTGATGTAGAGGATATTGATTTCTGCCTGCCGCACCTTGGAATTGCTGAAGAAATGCTGTAATAGATAATTGTTAGTTCTTTTAATTCTTTAAATCCCATATACTATATTTGGTAAAGTCTTAGGTTTAACCTTCCAAGTTTTCTGTTAATAATTAAATACGGCTAGAGCTGCAGTTATTTTATGACCTAAGGACCAATAGAAATAGTAGGGTTTTACTGCAGTTTTTCTGAAGGAGTGCATAAAACATGTGCACAAGCATGGAAGAAGTGAAAAGTGTGTTAAATTTACTTGTATGCTTCTGCAGCTTGCTGCCCTTCACTTTTACCACATCTTTTATGTCTCCCTGGTATTTTCAATTTGTGACCGCTTCCATCTCAAATAGTGCTCAGAATAGTGTTTACTCCAGCTGTGTGCAGCTGCGGTTATATATTCCTGTAGTCTTGTTTGGTCCCTTCTTCAGTGGCTTAAGATAAGCTAGCAGACTCCAGCATTGTCTTACAGCTGTCTCACAGCTTCTTGACTGGCTTTCTGTTTAAGTCTGAAAGATGTTTTTGGCTAAGAATGTGTCTCGAGTTGTGATTATTTTCACCCTAGTATGTAATAATGGGAAGGGACTGGGAAAGAGGAGGAGGGGAGCAGTGTCAGTAGTAGCACTTAGCTCTTGTCCTTTGAGTGACTTCCTTGGGTTTGGAGTGAAAGACAGTAATTTCTTGTTACTGAAACGTCTGTTGGTTTCAGTTCTTTCATCTGCATGTGTTCCGGTGGGAGCTAAAAATAAGAAGAGCTGAAACCAGTCGTAGGTCCTGAAAGATAAGTCTATGGACCATGGTTTAATTGCTGCTTCAGGGCTTGATGCTCATTTCTAAAGCTTATAGATAGCTGTTAGAAACTCAGTGCACTGTAGCACAGTACTGCTTATTCTGGAGTAGGTGGTCTTGAATTGGAGGCCTTTTGGCTTATATCTAGCCCCACCTTTCATCTGAAAGATTTCTTTATCTTGTTCAGAATGTGGTTGACAGCCATTGTTAGCTTGCATTCTCTGTGAGAAAATACTCAATATTTACATGTTGCCTTCTGGTGGTTTTTTGTGTTTTATATTTACAGAGTTGAGCTAGTTAAAAAGAGGCTCAGCAGATGTGGGCTCTTAGATTCTGTCCTGGAAAGCAGAACTGTTATGGTCTCATCTATTCATACACTGATTGTTTTGATTTTATTGTAGTTCTGTATGTAGTGTTTTGCTGTTGTACTTGGCCAGTAATGTGTTGGCTGCACTGACTTGCTTGCAGATCAGGGGCAAGAGTTGAGAGTGAGTCTTTGCTGTTCATGAAATGATTGGCAAGAGTTTGAGTGGGGAGATGGAGATGAGAAACAGTGAAACAGGTCAAAGTCATTATAAGGCAGTTAAAAGCAACTGAAGAGGTTTGAAGAAAATTCAGTGGGCATCCATGGGTTTGCATGCCTTCCTTTCAGAGGACAGTTTATATAGGAAAATGCTGATTCTAACTTTCTCAGCATCTTTCAAAAAATCACTTTATGTATGCTTCAGGAGAGTGAATACACTTTAGTGTTAAAACATGGACGTGATCGATGAACAAGTGCTGGGACCAGGTCTTCTCAACAGCAAAGAAAAAATTCTAATTTAGTTAGGTTTGGGTTTGTTGAAGGTCATCGTGCGAGTGGATAGTAGCAGTGGATGTTTGTGGAAGTATAGCATCCACCAAGGAAATGTTTTTGACGCTCTGGTAGCTACCAGGAATTCAGCTGAATAGTGAGATCCAATGCCTATGTCTGGGGTTCAGGGATCTGCCTTAACTGAGCAGACTTTCCAGCACTTAAGCTGACTTTTGGCAGTGCTGAAGATGTCTGCTTTTCACTATGTGCTTGTGTTTAAACACTGCTACTACTGGAGGATATTTCTGAGTGGCTTTGTGTGACGTGAGGATGTGCCCATGTGACAGTATTTGGGAAAACAGCTGGGGATGATTTTGGCATACTCAATGGAGCAGTAATCTGTTTCAGAATAAAACAAGGTTGTATGTAACAAATGGACTTGCAAACGTGAGAAAAGGAAAAGGTCATATCGTAGTCTTAGCTCTGTTTTTTGTTTGATCTTTCCTAAATCAGTGTTACTTCACAATATTAGAAATGGTACATTTTAAGTATGTTTAATTCATGTACTGCATGTAATAACCATTGCATTTTAAAATTTTCTTGTATTTTAGGTGCGGTTTATCACCAAAATATGGCATCCTAATATTAGCTCAGTTACTGGGGCCATTTGTTTGGATATTCTGAAAGATCAATGGTAAGATTCCATATAGGCTTAAATGTGCAAAAATCAAGTGTACTGGTGTCCTAGATGGAAAGCAGCAGCTCGTGTTGCTTTTCAATTTGTAATTTCATATATTCTTAAAGCATAAAGTATTTCAGTACAGTATTTTATAATGAAATGGCTGGAAAGTAACTGTGGAAAGTATTGAGTAGTTATTAACTGATGAATGAGCTTTTTCACAGATCAGTGTGTACGTTTCATTGCTGATGTTTTTTAGTTCTTCTCCAGTAACAAGTACTGCCTTTTGTCTTCTGAGCTTCTGAGCACCTCAGCCTCCTGAGATGAAAGCAGAAAAAAAAAGTACTTCATTTTGATTTTTGGCTTGCACTTCCAAATTCTGAGAGAGTTAAAACAATGTGTGGAGCTGGGAGTCTGGGAGTATGAAAAGTAACAGGCGGACAATAGGAAAGGGAGAAGAGACTGCCATACTGGTTCCATCTCAGTTATGATTGATAATTCTTATGATTTGAACTTCTAAACTTTAGCTGCTGGTCAGTTGCTGACTGATTATTTGTTACTGTTGTGTTATTTAAAATGTTTTAATAGCCCAAACACTTGGAATAAATCTGTCCAAACAGTAAGAGATGAACTCACTGTATACCTTTTTCCCCAAGTGATAAAATCTTCAAGCAGTATAAAATGTGTGCATCGATTGTATCGTTGTTCTGATATCCAGTGAAAGAAAAGAAAGATGAATTTCACTCTTACACGTCTGTCCCAAAGAAATGAGACTGTAATTCCCAGCTTGATAATATCACTGTCTAATTCACATAAGCTTCAAATGCTTGTAACTTCCCAAGCTTCATCAAGACTAGTATTGGCCAAGCAGGTGTCAGCAGGGTTTGGAAGAGAAACTCTAGAGCAGAAAGTTTGAGTTGAGGTCTTGCAGCTGACGCATGGATGTATACTTTTATTTTTACATGATGAGAAGTTCTGCGCGTGTGGCAGAGTGTGGTATAAATTAGCAAAATGAATTGTAGGAAGCATACGTAATTATTACTTGTCTTCATTTTTTGGAACTGCTTGGTTTTTCCTACAATCTTGGAGCACTTCAGCGATATTTTAGGCAATGGAATCTTTCAGCATACATGATGCATTGTGCAACTTATATAGCTAAAGCAAGTGCACTTTTATGTCGGCACCATCCCCTATAGTTGTACTGGAGATTAATGGCTCTTCAGCTGTGCAAGTGCAGTTTTCTGAGAGATCATAAGGCAGATCAATGAAAAGGTGTTGGGCAGAGAGCTGGCAGGCTGATTTCTCTACTGGAGGTTTTTTTCTTTGGTAGGTTGGTTTTTGGCTTTGGCAAAATAACAGACTTTTTAACAGGGATCCTTTCATTGATTTGAACATAAGTCTCACTGGGAGAGCAGGTTTCTTTCATTTGAGACAAGGTTTACATAGTGAGTATGTGTGAAGTATTTATTTCTAGAAGCAAAGGTGGTTAACGGGACCTTCATTGCAGTGTCACTAATACTGTCCTCGGAAGAATTTATCCAAAACACTGAAGTTCAGAGTCTTGGTTTTTTTCCTTCCATCTTTTGCTACTCCTTTATCCCCTGTCTGGTTGCATTACTCACAGTACCTAGACTTGTGACGTCAAGTGTCTTCAAGGCTAAATCTTTCTGTACTGAAACTCCTGAACACTTTTCTGTTTGTTTTTCAAAAATGACATTTGCCATTTTCTTTTGAAAACTCTGAGAAAGAAGTCCTTAGCAGAGGTCTTCCTTATTTATTGTATTTTGAAATAAAACCAAAAGCCTATTAACAAATAAAAATAAAAAAAAGTTATCTTCATATTACTTTAATACGTTCATGAATTAGTGTTTCCTGTGAAGAGGGTGGGTGTTCTTGCCTTTGTATCAGCAGGCTGGGGCTCAGGAGACCACATTTGTGTTTCCATTCCTGGAACAGGTCTTCTGTTCTTTCAGCAACGCCTTGAAAAATTCTCACAATTCATTCTTATCCCAAAGCTACTGCTTTAGGAGTTGAGCACTTAATAGCTTTCAGGTGAGTTTCTGGCCTTGTCAGTTGCTGATGAAATTTTAAAACAAACAAATGGAAAAACAACAACAAGAAAAACGTAAAATATCAAAGCAATAGGCAACCATTAAGGCCGAAAGAAATAATGAACTGAAATTTGGAAAGGAAGGAGAGGAGATTTGACTTGTACTCTTGTAATCTTTGGAAGCTAGATCTTGCACAGATCTATTAATCTCCATCTGCCAATAAAGAGAATGTTTTTACCTTCTCATTTTACCTACTCATCAAGATGTATTCAAAATGGGGATATTTGAAGAAGATCTTGCCTTATGTGTATTTAAACTGTCTGGTACAAGGAGCACTGATATCATACCATTTTCATCAGTGTATTGCTGATAATGCAGTGATAATACTCATGTATGTGGTGAGTGCAAATACAACTATTATCATGTATTTGAACAGTTAAAACATCTCTCCCCTTCTCTCCCAACCCATGGTAACAGTTTTCTATTCTAATGAGCGTGGTTGAGATATTGTTATGTATATTGGCAGGAGCTTCTATCAGCTTGCAAAGTAATGCCTTTAGATGATTTAATGAGTTTAATGAAATTTTCTCCGCAGTATATGCTTGATGCTGATATTCTCTGCAGCTGTGGATTTTTGTATTTGTGTGTAAATACCAGTTATGCCAGTTTGTTTGCAAAACTGCTATTGTTTACCAGTAGAATTAAAATGCGGATATGATTTTATAGACAGAATACCATTTATGCTGGTCTGATCTAACTCTTTTGTGGTTTCACTTAACGTAGCTTGCATTTATCTTCCACACTAGTATTCTATCCCTGGATTTTATTCTTAAATATAAGTTGTATCCAAGACTTTCTACTGAAACCTGAGCGCTAAATTATTTGGAAGCTGTTTTACATGAGTCCCTTGAGCAGTGATTTTTCAGGCAGACATGCTGTGGTTGTGTACGTTGCTACAAAAAACTTTTAGCTGTTACGGTTTTGACAAGTGATATAAAAATGAATTATAAGAATATTTTTTGGTAGTGGCTGTACTGGAGCATTCAACCTTCAGTTTTAGTTGATAAGCAAAATCATTATAAGAGATAATATAACTTTAATAGGTACATAGCAACAGCCAACAAGCAATCATTTGGGTATCTAAATCTGCTGGAGTTTGCTCAGTTCGTTGGAGGGGACACTAAGCCTTTTCAGAGCTTTGAAAAAATAGGCAGAGAATATTAACACTGTTTGAAGGAACTCTGCAGTAAGCCTGCCATTTCCCTCTATCCCAATGTCGATGTCCATCCAGTCTTGTATTTCTCCTCTAAATAGTGACTGTACAACAAGCTTCCACTCAAAGGCCTCATTCATTTCTTCTCCCCGTCCAAATTCCGTAAACCCCTGGTACAAATTCTTTTCTCTAGGCTTAACAAGTTTAGTTATTCTACAAATTGAATAAATACTGCAGATTATTTAATAGTAATAATAATAAATGTTTCCAGTAGCCATGCCTGGTTGACAGACTGGAACGGCAATCTGCTGGCTGCAGCTGTTCCTGCTGTTCTGCTGGGTTGCCTCTCAGAGGTGGAGTACCAGAGAGACTGTTTTCAAAGAGGAATGTACAGAACATAAATAAAATCTTCCTTAATAGAAAAATTACTTAGCCTTTAAAGATGATGTGAGGGGGAGAGAGAGTGATTCGTAATCCTCTTAGGACTCTTTCAGCTCATCAAAAGGTAGGAGATTTCTTACCTCAGGCATGCTGAGCACAACTGGGTTGGCATGTCTTTCAATATTATCATTGTATTCATCCCCAACTAAGGCTGCGTATTTCTAATGGAAATGCCCCCAAGATGTTAAATAAAAAAAAGTGCACGTTTGCGTATCCATCAGCATCCAGGTTTTCCTTAGCAGTGCAGTTTCCCTGCAGTATCCTTGCGTGTTTACCAAGTGCCATGCTATGAGAAAGCCTACTTGGGGGATAGGAGTTGCAAGGTGGGGATTATAATTCTGAGTTCACATTTCCCACCTATTTTATAGATTCCAAGATAGCAGGCCTGCCTAGAGGCTTAGGAGCATTTTGGAATAGGGTCAAAGGTTATAGTGTAATTGAAGAGGTCCTGAAGTCCTGAGGTACAAAGCTAGTAGAAGACTGGGGTGCAAGAGGCTTACCTGCATCAGGTAACTGCCTGCTTTTTATTTATAAGCGGTAAGACTCAGGTGGATTTGTGTACCTGCTCTGAGCACTGTATTCCACGGAAGATGGTAACCATAGGAAAAACCCAGAGTAAATAACAGGAATGATGGCCTAAGCAAATATGACCTATGAAAGATTAGCTGTTTTAGCATGCCAATCAGCAAATGCAGTGAGGCATCAAAGTAGGTTTTCCGAGAAACTTGTGAGGCAAAGATATCAGACAAAAGTCTGTCAGGAGTGATAGAATGCTCTGCCTTTGGCAAAGAGGAGGGGAGGGAGTTAAAACTCAAACTTGCAGCTTCCATTGCTAAAAGGAATTGCTTGAACTTGATGATAGGTTGAGTTATAAATCCACACTTAGAAATGAGCTTCAGGTATAACAGGAGTTCAAAGTATTTTGTTCAGAATTGTATTCCTGAAAAATAGGCTGCTGTTGAACACTGGAAAATGTGGAAAACCTCTTTCTTTTGGAAGTTGGTTTTAAAGAAAATCCTCAACTTTTCTTGCAGCACGTTCTTGTCCAGCTTCTGGGGAGGTGATGCTGGGTGTGTGTTCTTGTTTGTTCTTTGCCACTCTCAGCCTGCTTTTCTTCAGAACTGATGATGACACTTGTTTCTGCTTTTTGCTAATGAGGAACAGGTCCCGCTGCTTTTTTCTGATGTTTGTGAATGTAATTCTGAGCAGTCATTTCTGTTCACTTTATTATCCCAGAAGTAGGCAATAGAAAGAAAAAAGATGGCTTTTTTTTTAAGGAAATTGGAAAATGAGAATCTATTTTTAGCTGTCCTTCCAATTTCTTCTGGGAATCTTAATTTGCTTCTGAAAAAATTAAACCTCATCTACATAGAAAATAAAAAGTCTTTTGACCTTTTGATCAGGAAAGCTAATTTATGTCCTAAAGGTAGGAAATATTGAGTATATGGTAGTTACAGTAAATGTCAGATTTTTTTTTACCTTTAACCACAAACCTGATTTTCCTTCCATTAAAAAAAGTGTGCGTGTATTTATATACTATTAAAAGCTAAAACTGTAGCTGGTTTTCTTTTATAACTTAAAAATATTTCTTCAGGTGCTTGTGTCAAATGAAGGCTGTCTTATGCATGAGATGAAGAAGCCATTTTGAGGAATGAAAGTAAATTCTAAATTACTTTAAAACCTTTTAACGTATGTAGCTAATCCAGTCATGTCTTCAATTTTGAGTGAGTTCTGAGAGTTGTCAGCCATCTGTACAAATGAAGTATTTATTTTTGTTATCCATTTTTGAAATTGGAGTGTCAGTTCAGGTCCCAAGATGTTTCATATCAGTCTACAAACAAGAGACGAGTCTGGAAAGTCAGAGCCAGCAGGAGCCATGGTGGGACTCGTGCTCTGTTTCTCCATGGCACCTCTTGTCCTTGGCAGTGCCCCTGCTGTGCTGTTCTTTCTGTTCCTAGAAGGTACTGTGTAAATGAAAATAAATTGCTTGTAAAAGCAGCATGTGTGGTCAGAACTCCATTCATGAGTCCTGTCTAGTCCAGTTTAAATAATGGTAGTATTTTCAAACACCTGAAGTAGAATGATTTGTGCAAGACAAAGTTTAGAACAGCTTTTTTTGGTGACAGTGTAATTACAGTGTCAGTTACAGTTGATAGTTCATGTCAAGTGTCTTTCCCCAAAACAAATAATCCTAGACAGTGTAATAAAACAACATAACTGAGAGGAAAGGACCTTGGGTTGACAGCATGTAGTGACTATGGTAGCTTCCAAAATTCCCTGCAAGAAGATGGAAGTTGTTACATCCATTTGAGCTCAAAAAGGTGAGAAAGTTTGGTGGTCCGTTGACACCTGGGTGCCAGAGAAGTCAATACAATGCATCAAGAGTCATTAAACATTAGCAGTTATCCTGTGGGTTGTGCCAGCAATGTATGTGTTGGGCAGATTAATTTCAAAATGGTCTCAGAGATGGCAGAGAAGAGGAAGATTGTAAGAGTAAAATAGCACAGGTGCATGTAATGCAAAAATACTTCAATTCTGCTATTCAGGGGTCTTTCTTCTGGTGTGTGTGATTTAGATATGGAAAAGCAAGATGGTTTGTATTCAGAGTTTACTGAGTTAGCTAGGATCTCTTCATGTAGCTGAGGCTGTGTTTCAGTAACTAGATGTTCTTATTGGATTAAGCATCCTTCTAGTTGATCCCCAGCTTTGTAATTTAAAGAAGCATTCAGCTAGGAAGCTGAAATACTTGATTTCTTAGAATACAGATCTTCTAGAAGTGTTAGGGCTTTTCAGTTTTTTGGGTTACATTTTAAAGAGTTAAGTGTACGAAGCTGAGTGCTTGAGGGGACTTGAAGCTGATGTAGCAGTTGGAATGAGACAGTGTGTGCTAATTAAAATCTCTATCACATGGGATGCTTCTTCTCGCTTGCATTTTGTTGTGGAACATTAGGCTGTGAAATCTCAGCAATTATCAAGTTGCTTTTTTAAGTTAACTTTCTAGGAAAAGTACTTAAGAATTTGACATAATTAGGGAACAATGCCTAATTGGACTAGTTAGCAACATGGGAGGAAAGCCTTACATGCATAAGGCTAGGAATATAGTACCCAAGTGTCACAGATGTACCTCTGACACCTTACCAGCATAGGTGCACTCTGCCGTACGTCAAGACAGTGTATCAATACTGGAAAATAGCCAAGCTTCTGAAATCTGACACTGGAAATACAAAAAGGAACAGACAGCAATTCTATTTGGACCAACGGATGAAATTCGTCTCTACCCATTCTAACAAAATCACTGCATTTACTTCCAGCCTTCTGGAAAAGGAGAAGCTACTTTCTGTTAATTGATGCTTGTGTTGATTGGTTATGCTTTTTTCACAATGTTCCTTTAGCATTTCATGTACTGTAACTGTGTAACTGTCTAACTCAAATCTAAGATGTTGCATTTTTCCAATTCCACTGCCTCAATACTAATAAAAGGTTGAAAGTTTTGTGTATTACCTTGAAGATCTGAGTCTGCTAAACTGCTCGGCACAGCGGGGTTCTGATGTGGTTGCCAACATGTGCCAGCTGGAATGGTAGATCAGAGATGGTGTTCATGATCAAAATCTATTGAAATTGTTCATTTGAAATGTTACAACTTTACAGATTAGTGTGCAAATAATGCACTATTTCATACCTCTTTTCTGAGTGATGATTGACTTTAGATTACATGCCTGGTTTTCCCTTTTAAAAGCGATTGAAGTCTCTTATTCTCGATAGACGTTGAGATGAAGGTAAATGATGAACTCTTAGGAGATGAATGGTTTAGACTCCAGAGCCACGTTGTCTTCAATAAGCATCTTTCAGAGAGGCAGTCAAATGCCTTTAGAGTACCATTATTTCTACGGAAATGTTTTCTTACACTGTCTGGAATTCTATCCCAGCTGAAACCGGGACGGCTGGTTAAAACAGTCAGTAGTGTATATATCATGTTGAAATGAGAGGAAGTTGGGAGAGTACCTTCAGTTGTATGCTTCTGTAATTGTCCAACCTTTTTTTGTTGTGGTAGTGATTCATTATGTAAATTGTTAACTTTGATGGGGGGGAAGAAATGTAAAGTGATGCAATGCAAAAAATGTGTAAAATTCCTTATCTGGTATAAGGATTTTAAAGATAGGTCACCGTTTCTCTATGTGCTATTTTGCTATAAAGAATGCCAGCAGAGGGAGCACACATTGGCTGACAGTTTGGTACACAGAGATTGAGCAAGGTGCTGTTACGGGTAGTAAGGAAGGACAGCACAAACTTCAAGCTAACTTCTTTTTTTGAGCAAGTGAAATGAATTCTGTTATGTGAGTAAGATCAATTGTGTAGGTCAAGGGTTCTTTTCCACGTACTTAAAGCATTGTTAATGACCAAGTCCCCATTTAAAAGCTCACTTCAATTAAACTGTTTTAATACCTCTATACTGTACCAGTTCAAGATTCTAACTTCTAGATTTAAAATATCTCTATATATTCTCGTATCTCTTGTTTTATGACAGTAGCAGCAGAGGTGTCTATAGGCGTGGGATTTGGTAAAGTCACTTTCAAATTCTAATTTCAGGGCAGCAGCAATGACTCTAAGAACAGTGTTGTTATCTCTGCAAGCATTGTTGGCTGCTGCAGAACCAGACGATCCACAAGACGCAGTAGTGGCAAACCAGGTAAGAGGCTCAGTTGACTGAATTGCTAACATTTCTGTAACCTTCATCAACTTGAACTGAGTTTGGAATCGTGGAATCAGTAAAGATTTTTCAACCATCTATTTGAAAATTGCTTTACAGTAGGTGTGAGTTACTACAGTATTTTGTTCTTTACTCTCAGGATTCCAAAGTAAGTAGCAGTTACTGTGCAGTGTGAAAAGATGTATTTTTTGTTGGTTCCTCATTTAGCTTGTAAGAAATGTCAGGAGATAACTATGCATGGTAAAATGAGTTCCAACATAACTTTCCTTTCAAACTTTCCTTCGAGGCTGCCTGGTATAGTGGTTGGTGACCCTGCACATAGCAGGGTTGAAACTCGATGATCATTGTGGTTCTTCTCAACCCAGACCTTTCTATGATTCTGTGAAAATCTAAGACTAATATAAACATTTGTTTTTATACTGAAACAAGTTATAACCTGTTTATTGGATTTGAATTGGCTTGTAGCTCCTCTTCTAGATTAGTATGAATACTGCTGAGTGTTGATTTGTTAAAAACAAAAATCTTAGGATTAAATGCTACAAGTCACTACTAATGAGACACGTTTAATCTAAAAGGAGCATTCTGTATTTTACCTTTGCAAGTACTTGGGTTAACTATTTTAGTCTGGTTGAATGTGTATTAATGGAATTCTAATGTAATCAGCAAGGTTTGTTGTTCTTCAGACAGTAGCAACAATTTATAAAAAATAATAGCTGGTGCTATTTAAAATGTTGATTGAAGATAAGAAAAATCTTTCCATGTCTTTAATCGTTTGACAGTTTTCAGCAAAATACCAAGTATGCATGTATTTTTCCTTTTTTCTTTGGGGGGAAAGGGGGGAGAAAGAGAAGGTTTTTCTTTGCATTTGACTGATAATAAGGATATATTTCAGTAACAAAAAAACTCAAGCAAGTAAAAAGTTCTTCCAGCATCAATCTCATCTATATCTCATGTAAGTCAGCACACTCCAGGAAAGGGTAAGAAGCATGTACTCCTTTCTCCTAAGTCTAGTCTATGTAGGATGATAGTTAATCAGTTTATCAAAGCTGTCTGGTTTTAGAGGGAAACGTGGAGAACAGAGGAAACCCATTTTGTCCGTTGGTGGAAAAGCTGTTTTACGTTTTCCTTTTTCACAAAGAACAAAAATAGAGCTTCCTATTCTGGCTGCTGAAAGTAGAATTCCAACAGTCTCATAAAAACACTTCAGCTGGAAATTGTTTTCTCTCAGATAGAAAGCTTCATGAAGCTTCCTGGACTGTGAATTGCAGTTTTCCAGGTGGCCTCTGGGGATGTGTCTGGTGGGACTGTGGCATGGCTGGTGCAGGGAAGATTGAGTTTCTCCCCTACAGATATCCATGTGAAGGGCCAATCTGCTGTGCCAGCAGGTTGGCCTTTAGTTGCACACATGTATGTAAGTAGAAGGTTGTTATAATTCCTCTGAGAGACGTGAAGGTTAACATCCAGTTCTTCCACATAGTGGTGCATGGTCTTTGTTTTTTCCAGGTCATTTGTCTTGTCCCATCCTGTTTTTCCCCTCTACTATCCCCCAAAATATTCTTGAAAACAAAATCTAATAAGGAATTATTTATCTTGCATGCTCATTCTTTGTTTTACTTTGCTAATTTACGTAATTATTTGTTAGATGAGGTACAAGGTAGTATTTTCCTACACGTGTTTCAGCTGAATCCCAGGCTGAACACAGTGTTCTGCTCCTGCTCAGATAATGGCAGTGTTTTCAGGTACCTGCCATCTTCAGGCACTGCCCGATGCCAAAACTACTGCATCATACTTGACTAGTTGCAGCTGGTTTTTAAGTACAGCAGCATAATTGGCTGTGATTCCCAATACAGAGACATCAGTAAGAAATTCTTGTGTGCTTCTCAATTCAGTGAGAAGCCAGATTATTTACAGATACCTAAGTAAAGGAGTTTTATTTATAGGAAACTGAAAGCTAGTTCTGAATAGAATGCAGTTATGCAAACATGACTTCAATCCTTTCCGCTTCAGCTTGTTGCTTATTAGATCTCTCAATGTTTTCAAATCCTTAAAAAAAAAAAAAAAAGTTTTCTTAAGACAGTGAAAAAATATAGTGTTTTGGGATGTTACTGTTGCTACCCTTACTGCTTCCTCACTTGTTTAGTCGTAAAGATTAAAAATGCATTAGAGACCACTGTTTATGTAAGAGTTATTTCTACCAGTAGATTATCTTCTCTATTTGTTTTAACACCATTAACAGTCAGTGACTATGTGGGGTTCTTTGTGGGGAGCAGAGTTAGCAGGAGGTATACACAGCTCAAATTGCTGTGCTGTAGGAAAGGTAAAATGAAATGTAAGAAGTACTGACTTGGTACTTTACAGGTATGATTGTTTAGATGTATGGATAAAATACCAGAATGGTAATTGGTTGTGTTTCTGTCCTTAAAATGACTCTAAAATTGTGCATTTTCCAGTATCTTGTCACATCATCTTGGTGTTAATATTTATTATATAGGTAAGGATGGGAAAACTTTTTCAGGAGGAATGATTAAGGAGAAAAAGTATTCTTTTAATAAAAGCAGTGTATGGTTATGGAGATTCAAAACTTGATTTTCTTTAGATGAAAGTTGCTGGCACAGGAAGCTATCATCTTGCTTTGTTGTATACAGTTCATGACAGATGACCCACTTTCCTGGCTTTTGAGTTCCTGGCACAGGCCAAAAGCTCTTACAATGATCATTCTGTTGTTTGCTGAAAAACCTGCTAGTGACAAGATCGGTGCAAAATAAAATTATGCAGTGTATTTAAATGTTATTGTCTGATTAACAATAGCTTGCAGAGTTGCAATTTCCTAGTTTCTTACACATTCACCTGTTTTTCCAGCCCTTTTTCATGGTAACGTGCTGCCCTTACATCCGTATTTTGAGCAGGAGGTTATGTAGTAAAAGTCAGTCCTCTCTGAAATGCAGAAGTCCTTGCAGTGTACAAAACCAGGCATCATTTCAGTGATGAGAGAAATACACAAAAGTTCAGCATGATGCATACATTCAGCAGTTGCTGACATGGGAGTAGCTCATGCTTTGCTGCACTGAAAGAAATGTTTGGTAGCTGTGCTAAATTCAGGTGCTGTACTCCTTCCTGGTCACTGCAGTCAAGAGCATTGTATTGAGAGAGCTAGTATTGGATTGTACGAGCACCTGTAGTGTGTCATTAACATAAAGGCAAACACATTAAATACTTGCATAGGCTTTAACTATATGTAATGCTCACCTCCAAGTATTGTTTCAAAAACTTGAGTTGGATCAGTGTGAAATAGGGTTGAAATAGTGTTGAAGATGTTACAGAGAGAATTATGGAATGGAACCTGCTGCATCATCGTACTCTTTGGTTGGACTGTTGAGTTGACTTAACTTCCCATTCTCCCCTCTCTTTCTTTTGTATAGTACAAACAAAATCCAGAAATGTTTAAACAGACAGCTCGACTTTGGGCACATGTGTATGCTGGAGCACCAGTTTCTAGTCCAGAATACACCAGAAAAATAGAAAATCTTTGTGCTATGGGCTTTGATAGGGTAAGTATATACATGAGGCTCCCTTCCAACCCAAGCTGTTCTATGATAAGTAACTTGAATGTTTTTCAGTAGGAGTGGGGCAAGCATATATGTGGCAACATAGGGAGCCATTCAGAAGTTGAAGTAAAACTCGCTATTTCTGTTCAATTTGGAGGTTCAATCATATGGTTTGGCTACAGTTGGAGTTCTGAGATGCTTTGTTATTAGTAAACGAATACGTTAGTACATCTGAGTTCTCTCACCCTTTTTGAAATAATCTTTCTGAAAATGATTAGTTAAGACTTGGGTGAAAAACTGACATAAACTGATAAATCTGCAAACATCTCATTTCATTTCTCAGTTGCAGGCTCACACACTGAAAATGTTACTGTTTACCTGTTCACCTTACTGTTTGTCTTCTCATTG
Source organism: Chrysolophus pictus (assembly GCA_037305975.1). NCBI lineage: Eukaryota > Metazoa > Chordata > Aves > Galliformes > Phasianidae > Chrysolophus > Chrysolophus pictus. The sequence continues at coordinate 22,100,177 of CM074579.1, forward strand.
CAGAATGCAGTAATAGTGGCCTTGTCTTCAAAATCATGGGATGTAGAGACTGCAACAGAATTACTCCTGAGTAACTGAACCATGTAGAGAGCTGCTTCGGTTGTCCAGCTTGCCCCTTCTGGAGGAGCATCACCATCTGTTATTTTTAGGATTCTATATAGATTCTCTTTTAAAACTGGCACTCTTGCCTGATGATGCTATCTAGGCACTATTGGAGACTGAAAAACCGCTCTGTAAATAAAGCTAATTAAACGTCTGTGTAAATTTAAAAAGGGGAAATACTTTAATTTTTTTCTTACTAAATATTGTAAAAATTCTTTGAGCTCAGCTAAAATAATGGGGGAAAAACAATGCCTACTTTCGTGTTTAGCAGTGTGACGAAAACTAGCAGGAACTTTCTTCAGGATTTTGATTTAGTAATTCAGAAAGCCACATTTTTGAGTGTTAGTCATCAAAATTGTTGGTGCCGCTCATCACAGCTATCTTACTGTTCTTAACATGGATCCTATGTGCCTGTGGATTGACCTATATTTGCATGCTTGTACTTAATAGACGTATTAGGTAGGGTCGCTGAAGAGAGCACCATTTAAATACTCGAGTGTTCTTGTACCTATTTTCCTGAAAGACTTTAAAAGATTTACCCAAAGTTCCAAATGGTGACCTGTTCAGAACCTTTTTCTTCGTAGCTTATTAATTGGGAAACCGGATTCTCTTCTCCCTTACGTCATACAGCTAAGAACCCTCCCTAGATTATTCTTCATTCTGTTGGTATTGTGTGCCATGTATGGTAGTCTAGGCTCGCCTATGAAGAACATATTTTGAATTATCAATGATTTTCATCCATCGTATTTTCTACACCTAGTAAGGGTTTAGTATGCCTTGATATAGCACAAGAATGGAGCTGGTTTTCTTTTCTTTTTTTTTGTCTTAAGTGGATGTAAAATGTTCTTCAATATATCTTGGATAATATGACTTCACTGGATTTGAAGGAGGAAAAAGCTAATTCTCTGGCATACTGAGAATTATATTTTCTTTTGAGTACTTGATATGATGCAATCAGCTGTTTTTGCAGCAGTTTTCTAGCTTTATTTTGGGCTTCAGTTTAAGGATTGCTTTCCAGGTACTTGAAAACTCATCTTGCTCGCATTTTTCTCTAGTTGACACATGGAGGCTGTGTTGGTGTTTTTACTGTACATACTTCAAATGCACATAGAAGTTTGTTCTCAATTTAGCTTTCTTTTGGATTGATGTTTCTGATAAACGAGAACTGAAACTTGGCTTGTACATACAGTCAGTCGTCTTATTCGTATTAAAATGACATTTCATCCTGAGTGCAAAAGCTTGAAAATTATTAGTTTTGCAACCTCAAACACTAGTACATCTATTTAAAGAGAGCTGTATTGTCTTTATGAATATGATGCTAACTTTTGAGAATATATCTGACAAGGAAGTTCAGAGAAATCCTGAGAATAGGGTGGGGATTGTCAGTGCTGTACCACGTAAGTCATTTTTCCACAACTGTTTCTTTTCCTGAAGAGTGTATTAGTGGGGGTGGGGTGGGGAGGTACGTCTGGTTGGGACCTTTCTTGGACTATGAAGTACAGGCTGAAATAGTTTCACTCTTTTTGTAGAGGTTTGTTTATAAGTTTACTAGATGAGATCAGGAACGCTGTACCTGATCAATGTCTGAAGCATAGTTGTGAAACAGAACCAGAAAATAGAGCTGTACAGACCTAACTCTTCGGGATGTGCTCTGAACTCTTATGTCCCATGTGTCCAAGCTTAAAATACTTTGTGGCACAGACAGTAAATACTTCTAACTCATATCAGTGCAATATTAAATGCATTTGCTTAGTCTTATACATACTGCTTTTTGAGGTGTAGTCAGTGATCACTTTTCTTGAATTTTCTTGAGTTAGTGTAAATCATTCTCGAAGATGCCAAAGGAAACAAATTGTTTTGTCTTTCTTTATATTTATTTATTTTTTTAAACAAGAAGCTGCTACTGTTCAGCTGGTTTGCTAGATGAGAACCAGGGACGGTAGGAAACTGGCAGAACGCCGCTAGTGTTAACCTCAAATTGCTGTGTTTTCTGTTGTACAGGGTAAGAACTTGATTACATCAACGCCTTTTCTGTTGTGTTGTTTTATCCTGGTGGTAATTATAAATTGCTGACTGCTTTCCCTTGCTTTTTGCTGCTATTCATCAAAAGAAGGAACTCTGAAATTGTTGTCAAGGGATATAAAACTTCTGTCATGGGCTTCTGCATGTGTCTTTGGATGAGATCGGTCTCCTAAGAGTGCCCACTGGAAGCACATGTCCAGAGATACCCAGATTTCCTGAACTGTGCGTAAATTAGGAAGATGGGGAGGGAAGAAGAGTGGAAGTGGTTTTGAGGTGGTCATGGTCACCACTGAAACAACACCCCGTTAAGTTCTGTTTCTCTTGTGAAGTTACCTCATTTTTATCTCCACAGAAGAATGCTTGTCTTCCCTTTCCCTTATGTGTAGGTGTTGGACGCTATTTTTGCCCTCCATCCCCACGTGCTTTACAGCAGAGATACCTTGATGCTAGCTTAGGTGCTGGCAGAGGGCAGCTTCTCAAGGCAGCTGGGAAGGAGAGATGACCAACATTAATGAGACATCAGTGGGCTGAAGTTCTTGAGTTCTCATGTTAGTCTTTTATAAGGAGTGTTTTTGTCTTTTCGATAGTTATCAGAGTTGAATATAGGAATAAGGTTGTACAAGGTTAGTTCAACTGCAGCTGAGCCCCAGGGAGTGTACTATCAGCATTCAGCTCTCTGAGTTTGTACAAAATGTAGTTCTGCTATCTGTGTGAGCATTGCCATATTCTGGGCCCTACACGTTTGTCAATGCAGAGCTGCCACACCGGTCACTGCATCAGGCTCGGGCCGCACATTTTCTGCTTGCTTAAAACAGGAATTTTTATGAACTATGGGGACAGCTGCTTGCTCACTACAAATAAATCTTGTATTGTCTTCCTTCAGTATTTAAGAAAACAGCTTGAAACAGTTATTCTGAAGTCCAGATGGCCCAGTTTTTCTAAACAAGGTGTTGCTAATGGAGCTTACAGATTACCAGAGCATCAGATTTTGCTGCTCAATGTTTTAACGTTCATCTGGCAAAGTGGTTGGTGGGGAACCAGCAGCTCCTATCTCATCCAATTCCTCAAAAAGCAAAGTGTAATTTTGCATAGAGATAAAGGAATGTCCCTTTGTGTTGCCAAAAGCCTCTGTTTTCCTGTGAGTGCCAAACTCTCTATTCTGGCCTCTACTCCCCCTTGCCAAACTCTCAGCTTTCTCATCGTGTCTGCAGAGTTGTGCTCCTGCTGTGACCAACTGGGATCTCTTGGACAAAGCTTAGTGATGGATCCTTCCAGAAAGTTTTAGCCTGTAGTGCTACTCCTGCGTGTTCCAAACTTCCCTTTTGCAGTAAAAAGCATGCCAAGCCAGCAGCGCCAGAACTGGGTGTGAGTGGGCAGCTTTCTGGTGAGGCTTGTGCCAGCTGGGCACTGCGCTGTGCCTGGCCCAGGACTTAGCTGTGGGGCTGGGTGCTAATGGACTAGGAATATTGTCTGTCTTCTCCTTTGAGATCAGAATAAAAGAAGAATTAAATAGGCAGGAAGGAATTTACCTGGTGATACCAAGCCTGTAGTGGGTGGTGTGGGTAACAAACATTCTAACTATGCAAATTTACGCTGTGAATCAGACTGGGTGCTTGAAAGCCTATTGAGTGCTGATTTAATGGGAGGGGGAAAATCAAACCTGAAACATAGTTTCAAGCAAGAGTTCTTGTTTACTGCATCTGTTAATGTGAAATGTTCAGTTTTCAGAGTGAGGGGAAGAAGCTTGACTGTGTGCATGTCCCTTGCTTCCTTTCTGAATACCAATAAAAGCTGGCTTAGGGTTGGAGGCTTGCCCAAAGGGGAGAAGGATAACCAATTAAACAGTGTTAGTTTGGTTTCATGTCTGCTTATAAGCAGCCTCAAGAAGGTCGGGTGTCCTGTCCTGCCCTATTTGTTGATGGCAGAAGTTGATCCAAAGCATCTGGAGGAGCGCAGCTGCTCACTTGTGCTGTGCTCTGTAGGACTTGATGAGCTGAGAAGCCCTTTCATCGTGCCATCCATTGCATCGTCCAGCTGCAGCAGGAAGCCAAGGTGCTCACTGAGTGCCTCGGGCTTTGCGTGGGGAGGCTGTGTAGGTGGTCTTGCTGTGAATTGTTCTCATTTTCGTCAGAGCCTTCTCCTATGGCTAGATGAAGGGGCAGCTGTTTCTTGCCTCTACTCATTCTCTGATCTATTCTGAAGCCATCAGTGACTGCACACAGCTCGCTCTTTGCTGGTGCTGCATCCTCGGCTGGTTTGGCCATAACCACATCAGCCCAGCTGTCCTCAACGCATTTTGCTTCTTGCTTGGTTATTCCAGCTGCAGTGCTCTGTAGTTAGCAACTCATCTTTTCAGATCTGCTCTCATTCAGCAAAATCTTAGAACCTGTTTGCACTGTACTGTGATGTTCCTTCTCTGCTGTTACCTGCTTTGTAGGCATCAAACTCTCTGTGGCGCTGACCCTTTCCTTGCTGGTGTCAGCTGGCAGATGTGACTCAACGGCTGAGGAAATGTACTGTGAAAATGCTGTACCTGCCCACTGCTGGTGCTGTGGGGTGGCTGGAGGAGGCTGCCCTTGTAACACTGATGTCAGCTGTGGAAGAACCCTGCTTTTCACTTTTCCATCTGAAATTTTGACTTTACTTAAAAAAAAACAACCAAACAAAAACCTTAAAACCCTAAAAAATATATTAAAAAGTCTGATAAAAGCTATAGTAGGAGGTGGGCTCCTGTGCATCAGCCTGCCTGTAATGGAGTGGGGGGGCTGGAATGCAGCATCAGTGTTTTTTGTCTTGAAAATAAAAACTACACAAACACTTTTGTACACAAATGATTTTTTAAATAAACACACGTTTGAAAAGATGTTGATTTTTTTTCACTGGGAATGCTTAATAAATGCATGTTTCCCTGAAAGCAGTTTTCATTTTATTTCTGGTAATTCAGGTGGTTCTCATGTTCCCCAGTGCACTGCCTCTGTGTCAGTAGTGAGAGCAGCTGGGCTCTGTCCTAATGCTCGTGGAAAAGGGTGAGGGAGAAATTGTGTAAATTTAATCTGTGTAGTGAAAGCGTGCATGATTTTGGCTAAGGCTGCCTCACAGAGCACACGTGGTGTCTCCTTTAGAAAAAGAAAAGCGGTGTAGGCTGTGTCTGAAGAAAGAGAGGAAGAAGCCTTTGTTTTCCACTGCTGCTGATCTTGTAGTTGAGCGTTTACAAGCACGGTACGTTGCATCAACTGCGGCACCTCGCTGCAGGGAGGTGATGGCTCTTGCTGAGCTCCCAGTTCTGTCCTGCAGCTGGGGGAGGGCTTGGGCGGAGGCTGTGGCTGTCGTCTGCCTGGGCTGTGCTGGTGGGTTTGGGTCAGTGGTTGCTGAATGGAATGCTGAAAGCTGCCTTCTGCTCAGTGGGAGCTGAGAGAGGATACTTGATGGAATACAGCCTGGAGCTGGGTTAGCAGGCTGTGCACTGCATGGTGTTGCTGTGCAGTGTGATGGTGTGACCATGAAGAGAGGCTTCAATCTGTGATCACAGCTGTGTTGTATGGTTCGGTCCTCCTGTATTCAACTTTGTGTTTCAGTAGCTGTAACACTGACAAATTTTAGCCCTCAGCTGGGTAACTCTGGTAATGCCTATGCAGCAAGTCCGGGATTTAAAATTGTTTTAAGGCCAGGTTTGAGGCTGGAGCACCCATGTCTGATATAATGTCAAATAAATTACAGTGTTTCACTTGGTAGCTGCTTTGTTGTGAAATACATGAGGTTTTTAGGTGGGTTTTGGCTAAGTGAAGAACAAATGCAGAGCAGCTGGAATTGTGAGGGAAAAATAAGAGCTATGGTGGTGGAGGGGGAGGAGTGGCTCAGTGCAATCCACTTACAGTGGGGCAGGAGGAGGATGATGCTGGTAAGCACCTCATTTGCCCTGCCCAGGTCCCTTCCTGCCTGCATTACTGCCAGAGCAGCTGTTCTCTTTGCTGCTGGGCTGGGAGAGGCATTACTGCAGTGTGTTAAATTTAATGAGCTGCAGGACTCCTGCTGAGCCTGCTGGAGAGGTTGGGGAGGCTCTGCAGCCATGGTACCCACCTGTGGGTACAGCCCTGTCTGCCTCAGGAACCTAACCCTACCCTAACCCAACCCCAGGTGGATCAGCCCCAGCAACAGCCCAACACAGAATTGCCAGTCGGGCTTGGAGGAGAATTTTGTTCTGGAAGAAGCCTAGAGCTGGTCAGCTCCATTTCACAGGGGTGAGAGCTCACGGTATGTATTTCTTTGTTAGCAAAGAAATAGCACTGGAAATCCCACCACTGCCATACTTCTTCCAGCCCCGAGGCTAAAGAGCAAACCTTGGGTGCGGAGCAGGGCACGAGCACTCCTAGTGGTGGCCAGTGCATCTTCAAGTTGTTGCAGGAAGGTGGAGTGGCTGAGATGCATCTTACCTTTGTCCAAAGTGATTTGAATGAGCCAAAGTTGTCAACTTCAATGGAATGAAGACGACTTGTTTATGGCTTTCACGATTAAAGGGACAAAGTGTGTGAAATGAAGTGTGTGTGTGAATGTTCCAGAGGCACATTACAGCTGGGCTGGGCCAGGGCTGCGCTCCTGCTTGTCATGCACACTGCCCTTTATAGCAGTCTCACACATTCAAGTTCCTAACTGGCCTGAGCCACATCAAAACCCAGGAGCAAACTGTCTGCAGGCCACACTTGTCAGAAGAGAGAGCTGTTTAGGAGCAGACATGTCCAAACAAAGTAAGTACTGACAGTTCACCAAGTCAGATGGCGCAGAGGTAGAAAAAGGCAAATGGCTCTTAAGAACAAACTGGGAAAGTTGTTTCTCAGACTGATCATTTGTCACTCTTCTCACCTGGAAACAGTCATGTGACTGTTCAGTAAGGAGAAACCCATAGTGCTGCACATAAGGAGGCACAGCAGCAGGACATGCTGGGGGCACCCAGCTGGAAGCAGCTCCCTAGAAATGGACCTGGGAGTCCTGGTGGCCACCAACCTGAACATGACTCAGTAACATGCCCTTGCTGCTGACAAGTGGCATCCTGGCCTGTGTTAGGCACAGCACTGCCAGCAGGGTAAAGGAAGTGGTCCTTCCCTTCTGCTCAGCTCTGGTGAGGTGTCTCTGGAGTGCTTGGTCCAGTGCTAGACTGCCCAGCTTGAGAGGCTTGGATATGACAGAAAGGGTGTGCAGTACCAGGGAAAGAGGCAAGAGACACAAAATGTAGCACAGGAGGGTCTCTCTGAACACCAGGAGCACTTCTGTGCTGTGTGGGTGACAGCTCTGGCACAGACTGCCCAGAGGCTGTGGTGTCTTCTTGAAGATCTTCAGAAGCTGCCTGGCCATGGGCTTGGGCACCTGCTCTGGTGTCCCTGCTGGAGCTGCGGCTGGGCTGGAGGGACCCAGAGGTCCCTGCCAGCCTCAGCTGTGCTGTGCTTCTGTCCCAAATCTTGAACTTGTAACTATATCTGCTGGTCAGTTCATCTTTCTAGAAACAATGACCCAGTGGTGTGGACAGGGGCAATTTCCTTCTGAGCCTACAGCCACACGTGTGCCTGGCCTCCTTGCTGCTGGCCCTGGCCCTGCTTGCTGCACAGCCCTGCAGAATCACTCAAGCCAGGCTGCAGCAGAAGCCATCCATTTCAGCTCTGCACCCCTCCCCCAATTCTGGGAGTCTCTGCACTTGCAACTGTTTGGACATCAAGAGAGCTGCCATGAGTCTGAACTGTAATAAAATAAACAGATTATTTTTATATATACATACATATATATTTCAAAGTAGGTCAAAGCCACCTCCCTTATCCTACTTAGAAGGATTTTGGTAGTATTTGCTGTGTCAGTGCATTCAAATGGTTGGTGCCTGAAGGTTGAAAGAGATTATACAAAAAAGCCCCTGGCGTTACTGCCACACATTGTACTTACTGGTTTTGAAAAATGAGTGAAATTATGAACTCGTGTTATGAGAAAAAAAACAACCAAACAGGGTCAGCAGGAAGAGAAAATGAATGGGAAAGGTGCCTGCTTGGAGGTGTGCAATCAGAAAAACATGTAATGCTGCCTGGAGTGAGCTGCCATCATTTCAAAGGACTCAGAGCCCAGTACTGACATCACAGGAGCACAGCACGGCTGAGGCTGGCAGGGACCTGTGGGTCCCTCCAGCCCAGCCCCAGCCAGGACACCAGAGCAGGTGCCCAGGCCCATGGCCAGGTGGCTTTTGAAGATCTCCAAGGAGGAGAGCCCACAGCCTCTGAGCAGCCCAAGCCAGTGCTCCATTGTGCACTATAAAGATTATTATTATTTATCTTTTAAAAGCATTTGAACAAAATTCCTTGTATTTCAGTTCACCATGATTGCCTCTTGTATGGTCACTGAGAAGAGTCTGACACCAGTTCTTTACCTTCTATCAGGTATTTATACACAGAGATATGATGGAGCCCCAGAGCCATGAAGTACTCGCAGTTCTCATAGAGCAGCCAGAACTATTTACTTGAGCTGGGATAGATTCATGCTCCAAATGATGGCAAAGGACAGGTAGGACTTCCTCATAAATGGGAGGAACACACACAGTTTGGAGCTTGGGGTTTACTTGCACTTTTCCAGTCTAAATCAAGCAAAACCTATCACATAAATGCCACCTTATCTCTGGTTTCTGGAAAAACACCTTAGAAATCCAACATGAATGCTGTTGTACCATGAGGAAGTATCACCACCGGCCTAGAATAACTCACAGTGATCTCAAGATCAGCCTCCAAACCCCTACCTCAGACTAAGAATATTACAAAGTGAAATGAAGTATGTCCTTGCAACATCCAGTTAAGCATGTGGAAACCACTGGTGTGACAAATTAAGTTTTTAGGAAAAAAAAAAAAGGAATATTTGTATCAAAATGGCTAAAAACTGTACTGTAGTTTCAAAATAAAAGCAGTAAAGACATCAGATTTTCAGATGTGCATAGGAAAAACATTAACAGGAGAAATTCCAATTGTTAATGTGATGAACAACATGCACTTGTGGAAGTCTGTCTGACATTACATTAGAGGCTTTGAGTAAGAGAAGCAAAGAGCTATATGCAGCAACTACATGTAAGAGAGAAACCTCACCCAAGCAGAAGGCTGGGAACATGCTGAAATCAGAGACACCAGTGCTACCCCAAAATATCCTCAACATCCCAGCTTTCCTGCTGCCTGGACAGACAAGTGGTTGCTACACCTATGCTGCACCAAAGAAAGAACTCAAATTATTCTAGAACAGACAGTGATAATATACCTGCTGTGGAGCACTCAGACCTAATACCAAAGCAACTAAACTCATGTCTGAGACTGCAATAATCATAGGCCAGCATTTGCTTCCCAAGCTTTGGTGAATCAGGGCCATGATACATCAATCTCAGCTTCCAGGGCAAACAGAGATGACTTTAATGACTGAACTTAAGGAGTAAACCTGTATTTCTTGTTCTAGAGCTTGCCTGCCTTGCAGCTGTATGAACACACATCTGAACTCTTGTGGCTGTGAACACACATCTAAGCTCTCGTGGCTGTTGAAATAATAGTCTGGTCGTGGGTGGGACACTGAATGTATGCAGAGCTACCTGGTTGAGCTTCTTACCTCAGTTGACTTGCTGTTGACCAGCCCATCACCAGCATGACTTCTCAGCAAGTTACAAATTAGCTCCAATAACCACTGTGCTTCCTCTGAAGAGCGGACGTGCCTCCCGATGCTCCTACTCCTCAAGGACCCAACTGCGCCCACCATTTGTGCTGCCCATGGATGTCTCAGCTCTACTGACTAGGGATCTAATTGTGCAGCTGGTGGTAAATCCACCAGGCTGAAAATTGAATGGCTCTTATCAAAGTTAAAGGGTCGTAGCAAGTCCTGACTCTTCCTCCTAACTGACAACACCCAGCCACTGCAGAGTCTAGTTGTTCCCTGACCACTTGCAAAGCAGAAACAGAGAAGATACATTGTTGTGGGTTAGGAAGCCCTTTCCATCAGGTAAAATAGGAAGGCTTCTCCCAGGGCAGTGTTACAATGACAGTATACTACAGACGATAATTCTGTAACTTTGTAGCATATGTACAGCTTGTGTCAAACATCCATGAGCGACATCAAAGCTCTGAGGAACACGATCACATTGTTTGTATTTAGGCAAATGAGACATCGCTGAGTTCAGGTGCAGCTGCTTCTACCCCGTAATGGAGGGAGCGCACATGCTTCTTTGGCTTCTGTAACCTGAGCAAAGGGTTTGAACCTGAACAAATCTGAACTGACCTCTTCCTATGGTCCCATCAGATGACTTATCTCTTTCTTTACAAGCTGCTACAGTTGCCTAAAACTTCATTAGCTTCTTTGGAACTCTAGAAAGTAAGGCCAGGTACTGAGAGAAGGATGGGTCGTGTTTCTGATGCTGAAGGCACACAGCAGGTGCTGCTGTACAGAACTTCAACTGCTGTTCAACACCTTGCTATTCTCTATGCATACCTGTTGTTGCACCGAGAAAATTCCTCACGCTGGGACCAGCTACTCTGAATGATGTTTAGTTATCAGCTATGCACACCTGGAGCCTGGCTTGCAAGCAGACTTTATAGTCCAACTTCTTTGGTTTGGGCTATTTCCTCGAGCACTGATTTGTGTCTTGATTTCTGCACACAAACAAACAAACTTATTACTGCCAAAAACAACCATGGAGCACACATGCAACTGGACAAGGATCAACACAGTTGATTTCTTAAAGAAACAATTTCTTGGTTACTGATTTAGTGAATCCAAATCTTTCTGGAACTTCAGACAAGACAGTTCAGCTATGAGAGCTAGCAGACTGGCTACTGAGTTTCATGCTAACTAGCGTTGAACTTGGTCCACTAACGTGTGCTAAACATCTACCGGCTGGAAAAACATTTTAGGAAAGGTATTTTTGTTGTTATTTAGCACATGCATATGCAGAAAGATTAATGATGCATATTATCCTTCCTGTTTAAGACATAGACCAGTTTGCTATAGAAATATTACTCTGTTTATAACAATTATTCAGATTAAATTTTCCTTAGTAATTCAGGTTTCATGTACTACTTTAAAAAGGATGGTCCCAGAACAGCCTTCCTCTCCTATTGTTTTAAGAGCCAAACAGCCTCAGAATCAGAGAAACAGAGATAAATGCATGTTTGCTAAGAAACCAAGTCACAGTTTTATGAAAATGGGAACTTAAAAGATGGTATCTTAGAGCTAACTATGGATCTGAATGCGAAACCTCAACGCCATCCACAAACACTGGGTTTTAACTGGGCTTTCTTTTATTCTTTATCACAGAATAAGAGGTGGAAACCTCTGAGCATCAGTTCTCTCATTATCATGAGACAATCCCCACTGCTTTTAAAGCTCACATACAGTCAACTACAAAATAAGCATCTCCTCCCTTGCAGTAATTTGCCTTCAATTCCACAGCTCTACACTGATCAACCGATTTTTATTATTTGTTCTAACCTCAAAAAGAGTACTGGCAATGCATACATTACGTATGGATAAAATCATGCCTGTGCTTCCCTGTATTTGGTATAAAGGCTAATGTTCACCGCTGGAATAACTGAATTTTGCCACATGTGCTCTCAGGACTTTGGTGAGTGGTAGCTGGAGTCAGGCAGAGAAATTCTGTATGTAAGCTGGTCTATGGTGTCAACAAACCAGTGAACCTTTTCCTACAGTTGGTATGCATTTCTGCACAGCCTAATTTGCAGCATGGAGTGCTCATTTTCTTTAGCTATAGTGGTAGTCAACTGAAGTACTGAAGTAATTCAAATGTCCATTTAAAGAAAACGAAAGAAACTTTAAGTCTAAAAAGAAAACTGAAAAAAAAGCCTTGCTCTGAGCATGGCACTGAGCCATATAACCTCCACAAACACTTTCTAGCCTCAAAAGCTCTATGAGGATCCCTTTGGTGACTTGACAATTAAACTGATTAAAAACTGACCTATAAAAAAAAAAAAAAAACTAGCCCCCTCAAAATAGTTTTTTGAAACAATTCAGAATTAAATATTTGCACAATTTGCCAAGACTTTTCAAATAGTTTTTAAAGGCACATCACTACCAGAGCTCATTTTTAAGAGTTCCCTTCTTGGTAGCACCTACAAACTTCTACCTAAAAGTTTAAAAACTGCAGAGCTCATCAACTCCATGAGGGAAGCATTTGACCAGAGCACAAAAACCCAAACCAACTGTGTTATGATCAGTGAATCAAATTTGTGGAAGTATCTCAGTTACAGAAATCAAAACCCTGATGAATCAATGTGTGATTAAATGCTTTTCAAATCCCCTTCAATAAGAGCATCTAAAATACTTCAAGTCAAATATTCTCAGACAGTTCTAGAAGTTGCACTTGCAAAGCAGAGTACATTTTCTCTGTAACAGAGGAAAAATACACTGCAACACCAAATAAATGCTTGATAAGGGAGATTCAGTCCTTGTTTATCAGTATGCAACCACACTGCATCCATCCCAGGACAGCGAGTAATCTTCAACTTCAGTCAACAGCACCCAGCTCCTCTACAGGGCCAGCACGGGATTGCAAAACAATTTGCAAAAGAGAAACAGAGCACTGAGGCACGAAGGAGCAAAACGAACTGCCTGCAGTCATTCTGCAGACCAACCCCCTTCTTGCCATTCAACCTTAGCAGTTATCCACCATAATTTCACCTAAACACATACCTTTTAAACTACATGAAGCTGTCTGCTTTACAGCTTATATGCTTATTTCTGTGAACACCTAAGACCATGCATAGATACAGGTTTTTTGAGAAATTAAAAAAAGAAAAAGGCAAAAAAAAAAAAAAAAAAAAAAACACTGCCATGTGACACCTAGAAGCGTTTATTTTATGCAACAAACTTAAATATGATCATGTGTACATAAAAGTGTACACTTTTATCTATGCTGAACAATGCCAGGAAACGTAATATTGATGCAACAATCTTCTAAAATAAACATTAAAAATGAGCCTGAACAGGAAGACAAAATGCAAAACAGACTTACTTCCAATCAGCACGATGCTTAAAATTGAGAGCAATCCTAAACATTTCCAACTTTCCTTACAAAGCTGCCAAAGTCCAACTATTTTTAAAAATTGATTTTTTTTTTTCTTTACATCAATAATAAAAATCTGGTGACAAACATTATAAAATCAAATGCTGGACTGTCTTTACTCCTTTAAAATTCAGAATATTCCAACAGAACCACAGGAGTAAAAACACTTAAAAGTGATATATGTTTTTATAAAACAAACATCAATATGTACATTTATTGCAAATTATATTAAACTAAAATGGAGGGAAAATTAAAAAATGAAATGTCTACTTGCGAATTAATAATTTTAAGTGATTACTTTCCCACTCTGATAAAAATCAGAAAGCAACATTTATAAAATTGCCACCACATGACTTTTCATAGCAGGGAACTGAAATCTGTACATCTTACTTTTGCAGAAAAGTAGGCAGGCAGAAAGAATTATACATAAAACAGTCTCCAAAAGTAAAGCAAAAAAACTTTTTTTTTTGTGACTTTTTTTTCCTCTAGTCTTATTTAAAATCCATTCAGTAGACTTCTACTTTTTCTGTGAAACATGGGAATACCTGGCTCTAGGATCGCGAATTTTCAGTGTCAGTGTAAGGACCTCCCTCTGACTTCCTTTAAAAAAAAAAAATGCAGCATGAAAATTAATGGTGTAAATACACTTTTAAACTCCAGAATGCAGGAACTGGAACCAAGTGTTAAGCAATTTGCTTAATTATTGACTTTTCATAAAAAAAGTCTCTGGGGAAATAAGTACAGATGCTTTTAGCCTCTTTCTCAAGAGTTTCTGCTTTACATTTCCATTGAGAAGGATTAATTTCACGTGGAAGGGAAGCATAGTTTTCCTTCTGTTTTCAGAGCTGAAAGCTGTGTGTTTTTGAAGTAATTTCAGTTCCTGTACAGGAAATTTCTGAATCCTAGTTTTTGCAGAAGCTTGGAGCATGCCTTTATTTGGCCTTCATTTCCTCCCTTTTCGAGTGAGTTTTCTTTTTACCTTTTGTGGGGGGAGAAAAGGAAATAAAGGTTAATTTTAAGGACAAGGAAATTACAGCTAATTCTGAATCAAATGCTATCTATAACATCTAAGTGTTAGGTTATATATTCTTTCTTTATACGCCAAGTCTTCCAACTCTAGTTTGTATCTTCTTAGCTGTTATTTCATTAGCTCAATACAACTGAATTTCCTTACTGTATATCATAGCTTTCTCATTACCTTGAAAATACACAAGTTCAATGATGATAATTCCATAACTGAATTATGCTTTTTCAGCATAAACAGAAATACATTTATTTGGAGCTCTCACTGAAACCACAGTATAATAACAACTTGTTTTAGCTTACTGTATTTAAAAAGCTAGAATTATAAAAATAGCTTTACTTAGAACAAATCAAAGGTTTTTCAAATTTCTACACTACCTCGCACAGTTTGACTTAAAAGCAAAAAGTCTATCACACGTAGCTAGTTTTACATACGTTCTTCTAGAAAAAGACGACATTTCTTTGATTCCTTACTGTATAAACTGCAATAAAAACCATAGAATTGTCCTACATAAGATGCCTGCTACACCTTAAGGAAGCCTCCCTCTGCTATCTCTGTATCCTCAGTGTCTTCCTGGCTGCTCTCACAGGCCTTAAAAAGATCCATTGCACTCTGGGAATATCCTGGACTTGAGTCTATCTCCAACAGTGAATCTCCATCACTTCCAAGCACCTGGCTTCTGAAAAATGTTAACACTGTTTTGGTATTTTTTCTAAGAAACGATGTATTGCATATTTCAAAGAAGGAATCTTGATAGAGCTGTTTTACTTAAGACTATTGGTAGAGCAGTATTTTTATGAAGACTTAAAGAAAACTGACATATAAAGCAAGCATTGCAAGGCAGAACACAAATACTGTTCTCTTGAAAGACTGAACAATTCACTAGTACATGAATCTTGTGAGAGGAAAAGGGTAATTCTTTTTTATCAAGATTCTCTGCAAGATCTTCAATTTGACAAAATCTCTAGAAAGAAACCATCCCAATTATTCACGCCTTCCTAAGATTGAGCTTTCTTCCAGTATGCCGGTTTGCTGACCTTACCATTATTGCTCTACAGCTTTCAACACATTTTCATTAAAACTACCACTGTATCAGAACCAGCACATTTATGCTTATTTGTTGTTTGTTTACATTGGAAATAAATCAACGCATTTAAATGCTAAAGGACAGAATAATAAATTATCAGAGAGCTATTTTTCAGATTATGGTTTCAAATTCTGCTGTTGATTTATTTAAAATGTATATTAAATGTTTGTTAACATTAAACAAGCATCAGACACAACACATCAGAAAATAATTACAGTTAGAATTACAGTTTATTCTATTCATTAAAGACGATCACTCTTTAAGCCTTTATCATCAATGAGCAATGCACAAATTCCTGTACACTTTGCATTAATGAATGTACTGAAAGAACCTCAACTCTTAGTTCTTTTAAACAGCAATGCTAGTAAGGGGAACCAGGATGCAACATACAAGAAACACAATTTATACTATCCTATCTGAGAGAACAACTTCAGTTCTCTGACTGTATGTACACTGAAATAATAAAAAATAACGTATGTTCGATGATGGTGTTTATAAATTATTGTGGCTTAGCTATGCTCTTAACATATGCTCTGTTATAATCCTAAATAAAGAGTCTATCTTGAAACAGAGAAGCCCCACCCCACCCACTTATTTTTAATTTAATTTATTTTTTACCTTTGTAGATCAATTTGTCTCTGTGCTGCTGCTGGTTTTTTTGCTGTGTCTTGCTGTTTTGGTGCTTTGGCGTTACCTGTCTCTAAACTTCCTGGACTTTCTTGACTAGCTGCTGCCCTTTTCCTTCCCCTGACAGGTGGCTTATTTGTTTCCTCATTTTTTGCAGTGGTACCCTGAGGTTCAGGTTTGGGTGGACGCCCTCTCCTGGTTTTTGCTGCAAGCGATGGTCCTGTTTCATCTGCATTATTTTCTTCTGCTTTCTGATGAATATTCTCAGTTCCAGATGCTGTTGCTGTTCTTTTTTTCCCACGTTCAGTACTGTTTCCTTGCGTAGCCTGGTCAGAATTAATTTCCTAGGAAAGAAAAATCATTGATATGAAGAAAGATTGCCAAAGTCAAACTGAAATTGTTACCTTTGTTTGGCAGAATCATGAGGTCATAAAATAAAGTGTTCTTATTAAAAAATAAATCAAGCTGGCTTAGATCTAGTAAAAATTTTTACTAAATGGGATTTTTAAGGCTAAACAAAAAAAATTTTCTAGACCGTGTGCAATTCCAAGTCTTAATTCAGAGAGACTGGGGTCAATACAACGAACTCCAAGTTGCTTTGGCTTGCAACAACAGTTCTCCTTAAGCTCCTTCACTGCCTCTATAAGGGATTAAGATCTGGTCATATACAAAGCTTACATGGGTAATTCTGTCACGTTTAAATAGGTATGGCTTATCTGCATGTTCTTCCCAATAAAATGAACAAAGTAATGGAAGTGCTTCAGTTTCATGAAGAGCTGCCTGTATGTGAAAGACAAATGTGTCAATGCAAGTCTCTACACAAAAAATAATTCACATGGAAACAAAAATTGAATGCTGGAGCTTCCTTTGAACAATAGCTTGTGAAACACTTAGTAGAGACATGCAGAGAAAAGAGTATTTAAGAAGCATGGCTAGGATGACTTAGCAATTTCAACTAATTAAGGTCCCTCAATATTTAAAAGTGCTATGTCTGAACCAAGGACTTATCTGTTAAATATTCTTCCATTTGAATAAATGTTTAAGTAAGTCTTGTAGTCTCCGTAATCTTCATTCCTGTTTTATAGATACATAGGAGACATTTACAATTGCTATTCAACTAACTTTACAAACAACCACTCCTGAAAAATTTCCACTAAAGCCACATTTCAAGAACCTAAGAAACAATCTGAAGAACTATTTCACAAATACCTTCCCTGTTATCTACCTTTTCATAAGAGCTCTATTTTGGGAAAGAAGAATTAAAAACAAAAAAGAAAAAAAAAGGAAGCATAATACAGTTGAAATATGTGTATTTTACTTTTCTTCATTAGCTCATTGCTGTGAACATGTGGATGTTATTTTACAAGATCATGAAAACTTAACTTTTTATTATATAAATCCAAAACATCTGTTAATTACTCTGATTTCATCTAATTAAAAGAGTCACTGTAGATATATAAATTCTTATAATACACAGAGCATGAGCCATCTATGTATCCCCACATTATAAGAGAAATCTGTATTAATTTTAGAATCACAGACTCATCCAGACTGGAAGTGACTTCTGGGAATCATCTGATCCAACCTTCTGTTGGAAACGAGTTATCCTACTTACTGCCATACCAATCCTTGAAGAGCAAGTGACATTCCATAATGCTTCTGGGCAACCTATCCCAGTGCTTAGTTTTCCTCACAATGCATGATTTTTTTTGCTTATATCCAAATGGCATTTCCCCTTAAGCAACAAGAACAGAAAACCTCCATCTTCTCTGTGAATAGCTTCACGGAACTGAAAGACTGCTGAAGTCCCACCATAGGTTCTCTCTTCTAGGAAGAAGAGACCTAACTCCTTCAACCTTTCTTCAAATAACATTTTCTCCAAAACTTTAATATATTGGTGGCTTTCTGCAAGACTCCTGTTTTCAGTATCTGAGGTCACAGGATTCCAGGTATGGTCAAAAGAAAGTCAAATAGGATCGAATAACCACAATCTGCTAGCTATACTGGTGCAAACTCAGGGCCCAGTTTGCCCTCCTGACTGCCAAAGCATATGCTGACAAGCTCTGCTGGTTTCCCACTGAGACAGTCCCCCCAGGGCCTTCTTAAGACCTGTAATCCTAGGCAGATCCCAGTACATTGCCTGAGTTTAATACATTCCGTGCGTAGGACTTAATATTTACTGTTTATAACTTCATGCAGCTCCATGCTTTATAAGTTAAAAAAAAAAATCCAACATTATCATTTAGGCCTGGTCATCTCTCTCTAATGGAGAAAAAGAAGGCATTAAAAATCCGCAAAGTTTAAACAACATATAGAGTTAGTTTCATGTTTGTTCTAGAGGACCACTTGACATTCTTCAGACAATATCTTCAGTTACTGCACAAATATAAAATAAAGGTGGGTACCTTTAGGTGCTCTATCAAAAAGAAGTATTTTCTGAATTTCTGTAATATTTTTGAGCATGATTCCTATAAATTACTCTGGATAAAATTAACAATAGTTTTGAAAATCAGAGGAGTTTCATTGGGCTAAGAAAACCGTACAGTTACATTAAATGAAACCTGACATTATCAATTCCTCCGAGACCATCCATAGAGATGTATACTGAATTAACACCCATTTCGAAGCTAACTATAGAGATACAGTCCACAAAATCCCCAAACATACCTTATTTTTCACAGGTTCTGTCTTTGCTGGTGTGACTGAAATAATTCGCACAGGATTTTCATCGTTTTCACTGACGCCAGTTTCTGATATATCTGAACTTTGTTCCCTGGTATCATAATTGAAGACAAAATAAAGCCAAGATACACAAAACAGAAAATAAAGTGTTTGCAACTTTTTAAGCCAAGTCCCTTATCACAGACACAGTGTCATGTAATTATTTTCACAAATGTTATGACCGTCACTCTAAACTAACTCATGTTTCAGATAGAAATTCTATCAGATAGAAATAGCCAATTCTAACAAAGATATAGAGGAAAAGTAAAGACCAGCAGCGCTCAAACCAATTTATACAAACATACAAAAGTTTTAAAAATGAAATAGTTCCAAATAAATAAATAATCAAGATCATTTCAGCATATTTCATGCATACTTCTATACCTTGATCTGTTTCCTGCAGAAGAGCTCAGCTCAGAGTTTACACTGATATTGCTTCCAGTCTCTGATCCTGTAGTTCTAATATACGGTCTCCTTCCAGTTGCAGATAATGGTTTGTTTACTGTACCTAACACACCAGTTGGTTTTGGCTAAAAGAAAATGGTTTTATTTTAAAAATAGGAATTTTCAGACATTTTTAAGTATGTTCTTGAATATTTAAAAATACTGTTTCTGGATTAACAGTCTCAGTCATGACACCATCAGTTCAGAGCTACAAACCTTATCCTTAATTAACAAGCAGTCTATCACACTTTTATTTCTCTTCATTTATGGCACTTCATCAATTGTTCTCTTTCCTGCTTTGAAGTCATAGAATCACAGAATCACCAAAGTTGGAAAACTGGAAAAGACCCACAGGATCACCAGTCTAACCATCCACCCATCACCAATAGTTCTCACTAAACCATGTCCCTCAACATAAAATCTTGAACACTTCCAGGGTCGGTGACTCCACCACCTCCCTGGGCAGCCCATTCCAGTGCCTGACCACTCTTTCAGAGTAGTAGTTTCCTAACATTCAGCCTGAATCTCCCCTTGTGCAGCTTTAAGCCATTCCCTCTAGCCCTATCACTAGTTACAAGAGAGAAGAGGCTGACCCCCTGCTCATTACAACCTCCTTTCAGGTAGTTATAAAGAGCAATAAGCTCTCCTGAACCTCCTCTTCTCCAGACTGAACAATCCCAGCTCCTTCAGCCACTCTTCATAAGGCCTGTGCTCTAGAACCCTCACCAGCTGTGATAGTGCTTAGAGAAGTGCCAACAAGAAACATAATGTTGGATAGTACTAGATCAAAAGGATGTAGCAACATCCCATATTTGCAAAGCAAAACGTCTTTGGGAAAAAGCACTTCAAAAATGTAATGCAAAATTGGATTCATTGCACCAGTAGAAAACACATACATTTCTACTTCACAGAAAGCAGGTGTACAGAATCACAGACCATCCTGAGTTGGAAGGCACCCACAAGGATTCATTGAATCCAACATCTGGCTCAGCACAGAACTACCCAATATTCAAGCCATACTTCTGAGAGTGTCATCCAAATGCTTCTTGAGCACTGGCAGCTTGTTAGTATGACCACTTCCCTACAGAGCCTGTGCCAGTGCCTGGCCAACCTCTGGTGAAGAATCACAGAAATCATAGAATCATAGAATCACAAGATTGGAAACGACCTATAAGATCATCTAGTCCAACCGTCCTC
Organism: Chrysolophus pictus; assembly: GCA_037305975.1. NCBI lineage: Eukaryota > Metazoa > Chordata > Aves > Galliformes > Phasianidae > Chrysolophus > Chrysolophus pictus. The sequence goes on from CM074579.1 coordinate 22,120,469, forward strand.
ACACTGCCACTGCTACCACAAGCTACTAAACCATATCTCACAGCTCCTCATCCAGACACCTCTTGAACACTGCCAGAGATGGCGACTCCACCACCTCCCTTGGCAGGCCATTCCAGTGCCTGACCACTCTCTGAGAGAAAAAGTTCTTCCTTAAGTCTAACCTAAACCTCTTTTGGTACAACTTGCGGCCATTTCCCCGGGTCCTGTTCGTTGCCTGGGAGAAGAGGCCAAACCCCTCTTCACCACAACCTCCCTTCAGGAAGTTGTAGAGTGCGATGAGGTCTCCCCTGAGCCTCCTCTTCTCCAGACTGAATAATCCCAGCTCCCTCAGCCGCTCTTCATAAGACTTGTGCTCCAGACCCCTCACCAGTTTAGTTGCCCTTCTGTGGACACACTCCAGAGCCTCAATGTCTTTTTTGTAGTAAGGGGCCCAAAACTGAACACAATACTCGAGGTGCGGCCTCACCAGTGCTGAGTACAGGGGGATGATCACCTCCCTGCTCCTGCTGGCCACGCTATTTCTAATGCAGGCCAGGATGCCGTTGGCTCTTTTGGCCACCTGGGCATACTGTCGGCTCATGTTCAGCCGAGCATCAACCAACACCCCCAGGTCCCTTTCCTCCTCACAATCATCCAGCCACTCGTCCCCAAGCCTATAGCGCTGCATGGGGTTGTTGTGGCCAAAGTGCAGGACCCGGCACTTAGCCTTGTTGAACCTCATCCCACTCACACCAGCCCAGCGATCCAGCTTATCTAAGTCCCTCTGAAGGGCCTCCCTACCCTCAGGCAGATCAACACTACCTCCCAGCTTGGTGTCATCTGCAAACTTACTGAGGGTACACTCAATTCCCTCATCTAGGTCATCAATAAGGATATTAAACAAGATAGGCCCCAGTACCGACCCCTGGGGGACACCATTTGAAACAGGTCGCCAGCTGGACTTCACTCCATTAACCACCACCCGTTGGGCATGGCCCTCCAGCCAGTTTCTTACCCAAAGGAGTGTGTACCTGTCCAGGCCACGGGTAGCCAGTTTCCCCAGAAGAAGCCTGTGAGAGACCATGTCAAAGGCTTTGCTGAAGTCTAGTTAGACTACATCAACAGCCTTTCCCTCATCTACCAGTCTGGTCACCCAGTCGTAGAAGGAGATGAGGTTAGTCAAGCACGACCTGCCTTTCATGAATCTGTGCTGGCTGGGCCTGATCCCATGGACACCACGCACATGCCATGCGATCTCACTCAAGATGATTTGCTCCATTACTTTCCCTGGTACTAAGGTCAGGCTGACAGGCCTGTAGTTCCCCAGATCCTCTTTACGGCCCTTCTTGAAGATGGGAGTCACATCAGCAAGCCTCCAATCTTCTGGGACCTCTCCAGTTAACCAGGAGCGCTGATAGATGGCCCAGAGTGGCTTGGCAATCACTCCCGCCAGCTCCCTCAGCACCCGAGGGTGTAGGCCATCCAGTCCCATGGACTTGTGACAGTCCAGATGGAGGAGGTGCTCCCTGACTGTCTCCACCTGAATCGCTGGGGGTATTTTCTGAGTAGCATTCCAGACTTCCAGATCAGGGCATGAAATGCCCAAAGGATAACTGGTCTGGCTATTAAAGGCAGATGTAAAGAAGGCACTGAGGACCTCAGCCTTCTCCTTGTCCTCAGTGGCCATATTCCCTACTGCATCAAGTAAAGGACGAGAATTGTCCTTGGCTCTTCTTTTGCCATTGATATATTTATAAAAGGATTTCTTATTGTCTTTTACTGCAGTGGCCAATCTGAGTTCAAGTTGGGCTTTTGTCTTCCTAACTTCCTCCCTGCATACATTAGCTACTTCCTTGTAATCTCCCCAACTAACCTGTCCCTTCTTCCAGAGGACGTAGACTCTCTTTTTCTCCCTGAGTCTCAACAGTAGTTCTCGGCTCATCCATACCAGTCGTCTACCCCTGCGGCTTGCCTTACAGCACTCACGGACAGCCTGTTCTTGCGCCTTTGAGATTTCTGTCTTGAGGAGCATCCAGGCTTCCTGGACCACTTCACTCTTAAGAAGCGACTCATAGAATCACAGAATTGCAGAGGTTGGAAGGACCTCAAGAGATCAAGTCCAGCCCCCCTGCTAATGCAGGATCCCTACAATACGTCACACAGGTAGGCATCCAGATGGGTCTTCAATATCCCCATAGAAGGAGACTCCACCACCTCTCTGGGCATCCTGTTCTAGTGCTGCATCACCCTTAATGTAATGAAGTTCTTCTGCATGTTTGTATGTAACTTCCTATGTTCAAGTTGTAGGCCATTACTCCTTGTCCTATTGCTGCACACATCCAAGAAGAGCCTGGCCTCATCCATTTGCCTTCTACCTTCCTTCAGATATTTGTAAACATTTATCAGATCCCCACTCAGTCTTGACATTTTGCCCTCTATACCTTCCCTGTCTTTGTAGCCCTTCTTCAGGACCCCTCTTAAGAGTTTTATGTAATTGCTATATTGTCGTGCCTAAACATGTACAGTGCTCGAGGTGAGGGTGCACAGCAGAGAGAACAGCAGGACAACCCATTCCCTTGCACGGCTGGCAGTGCTGGGCCTGGGCCTCATGTACCCAAGGGTATGGTTGGCCTTTTCAAGCTGCCGAGGCACACCGTTGAGTCATAATGTCTTAATACACCATCTATGCTGTGGTACTCTGATAGAGGGATGGTATTTTATATCTTGCTATGGCTGTTGAATGATCTGATCAGGTTGAATAGGCTGTAAGATTTTTCTGTCTCTTAAGAAAACTTTTTTGACTTCTATCAACTAACATGTCATATTCTTCATGTAATTTCATGTTTCCTCGAAAATTAATGCATTCTATGATTCTAGAATAATGTATTCTATGATTCTCACAAGAAAAATTAATTTCCATGCAGGGAAGCTGAAATAAGAGGCAACAGAGGGATACCACAGATATTAGATAACATTTGGCCATCAGAAAGCAACATCTCTGTAAAAAGCTTGTTACTGAAAACTTATTCAGTAGCTGCATCATTCTAGTGCTAATACTGCACAATATTTACTTATTCTTGTAACATGTTTTATTTAGAAAATAGGAAGCATTTGGTGCAACTCAAGTGAGAAAGAAAATGTTTGAGAGAGAAAATGTTTAAGAGAGAAAAGAAAATCCTTCTTCATAAACAGATTGTGAACAAGAGACTGCAAAGGCAGAATATCAGAGGTTCAAAACATGAGCAGACAAATTTGCGAACACCATAAACAGATATCAAAACCAACAGACAGAGATACAGAGTCCAGCACTGCATTAGAAATTATATATGCTGGGAAGCATACAAAATAAAATGGCTAGGACTGCATGATCATATTAATTTGGTCACTGGATAAAAGAAGGCCAGTAGAAACATTGGTCTGATTAACTGGGGTATCTTTCTACATCTGTGTTTTCTGAAAGGGAAGTAAAACAGAAAAACAAGTGTTTATGCATTCTATTAGAGCATGGAATGAAAGTTTATTTTCCCAAAACACTGACAATTACTTAAATAATGCTAACTCGACACAGGACCCCCTCCCCTCTTGATTCTCTATAAAACTCTATTCTAAGAGTAGAAGAGAAAAAAACATAACTCAAAAATCCTGCTATTTTATGGTAAGGCACCTTTATAGCCTTATTTGCTGAATACTTTATTGAAAGAGAAACGTTCCACATTTATACAACTAACTACAAACTCTGCTTTAGTTGTATATCAATATATCAAATATATATCAAAAGTGAACCAATTACAACAGCAAACAGATAACCACCAGCCTACTACCAACTGCTATCCAACAAGGAATAGCTTACAGAAGGTAGTCTTCTCCCTGCCTCCTCTCTTCCTAACATAATGCCAACACTTGCTAAATGAGCACACAACTATCTACATGCTCCCGTCCCTATTTTCCTGCCAGTGTAACAAGCTTAACCAACTCGCTGAGCAGCATCCAGGCGAGTGTTGAAGTGTGAACATAAAGTGAAGAGATACAGTATTCCGCCAGCTGAGCAGAACTCACCCACAAGAACTGCTCTGATAGCAGGAGTTTTTGTAAAGAACAAAAAAAGCATGAGGAGCAGCAGTTTGAGATGATGGCTATTAATGGAGCGATTGTTTGTTTCTACCCTTAAAACGAACCATTACTACAGAGTTCTGCTCTTACTTAAGACTTAGAAACTAATGCAGTAATAGTTCACTGAACACAGAACATGAAAATTAAGAAAAGATATATGACGTTACATAGAGACATAATTTCTACTGTTCTTTTACAGGTCAGCCAGTATTGTTTCACTAAACTCAAGAAAACAATCTGCTAGCTTTGTGAGCTACTATAAAAAGTATTCCAACAAACTTTAAATGCAACCTAGGAATCCGAAGAAAGAAAGAATCCCCCTAAAAAAGAGTGGCTGGTAGAAAACTGGAATAGACTGTTGTTTACGTTTTCCTCCCCACTAGAAAGACATGGTATTTTCTCTTCCACATGGACTGTCAGCCAAATTATATCTGAATTAAAATGAGCTGATCAAAAGGATATAGACATTTATAGTTAAATTTAACAGCTTTAGCAGCTATATTGAAAGTAGTAAGACAACAAATCTACAATAATCAATCCTAGCAACATCACAGAATTAAGTATCTGAATTGTAGTTTTATGCCACATTTATTTGAATAAAGAAAAAACCTGTTACTATCTGAAAGACAATCAAGAACCTATGCCTTTTTTACCTTTATGTTCTCCATCCTCTGTACTACCTTGGTGTTTTGTCCACACTGAGTAGTATATGGAGTTAAAAGCATTCATTATTCCCTCAAATGAATGAATGATGAATTACTGTATACAAATTCTTCATACAATTTTGATAGTATCACGGTTCTCTGTATGATTTATTATCAAGCTGAGGAGAACATTTAAAATCACAATAATCTTCAAATTAATTGTAACTTGTCAGAATATACTACCTTTCCTGTCAAAAGAAGAACCCTTGTCTCTTCTGAAATGTAATTCCGGTCATTGGAAAAATCCTATTTAAAAAATAAAAAAAAATTAATTTGCATTTGATCGCTCAAATCTTGCTGTTGTTTTTGTATTTACACGACTGATTTCTCAAGAGCGATGACACTATGCAACCCCAGAATCAGAGGGGCTTGAGCTGAAAAGGATCTCAAAGATCACCTATTTCCAATGCCCCTGCTGTGCGCAGGATTGCCACCCACTACATCAGTCTACCCAGAGCCTCAACCTTCTACTGATAATGAATAAATCTAATGAAGATCAGTCACACTAGTACTTTAGAGGAAATCTGAAAGAACATTACTAACAGTGTGGCATATGTGGAGCTGGAATTTACATTTTTTCTTCTTAAATGACATGCATCACTTGAAATGAAGTAAAATTTGACTTCCCTCTTGCTTCACTTCCAACTTTTTATGGGAAGTCCTAAAAGAGAACAAGTGCTATCTTCTCTAGAAAAATTGAAAGTTGTGAACTTTGTCACTCTGACTCCAGTTTATAGAGACAAAATACCATATCTGAATGCAGGCAGCTATCACAGACACCAGCTCCCCAACACTGGCATCATTCAAACCAGAATTAATTAATTGTTTAAATGGACTCTGGTAAGGCAGTTAACAGTCTCAAATGGTGAAAAATGTGAAATGCATTGTTTGGTATGATCAAAACTAGTATGGACAAGTACTACGGTTCCACTTATACTTTTTTAAAAATACATCTCTGAAGTAATATTAGCATTATTGCTGACAGTAGAGATAAACTCACTAGGACTACTGCTGGGCAATAGAGGACTGATTTGCGCATCAAACAAAATAGCCAGTTATTAACAGCTAAAAACATATCACAGAAGATAAAAAATGTTCCTTTTTTCTTTTTTGGCTGTTTTACGTTCTAATTAAATATACAGTCAGAATATCCATATATCCCCATACATTCAGAAGAACATGTATAACATTTAAATGGAATGATCTAGTAGTATCTGCCAGCATGTTGATGTTTACTCTAAATAGCTCTCTCCAGGTCACAAACATTTCTGGCAAATGTTAGCTGAGACACAACTAGCTTATTGTACAGCTGGTGATACCAACTATATTGTTGAGGAAAAAATTTATGCCTTTTTCCATGACATGATCTCAACTGTAACAATTGAAGAATTTCCCTTATTACCCTGGAAATTAAATTAATAAAAATTTACCTTTTCAGGTTGTGTAAAAAATTTGGTTGGCAATACAGGGTCCTTTGGCGAATCTGCATTGCATAAAGCACTTTTGCTGTTGATTACACACAGTGCTACATCACATACTGTATAAAGTTTCTGAAGAAAAAAAGAAAATTATGCTTTAGGAATTACTTGCTGTGCAGAGAATGCAGTTCTTTAGCAAATTGAATCTGTACATGAAATAACCACTCCTAAGAACATATTTTGTAATTACATCATTAACCATGCTGTTGGCTATTAGAACATAGAATTCCTCATTTTTCATATTACACTATTTAATAAAACATAATAAAACTACAGACATCTAAGCTGTACAATAGAAGCTTTTAATCAAATCACCATAAATGGTTTCTCTTCTCAGCTGGTAACATATATTTAACAGCAGCCATATACTACAGTATTTCCTCAACACCAGAAAATAATTATGTTGGAAAATCAGATATTTGGAATTAAAATAAGCACTAGGAAACAACAGGAATATTTAACAAATTTTGTTTAATAACTTCTCTGGTACTGCGTGCTGGCTAAGATCAGCAAGTTTGGGAAAGAATAAGACTGGTAGCATACACACAATGCTTGCAATTAGCACACACTAAAAGAATTTAAATGTCTGAACTAATGTTTTTAAATTTCCTGTAAATCCTGTCCAGCAAGTAGCTTGTGAAACCCTTAGCCCATCATCAAACACTTATCTGAACTCCACTTCTTACTTCATTGGCCTTTGGCTCATCAGGAGACTGAGCATCTCGTGTAAGCTTGATGTTTTCTGCCATCTTTTTCATGAAGGCATGGCTATTGTTCTCATTCTTTGTCATTAAAACTTCAAGCATGAACCACAGGCACCTAAAAAGCCATAAACCACAGTTACATTCCAACTTTTATACAGTAGCTTCTTTGGGAAGAAAAAAAAAATGTCAGCTGTGCTAGCTTTTCCTTAAGCAACCAAGTCAATTTGAAAAAATCATGGACAGCATCCAAAGAAGAGAAGAGAATCCAGACCTTTAATTGTAACTGTATCTTTCTATTCTTCAGAATAGAAAGAATTCCAGCACCTTGTAGATGGAATTCTACAATCACTATCTCAGGCTATGCCTATGATACTGCCAACAATGTATCATGACCACACAAAACTAGCTTAAGCTATACAATTGCTCAACTGTTACCCACACTACATAAATACTGGAACAGACATACTAAAGGATCCTAAGTGAGTAGGCCAGACACAGCTGATGCAATAGAACAGTCACATAAAGAAAGTTCATTCTCTGCATGCATTTCATTATTTCTTTGGAATGTGAATTCAGAGGGAAAAGACACCTTTTTGAGAGAGAAACAACAACAACAAAAACAAACATAACTCTACAGGACAGCCTCAAAAGACACTGTAAGTGTAAATATCACAAATTATGAATAAGGAACTCACTAAGTGTGTATTTTCTTATTTGACTATATTTAGGCCACATAAAATTCAAGATGACCTGAGGAGACAACTGCAAAACACATTGCCAGTCTGCTTCTACAAGTGTATAAGCATCTAAGTCAATGCTTTAAAATGAACACTGTGACTCTCAGAAATCTTGAAAGAAGTGCTGTATTACATTAGAGAAAAATGTTCTGGATTTATCTCAGAAAACTTTTCAGAGAAGTATTCCTGCCAAGATTCCTGTACATAGCATTTCTTTCTTTGGAGCAGTCCTCTCTGGCTAGTTCAGCCAGCCTGTCACAAGAATGAGGGAGGAAATCTGGCAACAAAGGACAGCCATAAAAGGGATGTCCAAAAAAACTGTGCACTAGAAACTACTTCTCAGAGAAAGTATTAACAACTGCAAAATTGAACTTGTTCAATTCTAGATAAACCAGTAAAAACCACAGTGAAGTGCTTTCAGGTGTTGCCAAGAACAAGAAGTCCTCAAAAAACAAAACAAAACCTAAAAAAACCAATACAGACTTGATTATTAGTTAAGAAATCTTTCTAGACTCCAGGTTCTGGCCAGGTGTGAGTCAAGTAACTCAGAAATCAGAACAAATTCAGGTTTTCAACTAAAGAAAAAAATCAGACTGGGATTCTCACAGATAAAGGTGCAAAAAGGATTAAGATATGAACATGTATATTCGTGTAAATAATTGTTTTTCGAATTATATATATATTGTAATATGTCATTATATATGCTTTCGTGGTACCAAAACAAGTTAGCTTACAGCTCCATTCAAAATGAATACAAAAGAAAAACAAATCAAAAACAAAGAATAGTGATGTGGAGAGATGGATGCCTAAGCAGTTAATAGAAGTTAAAGGTTACCATTTGGTCTTTCAGAATATACTGCTAAGCAGTTTCTGAAGTTTTCTTCCTTTTGCAAGACTAATGTTTTATCGACAGCATATTGCAAAACAAGAGTCCATTTTCCTAATAATTTTTTCTAAGCACAGGAAATAGTTCTAGAATCATTTAACACTTACTCTTTGACATCACGAAGCTGATCAACATCCTGAGGTTTTGTGAAATCTGGATCATGTGCCAGTAAATGAATCATATATGGTACCACGTATTCAGGCAGCAAGGACAGCAATTTTTCTGCAGTAAAAAACAAAAATCATAACTAATCTCTTTGTTATACATACATACAGACATGCATCACAAGACAAAATATTTTCAAGTATTACTTTTCCAAATACACAGAACATAAGACCTCAGTCTGTGTTCTTTTTCCTGCAGATTCTACTTTTCATGAATCATAGAATGGTTTGGATTGCAAGGGACCTTTAAGATCACCTGGTTCTGATCCTCCTGCTATAGGCAGAGACACCTCCTATTAGACCAGGTTGCCCCACCATTAAATATAAATGAGTTTTACTACTTCAAAACTATTTGGCCTCACATCAGGAAGAGATCATAAAACCTAACATATCAGAAAACAAAACTTTATTTTTCAAGCAAAACAGCTACTAGAATAACAGTATTGTACTTTATATGTATGTTTCTCAGCAATGTACAGAAAAGCATTTTATGGTTAATGCTAAAGTAAATTTAGATTTAAATGTGATAAATATAAAAAATGAGAAAACAAATTAAACTTTGTATTTATTTAGAAAAGCAATTTGCTTAACTTTTAATGATTACTTCTTCCAATTTAGCATTCAACCATTGTATTCTTCACAAATTTACTGAAACACTAACCGTTAGCCATAGGATTCTGCTTAATATATTCTCTTCGTATACTGATGTTTTTAAGCAAGCACTGTCTGGCATGTGCTCTTCTCTCTTTCACAGGATCTTTGGCACACAAAGCAAAGATTGCCATATATTCCAAAGGGAGCAGTAATTTCACAAGTGCTTTATGCAGTTTCTGGGCAAATATCTGCCTCACTTGGTAGCACTCATCCTGTAACAAAATAGAACATAAGAATGCAACCATAACAATCTTGTTTAAAACAAAATAAAAATGAAAAACATCCAACTGGAATGATGGGGTTGTGTAATAAATATTTGCAGCTCAAGATCTCTTGAAAGCCGCAATGAGCAATATTAAATAATCAATTTAGCAGCAACAAAAGTTCAGATGTAAGGAGTTTGAACTCTAAGAATCACTTCAATATAAAAGTAGTTACTTACATTAATGACAAGCGCACAGAGTTGGAACTGTTCTGGGGTAATTATTTCATGGTAACATGGCTCCTGTGCAAGCTTCATTATTGCACTGCCAGCAGCTAATCGTAGTCGAGACATATCGGATTTACTATACAAACAAGAGGGAAAAACCCCAAAACTCTGCTTAAATTACTTGCATATCACACTTTCTTTCTTTTTACAAGACCATTCAATGAGCAATCAAGGTTTTTCCCAGTCTGATCAGCTCAATAGCTTCATATTGTTAAGTTAACTCAACGACATTTGTGAAAATAAGGTGCTCTGCTTTCCCCCTAACAACTTAATTCCAGCAAAACAGTGAAATTAGAAGAATCAAGTTTCTTGTTTGCATGTCTCTATGTAAATCAAAGCAACTCATTTGTTACAGATTTCCCTTACCCTCTGAATGGAGATGTAGTATAAAGTAACCTCGCACTGGGAGATGCTCCACCCAAAACTGCCCCAATATTTAAACATATTAAATCTGATAGTTCCGTTATTTTCAAAGAAACTCCTGCAGGTCTCTCTGGAATGTCTTTTACTAGCAAGATATCTACACTGTCATAAGCTATGTTATGAGTAGACTGCAAGAAAGAATCAATAGGAAGAATATTTTCACATGCACCATTCCAGTCCTAAATGTTGAACTTCAGTCAGATCCACCTCCTATTGTTCAATATTACCCAACATTATCTTCACACTTTAAGATTATAAAAGGGTACAAAGAATTACTGCTTTTAGTATACAATTCCACAATAATATTATTAGAAGCCTAAAAGTAACAGAATCTGACCTGATTCGCTTCTGTTCTGTCAAGTCTCCTTCACTGACAAGCATAGCTGATAACAGTCGGAGTGTGGAATTTGCAGATTTTGACTGGTTGTTTTTCATACCCAGCAGCCAGCGTACCAAAAGTTTAATTGCTTGCACCTATCAAAAATGGACAAACAAACAATGAACTTACTTTCTAGACTTGTTACATGCTACAGTCCCTTTCTGTCAAACATAAACTTCCAAAGACCCCCACTTATTAGAGTTGATATATTTTAAAAGGAACAGAATGAAGCAGTAATATTTACAGAAAGAGAAAGGCACTGTCAGCTGTGCCTTTCAGTGCTTACTCACAAGTACATCTATGATACCTGCTACGTTATCAAAAATAAAAGCTACTAGACAAACCTTTCTAAAAACAGCCACAACTAGAATCACAGTATAGAGCCTATCAAAGAGAACGAAGAAAATTCGAAGTCTCAATTTATATCAACTTTATTTACAGTCAATAAAGACTAATTACCTCTCTTACAAGGAAAACTGCAACTTTTGGTTGTCTTAATGTTCTCAACATTCAATATACTCAGCATCAGTAAACGAAGACACCAAAATGCATGGTTTCCACCAGTTTTGTAATGGTGTATTTATATAATTGACAGAAAACCTAAAACAGTACTTCTAAAAAAAAAAAAATCTAATACAAAAGTAATTAAAGAGATTTACTACACTCTAAAGAGATTTATCAAACTCTTCACTGCACAACTTCCAAATAATATGTTTTTAAACTCAAACATATACATTATTATTGGCAGCTGACCATTCACCTTTGCTAGTACTTCTGGAGAAACCTCTTCATCTGGAGACCACAACTTTCCATTTTTCTCACCTGTTGACTACAGATACTCATGTAAGTTTAAGAACTGGTTCAAGCCATGCAGAAAATGTAGAGAAAAACAAAACAGTTTTGGACTGAGCTTTCTTTCATACAGAAGATTTTTCTATGATGTGACATCTCTTTACAAGTCATTTATAGAACATTCCTTTATTGAACCATTTTGCAAATACAAAGCAAAACAAAACAGCTCTGTTCCCAACCACAAAGAAAACTGTAAGGACTTAACAAAAAAAGAAAATCTTACCCTGTCATTCATTAGAAGATCTTTTACAATGAAATTTGCAACAACAGATTTCATTGGAGAAGCAAACTGGTCTGGGGCCAACATAGAAATATGACCCAGAGAGACTAATGGAGTTATAAGTTGCTCCGGAACATCAGCATTCAAACTTCTACTAAGAGGCTGAGGAAAAAAAAGTATGTATATATTAAAAATGAGCTGTAGATATGTAAATCACCTAAAAAACAGCTTATTTTAATACTGGGCTGCAGATGACTTTTACAGGTTTTTTTTCATAAGAATTAGTAACATTTGCAAAACAGAATGGAGAAAGAATGCAATTTCCCAATTAACAGAATAATTAAAATCTCATGTGAGATGGGGCAATATGATTTTATGTTCTCATCCTGTTTTAATAGTGAAACACATTAAATCCTGGAAGAAATGGGAGAAAACTTGACTCTATGCTGTTCATGAGTTGTAAAAATCTGAAATGTAGCTAACAAGTGTCAGAAAATAATGACAGGTCAAAAAACCCCCTAAAACTAACTGTACAACCCTGTAAATAGTTGTTTCCACTGGTGATCAGTATTTCCTTCAAGACAACACTTTCCATAATTCAAGGTTGCTGTATCACTCAGTACCTTTCCACAGTAACCTGATAGTAGAGAAGGGAACATGAACTTGTACTTTCATGTAAGTCTAAGCAGAGAGATCACACTCTGTAAACTTAATTCAAAGATTTTCACACCTCTGAATTATATACACGTTCAAAGATGGCCATGGTGGAGAATCTATGATATTTTACAAGTGCATGTTAATATTAGTATTATTTAAGACCTTATAGTGAAAAGTAACTTCTCTGCCCTACATCTGATTTTTTGCTTTACCACTTTTCTAAGTAGTAAGTGAGGAGTAAGCTAGTGTCTTCACTTACAGATGTGTACTACTCTGCATTCACTTTCTCAGTGAGAAACTAATGCACAGACACAGATCTTAGACATGGAAACTCAATATGGTTTGAAAGTAGAGGATGTTTTTCTCCATTTAGTATCTGCTACATGCACTCTCGTGAGATATGGTGTGGAGCATTCCAGCATATTTACTTTATTTTCCTCTAACTTTTCCCATATGGACAAAAAAGGAGCACCTTATGTATCAGAATGTTAAAAGACTACAAGAAACAGAAATAATAATAATTTTCTATTGTAAAAGTAATGACTTAACTACTATACATCTGTAGGCTGACTTAATAAATTATCTGTTAATTAAAAATATAAATTAATCATTAGTCTCAACTAAGAACAGAAACAAATTTTAAAACCAAAAAAAGCAAGACATACCTCAAAGATCTGAGCAAGTTGCACTTCTTTATTTGAAAATATGGCATGTATACAGTGAACGGCTTGTTTTGCCTGATGGGGAGTGCCTCTTTTTGCTTTCTGATGCAAAATTGGAATTAATGTTCTGTAAACATTAAATAAAATACTTCAAAATACAATTTGCGATCTACAAAACATGAGAAACTTTTCACCTATACAGATATATCTCTACAGAACACAGTCTTACAAATCACGCGCTCCTTTGAAGTCTGTTCAAAAAAGACCATAATAAATTGAAAACAACAAAAAAGATTATTTAATATTACCTGCTGAACATCTGACTGAGGCAGAAAAAGGCTCAGAGGGAAAAATCAAACATGAAAGAAAACAACGATCAAAATAAGGTTATTAAGGTTATAGCGTGGAGGGAAACCAACAGTGGGGCCTTGTTATCCCATCAGGCTTGGAAGCAACGGGGCAGAAAAAAATCTGTATAACCTAGGAACAGCTGTTCAATATTAGTGGGTTTATAGGCTTTTTTACTGCTTTAATTTGGTCTTTATTTGCAGTGTATGAGCAGATTAGTAACTGCTTTGAGTTTTAGTATTTGAGACCCCTGAAATCCATTTTTGCTCATCAGTGGTCACTGAAGGAAAGCGCAGGGCAGAAGCCACTGCAGGGACTCACAAAGTGTGGGAAGGCTGGCCTGTCACCTAAGACAGCAATATCTGAGACACTAACTCATGATGTTTACTACTCAGTTACTGAGTCAAAATGACAGAACTGCTTACAGAACACCTGACACAGAATCATCTCAGAAAATGCTAGAACCATTTGGAATTCCCTCCCCATGGAGTGGGCTACAAAACCATTTGTTTCTCATGTGAGGAAGAACTTGGGCTACTACTGGTGAACCCTACTCCAAAGGACAGCAAGCAGTCTGCATACAGTTGGTTTAAAAAATAAAAATAAAAAAGCCAAACAGGTTACTTGAAACAAAACTGTTTTTCACTTATGATAAACATCACTGAATATATGAAATCTAGAACAACTGCCTATATTCTGACACGTTTTTGTACAGTAGTAATATTGCAAGTATTTAAATATATGAGAACTTGTAACCTCTACTTTATAACCCAGATTAATTAGTTATGAAAAGGCTGATTTTAACATTTTAGATGTCAGTCACCAAGTTGTAAAGGCTGTGAATACTTATATTATATAGCTTTAACCAACAGTTAAAGCATGAATACTACATTTTGGTTATATGAATACAACAACATATAGACAGCCATTTATTCTTAGAAATTTATGCCTGCTTTTGGAACTTGTTTCTCAATTTGTTTCAAAACAGAGCTGTTAACTAGAGATTATATTTTCATTCCTTACAAAGATAGAAATATCATGTGAAGGAAATTATTGTGCCAAGAAATTACATCTCCACCATATTTCTGTTGTTGCTTGTTTTGTAACCTGGGAAACATGCTACACTCTGGTTTTAACATGTCTATTATAAACGGACTTTTAAAAAGCAGGTAACACTTTAAATAAATAAACAAATAATGTGAGAACAGGGAATTTAAAAATGAGGAGACAGAAACTTTGTGAAAGAATACAAAATGATGGAAGATAAGCTGTTCATATTCACAAGACTACAATGTAACTTCAGGGGCAATATTCTGAATTAACTACCAAGAGCCAGATATCCGAGTACGAGAAACAGCATGTAAAGAAATACACTCACGATCTTATCTGTGGCAGGTCTGTTTCTATTTTGTGACCCGTGTTTCTGAAAATCTGTATGGCTGCCTCAGCTACCTTATCATCTTCCATCCTGAGGCACTGCAGTAGAGACTCATAGGTCTCTGCAGAGTGAAACGAGGTAGGATGTGTAAAGGACAGAACCTGTAGATACATATTAAACCAAAGGTATAAAGATATATTTCTCCAAGGTAAGTGAATCATCAGAGAAACAAACTTACAGCTGTTTACGAGCCTTACCATCAACATAAATAGCTATTACATCCTCACATGAGATTATTACATTCAAAAACTACATTTTCAGAGGAAGTTATACAAGCATTTTCAAATAAATTCATCTACATTTTATTCTTTAGGGCCTCCTTTCCTCCAAACTTACAAAATACAACATTATTTGAATACGGAAAAATGTCTATTAAAATGAATATTTATCCAAAATTATTCACTTATATTCCAGTCTACTTAAAAACACTTTTCAACTAAATGTAATTGAACTGAAATCCTAATTTCTTCATAATCTCTAGTCTCTGAGCAGAAAAGAAATCAAGAAAGTTAAAATAACCACAGTATTTAATTACTGTCTTTTAATCTAAACTAATGGAATACGCATTCTTTTAAACAGAAGTCATGTTAAATAAAAAACTAAGTGTGCAAGGATTCAAGGAGAGAACAAACCACTATCCCAGAAGAAAACTATATTAAGTATAACAAAGTTCAAATAACACATTGTAGGAAGAGCAATTAAAAAAATGCACATATTTTGTGTATTTTTTAAGGTTTATCTTATATTGGTTTCTTTGATCATAGTTGTCTGTATCAGCATCTGAAGTAACTTTCTTAAAGGTATCCATGTCACAGCCACAAAGCCTTCAACCTTAACAGCTTTCTTTTCTGAGCTACATGAACAGACTACTCCCCTGTGTAATTCTGCACAACTATTTCTAATGTACTGCTGCCACTACCAAATTTGGTGCAATATGTCTCTACGAAATCCAACTTGTTCATTCACACATGAGAAAAGTCTCACTTCAATTATCTAAGCTTCCCTTCCATGCCCTTCTTTGTTATTGTACAGCCTTCTTTTTAACATATTGAAAATAAAGTGCAAATCCATCACAGATGTTATCCAGATATTTCAAGTCCTTTTTTCTCTCCTTCAGGCAATTCTCACTCATCAACACCTTCCCCCCTCCTTGTTTGCTTTCCTTATAGCACTGTTCAAGCCAACAAGATGTGCCTCTCCTAGTCTGCCCTTTTCTCCTCTTCACACTTTATGTGTGTCCTTTGCAAAACATACTTTTCCCAAAAACTTGTTACATTTATATTATTTTCCCAAGTAAGTATTAGTAACCAAAACTTTTCTGTCATTACAAAAGTTCACTAAATAATAGCTTGCACATACTTAAAATATATTTAAATAAATACTACTACTAACATTCATTCTTTAGCCACATCACTGCCATTCCTTCCTTTACAAACCATAGCTAATTTAATATAGATTATTTAATGTACGTTACCTTGAGAAGTTCAAGTCCTGCACGAATTGCAGTATCAGGACTTACACCCTCCTCTTCATCATCAGCTGTCCCCTCTATTGATTTATTCATCAATTTTACTAGTGCACTAAAATAAGAGATAGAAAAACAAACAAACTAAAAAAAAAACAAATGAACTTGAAAACATGCAATGTCAAGTTTGAGCAGCAAGATTACCTGGCTTTGGCAATAATTTATGGGACAGTAGTAGTCTGTTTTGTGTTTTTGTTATAATCTTTTTCTCAAATTAAACTATTTCATTACTCCTTTTCTTTCTGACTTAGCTTACTGCAAAATTTAATCGCTTAGGAATAAGACATGTTGGTAGCATTCAGATCAACATAGAGTTGCAAATGTTTCAGAATATAATTAGGTTGCCAAACAAGTCTCAAAAGGAATAGAAACATTCTCTTACTCAATCCCATAAAAATTAATTAATTCAGCTGTTATACTGTAGACTGTGCTGCAGTTAACTATGTGAGAACTATGATTATCATATTCACCTTACACCCCACAAATAGCAGTTTCACAGGGAATAACTGCTATATTTTATCATCATTTATAGATGTAGCATTGCAAAGCAGTAAGAAAAAAAAAATCTTTCCCCCCCCAGTCCCCCCCGCCCCAAAAAGAAACAAAACCAAGACCCCACACTGCTAGAAATGTAGAAATGCAAGATATTAATGTAAAAAATATATTTTTAAATGTCTATCTACAGTTAGGGCAGACTAACCTGTCTAACTCATTCCCAAGAAAATCTCTCTTTTTTTTTTTTTTTTTTTTTACTTAAATCAACTTTGTAACCATTCATGAGCTCGTATGATCTTCCAAGCTTACCTAATGGCTTCTGAGTCAATATGTACAGGAGCAATTCTTTCCAAAAGAAATTTGACCATTTCCAGAAAGGGATTTGTTGGCTGCTTAGGATTTGCAAGTTTCCGGGCTATTTCTCTCTACAAGAATGTTACATTACCAACAATAATTATTCTCAGTTTAATTATTTCCTAAGCACGTTGAATAAGATAAATAGAATTTGTTCTTTTAACTACAGAAATTGTGTAAATAGTCAATGAAATGTATTTTAAGGAGGATTGTTGTTATCCCTGGGTCTTTCTTTATCACATTACAGTGAAAGTAGGCATGCTTTGCAACAGCATTAGGACTCAAGATGCATGTAAACTTCTTCTTTCTTAAGTGTTTCTTAGGGAAATGGAGACCAGATTCAAAACAGAACCAAGGGAGTGGTAAGTGCTACACAGACAGAATTTAAGTATCTATGTAGACAAGAGTAATTCATAGACCTCTATATAACCTTGCTGCATGCTTCAGATTCCATAAGCAACAACAACAAAGTGCAATAGAAGCTACAATGCTGCAGATATGGAGAAACACTATGCCACTTTAGTTATAACAGATGTTCAGACTCCATGTTCTTGCCTGGGAATGTCTTTGAATCAAAAACCTGCCTTTCCCCCTCTGAATGCAACAAGTGTCAAGAACATTAAATTCTGCTGCAAACTCAGCAGAAGATGGTGGATACAAAAATATTTTTATTTTGAACACAAGTTTAAAATGTCTGAAATAAATAATTTCTCAGCCTTCCTTCTCCTTCAAGTTTGGAAGCTGTAGATTCTACACAGACCAGGAAATTGCCCTAACCATTCCAGTAAACAATCTTCACGAGAGAAAATAAGTCTTCCC
Organism: Chrysolophus pictus; assembly: GCA_037305975.1. Lineage (NCBI taxonomy): Eukaryota > Metazoa > Chordata > Aves > Galliformes > Phasianidae > Chrysolophus > Chrysolophus pictus. The sequence goes on from CM074579.1 coordinate 22,138,547, forward strand.
TTTGAAACTGCATCACTGCATTCCCAAATTGCAAACTCGGCTATTTTAGAAAGAGATGTGTTCCATATGTTAGTGGTTAGAACATAATTCTGAAGGCCATTCTGTTCTCTTCCCTGGATAATTAAAGAGCCATTAGGCAAAAACCAAGAAGCCTATATTTGCTGATGCTCTGTACTGAGATTTTTGTCAACCAAATTGCTGCAATTGTTGGCACTGTAGATCTCTGGAAAAGCCTGATTTAATATTAATGTGTGTATTCTCAGCAGTGATATTAAATAAATGAGAGAGAGAAAAAGATTGGTCTCAAGATAATTTTGTACAAAGAAAAATGAACGAATAATATGCAGATGGTGCAATAGTTGTTGTGCTCATACTTATGTAAGTTTTATCAGTGTTAGGAGACAGTTTAAAATAGTTTGCCATAAAAAAGATTCTTGAAATGAAGCAAAAAAATGAAATTAGTCTTTTAAGCTTAATGTTTGATCCCTATAACCCCAGGAAGGAATAAAGCCAGTATTTGTTGGTTTTTTTTTTTTTAGGATGATTGCCAAAGGTTATATTATCAGTAATCTCTACAGGTTAACTAAAAAGGTATTTCATAACTATGAGAAATGTATATAAATCATATTAAGGTATCAAAATAGACCATTAAGTCTTAATAAGTATTTTAAGCACAAATATTAAAAAAAGTTTGCTTTTCCATTTCCTTACCACACAGACATCTGCCTGTTTACATGAACATGTAGGGCTAATTAACAGTTCAAGCTGGGACCGAAGCTTTTCATCATCGCCTAGAACCTGATTGAATTTCTTCACAAAATCTTGTGCTTTTCCAGGATCTGGAAGGTTTTCTATATAATTAAACACAGTTGAATATAAGATAAATTTGCTACTTCAGTACGACAACGTTCATAAAAAATTAATTTCCAAGAACATTGTAACAGCAGTTTAAAGAACTTAATAACACTTACTTGCTATGGTCATCAGCTTCCCGAACATGGCAGCACTGTTTGCTTCTGACTGGGGACAACAGCAAACAGAAACAAACAAAAAAATATCAGCACTGTCTCCCTCATGAAAATATACCTTTAAGATCATCTGTCAGTTCTATTGCAGCATGTTCTATTGGAAAAAGACCTAAAAAACCCAACAACCACTGCTAATAAACAAAGAAAACCTCTCAACATTAAACCCAAAACACTAAAGGCAACCTCCCATACTAAAACCCCCGAATAACCATTCACTTGCATTTAAAGTCTCTGCTAGTTTGAAGATTTACTTTTAAAAGTAATATTCTAGTATAAATACTTTAAAATGTACAAAATATTCCACTTAGAAAATGTCAAAGTAGTTTAAAAAGTGAGAATCAGGAATTCTATCAAAAATGAACAAAAACTTGAAATAGCGCCTTAATTTCTTCTGAAGAAACTTAAGGAGGCCATATACATGGCAAGCATTACTGAAAGCAACTTAATGTGAACAGAACTCTGTCTACATGTTGAAATCAAAAGTCAGCTGAACAAATAATATAGCATAAAAAAAAAAGGTAAATCAGTCTAACAAGTTTGATAAAGTAATAATTTTTTCAAAACCGTACTGTGGGCTGCTTATGCAAGTCTAGTAATTCCCGTACGTGACTCCTCAGCATGTTCTGGCACTTCCACATCTCGTTCAGTGCTCTGAAAAAGTGCAAAATCAGAAAGAAAAACATGATTCGTTTGTCACAAGAACACATTGGATGTAGTGTTAAATAATCAATCTTGTTTACTAAGTGCACCATCTGACTGAGTGAATCAAATCCACAAAGTATTAATACCAATTCTAAACAAAATAGATCATTTTTCATTTTTATTCATCTATTTGTATCAATTTCATATATATATGACAACACAATGAGAACGCATTGTTCTCTTAGGATGAAGACCTAAAACAAATCTTCTAAAGTATCAAGATGCCTTCTTGTCTAAAGGCTTCGTTCAGTTTGTATGTAAAATTATTGGAGCTAAAGAAAACATTTTGAAATAAAATCACAAATGATGTTAAGCATCAGTTACTTATAATGCTATTTAAGTCTTGATAATATAAGCAGATGATGTTAGAAAAAAAATGAAAAACAGTAAGTATTAACTGAATTGGAATTATACTCACTTGACAGCATTTGGATCCAAGCTGGCATACAAATAGTACAAGCACTTCATTCGCTCTTCTGTTTCCAAATTGTGTGGAACAAGATACTGAGCAAAGATTTTCTCTACTAGTAATCTGCAGGAAAAGAAGAGAGAAAATCTGTACATTTCCAAAACTAGTAGTATCTTTTAGATAAGCTGAAAGAAAAAATAAAAAAAGGAAAAAAACAGAAAAGAAACTAGATTTTTCTCCCACAGAAGAAAAATGGCCTCTTTTCATCTGTAAAGATAACTTCCACTGCTGATAGAAAGATTACCAAGAACTGCTTCTTGAGAGCCTTTCCATTAAATTTCACTTTTAAGAGGATGAAACTTTTTGTCAGCATCCAAATCCTCCTTTTTCTCCAGGTTTGAAGAATCTTTGTTCATTCTCGTGAGTAAGTGAAAGAGATACAGATAGTAAAAAGCCCAGATAAATAAGAGAGGATATAAAAAATTAACTCAAGTGGAAGTAAAAGTAAAAAGCCGAAGCATCCTAGAGGGAAAGGGTAAAATAAAATAGTAGAATTTGACAAACGCAAAATATTTGAAGCTGTTATTTATAACGCAGAAAGTAAAGTCAGCATTGAAAAAGGTAGAGAAAAAGAACAGCAGAATGTACAGAGGAAAAGGAGCACAGGGAAACTCAAGTGAGTGCAAACCAAACCAACAAGAACTTTATCCAGATATCTCTCTTAAAGTAACAACAAAACCCCAACAACAGAAGTAGACATAGCTAGGGTTTTCAATCAAATACAAAACTCAAGCTACTGTATGACTGTACAGTCCATCCAGTAACACTCCCCAAAATGAAGGAACATTCAGATATTAATTTAATCCTTAGCAATGAGAGCTGTGCACAGCATCCAATCACACAATACATATTAACAGACAGATATTTTGAATTTACAGACTTTGTTTGCTATGATTCCTGTTAATTACCCAAGGAGTGCCTTGTACAAAGAACACAGAAAGCAAAACAGGTCAAACGTAAGTTATTTCAAAACAAAGAAGATTCAAAGGGACATGAAGTCAAGGCAGAGGAATAAAAGTATGACTATGAATATGAATGCAGTTGTCACAAGGCATTCCATTAACATTAAAGAAAAGTTGGCTTTTTCCCTTTAGGTGTACATTTTCACTACTAATGACTTGGAAAACAGGGTTTTTAAGTCTCAGGATGATTCCATCTCTGTTTAATATAACAGGTGATTGTAGGCATCAGAGCTACCTACTTTACTAATTTCTGAATAGTGCTGTAGTCCATGTCTCTACAGATGCATTTTCCAAAATAACTGTCAATACAAATTGTGAGGCTGTATTATGCCTTCCTTGGTCTATGTCAGTTAGGGTAAAGATTTACAAATGGGTAGTATCTACGGAACACTGACTTTTCTCCTGTGAGAAAAGTCACCGACTGGCATATTAAGAGCTGGCAACAAGACATTGTTTATGAAGTGGTTATCTTGCACCATACCCTATGTATCTGTTGTAAGAATCTCAGCACATACAGGTGATAAACTACAGCTGCAAGTTCTCAGACTTGAGCACAGCATACCAATGTTTATGTTAGATCAAAAATATTAGAAGGCATTAGCATTAAGGATGTCTAGAAAAAATTTCTTCTGTTCTAACTCATGCCTGAATACTATGTGATTCTTCTGAAAGACCTAGTGTCATTCCACATGCACAAAGGAAAACACCTCAAGGCTCAGAAAGCTGTTCACCGTTATATTTTATCCTCCTTCCCTATGGAAAAAAATCAGGCCAAAAGTTGCCAATTTTGACTTACACTTGTGTGTTTAAAGGCCTGGAATGGTTGAGTCTTTAAAATCATAGCACTTTTATAGATCTTCTAGTACTTAAAGTACTATCTTTAGAACTCTATCAATAACAACACTGAAATACATTTACTTCATAGAATCATAGAACAGCTTGGGTTTGAAGTGACCTTAGAAGACCATTAGTTCCAGTGCCATGCCATGGGCAGGATTACCACTCACCGGATAAGGCTGTCCAGGGCCCCACTCAACCTGGCCTTGAGCACCTCCAGCATGGGGTATTTGCAGCTTCTTTAGTCAGCCTGTACCAGTGCCTCATCATGCTCTGAGTATCAAATTTCTTCCTAACATCTAATCGAACCCTTTCCTCTTTTAGCTTAAAACTATTGTCACTTGTCCTATCTTCCACAGTACATCAACTACTGAGACAGAGCAAGAATTTCATTGTCCAACCTTAAAAACTAGCAAAATTTTGATTAAAATTCAGGGTATCAGCCAAACTAGAAGAATACTGAGAATCAAGCTGCCAGTCTTTTAGTGTGGACACCCAAAAAGCAAACAGCATGCAGTCACTGCACTCAAAAGACTGCTTTATAAGGCTTAACAAGACTTCTAGAAGACAATCACATTCAAAAAAGGAACAGAGCTTTGATGACATTATCCTTTGAAATTCCTTGACTTGCTTCCTTACAGTATTCTGCATTTCCAATAAGCTGGAATACTGAAAAAAAATCTGACACATTCACCATGGAACTTTGATTCATTCCCTGCATGCTGAATGAGCTATGAACACACTAGAAAAAAATGCAAAGCTCTCCAGCACATTTGACGTACACACAAATACAAAATTAACTTTGTATAAACTACATGGAGATTTCCTAGTTGATTCCACTATTTGATAATTTTATTTCACCAGACTTCCAGTGTACAATTTTTTTTTTTTTTTAAAGAAAGCAATTAATAAAATGTGTAACAGAAACAATTATGACCAGCAAGACAAACAAAAGCAAGATCCTTCACAACTGCAGCAGTGTTTTGTGATACAGAATTAACTATAATAGGTGGCAACTGAAGGATGCTGTTACCCATTTGGGCTAGTTACTAAGATTATGCAACATACTGAAATAGTAGACTGTATATGCAAGATGACAAAAAACACTATAAAGATATGACTGGATTCCAGGTCTGCTATGTTAGAAATCTAAGCTCAATTTCCATCATCGTGTGATTGCATAGTTTGACTTTTCTTGTGAAAAGACAAAGAAGTAAGAGTTGAAAACTATCTTCCAAAATCTGAGCCAAAATTCTTTCTCTCCCAAGCCAAAAACAATATTTCTAAACTAAAGGGACCGAGTGACAAAACAGGAAAAATCAGACAATGGTGGAAGCACTCCCTGACATTTCTTCAGTTTCTGTTCTAACGAAAGGGTCAATTTCTATGTAGTCTAACAAAAGGAGATGTCATGTACTGTACATGTACATACATGTACAGTACTCACAGATCGTTGACTTTAACATGCTAACCTCTGGGAAGTAAAAGACAAACACAGCAGGGCATAATAAAAGCAAAATCTGATGGCTTTTTTCCATGCAGAGGTTAGTTAATGACAATTTACCATCATAGCAGACACAGTTCTATCAGTACATAGAATAACTACAAGAACAGATAATGCAACCATCCTGGAGTTCTTAATACATCTTCAGTAATTAATAATTTAATATACATAAACCCACGTGTACAGAATGTGATATAACAGCTTTTTCATGATAAGCACATATTTTCATTTTCAGAGCACCTCTTATCACTGTACAATTAAAATTAGGAAGGCTTAGGTTGACTCACTTGTCATCAATGCTATTTTGATAATATATGTGCAAAAGTTTATCCTTTATCCAGCTCACTTTCTCTGCAGCATCTTTTCCAGCCTCGGCATGAAGACAGTATTTCTTGTATAGCTGGGCGAGACCCATCATAGCTTCTTTTCTCACTCGCCACTTGAGAAGGAAGAGGATGGAGAAGTAGCTTTGGTAAATAGGTATCAAGCATACAAAATACAGTAAATATGTAGAAGCACAAAAAACAAAATGGCCACATTCTGCTCTCCTACCTTTAGGCTCTGCAAACACTGAAAAATTAAGAGTTTCTACATTAAACTTTATAATACCTATTCGTTTCTTCTCTTTACTATGCATGGTATTATCTGTAAAGAGTAATCTGTTGCTCCCATGTGCTGAGCAAAGAAAAACTAGGAGTTTGGTGGTATTAAAACTTAAGTAGAGCTTAACAGGCATGTCTGAATGAGTGCTTTCTTAAGCCAGGGTTTGGAATATTTATGTATTCAGAGTTGGGCACCAAGCAGAGGTGGCAGCTTTTTTTCATCAGCCTTAAATTGGCAAACTTGTCTAGAAATCTACACCTTAAGCCTAGCTGAGCTTGCTAAGGCTTCAACTCTGTGACCACTTTCCACAACAGTGAGAAAGCCTCATTTTGCCAAAGCTTTGAAGTAATCACTGTAAGAGAGTATTAAAGAAAAAAAAAGAAAAAGCTGTCTGCAGCTTCCAGTTTTCGGTGATTGCTACATTATCATTCATGTAAACAGGAAATGTCCCATTAATAAACACTCTGACAGGATCTACAGGCCTTCTTACACTGACTTGCTGAAGAAACCAGAAGAAACCATTTCACAACAGGTGAAGGATTAATTGAGGCAGAGAATAGTATCTCCCACTTAATAGTCTACAAAGAGAATCTTGGTTAACTAGTAAAACTCCTTCACAAAGACTGCAGGTTTGAGTTACAAAACTGATGGTGATAATCCCTTACATGTTGGAATAGTTAATTCCTGCCACAGAATTAAGAATAATAACAATTAAAAAAAGAAACAAAAAACATTAGCTGACAAAAGCCACAGTGGTTTTTAGTACATATAGAAAACGAGGAGTTAAAACTAATTAATTCAGAAAGCATTAAAGAAAATCCCTTCGTGCTAAGAGTCTGTTCATGCTAAGGAAACAATCATATCACTCTGACTCGTTGGAAGTGCCAGTGAGAAGTGGGAATTAGCCTAAACATTTTGGATCTCTTAAATAACTTTGGGGGGGGGATAATTGTCTAATAGTTGAGAAAAAAAAAAAGAAGAAAAAAAAAAGGAAGTGGTCTTAATCATGCCTGAACATTGAGTAAGGTCATACAACAGGGATGAAGAGTTGCTTTATAATAGCGAATATAATATGTTCAAAATCAGATTTATTAGGTATAAACATGACAAATCCCTTTTCTCTAAACCCAAACCCATTACAGTAACATTCTCATCTAAACATGTTAACGTAAAAAGGAGAAAGTCATTATAAAAGAATTAAAGAGGTTATCTAGAATGGTGTGCTTTACAGAAATAACACTGCCTACCAAACAGGAACAAAAGAAACTGGCATTGCTAGAAGCACTGTCAAGCCTATTATCAAAATATCACCCTCCAAAATACTATTGAGCCACATCCAAAACAGTGAAAACAGAAAAGCATATAATCTGTGATAAAATTGAATGTAAAACCTTGATAAACCATGACAAAATTTCAGAACTGGTATTTTAAGCAAATAAATTAAAACACGTTCACCAAAGAAACAGGAAGGATTCCAGACTCCCTTGTAGGGTTGAAATCCAATTTTATTCCAAGAGAATAGTCTGAGAAGGATTCTTAATTTAAGAGTAATCAGAAGATGTTTTAAAACAGATTAACTAGGAAGCAGTAATAAAATCATTAAGACCAGATGGTATCCTAACCATGATTTCTACAGGAATTTAGAAATGATGCATCAAATACTAACTACTCCATTACTGCAATCTGTCAATGAACAGATTGAACAATTGTCCAGGAAAATGGCAAGTGCAAAATGATTTTTTCCAAAAGAATTTCAAGAGAAAGAATGCCACACATCAGAAAATGTGATTTTGGATGGGAAAACAGACTGAAACAAAACAATAAGAACAATAAAGTGCGGACAACAGAATAAAAAAAAAAAAAAAAAAAAAGAAATTGGGAGAATTAATCATTATGCTTTACATAAAGGGAAGTTATATCTAACAAAAACTTAATTATATCAGACCCACAGGGATGGCAGTAAAACTCACTGAGACCCCCAAAAATTACTAACTAAAGCATTGGAGTCAAAAGGCAGAAACAAATGGCTGGTATTCCACAATGAAGGGATTCTATGGATGGAATCAGGAGGGAATTTGTTTCACTTAATAAAAAGATTAGAAAACGAACTGAATGTTGAGCATAAAATTTGTTGATATAGTGTGACTAAGGTAGTAAAATCTAATGCTATGATAAATAACTACAGCAAAATGTTAAGCTACTGAACCATTACAACATAAAACAAAATTAACTCAGATTAAGATCAGGTTTTCCCACCACCTGCACTAACTGCATGAACAGAACTGGAATGATGCAAGATACTGAAGTCAATATGGAAGTTCTCCAAAGTTGTGAGCTCAGTATTCAGAGGTAGTGCAGAAGACAAACAGAATGTTAAAGAGTAAGAAAAAAAATTCTGCCACTTTATCTTGGAAAGCAGAGGAGTGGAGAATATAAGGTATACATATTTGTTAATTGTAAGTGGGACAGCTTTTCTTTTTTTTTTCTTTTTATTATTTCATATAATGCAAGGAACTACAATTCAAGAACTACTTCTTCCCCCACACATACATTAAACACGAATACGTGCCAGGGACACCCAACAAGTACAAACGTGAAAGAAAGAACTTTCTAAATTCAAGGGAGAAAGTTCCATTGAAAGCTAGGATGAACGTGATCAAGTAGACTAAAGAAATCCTTAAAAGACAAACTGATGTAAGCCAGAACTGACCGCTGTGAGAATTATACTAGGTTGTAGAGACCCTTTGCCTAAATCTATGTTGCTACTCCTATGCTTTTACAGTACTCCTCATTAACCAATGACTGTTGACAGCATGTGATTGGTGTTTTCATAATATGGCTATCTTTATTAAGATGAAAATTATTTTCCCCAGAGTATTCTAGTTAATGGCTAACTTTAAGATTCTCTATTTCTGCGGGGTTTGTTTGTTTGTTTTTACTTTTATCAATGACATTAAAGGCAGAGACATTCTTGAAAATAGAGTATTAGCACTTACTCGTTTGTCTAGTGTTCTTTCCCTTACGAAGCCAAGCAGCTGGTCATTGACTAAGGAAAGATCTCTCTTGCCCGCAGTAATAATCGTAACAATAACATCATGTCGAATAGCTTCCTCTGGGTCATGTGACCTAACCTTCAAATATTCTGTTACAATCAGAAACAATGAAAAGTTTGGCTTTTCGCACATATACTGCAACTTACTAATAAGTACAAATTGAATTCACATATTCAGTCATACGACAACAATAATCTTATTTGCAACAGGCAATTCTCCAAAAAAAAGCTGCTTAGAATCTACTGAAACTGAGTAAGGGGAAGAAAAGAAAAAGATAAAACAAATATTTATTTCCAGAGAGCTAAGAAGATAAATAATTTATAAATAATTGGCTATTGCTAAAATTTAATTGTATCAAAAAAGAACAATATTTTTAGTTACATCTGAATTTCTGCTCATTGTTAGAAACGATGAAGAATTGAAGGAACAAGCATCTTCTAAACTCAGTGGAGGAGAGCAAAGAGGAACACATCAACTGTTTTTGAAAATAATTCTTATGTCGCGAAATATTTGCATTCATGTGGCAAAACCTGCTACAGAATCTGAAAATACTTTAAAACTGCAATGGATAGCTTCTTGAGGATTCATTGTAACAAAGGCCACACAATGTCATGCATTCCATGCACACGCATGGTTTTTCCTCATATGCTTGTCTTCACTGGAAAGCAATTATACATTAGTAAGCTCCTCCATTCAGTACAAGCATTGGACTTGACACATTTTAGAACTTTACTGCTATGTACAGAAGTAATTACATTCTATCCTGCTAATTTCTTAAATCATTCTAAATACCAGTAGTAGCATCTCACCAGTGAGGTCTTTTGCTAAGTCTGGATGGTTCATTAAACAATGACTGGCGAATTTCACACTCTCTAATCTCACAGGGACATGGATATCATTGAACCTAGAGAGACAGAAGACTATGAATGTTAATTTTTAATTAGCCTTGCAAATCAAGATTATTCTCTATGTAGTAACACGTGTTGGTAGTATGTCCCATTAATTATTAGAATGCTTTTAGATGACAAAATAATACATTACAAACATTCTGAATTCAGCATAAATACGCTATATTGCAGATGAAATGTTGGCACATTCGTTTTCATTCAGTGACAAAGTTCTCCCCGTCACACGTTCACCATCAATCATCATCACTCTATAGTAAATATTTTATATATGTATATACATACCATATAAATATATGAAATTATAAAGAACCTATGTATATGTCTATATAACATGTATCATTTAAAAACATTTGCTTTTTTAATGCTGAATTTTTGTATTTACTTTAAAGTAAATGACCTCATTCAGAAGATAAAAGTCAAATAAAACATACAGTTGCAGATACAGCTGAACAGTAAACATGATAGTATTGCCTGGAATTTCATACATGTGTAATTTATATCATGTATCTAATGTAGCTATTTATCTAATCCATATCCTCATAGGAATATGGCAGTAATCATTCAGGCTTTTTATTCCAATATGCAGCCCTATGCAACTCCCTGGTTAAAAGACTCAAGGAAAGTACTTGTTCAAATACAAAAAAAACAGTTACATTCCCTGACAACACAAAATCGCAACGCCATCAGGAAAATTTTGCACAACAAGAATGAAAATTCAGAGTTCTACCACTACTTCTCCTACCGCCCAAGAAAGCACTGCCAAAGAGGACGATTTTGTGTGGCCAGATCAGAATCTTTAGAGCCAAAGAGTTTAGCCAAAAGTCGAACAACAGCCAAACGTTCTTCTCCATCATTGCTCTGAAAATCAAAAAATGAAAAAGAAACTGCAATTCATTACCTGTGATATTTTAAGAATAGTTTATGGCTTCCATTTCCTTCTGTTTTTATAATTTAGACTGTAAGGTAAATTTTTTATAAACTCCAATCTTTCTAATTAAATTAGATTATTAAATAAATACAATTAAATACACACACACACAACCTGTATAAAAGCCCGAAGTTTAAAATGTTAGTCACTGATTAGAAAACTACTTGGAAAATGCCTTTCAGGAATAAAATAAATAAATAAATAAATAAATAAATCTATAACCCAGTTTGAATAAAATGCATTTCTAACTCTTCAACAGGAAATAGTCTCATGCTTGTTTTAAAACATATTTAAGACTTCTATGCATGTGAAAAATAAATAGCAACTAAGATTTTCAAAATAGATGTGCACAAATAAAAGATATTAAAATAAAATGATGTAATTTCATTGGTTACCTATTCCTTATGTTTTATTGTCCCTATGCCCTATGTGTGCAAACACACACAATTCTTCACAATTCTTTCCCGTCTGCTTACAGTCTTACCAGACACACCTTTCTAATTTAAAATCAAAACAAAAGGATAAATTAGCTATCTCCAAAGATTCATAATCAGTCAACTGAATTATGGCTGATTATTAAGAACATGACAAAATATTTGGAAACAATTCCTCTATTATTAAAACATCTCACAAAATGAAATACTGCAAACCAATATGGAGGCTGGCAGCCTTGCATTCCATGAGTTAAGCCAGTCACATCACAATTACTTCACAAACTTCAAGTGAAATCCAAAGATTAGGTACATACAGTTTTCACACTAGATCATATGAATTCATGACTGCAATGATGTTATATATTGTGTGCACACACAGTATGCATTTGCAAGCACAGAAAGTACACAGTTGTATTTAATGCTTTGGTGCCTTTATTTTAACAAATGTAATATTAAACAAAAATGACAACTAGAATTTTTATCACACTAATGAACGCTTATTCATCTACAGAACCTCACACTTCAATACCCATTTAAGTTTTATTACTTGTCCCAAGTTACACTGCAACCTACCTTCAGTTTGAATTCAAGCTGAGGCATGACAGACAGCAATAAGTGAGGATCTATGGCAAAAAGCTCTTGTATCAAGTCAAATACATGTTCTGATAAGTCACTTACTGAAGACTTTCCCAGTACCAGAACCTGGTTAAAAAACTAGAATGAAAGCATTATTATTTAGCAGATTTCATAGAATCATGGAATAAAGAATACTTTAGATTTGGAAGGGACCTTTAAAGACCACCCAGTCCAATCCCCTGCAATGAACAGGGACATCTACAGCCCAATCAGGTTGCTCAGAGCCCCATCTATGGAGCCCCCTGAATTCCTCCAGGAATGGGGCTTCCACCACCTCTCTGGGCAACATGTGCCAGTACCTCACCATACTCATTGTAAAATACTTTCTCCTTATATTGAACCTAAATCTATCCTATTTAAGTTTGAAACCATTTCCTCTTGTCATATATACCGCAGTCCCTGTTGAAGAGTCTGCTGTCCCCTTCTTTCCTGTTTCCCTTTTCCTTCATTGGCATAAGCAGTATTTAAAAACATATTTTAATGTTAATGTCATTTATATTTTAATTCTATTGGAAGATACCCAACGCACATTTTTTATTACATCAAAAAATTTTCACCCTTAGAGTTCTGGCTCAAACAAATTAAAGATGAAACATCCTTCACAGAATCATACAAAAATTTGGGTCAGAAGGGACCATTTTAAAGAATGCCAGATGACTACAATAGGTCTTCTGGTATTTGACAGTATCAAAAAACAGACCAAAAAAACAAAAACAAACAAAAAAAAAAAAACAAAAAAAGGTAGCCCAAAAGATGAATGGTTTCTCATGGATTTGCTATGTTTTAATGTGCTTGGTATGCTTCCTATTAGATAGTATGGATTGATGATAGTACTGTTTGAGGAATGCAAATGCTACAAAGCTATTACACACTTAAGCAAGAATGAGTTAAAGAATATTAAGTCAACAGTCGCTCTAGCTACTATCCTGTTATGAGCAATTACACAAGCATAAAGAAACAGGGGGACTGGAAAGTGATATTTGTTGGCGAGATGTCTTCAGCTTTTACATACTTAGTCTTTCATGAATTTACTTAATTCCCTTTTTAACCTATTCTGACTTTGAAGAATACCATAGAACATATTACTGATATTCATCAAAAGGAAAAACAGTAGAAAGAGGCCCTGTAAAGAACTCAAGTGTTTTAGTCTTTCTACTAAAACAAGTTTAGGACAGACAAAAATCTATGAATAAGCTTGAAGTGCTTCATCCTATATCTAGGCATGAAATGAGGATGCCTGGTTGCTAGATATAAAAAGCATTAACAATTCCTTTTGTTGCAATAGGATTCTTTAGTGCCAAATAATACTGCAAGACAGGTCATCTGTTGTCACAGTCTAGAATTATATGCTTAAGAACGAGATGGAAAAAAAAAAATCTACCTCCTCTTGATTTATATGGGACATCTTCCTATTAAAAAAAAAAAAAAAAAAAGAAAAAAAAGGAAGAAAAAGAAACAAGCAAGCTAATGATTCCTATCTAGAAAATAGTATTCTTCTAGTTGCATTTCCAAATGTGACATTTATAAACATCATTTTAAAATACACAAACCTCCAATAAATCAAAACATCAACAAGCACAATCGTTAGTTGCAGTAATCATGAATTAATTTACATACATTGGCAATGCACGGTTCAATGGTCTGGACAGTCCTTTTCAGCAGGACTTTTGCAAGATCAAACGCTTGCTTATTAAGGTTCTGGAAAAAAAAAAAAAGGGGTGGGGGAGGAATATAAAATTTTAAAGAAAGACAAACTAATTGAATTAACTTCACATTTCTCTCGCAGCCTTAAAAGACTATGACGTTAAGTAAAACATGTTTTGCCACCCATCTATTTATTTTCAAAACAATCAAAGTTCAATTATATTAACTACACCACTGCAGACATAATAAGATTTTATTTATTTTTTTTATACACAAAGAAATCTAAACTTGCAAAGTCTTCTAGGATGTTATCAGTCTAGTTGGCACCTCTAGTATTGTACTAGTAACTAAAGAAATGTTTTAACATGCCATCATTAAAAATTTCAAAGAAACATTATCCCAATTCCATACTTTGGTAAGTATCATGCACCAAAACGGTCACACTGAGGTGTCTGCTATCTTTTCAAGTAAACAGTTGATTGAAACACAACAAATCTACAAATCCAAACATTGTTTTTATTAATCTCAAGCAAGGTAAGGAATGTATGCACACATCTAAAAAATGTGACTCTCCTAATCTGCACAAAATTTAGGTATATGCATGATACATATGCAATATATCAGCTCATCTAAGGATTAATGCAGCTTGGAGAGAAAACGAAGAAAAAAAGATGACAGAGAGACGGGTGGATTAGCCGACTGCCCTGAAAATTATGAACTATTGCAAATAAAATACAGATAAAGTATAAGGATGACCAGTTACTAGAAAGACTGTATTTGGCAAGTCTACAATGAGAATGATTCTCTCATGTTCTTTTAGCTATCAAGATGACAAAAATAAAGCTATCAACTGATATTAAGGAGAAACAAATGGCCAAAGGCTCAAATATATCTTCAGTCAGATTTCATATGTATAAACTCTTCACAATTTCTTACTACTACATGGTCTAAAACAAAATTACTTCTCTCCATATCAGACTACCATAAAAAGCACATTGGTAGGTATGTTTGTATTAAACTGACAAACTGCTACCCATATATAAAAGTATATTTTATTTGGATCTTCAAATAAAATAACTAATCTCTTAGGCAGAGCATAAAACGTTGAAGTCTGGATAGGACATTATGTAGAAGATGCAAAAAAAATGACATCTAAAATACATGAACTTTATCTTTTTTAAGGAATAGCCTTGTCAAGAGCAGTATTAATAAATAAATATGCAAATAAATAAATTACTAAATAGACTGAAAGTACCAGTTTTAAAATTAATAAAAACAACTACAACTTGATGCCATGTGTCTTCTGAGCTGTGATGTACCATATTGTTAAAAAACTGCATTCAATAGAGGAGAGCCTTGTTAGCACACTCAGAAGAACAATGTATATTAGAGTCACTTTATTGATAATGAAAGTGCAAATAAGGGTCATTTAGATGCTGAGATATTTCATGTCTAAGTATTGTTATACTTCTTTTTAATTGCATTATCCTCTTAAACAATGTAGAAGAGTTTGATTGATTGAAAAAGGAATAGAATACATCATCTAAAATACATATTTCCACTTCGTTACAAAGACAAACTTCCATTAAATGCAACAATCTAGCCATGCTGGTATCTATATAATGTATAGCAGAGAACAACTTATCAAATGCTTCGCATAGGCATAAAAGCATTGTTATAAGTTCTGTACCAGAAAATAAACTGTGTTTTTCATGTAATGAGTGGTGTTTTGGATTTACATTAACAACAACAAGGACAAACAATTAATATAATCCCAGAATTTTGTAGGAGATCTGTGCATCAAAGGAGAACAATTACTACAGTCAAACTCTGCTTGGCAGAAAAAAAACAAAATAACTTGGTTTTATTTATTTATTTGTTTGTTTGTTAAGTAACATATAAAGCAGCAGTTAAAGTTCTTTTGTTATGGGTAACAAACAAAGGTTAAGACAGACAAAATTATTGAGAAAAGCATGAAACTGGATTCTGAGTACAGCATATTACTTTGCCAGTCATGGTGGCCAAGAACCAATGAGGACTGGCAATCAGTGATATAAAAGATACTAAAAGATGTTTAATAAGTTGCACATCCCAGTATTTACTTAAATTTTGCCTTCCTCTTGTCAGTCTTTACACTTTCTCTCCATAGTCAAAATTACATTATTAAAATAATATGTATGCTAAAGAATCATATTCATTTTTGCTTTGCTTGCATGAAGCAGTTACAACAAATTGTTTAGTTCCACACGGTCTACCAAGGTCTTTGTATCTAAAGAGCAAGGCATTACCAGGCACTTGCCACAGACACCTACACTTCAGTACACGTCTGATCTCTACGGCCTGTAACTGACTACAAAAAACTCAAAGATCTGTGCATTTTAAAATAACCCTTCTATAGTTAAGAGGTCTCTCCTGCCATGAGGGATTCTAATAATACATCATCTCATTACTGTCAATAGAAAAGAGCTGATACTATGACACTGCATCTCATGGCTTCACGTACAGCTTGTCACAGAAGTGGAGGGTCACTTAATTGCTAAAGGGATGTGGACCTCTACAAAAGTTGAAAACATTATGGAATTAATAAAAGAGTTCAGAGAACTAAAAGCAACTAGGTGAACTAGAAAACTAATATGCTTTAGGTAAGAATAGGATTTATTTATTAGGACAAAAGTTTAAGATGGAAAAGAAACAGGAAAAAAAATGAGAGAGATAGAAGAGAATCTGACTGACAAATAGAGGCAAGAAGCAAGTCTCCACAGAAACCTGGGGAAATAGATACATATATTTTTTGGAAGTAAAAATGTTCTCATATTAGAGTATTAAATGTGCTTTGTTCCTATCTAAGTACAGAATTTCTTAATAATGAGTAATCCAGACACAGCTAAGAAATAGCACCAAACAAGTCCTAATGGCAATTTTCAGCCTACTGTTACAATGCTTGAAAAACTACAATTGTCATGGGTAACCTAAAGTGTGCAGAAATATAAGCAAGCTAAAAGCAATTAAAATTGTTATAACGATATATTGCTATAATATTTTACTTTTAAATATTTTTACCTTGTGTGCAGGAATGAGGTTAATCAAAATGGAGTCCAGCAGCTCCTGAGTTACTCCATCGCCTTCCATGATGATAGAACTCATCAAATCCAGCATATGCATTTGTACCTTCTGGTTGTGGCTATTACTAAGAAGATAAAAGCATATTATCAAGTCAAACTTTTCAGACCCTGAGAAATACTAGTAGCACTTCAAAAGACAATGGATTAATACTAAACAGTGTTCAACTCCTGCATTTGCAAATGTTGAAAATATCAGCGTAACTATTTTGACTTCCCTCTGTTCTAGAAAAATTCAAAAATCTAGAATACTCTAGCTTTGCTTTAAGAAGGGAAACAAACGAGAAGCAAACATCCAACCACAGAACTAAAAATGCACATAAGTCAGAATGAAGTATACCATTGCAACATAGAAATTTTAAGAAGTCAGAAATGTCTGCTTTTAGAAACACACCTCTCTACATTGCCAGTAATTTGTACTCATTTGCTTTCCCATAATCTCCTCATTTGGAGGAAGGGGGACTTGTTCTGTTCAGATCTATTCATTTGTAGGCTACGTAAGGATTCGGTCTATCCCCAAATCTGATGATATTTTGACAGTTTAATATAATTGAAGTGATTCAACTTACTTGATAACTGAAAAAAGAGTCCTAAAAAGCTGAATAAAAATTTCATTGCAATCTTCCAACTCAAAGCAGATGTTGTAAGATTTAACCCAAGCTAAATTCTAAAACAAAAATAGGATATTCAGGATATTAACAGTTTGCAAATCACTTAAGTATAATCATGTTAGTTAATTTTTCTTCTATTCAGATAAAAATATTATACAATAAAAAACCCTTTGGAGAAAGAGACTGGATATTTGCTTTGCATATATACAGCTCTTAACACAAAGGGGCTTTGCAGTACACATCCACAGAAAAATTAGAGAATAATCTGATTTCTTAGGTACAAAAGCAGATTAACAGAAACTGTTAACATAATAAGGTTATATCTAGACTTATTTGGGATTCATGGTATGAAACAATGCAGCTTTTTAAAATTAATAAAATATTAAATAATAAAACACTTTCTAAATGCACACTGATAAAATCCCAACATTTCTTGTCCCACCATCAATATAACAATATTTGCATGTTAAACAGCATTTAATTTTTTCTCTTTGCAAGGTAATAAAACCTTAAGGTTACACAATACTAAAAAAAAACCCGATGCCTAAAATTCTAAGATAAAGGTTAAACATTAATAAATACATTTTAACACAACCTCAACTACAGGCAGCATGAACTTATTAAAAACCTATGAAATTTTAACTGTTAAAAGAATCAATCTATTGAACATTACTTTGTCTGCTATCATTTACACTATAAACACCTGTAAATTGGGCACAACTGAGATGAGATCAATTACATTTCTTGGAATCACAGAGCAAGTAGCATCTACTGAAAGTTTCAAATACTACGTTACCTCTAACAAGTAAAAGTATCTGTTAAACTGGGGGCTCTTTGTGTCCTCCAAACCTTTTAATTGTCTTGTAATAAACAAGAATATGTCCTGTCAAAACACAAGCAGGCGTTTACAAGTTAGATTCCTCAAAGAATAAAAATACAACCTGTTAGTACTGACATCTACTCCCTTTTACAGACTCATGATATAAAATATTTTAGGCACTGACAGAAATCTATCTACAACGCATTTCAGGCACTTAAAACACTCCAGTGACTCCAAAGCAAGTCTCTTTAATAAAAGAGGATCAAAGCAAGATCTCTTTAATAAAATTGAATATCAGTATAAATGCATTAAAAAAAAGATGAACAATTTTTATTCACAACAGGAGAATGAGGCAGGGAAAAAGCCTTTATTTACCTTAAGTTTGTCATGGGAAGTATATGGAGCTTCAGGAGCATAGATGCGAAAGATATCAGCCAAGCAACATGCTACAAGGAGGCGCACATCTTTATTGGGATTCCTGAGGAAGAATTCAGATGCAAGGTGCAAGGCCAATGGGAGATACTGCTGTTTCTCATCTTCTGAGTCCTGGTCCATATCCATGAACGTTTTTACCACCATCTGGAAAATACAGGAAAAAAACCCAACAAACTTCATTTGAGTGTTTTCAGATTTTATTCATAGAATCACAGCATCTCCAAGGTCAAAAAAGACCTCCAAGGTCATCCAGTTCAATTGTCCACCTACCACCACCATTTCCCCATTAACCACACAGTACCACATCTAAGTGTTTCTCGAACATCTCCAGGGATGGTGACTCAGCCGTCTCCCTGGGCAGCCCATTTCTGCACCTCACCACTCTTTCAGAGAACAAATTTTTCCTAATATCCAATTAGAACTTCCCCTGGCACAATTTGAGGCCATTCCCTCCAGTCCTATCACTAGTTATGCAGGAAAAGATGCCAGTCCCCACCTCACCACAACCTCCGTTCAGGTAGTGGTAGAGTGCCTAATACTCATTCCTAATACTTTCTAAAAAGATGAAACGATACATTTTAGACTACTAGAGTTACAGTAATGCAACTTTTTGTTTGGACAAACATCAGAAAGAGAAAAGCATTATTCTGATGCTTAAATGCTTACTGAATGTGAACTCAATGTTTTACATTAAGACACTGAAAAACACTTTGCATCTCTTCTCATTTTGCCAATATGAACCTGAGGTGCAGCACAAAATGCTACATATTGATGAGCTTGTAGCCCTAAATCATTTCAATGTGAGGCCTTGCCTCAGTAGAAGGAGCTGGAGGTCTTCTCAGCCAGCTGGCCTAAAACATGGGCCACAGAATAGTGCAGATGCGCAATCAGCCATACCAGCCTACAAGTAGGCAGTCTTACACTGGCTGCATCAAGGCAGAGCCCAAGAGCTACTACATGCATACAATCCTTTTATCTGTATTAAATGAACTAGATACCAGATAAGCATCTCATCCCTTATGTAAAATGTCTAATTCCGCAGATCTGCTCTCTTCATACTCAAAACTGCATCTATATTCTCATATATATAAAACATAGTTTTTTCCTTTTCTTCTCTAGCACAGTGAAGAACTACTAGTTTCTATGAAATGTCATCAAAATTGTTCTTAAATGTTTCATTTTATTGAGATTTTATAATCTCAACATAATCTGTCGACAAAACTGAAAGTGAAAATTTAGTCTGAAAAAATTAAAGAGCCACAGGTTTAACTTTTGAAATAGGGACATTAAAGGACAAAAAAGCCCCCAGGATACCACCACAGAACTGCAGACAGTGTTCCACAGGTAAATATGTCATTACAACCTGAGTTAAATTAATCTATGTGCTTTGTCTTTCTACTTACTAGTACTCTTAAATTGTGAAGGAGAGCCACAGGAGTCTGTAAACCCAATACACATGTCTACCCAGTAGACATAAAGAAGAGAGATAAGAAAACAGAATGGTAAGTTGATGGTTCAAGTCTAGCCTGTAGAATATTAACTGTAAAACACAAGAGAAGACTGAGCTCACAAAGCTAATAAACACATCTCTTATGCTTGCCACAATTCTTTTGTTACTATGTCATTCAAATGATAATAAGGCTGTTTCTCCTTTAGTAAGAATGCCACATTTCCAACATGAAAACAGTGCCTTACAACTTTCCTTCTTCCCCGCACTTTGGAACTCAGTTTTAAATACAGTAGATCTTATTAATCAGGTGTTTAATTGTAACCTAACCCGCACTGTTACTCAAAACCCCTCAGTTTCTATCAATGTACATCATCATTCTCTCACGATCTTATATCTAGGAACACCAAAAATCAAGGTGGGTGGGAAAAAAACCCACTCAGAACAAAACAGAACCTGAAAGCTACTGCCCACAAAAATCCCAATTCTACTTACATCAGCCTGTTTCCCAGAGATTATTCTTAAGCTATAATTAAAGGCGTTAGCTGAAAGGACAAAAACATAACTCCAACAAAACTCTGTTTTATTTCCTTCTGCTGACAGCACAGGTCTCTCTGCTATAGTGTCACAGATCACCTGGCCTCTCTAGATCCTCGAATTTAAAAACTAAAAACAAACAAACTGAAAACCTACATTTCATAATCTACCAGATTCTTTCAGCACAAAAAGTAACCGCCTCTTCATCTGCTGATGGCAGGAAGGGGAACAACTGCCCTGAGCATGGGAATACTCTGAATTACAGGCAGGAAAAATGTAACAGTAACAATTGTTAAGTATTGATTCAGATAACCGTATTATTGAAGGCTTTAAGAACAGGGTAGAAAGGACTGAAACATCTGTGTCTTTGGAGGTCAAAGATAAACTGTATCCGTGCCACATAAACTTGTCCCACTAAGAATCCTTCCAATCTGGATAACCTATATAAGTAATCATTTCACCTCTCTCTCAAGTCCTATCTTCTCTGCGCCTGTAGGTACCATAAGCTTCATAAACAGAATACACTTTTGGGCTCAAATCATTCTTGGGGTTCTCTTTATTCATATGACAAGACACAGAAGCCTTGCCCAAATGCCTTCTCTGAGATGTCAACACCAGGCAAGGCAAGGCAGTGTGGCTCTGCAAAAACTTGCACAATGCTCTCACTTGATACCAAAGTGTTGAGATATTCTGGGATTAAAATAAAGGAATTAGTCTCCAGCATTGTTACCTTAGTTTGAAAACTGTTTGTGGTTCTTCCTATGGTTCTCTTCAATTCAGAAGAAGTTGCCAGCAAATATCCATTCTATTTTCCTGTAAAGAGCTCCTGAATACTTCTTTTCTATTACAAACAACACTGGGGTAGTAATTGGGCCGTTGGCAAGTTGCAACTGTTATTTAGTGCACAGATCTATGTTTTCTCCATTGTTTCTTTTTAGTCTCATATCTGCTTGTATTTGTGTATTGTCTTTTGTTTTATTATGAAGTTTTTAGTGCATGACATTCTGTTGATAGCATGCACAACACCCAAACGGAATAATGCCTCAGTCTTTACTTAGAATCCTAGATACCAAAACAGGACAAATAAGAAATCATATGTATGGGGTATATAAAACACATACCATAAAAAAACAAAAACAACAAAAAAAGGAATTAATATATATAAATTAACTATAAGGGATAATGCAATAGTTAAAAACATCATGTACATCTTTCTAATTAATAGCAGAGCATTCTGGGAAAAGGTAATTAATATTTTTGAAGACTTGCATTAAAGTACACCCTACAGGATCTGTTGATTCTGTCAAGGTTCAACAATACTATATATTTCTTGAATACGTGTAACTAACTGCATCTAAAATCATACACCATAGGAGTACTCTCTAAAGCCAAGCAACTACTGGCACTGCGTAAGGCATTACACACTAGAACAACTTCCAAACACCTGCTCATCTACATAAGAGATCATTGTTGAAACAGAAGAGAAAAAAACAGCCCAGACATTAAGTACATACTTGGCTCTTAGCACTTGCTAGAAAGCCAAGAACTCAGTCAAAACTTCATCAGTTACAAGGTCAGTATTCTTGCCCTCTAGCACAACTGAAAAACTAGTTATCTAATCATAATCAAGCAACCTAAGCCTCTAAAAGTACAAAATATGGCCTATTTGATTAAATCATTTATTCATTAATAGAATGGTATATAGCAGCGACACACCCCTGCCTTTCTGCAGCTATCTGTTCTCCTATTTGTTCACAAGCTCTCTAAGATGGAAACCACGTGCCCTTCCCCAACGTTTATACAACTTTAACGCAAAGTCTTGGTCTATGAATATGAGTCACAAATACTCCCAAAACACTAAAAACAGAAATGACAACATACATTAAGTTCCCTTCAGTGTTAAGGACTGACGAAAAAAAAATCACTTCCCATAGCTAATGGTGCTCCCCAGTGGTTAGTACTGGGGCAGTCTTGTTCAATATCTTCATCAATGACCTGGATGAAGGGACAGAATGCACACTCAAGTTTGCTGATGATTGATTTAAAGCTTGGAGGTGCAGCTGTCAGACCAGAAGGCCATGTTGCCCATCAGTGAGACCTGGACAGCTCAGAGAGTTGGGCAGAGAGCAACCTTACAAGGTTCAACAAAAATAAGTATGGAGTCCTACATATGGGGAGAAAGAGCTGCTAAATCACATGTTCCTTTCGAGAGAAATAAGAAAATAAATGAACAACTCTAGCATTCAAGTTTCACAATGCTCAATACATATTGGCAACATATTAAGATATTATCAGAACTTCCTATGAAGATTATTTCTTCATATGCAATCATTTTCACAGTTACAAGACCTTTAGCCATACCATAGTAACGTGACAGCCATTGTGCTGCGGTACCAGTGACAACTGTGGTAGCTAGAAATGGATGTACTGGAACAACATGCTTATCAAACCGAAAACCTGGAATTACTGTCACACTAAGTCAGTTTTGATTCCAGGAAAAAAAACAATTAAGTCGTAACAGGAATTCACTACTTTTTCAAATTGCAGTACTGTTGGTTAAGTGATGTCCAGCCAGACAGTAGAACCAACCCTAGCTAGGGCAGCAATTTCCATTGACGGAAAAACCTAACAGACTTAATAGTTTCCACCACAGACAATCGTCCCCAGTGCAAAAATTAGGAGACAAAACAGCAGTATTTGAATATATTAATTAACATCATTCACTTTTTTCTGAACAGTTAAGCACCCAATTTCCACACTAATTGTTAGCACAGGTAAACAAAATACAGCTATTCACATTTAAGATTAAATTCATTCTATGCTGCTTTGATTAAACACGTCTCCATTAAGTAAGCTATCACATACTGGCACTTCACTAAGTGTTAAAACTAACCTAGAAATTTTCATTATTGCTATTTTTACCACAGTACCTCAAAATTCTAATTATCATGCTAAGATTCCATCCTCCCAGGCTTTCCAAGCACAGCTAGAGCTTTTCACTTCCATAACATAAGAAACAGTACAGACATGCAAACCACTTCATTCCAGCTGGTGAGAACTCTGCTAAGTCACTCTACACATTATGAACACACCGAAAATTGAAGAATTTAAATCTTTCTGGAAGGTGCTTATCTCAATACATAAAAACACATACTGTGCAAGCCAATCACTCTGAGCTATCCCTTACACTTGCTGGAGAGAAATGAACAGACACTGACCAAATTCAAGCACAGATGTCTAATGACATTTACAGACCTCAGCTCCCTTTTCTCCTGGAAGTGCCTAATTCTTTTCAAAAGCCTAGCTCTCTCTTCAAGAGTATGGCTAGCATAAGGGAAAAAAGCCAAGAGAAAGTCTGGCATCAAAGTCCACCCAAATACTGAAATGTTCAGTTTCGTCATTTTAGAGTTTTTATTTCTTTCCTTAGATGTTTTAGGCAATATCATATAGTGCCTTTGCCATTACCTATTAATAGTAAGTGATGACCTCTGATTAAGAGCATTAGTATAATCTACAGACATGTTTATCTAGGAAAAGTATTTCTCAACAGTTGCAGAAGTAATGATGTAGACTTGAAATGAGAGATCTTGGTTTATCTCAGCTACAGTCTATCTATCAGCTGGAATCACCAGAAAACATGGAAACAAGGAAATTACTGCATGGGTGGCAGTAAGACTAAAAGACCTCTAAACATTCCAATCCAGAGGAGCAGATGATTTCTATTTCAGGATTCATAAATACCCCACACTGCAATCACATACTTAGCAACAGGTTTTGTTTGCTTTCCTTTAAAGTACATCAAACAAGATTACCACATGGTCAGAAAACAGCAAACGTTAACCTAATTATTAGGGAAGGTGATTCAGCAACACAACCCACAGGCTGACATCAAAAGAATGTATTAATACAAACCAATTTGGAAAGACTAAATAGACAAAGGAGTTTAGAAAAACAGGATAACACATAAAAAGGGATTTACAAAATTACTTTGCTAACCTAATAAACTTACTTTGTTAAGTCCATCAACTTTCCAAACAAGGGAGACCATGACAAGCAATGTGAGCAAGAAGGAGAGCATCACACTGAGCCATGCTGAAATAAGTTGGAGGAGATGGAGTTTAGTTCAGTATTGTCACTCCTTCTTAGACTTCTTTTGTAAGTGTTAACTTGAAAGGACACACAGGACCTGAGTGAATTTATTAGCTGAGAATGGCGTTATAATTGACCCTGTTTGCTGTTCCCATACACAACTGCAGCATAAGAAGTAGGAATAATGACAACTGACAGTTAGGGACCAGCAGCACAGGACAGAAGAAATAACAAAAATTAATCTAATAGTAAATAGTCATATGTCTAGTGTTTAAAACCAACAATTTGCGCTAGTAAGAGCTCATCAGCTGGAAACAGAAGACGGGCATTTATTAAGCAACTGTAAAGAGATTATGAGCCAGTAACAGGCTACGGGCAGGAAAACAATGAAAATGCAATCGCAGGATGTGACAGCAGAGGTATTTTCAGGCAAGGCAAGGAAAAAACAGCAACACTCATGAAATACTAAAAATACTAAACGCTAATTTGAAACGCACCTCTCCAGTCTGACTGCCCTTACTGATGAAAAAAACAACACAAAAAACAACAATTCAGTTTGGGAAAGGTATGGAAGATGGCTGCAAAAGGAGTCTAAAAAGCCTTTTCGTAAAAGAGGACAATACAATTAAAAGACTGCGACCTGCGATACTGAGTTTACCAAAACAACCACCAAAACTGAAGTATTTAACACACTTTAAAGACAAGAGCGTTATTTATGCTAAGGAAAAAGACTCTTTTAATTGCCTTCTTAATAGTCCTAGCTTGACAGAAATAGATACACAAATTAAGCAAGGGACGTATGTGGATCATAGAGAAAAATGAACTAGAAAGGATGTATTTCTGTGAAGTTTTGCAGTTGTCATTAGTAACATTAAAAGCAGTGCCCTCTTTCTGGTACCATTAGTAACCCATAAAGAAGAAATTTATTGCCTGATTTCCACTCCTAATTCTATCCATAATCTGCACTCTTTGACATTACCCTTATGCAGCTCTAAATAACTCAGAAATAGAAAGGAAAAAAGAAATGCACAAAATATTATGCAAAGCACACTGGGGCAAAGATTATTTGCTTCCTTCTTCATACCCCGCTCCCCAGGCTACAATGACAAAGGTTTCCAGCTAAGAGATGTAAAGCAATGGCAGCCTGCAATGCAATGATTCTGTGATCAGACAAACTGCTTCAGCAGCTGTCCTTCTCCTGAAGACAGAGGGCATTACTGTGAAGCTTTGGCCAATTGCCAGATCTCAAGCAAAGCAGCCTTGTAATTTACCGCTACTTTCACATTCATAAAACAGCAGGCTCTGTATTAGATTTGCTTGACGTAAAGAAAATAATGAGAATATTTTCTAAAAGCCCAGAAACTAACCTGACCTAAGAAAAACAAATACATTGACTACTACTTAAAG
Source organism: Chrysolophus pictus (assembly GCA_037305975.1). Classification (NCBI taxonomy): domain Eukaryota; kingdom Metazoa; phylum Chordata; class Aves; order Galliformes; family Phasianidae; genus Chrysolophus; species Chrysolophus pictus. The sequence goes on from CM074579.1 coordinate 22,164,720, forward strand.
AAAAGCAATACACTGAGTAGTTCTCTTATTTGAAGAAACTTTCTCGATACTTACATTTTAAAGTAACTACATGATGATTATAAACATCACACATGTACCAAACATAACCTAAAACAGCAAATACTGCTACAAACTTGGGAGAGGCAGTACAATTACCTGTGTGCTTCATTTCCATAATTAAAAATATAGCAGTATTTAAGTTCTGCTGTAAATGTAGAAGATTCCCCATGTAAACAAATGCTAAAGGTGGGGTGAGGATGTGGACAAATGTGAGGAAAAAAAAAAATCGCATGCCTTGGTTCAACATGTCTTTCACATCATATGTTATAATAACAACATATGTTATTTAAATAGTGATAGAATCCAATATCATTATTATACAGTCTCAGCTCCTTCACTATAATATGTAATTATGCTTTTTTTTCTCCTCTAAGACAAATGCTGCTTTACAGCCAAGTCTATTTCTTTTTTTTCCTCAAGCAGGAGCCACTATCCCTCACGTAAGAACATCCTATAAATTCATTTATATTGACTACTGTACAATATAAGATCTTTTTCATCTCTCCCCTGCTTTGAAAGAGACTCCTTCAAACTGCTAAAGAACTCTATCCAAATAGCTCATGCTTCTGTTTGTTCTGTAGATACTAAAATTTGTTGGTTAGGAGAAAGCAGATTATAACCAGTGTTAATGGCCAGGAATTTAAGAGAACTTCCCTTGTAACTGACTTACCAGAGATAAAAATAATCTTGGAGCTGATCTTAAATTCAGCAACCAGTGACTGGCTCTGCTGATTTGAACTCAGACAAGAGCCGGTACTGAGTCAAGAACACAGTACCCAGCACAGCTTTTACTGACACCCTACTTCTCTGAAGTTCTGTACATAGTGACAGGGTATGAAATACCACAGCAAGATGAAGCACAGACAGAATTTCAGACCAGTCTGCCAAGCAGGAATCACAGCAGTGAAGAGCTTAAACCCCTCTCCCGGTACTTACAATTTTGATTCCATGTGACACAGAGATCCAGTTAAACTGCTCGCTGCCACCATCTGCTTCTCCCTCCCACATTACTCACCCTGTCCTGCTTCTGGCCATGCAGTGCCACCACATATTTTGCACTGGCTCCAAGATCTGCTGGGTAACTGCTAGTTGATGTGAAATGAGAAAACCTCCTCAGAGAATATCCCGGATGGTTTTCTGACAGGCAGAGATAAGCCAGCAGATGGGAAAAGACAATTCAGTGGCCAAGACCAGGGAGTGAAGAATTTATCCTTCTGGTAGATAAACTAAGCTCTTCACTTAACCGTAGTGCAGACTCTTAACAGTGACAAGCACATGTGGCCTGAAATTGGCAGCTGTATTCAAATCCTACTCGTCTTCCCTAAACACATCTTTAACTCTGTTCATTAGAAACCAACATATGTATAAGATGTGAACACTGATAATTTTGAATTCTTTGTCTCAGAAACATTCCGGTGCAGGAAATTCCAAAACTTGTATCCAATAATCAATCCATTTATTCATTTTAAGTTTAATGATGTATTTCCTGGCTTTGTCTCATGATCTGAGACAAGAGAACTTAACTTATCCATTTACATCTCTACATCATCACTTTTACTGTGTTTTCACCATCTTTATTATTCTCATCACTTCCTTCAAAGAGTCACCAGAAGCACAGTTGTCCCAGAGCATATTCACTTTTTTAAAGTAGCACAGATGCCTGATTTCTAGAAAGGAAGCATAATATCCATGGCTGTTTGCAGTCCTGCTCATAACACAACTTCATGGTCCATTTGCCTTTTTTAGACAGAAGTTGCTCAGACCATATAGTGAAACCTTTCACTATGCTGATGCACTGCTATTTTCTGACTTAGTCCTCTAAAACATAAATTCACCAAATATTTGTTTTCTCTTCATATTTCTTACCTTTTTATTAAGTCTAAGATCTTCTACTGGATTCACCTCACTCACTTTAAAATATCTGACTGACTAGGAATTCTGTGAAATCCTCACAGAATCCTACGAATCCAACCAAACTAATTCACCTCACCATGCTTTCTACTTCCCAAACAGCTAAAAAAAAAGTTACCAAGCATACTATTTATTCTTAGTTAATTCTACGCTCAGTCATCAATAAAAATTATTTCCTTAAATCTACTTCTTGTTTGTAGTCAGTTTTTGATACCTGGCTACTCAATCTGAGATCTTTAAAAATAATTCATTATAAAAAGTGTTGATAAATACTATTAGTTGGTTCTCACCATACTCGAATTCTTCCAAGTATTTTGTTATCCTGGTTTAAAACTGCGTTATCCAATTTGCTATGATACAAGCTATAATTCTCCAAATCAAATGACAAGCTTCAGATGAGTATATACTTCTTCTCAAATAATGAGAAGGAAGAGACAGTGAAAATACTAATCAACACTCTTCATACTTAAGCTGCATACCACTTTGGAGACATCTATGATTAGAGTGGGGTGCCACAGCACCAATATTAATTTTGTTAAGCAATTCAATCTGCAGCTGTATCTAGTCTTTATTACTAGAAAGATTTGGAATAGAATTCTTTCCAGTTTTCCCTGCCAAAGTCTAACAGTTGTTTAAGTACTCCGAAGAAGGTTAACATTTCATAAATTAAAACATTGAAAATCTTCCGCTTTCTCAGAAACTTCACTCCCACATTTATAGATACACAACAGAAGAGTATTTGCAGAGGGACTAAAAAGACTATACTTTAAATATTATAATTATAATTCAAGACACAATCAGAAGCGTTTCATTAAACCTTTTCCCCTAAGGTACACTAGCAAGTGCTATGTATGGTTAAGGTAAGACCAAAAAAATTCTTAAAAGCGTATTCCCTGTGGTGAAGGAGTCTCTATTTCCACGTGAAGTTTCCCAAGTACTTTTATAATAACCTCCAGATGTGAAAGTGAGGATTCTTTATAACCAACTCATTGCTGTGTGATAATTCATTTCCTCTTCCAGAGGACAGGAGGTGGTGTTGAACAAGAAAGTATTTTCATTTTTTAATGTGAACTGAGTGCAAGGCTTCATTTTGCAGTAAATATTTAGTCTCAATTCTCTTAACAAAATCAAGTCTTAGACTTGAACTTAAAAACACAACTAGAATATTGTCAATACTACAGTACTAACAATATTTCAAAAACAGATCCATGGTTACTACTACACTACAGTGCAGTTGTGTTCCACGGTACATCATACAGTCCTCCTGAATCAATCATCCACAAAGGAGATGTAAAAGGCATAGCATACCTGTGCCTGCTTGTGTTCCTACACACCCAATAAATGATACAAACAAACAAATCCATTATTTTCTAAGAATATATAGTTTTTGTATTTCAGCAATCTTGTAAATTACGGTGAACTGAAAAGTTATTTGTAATCTTGATCTTCAGCTGCAACAGTAACAGAAGAAGAAAGAAATTAGAAGTTATTTAGCAGAACCTGCTCAATGACTGGCAATTAGACATAGTGCCACCATGTACAGTAGCACACGAAAGTATCAACGCCAACAAGAAAATATTCTTCAGCTGTGGCATTCATTTGTTGGCTTTGTTAAGAAGCAGATTGCACTTAGCCTGAATGAACTGCAGGAGGCAATGATGCAATGTCCCAGTGTGAACCTGTGCCTGGTGATAAAGCTGTGCCAAAGAATTTTGTCTGTGTGCCTGTTACCTACTGAAGCCTTAATAAAAGGCTCTCATTAATGGAGATCATCTAGAACACAGATGGTGGGTTTCCATTTCCATGTGAAAGACTGGATAAAAATGAGAATTGCCAAATAGTAAAAACAAACAAAGCAACCTACTACAAAACAACAACAACAACAAGTTATTTCACAATCCAAATTGATACTACAGACCAGAAACAACAACAAACCCAAACTGATGGTGCTTTAACCAGAACTTGCTCCACAGAACTCACTGCCTAGAAAGGAAAACCCCACTCAGCCCAATGCTGTGGAGATCAGCAAACAACCGGTGGGTCTACCAGTTACTGCATGCATCAAGCTGGACATGACTCTGCAAAGATTTTCTATTCAGATAAATAAAAATTCCTCAAAGAAGAATCGTCTTATCAGAAAATTCTGCTACCCTTTTTACCCTTTGCTACGCATTAGGTACATTACTAGCAACAAACAAACAAATAAATAAATGCCACCAAGTTCAAAATGGGGCTCTGTATTCTTCTAGGATGGACTGAAGGCAAAATGCAGACATTTGCTCATTGTTTATGTGGTTACTTTGTTTTGTGGTAGCCCACTAAGAGCACTGAGTTGCTGGGGGGGGGGGGGGAAAGGCTGCAAGAATTGGGAACTAAAACACAATTGCAGTAGTTTGCTGGTTGCAAGTCTTACTTATTTCTTTAGTATTGATGGGAAAAAAAAGTGTAATCACTGCACGGAAAGCGTGGTACTTGTAGAATTTATTATGTAAATTTAAATTATTTTATTTTGATATAATGACAAATATCCCCGGTAATAAACACTGATTTCTCATCTGTATTAAAAAGAATAAAAAGTATTTTAACAAAGTTTTTCTCTCTTAGAATTTTCTACCAAAAATATACAAAATGGGTGGGTGGGACATTGAAAGAATTAACACTGCTGATATAAAAATATAAAAGTCAAACCCATAGTGCTCAGAAACAGAATGATTCTAAAGGCAGAATGAAGTTTCTAAGAAATAAGCCTGGTAAAAGATGATGACATGCCCATGTACCTCAGTACTATGTAGGAAAAAAAGGCAATATGAAAATAATTCAATTCAACTGCTATATAACATTCCCTTCATAATTGCCTTAAAAAGGACAATGTAGGAGATTGAGAGAAAGGGATAGAACAGAGAAAAAAAACAGACTTACACATTCCTGTCTCTGTCTCAAATTTGTTCTTATTTTCTGGAATTATCCATCTATATCCGTCCTATCACCAGTCACAAGACTGGATTTTCACTTGCTTTGAATTGCTAAACATATTGTTAATTACACTTTTGTACCAAACAGCTATCTTGAACTAATTCAAAGTCACCTCCTCCTCCCTGATTCACAATAAATGTTCATTTCCTAAAAATATGAGATTTTGGGGCACCTTATTTAGTAAATGCATAGAAATAAAGGGCTGCTTTAATAGAGTTCTACTGTAGCTTCCTGCATGGACAGTATTGTGCATTATCTCCCCAAACTATTGTGTTTCTGTTTATTTTCTGCAGTTATTTTAATTTCAGGCTAATTAAGTTTTATCTGAGAACTTTCTCTCATGTTTTGAGAAATTCAACTAACTCATTTTTTTCCACAAGAGTTCTGCAACTGTTGCTTATCAGTTCTGTCAGATTTTTGCCTTGTGGCTAGTTAGAATATGCCAGCAACTGCCATACCTGTCCCTCAGCATTCCTCATATGCAATTGCAACTTTACTGCTGCTGATTTTGCCAAGATAAGTAGCAGGCAACATATCAGAAACAAAACATTATTGCAAGGATTCGTTGGATTCGTTTCTGCTGAAAGATTTCAACACGCTTTTAAGTGCTTTGCCTTCTAAGTTACAGCAGAGAGTCTTCTCATGTTATGATTTTCTTAGTGAAATATGTGAAGATCACTCATGTCCCAAAAAGTCAGAGACTGCAACAATTTTCCCTCTTTCCTAAGTACAGATTTCAGATGAAGACGTCACCAGGCACTCTCCATTAGCCAGACCCCACAGACCATTCTTACTGCATCACTGTCATTAGGCAACACTTCCCCATTTTTAACCTCTACATCCACTTCTGCTTTATTTTAGGTCTCCACCTACTGTCACTATTTCATTATCTAAGCAAAGATATATTCTCTATACACTACACAAGAAAGAACTAAAAACAGACAAAGTTACAAAGGCTGAAAGGTCACTGTATAGAACTCTTGACATTTTCCTACTTAAAAAGAAAACCAGAGACTGTTTAGAAACATTCAGTTGCATAATTATTCATTTTGAATTTAGATTAAAACAAGATTTATCTAAAATATGTTGCTGAAATCAGCAATTTGCAAGTGCTAAATTTCATTTAAGCAGCTGCCAGCAACATTCTCATAAAGAATGTCTGAAATAGGAACCAAGAAAGATTTTGAGATGCACCACCACACTTAATGAGAACAAAAATAAATTAAAAATAAAATCAAAAGACTTAAGGTAGAATAGCTTTGTCTTTTTCCAACCACTTATATATGCTACATTTACCCAGAAAATCTTTTATCCAAGAGAAAATTAGAGATATTTCAACATTAAAAGTACAAAACAACATAAGACTCAATTCATTTTTTGAGGTAATGCCACTATTAATGTTTTGCCTTTTGCTTGTTTAAAATATTTAGTACCTTCTTTAAACAACCTCAGAAACCAGAAGTCATTTTAAATCAGTTTTACAGCTTTTATGAGCCCATTGGACAGGTCTGTCACTCACGTCTTTAGACAGTGAGAACAGCAAAGGAACGTGCACAACTTTTGCCTTCACTTGAAACAGTAGAATGATGAAGCTGATTTCCTTTGTACGCTGAGACACTGAAGCAATACTGGCCTGTGCCCCAAGTGTGAACATAGATCTGGCCCCTATGGGCAGAGGATTTGGTCATCTCACAAATGCCTGCATCTGTGACAAAGGGACAGGGCCAGTGACTTGGGAAATCTGAGAAGCTTACAAGCCTCAGCTTACAGAAGCTGCCCAGAAAACATGAGACATGCACACTTCAAAGTGCACTGGCTTCCAGTGGCCTGAAGCAAAGAGCAAAAATAATGCCTCATTGTTAAAAAATGATCTTTGTTTTGTTTCCCTTCCTCAAAAAGTAACAGAGAATCAAATAAACTTCATGTGCTCAGCTGCAGTGACCTCAGAATAGCAGTCCACAGACACATGCTGGATATACAAAAAGCAGTTCAGAAAACAAAACAAACCGAAACAAAACAACTTAACAAAAAAACCCACATTGACTGTGGAAACAGAAAAGAGGATAGGAAAAGTTATCTATAAAAAGATCAGATCTCTCACCTACAATCTATAAAGGAGAACATTAAATTATTGATCATGTGACTGTTAAAATGAATCGACTGATATGAAAATATTACCAAAGCACAACATTTAGCTGTTCAAATCTAACAGCATTCTAGCCTATAAAGTTATTGCATTCAGGTCCTAAAACTCACAGAAACTTCCTATGTTTGTTTTAAACTTGCATGTAGGAGAGGACTGGAGCATCTCTCCTATGAGGAAAGGTTGAGGGAACTGGGCTTGTTTAGTTTGGAGAAGAGAAGACTCCAGGGAGACCTCACTGTGGTCCTCCAGTACTTGAAGGGAGCATATAAACAGGAGGGGGAATGGCTGTTTACGTGGATGGACAGTGATAGGACAAGGGAGAATGGTTTTAAACTGAGACAGGGGAGGTTTAGGTTAGATATTAGGAGGATGTTTTTCACCCAGAGGGTGGTGACACGCTGGAACAGGTTGCCCAAGGAGGTTGTGGATGCCCCATCCCTTGAGGCATTCAAGGCCAGGCTGGATGTGGCTCTGGGCAGCCTGGTCTGGTGGTTGGTGACCCTGCACATAGTAGGGGGTTGAAACTAGATGATCATTGTGGTTCTTTTCAACCCAGATCATTCTATGATTCTATGATTCTATGTATAGTACTTAATTCCATTGCATTAGCTATGGTTCAGAATCCAAAATGTGTGAAACTTAGCAGTTTAATTCATGTTCTATAGGTATAATCTTCTGTTGTTGATTTTTTTTTTTCTTTTAAATTACCCTCATGATCATAGCATGTAGGTCAGTAGCAGCCTGAAACAGTTTATCTCAAACCTTGGACTGTAGTATCTTGCTATGCATGTTTTTTCACTTTTTCATTCTACAAAGATTAAGCAGTATTGCTCTGCTGGTTTTGTTTGCTTGATTTTTATTTATTTTTTTAAATGTTTAAACATCTTGCAGTGCATCTGTATAGAAAGAAACGAGGAATTTACAAGTGCACTTTGGCCTACAGATTGTTTACAGAGGTTTACAACAGTCTCTAATAACTGCAGGAGTTTGATTTGAAATCGTAAACATGCTGTTAGCCAAGATTTATAATCAGGGAAGAAAAGCTATCAAGTAAAATCTCCAGTGCCTAAAACTCAAGCATTAAGACAAAGCCTTTTAGCACCTTCAAGAAAAGTGCTGAGACCAAATATTTGACTATTTATTTCATTGAAAATTACTACAGAAGACAGCAAATTGTGGCCTTAAGTATGTTAAATTGAAGGAAATGTTTCAGTATTCCTATTAGGTATTCCCAAAATACAGCTACATTCATGATGCAGAGTTTCAGTGCAGATGTTAAGAGCAGGGTTAGTAATCAAAATGGGGATAGGGCTGAAACTCCTAGTCAAACAGAGGGCAGAAGGTGTTACTGTCATATCTTGAATCTCAGTGGTTTCCACACCAGTAGTAAGTGCAGCACTGCATTAACAGTTAAAAATCATTTAAAACAAAAAAAGCCCTAAAAATAATTAAAAAAAAATTAATCAGAGAAACAGCCAGCAAAGGAAACTGAAAGATGCATAAAGAAGCTTCCTGCTGCCCATTTGAATCCACTGCCTTGTTCAGCTTCAACTTAAGCATGTCTTTTTCCATAGCTCTGGTTGCTCACTCACAAGCTTACGTTGATGGTGGTAAAGCCATGTGGAAACACACATCATGGCCATCCATCCATACCTGGCTGACAAAGAGACTACAACAGCTGTTTTGAATTTGCTTAGGAGCTGTTTTTACACATCAAAAGGAAGACTTCAGAAAAGACTTGATTCTTAGGAAAGTGAGATACAAGGGATATATAATACATATGATTATAATTTGATATATAATATTCACTTAAGCAGATAAAAATACAAAATGCTTATCACTCATTTTGGCTAAGAAAATAGTAGTCCCTGGTAGTCAATCCCAGAGAAGTCCAGGAAAATGCACAGAAGCAATAATTTCTGCACTGTGAGGGTGACAGGGCCCTACATGAGGCCATCCAGAGAAGCCGTGGAACCTCCTTCTCTGGGGATACTCAAAACCTGCCTGGATGCCCACCTGCATGACCTTCTCTAGGGAACTTTACTTCAGTAGGGAGGTTGGACTTGATGATATCCACAGGTCCCTTCCAACCCCTACAATTCTGTAAAAATCAGGACACCTTCCCCCCCTTCACCTTCACTAAGACCACTGTGCATGCATGCTAAGTTCAAATTAAGACAGTGCAAACTCAGTTTAACATTTACACAGGCTCTCTTTGCAACAGCATTATCATCTACTACCAACATATCCAAGTTTCTTTGCACTGCTCAAGCCACAGAACAGTTGATTTATTGCTCATGACTGGTAACAGTTGCTTTTATATATATATATATATATATAGTTTTCCCTATATAATCAGACAAGGAATTCATTTACAGATTTTGAATCAATACCCACCTAAGCTCTCCAAAATTTTTTGTAACAACTGAATTCAGGAGCCCCAATAGAATAACTGGTGATACATGCAACACAGATCCACACATTCTTTTCTTTTTCGTTATTGTGAAGCTTTCTGAACTTAAGATGTCAATTAAAGACTTGCTTAAATAACAATATGAATTGAAACAACTAAAAACAAGCCACAAACTCCCTCAATAACATGAGATGAAATCTTATCATTACAAGGAGAAGATCTGTATAATCAAAATTACCCATACAACTTCATACAACAGTTTCTGGCAGCATTCCTGTGCAGTTATTTTCATAAGAAGTTTCTATATATTACACACACATTGCTAAGAGAAAAAAAAAGTTTGGCAACTACAGATTTTCAATGCATACAGCACAACAAAAGTGCAAGCTCTCTGCAAACACTGCATGTTCAAAAAACAGGCAAAATTATGCTTGGACATTTTTCAGTGTTTTTTGTTCAATTAAAGGGTCCCTAAAAAAGTAGTCTGCATACTTTTCAGAACCTAAGAGCATAAGAAATAGAAGTTAAATGACTACCATTTTAAGAAGTGCTTTTGCTTTCTATGAATATTTGTGGACCAGATGAATGCATAACAGTAAACCTGTGGCCTACCTATGAGACCTGTGGTGTGTTACTAATGCTGGCTTTAGGCTGACAGAAAGAGATTCTAGTATTTACTAGCTCATGCTCAGCAGAGAAAAAAGAGCAAGCTCTTTCTGGTGCTTAGCTGCTGGGAGGTATCTTTTTTAAAAAATTATGATTATCTAGAAGATTCATTTCTCTGTATGAACATGTAATTTCACACAAGCCTTTGTTTAAAGAACAATCAACTGCAGCAGGCATTAGGAGGGGGAAAAAGAATGAGAGCTGGCATGAGGACAAATCTGTTTGCAAGCAATGGCCTGTCCCGCACACTCTAGTTCAAGTCACAGCACAAGACTCAGTAGTTTGGACTGCGGAACAGGAAAAGAGCAGTCTAAATATCGAAGGCACATCTCTATCACAATACTAATACAGAACTGTGAGCCATCAGGCATAGGGCAGCCTGAAAAACACTGAAGCCTCAAATTCTATTTCTTTTGTTCAAATAAAAAAGATGATAATGGGAGAAAGCAGAAAACCAAACATTCCTAGACAAAGGAGAACTGTAAGAACCTCTCATTATATATGACACCCACCAGTTCTGAGCTCCAACATAAAATCCATTTATTCTGAAAGCAGTTACATATTAGCATGAATGGTACGAACTATTACTCTAGCAGCCAGTCTGCTAGAACATAAGAAAATTTAACCAGAATCTCACAACATTCATATCAGTTCAAAACCACCAGCACCACAAAATTCACACCTGTGTATGAACACAGCATGAATTTCCAATGTAGCGCACTGCTTACATTTAAATTTGAGGCTCTCTGAAACAAGAGACATCATTTTGTCTCACCAAACCAGGATGGGGGCAGGCGTTGCACCAATTCTTAGGGTGCAATTTCACTGCAGTGCAAGTTAAGCTAAATCTGCCAGTTCCACCCCTTCACTACATCAGCACTCACAGGATCGATGAGTGGCACTACCGAAAAATCTTTCACATGGCTGCACGAGTGCAATTGTCAGTACAATACAAAGGTAGCCCCACAGGGGAGGGCAGGACTGCTTCAGCCCAATCTCAGGGTGCAGTTTAATTTATCCTCAAGTTGAGCTAATGACATTAAACCAAACTAACAGTGTCCCAAATTAAACTGTTACTGAATGTAACAGTCATACCACTCCAAGACTGCCAGCACAAGGAGAGGGAAGCACAACAGAAGTTGGTCCACAAATAAGACCACTTGTCTGGCTCGTTGTTCGCCTGTCCACACATTCCAATACAGTGAAGCACAGCAGGGTCTGATTAAAAGTAATCCTCCAGCTACTGGTATAGCAACTTCATCCTTTCCAACTTCATTATTTCCCCTGCTCCACACTCCTTCCCTCACTCCATATCTCTGTTTTTCATTTTTCTCATCTTAGTCTTCACAAACTTGATTTGCTCTACAACCTTGAGAGAACTGTTGACTCAAAGAAGGAAAATGACTTTGAATTGGAACTCTCTGAATAGCAATAGCAGCAGGGTTAAGGATGAAAAACTCTTTTCTCCAGTAGCAGCATCAGCTTAGAATCTCGAAGAACTCAGGTGCAGCACTGCAAGAACAAGCTTCCAAAACACGATATACAAGAGGACTTACATTTTGTGTTTTTAGATAAACTAACTTGCTTTTTGACTAGATTAAAGTATCTGCTATGCAGGTCAGCTTAGACTAAGCTTACTCACAAAACGCGGCTACTTCACAATGCAGCCCTTTAACCAAAGTGTTGATAGAAGCTGAATCAGTTTCTACACGGAAACTTTTATACTCATCACAGCCCACGTATAGACTGAAGTAGAAATGACTCTGAAGAAGGCTAAGACAGTGTGAATTAGGGCACAGTCCTGCTGTGCCATTTCTCAAGAGACAGAAAAAGTTTGAGACAAACTGCAGTACAGAACTCATGGAGAAGATGAATACGGTTTCGTATTGGCATAAGAAATTCAATTCAGGCCAGTATACTCCGACATCCCAGCACAAGATCCAAAACAAAGTTCCAGGGTAAAAATGTCAAAATTAAACAAAATTAACTGGCAGCATTTCAACTTTGTAATCTGACTGAAGGCGTTTTAACCTTTACAGGAAATAAAGGCTGGGAGCGTAAGTCTGCCTTTGGAAAAAGCTATGTGCTGTGCTCACTTCCCTAGCTGAGGTTTACAAACATACTCTTTAAACTGCTTTTCACTCCCAGTTCAAAAGATATTTTTAAAACTTACTAGGTTTTCAGTTGACTCACTTCCAGTTGTACCAATGCATACCTATTCTACAAAGACAGATCTGTATCTTAAAGCCAAAATCTCATCATCAATGGCTCTATGTCCAGGTGGAGGCCAGTAACGAGTGGTGTCCCCCAGGGGTCTGTCTTGGGACTGGTGCTCTTTAACATCTTTATCAATGACATCGATGACGGAATTGAGTGCACCCTCAGCAAGTTTGCTGACGACACCAAGCTGAGTGGTGCGGTCGACACAGTTGAAGGAAGGGATGCCATTCAGAGGGACCTCGAGAGGCTAGAAAGGTGGGCCCGGGTGAACCTGATGAGGTTCAACACGGCAAAGTGCAGAGTTTTGCACTTGGGCCGGAGGAATCCCAGGCATCCATACAGACTGGGAGGAGTGGTCCTTGAGAGCAGCCCTGTGGAGAAGGACCTGGGGGGTCTTGATAGATGAAAAACTTAATATGAGCCAGCAGCGTGCCCTTGTGGCTCGGAAGGCAAATGGTATCCTGGGCTCCATTAAAAGAGGGGTGGCCAGCAGGGACAGGGAGCTGATTGTTCCCCTCTACTCTGCTCTTGTGAGGCCCCATCTGGAATACTGCGTTCATGTCTGGAGCCCCCAGTACAAGAAAGACAGGGAGCTGTTGGAGAGGGTCCAGAGGAGGGCCACAAAGATCATCAGGGGACTGGAGCACCTCCCCTACAAAGACAGGCTGAAGGAGCTGGGCTTGTTCAGCCTGGAGAAGAGAAGGCTGCAGGGTGACCTCATTGCAGCCTTTCAGTACCTAAAGGGAGCCTACATACAGGAGGGGAATCAACTCTTTGAAAGGGTAGATAACTGCAGGACGAGGGGAAATGGTTTTAAGTTGAGGGAGGGGAGATTTAGGTTGGATGTCAGGGGGAAATTCTTTACAGAGAGAGTGGTGAGGAACTGGAACAGGCTGCCCAGAGAGGTTGTGGATGCCCCAACCCTGGAGGTGTTCAAGGCCAGATTAGATGGGGCCCTGGGCAGCCTGGTCTAGCATTAGTTGGGAAGGTTGGTGGCCCTGCATGTGGCAGGGGGGTTGGAGATTCATGATCCTTGAGGTCCCTTCCAACCCTGGCAATTCTGTGATTCTGTCTAGATTACCAGTTTCAACTAGAATACAGCTGAAATCTCATTTCCTGACTTTCTATGTTTCCTCAGGCTGCAGAGTTATGCCTACCTTCATATTCCATGTATGTTTTCTAAGAAAACCATGTCACTAATGGCTCACAAACGCAACTCCTAGATCAGGAGTCCCAGATCATCCAAGTCAGCATTTACAGATAGAAGCAAAAACAGTACTTATTTTCTTGCCTCTGGAATTTTACTGTCTTTAGAGAAGCCTTAGATAAGATATGGATGAGAAGTTTTGCAGAAATAGTGACGCGTACCATCTACATTTGCAAAGGATAACTGAGTGAGGTATTTCAATAAATGTGCTTTCAGCAAAAACCTTCACAATTCTCTTGCTTTTCTTTCTACTTTAATTTTTAAGTGAATGAATGTTAACTTGGCAGCAATTCAATGCTAAGAAAGAATTGCTTGTTTAAATATAACAGAAAGTCCATAGGGTGATCTTTTCCACCTCTTCCCAGAATGCCGAATTCTGTTTCCACCACCAAAAGAAAAAAACTCTATTTCATCTCATTGCTGGAACAGCTTAAGAATTAAAACTTCCCTTCAGGTACCCTTTCATACCATTATGTCACTGCACAAAGGAGTATAATTCTGAACGATTCCTCTTTGCTGTTCCATGTAAACAAAGTGTTCTAGAAAAGTTACATCCTTTCAAACTGATGAGGACATTAGAACTGAAGCTCACAGGGAGGCACTGCAGCTAGAGACAGATAAGTAACTGAATATCATGTTTTATTACTTTAAATCACAAGAAGAATTTCCATGTTCCTTAAAATTTAATTTCAAATAACTTCCTACTAAATTATAACCATGGTTTGATTAAATTTCAATGAAGAGCTTACTATACACAGATGTTACTGCACTTTGGGTAATCAGGTACATGCATATATTTTAGAGCAGGAACACAAAGCTATTAAAGTAACGTGACTTACCCTACTTTGTCCACTATCTACCTGAACACAGAACAAAAAAATTAAGGGGAACAATCTGGCAGCATTTTCCTTCCTATGAAGTACAGTCAAACACTTTCTGTTTGTTTGTTTTCAGGAACAGTAACTGATTCCAGTACTTACTCTTTTCACACCCACACTACAGCATCAGACAATCCAATTGCAAGACTCAAACTTCACATCACCTTCATATTAAGCACCTCCTATGCTCAACTATTTGCTTTTATATTTTTCACCAATTGTGAAGCTAATTCTCGGGCAATAAGAACTACAGTAACAGGATTTTCATGGAAAGCACAAGTTTGAAGTTGAAATTTTAATGGTCTCTCACGTCAGGTATAGCAATAAAATAGCTTCGAGATCAGCACGTTGTACAATATTAAAATGTATTTTGTAGATCTGCAAATCTGAAGCTATTCCCTGATGGTTAATCAGGTTATTTACATAGAAAGTTCTAAGAAAGACAGACTACAACTGTAGACGAAAGGGAACTCTTCTATGACTGCACAGTGAAGTCCACACTACTAACCACTCCCAAAATTACTGAAGAGTTAAGCCTCTTAAGGACTGTGCTGCATCCAGTATGGAAGGAAGGGGGGAGAAGAAAAGAACTGCAGAAAATTTTGATTTATCCAGTCTTTTTGAAACCCTCTCTTTTCCTACATCCATCAAAAGGGTATTTTTAAGTAGAAACAAACAAACAAACATGCATCTCTTTAATACTTACAAACATATTTTGCCACCATAAAACTTCTGTACTATTTCAACAACTTGGAAATTTCTGACAAATCTCCTGAAGATGGCTGTCATAATTTTTATGAAAAGGTATTTAAAAAATGCAACCTTAACATATTGTAAGGCCTATAACTCCCAGTTATCCCAGCAAATAACATTTCAGCTAAGGTAACAGGCTGCATTTATTGATGACAATAGAATATCATGAAGATGAGTAACATTGCCAAACAGATAGAAGAAAATGGGCTAAGTAAGGAAAAGACATTAAATAGGCTGACTGCCCTTCACAGTAAGTTCTGATGAAATTTTTCCCCCAACCATGACTGCAAAACAGATCCCATCGCTGCAGTTCCAACACCTCTACTAGATAAGTGTGTTTCCCTGTCTCACATTAATAAAACATACATTTAGGATATGCCACGATATCTAGGAACGAGAAAATTTCCAACTTTTGTTTCTGAGCAGGAGCACACTTTGTAGCCCTTCTATCTTTCTTTACTTCTAGCAGTACTTCACCATGCTTAAGACATCTTTGCAACAATCAAAAATCCAGCGTCAGCACAGCAGTGGGAATACAGTTCATTAGTTTACTGCAGCTGCAGAGCCGGCCAACACACACTGCTTTGAGTGACACCAATAGTAAGCATGTGTTTTACATTTCCAGGTACCAACAGTGATTAAGGACATGCTGCAGTACATTCAAGAACTTCATATATGAAGAATGCTTAACATGGAATAGGAGCTACACAAGTTTGGTTCCTGTAAAGTACAAACGTGGCTCTAATACACACTGTGAACTAATGATCTGCTAATTAATTTATTTATTTTGGTAGCAAAAGATAGGCACTAAGCAAACATAGTAACATGAATTGATTCAAGCAGACAGGGAATAAAAGTAACCTCAGACACTGTTTCATTTTCCTTCCTATCAATCATCTTCATGCTACTGTCTGCAAACCAAGAGATAATTTTTCTTCTCTCATCTCATAGCCCTACTGCAAGATTAACACTTTGCTTATAGCCTTAAGCATAGCTAATGCTACTGCTGTTTCACAAACTTACGCATACGAACTCCTTGTAGGAACGCAGCAATACGGCTAGGATTTTGTATCCAAACTTACTTCAAAATGTTTGAATACAGCAGGAGTTTTCCACATTTATACCACAGAAACACATACTGTCAGGCACACCCACCTCAAGAAAGTGATTTACATCTTTAAGGCACACCACTGCTGCAAACCAAATTCAGTTCTGCTCTGCCACAACCTTCCAGTACAACCCTGAGAAATAGCTGACCTTCAACAATATTTACGTTTCACCTTTCAATTTAAATAAATGCTCTTTCTTCATGAGAGGGGATTAAAAGCAGAAGTTCCTAATCTACTATCTGGCATCAATTATTTTCTATGCTTTTACCACAATTAACTTCTTGTCCAAGTTAAACAAATCTATACATATCACATCTCTGTACCGTTTCCTAAATCCTAATGTTAATACAGTATTTGCTATGTGATTATGTGCATTTAAAACAAACAAACAAAAAAGCCTTGAAGTCACTTCTGAATTTATTTATTGAAGATGCAAGACAATAAATGAAAAAAATATTGCAGGAGAGAAGTATTTTAGGTCTTCTTGGGCAACGGATCCTGCTATACTGTTACCTATTACAAAGTTTCTATAAGATGCCTATTATACAGCCTGCAACAAACTTTTTCCAGAAAAGGTGTCATTTTCCAGGATCCTAAGCAGAAAGAGGGGGCTTGCTTCAAAGAAGCGCTAAGCACTCCAAAGTGTAACTGAAACCAAAGAAACATGTGGTCTGAATGAGCAAAACGCAACAAAATGCACAGTCACTTCAGAAGTTACATCTCAGACTTGCCAAATCAGGCCCCTGAAGCCAACTTAGCGGTTGTTCCCCAGGTCCCTTCCCAGTACAGGCAGCTTTTCAATGCTCCATCTCTTAAATTAGGGTTCATATCAACCCCTCACCAGAAAACAACAAAAAACCACTAAGCACAATACTATTAATAATCCTTTGAGGTTTTGATTAGAATAAACATGGACAGAAAGACTTGTGGCCTAGTCTGTCCATTTCAGTGGTTCATCATCAGATCATAGAATCACAGAATGTCCAAGGTTAGAAAATCCAGTCCAACCATCCACTGATCACCAATAGCTTTCACCAAACCATGTCCCTCAACACAATGTCCAAACATCCCTTGAACACCTCCAGGGTTGGTGACTCCACCACCTCCCTGGGCAGCCCATTCCAGTGCCAATGTTTCCAGATGTTATCACAGTTAATTCAGCAAACTTCAGTTTCCACCCCTTCCTCCATCTCCAAACCAGGATGCTTTTCTCTTGCAATGCATTTATATTTTTATTGCCAGGATACCGTTTGAATAATATCATACACATGAAACTGCCATTAATTACTGACGTAGTAGTAACATAAGAAAATTATCTTTGAAAAGGATTTAGTCATCAATCAATTTGAAATAAAGTAACATCTAGGTGAACCTACATGGTCTATTTCTCCAAGGATTGAGAAAATTGGGGCATTTACAAAGAAAAGAGCTATGACTTCATTGGAGAAAAGAAAAAAAAAAATCAGTATAAGATTTCTTCTTCTGACTAGTGGCCTGTCCTAGTTAATGAAAAACTTGATTGTTGCAAGAGTCAAACTAATTAAAAAGATTAAACTACGAGCAAATTCAAATTAGAAATTTGGCTTTAGGCTTCTGCGGCCAGCAATAGCTCAAGAACATTGCTAACTGCAGTCTGCAGTTAAATACAATTAATGGAAGTTTAAGAAGTGTTAGAATAATTAATTATCTGTGGATCATTTTGTAACGTGGCAATGCAACCTCTACAAAGCTACTTACAGATCTTACATTTAAGCACATTTGGCCATGCAAGTCATAGGTCTAAGCCATGAGAACATGCGTGTCATCTCTTACTGGCAAACAGTATTTGTTAGTTAACGCAATCCAACTTACCTAACATGGATCTTTTCTCCCCCTCAAATGTATCAAATCCCAGCGTATGACAACAGAAAACAGGTTCTCTTCTCTCAGATGACATTCTAGTTCTTACTTTTTAGTTTCCTTCAAAATAGCAACACATGCAAATCCAAGTTCCACCCAGCATACCACACAATCCCAAAGGCCATATAAAGAAATATTAGGTGAATAAATAGATTATTTTTTTTTTTATCCTCACAGATCTCCAGCTTAATCCAAACATTAAAAGAGAAAAAAAAAAAAAAATCCACACATAATAATTAGCATTAGTTATTAGCATTAACAATTTCTAGTGATGTGAGGATAATCTTCCAGAGATAAAAACACAGCAAGCTCAACTACAAAGAAGACAACATCTATTAACCTGAGGAACATACAGAAAGACAATGGGAGGGATAGGGAGTGTTTGTTTATATCAGCTAATTTAGAAATGCCAAGGGACGAGATAAGGAAGTCTGCAAGGCACACCAGGAGTACCAATCCAGATGATCACACACTGGGCCTCGGGGTGGGGCAGCAGGGGGGGAACTGGAGGAGAGAGAGATAAAAAGAATCTCACAGAAAACACTTTGCTGGACTGTTACCATAGGAAAGAGACAAGACTGCCGGACTCATTGTGAACTACAGGAAGACCAATTCCCCCCCATCCAGAAAACCAGAACAAAATCCAGAATGCTACTCCAACTATGACAAAGGACTGCATAATCCTCAACAAATTCTAACCCACAGAACACTCATTTCACTAAAACTTGATTTACACTGCCTTAAAGCTTTGTTAAAAATCTCTATACTGAAATATACCTCACTCCATTCTTTTGTAAAATTTCAGAAACTGTTTTTGTACTTCTGTATTTCAGTGCCTATTAGACATACTTTGTACATATTTTACGAGTTACACCAATATGTAAATGTAAAGCCAACTGCTGCACTACAGACACTTTCCTTTTTCCTACGTATCTCTCAAACACTTATCAAATCAATAAGTATCAATAAAATCAATAAGTAAGTAAATTGTAAGTATCAATACAAACCTAAACTGAACTTGTACATCACACATCAGTTCTTCTACTGAAAAAAAATATTAACAGCAAGATAAAAATGGGGACTTTTGTATAGTTTCTGCATGACTATCTCAAAGAAAGACGTTTGCAAACCTGCACATTGAAATCCACTCTGAAATTTCTTCAGTACAGGACTGCCCCCCAAAAATGAGATGCCTTCTCTTCTAGGCCAAGACAAGCATTTGTCAGCTCTTCTGAAAAACCAGGCAAGAAAATGATTCAGGCTAAAATCAGCGCAGTAATTTTTTTCCTCCTAAGTTTTAACCCAGATCTGTTTACCAACCAGTTTTACCATGAGGCAAAACAAAACACTTGTTGAGAAGATAAAGAACACGGGTAGGAAGACTAGCAGCAGAGACAGACATCTTTCAGCGGCAGCTCTCATTTCACCTTTAAAGTCTGTGAGAAACTCTCTGCATTTTGGACTGATGTGATTATTTTAAGTAACTGTGACAATCAATTACACTACTACTAATCCTACTCCTAATGATGACAAGGTTACATATAAATCACATGAAAAAATTCTCTTGCGAACAAAGAAATTTGATATTTTACTGACAACATTATACAAGTTCTATACAAGCTTGACAAGGCAGTAAAATACATTCAATCTTGAAAACGTTCAATAGTTGATTATTACTATTTGTTTTAATTTTGAGGTCATTGAGAAGTTTTGCAGGACAGATGCTGAGTGTCTCAGGCTTCCTTCAACTACCATAAAGGAAAAAATATAACACCGATAGTACAACTGTTCTCAACTGGTATTTAGCTGCTGGTTTTATTTTAGACCTGAAGAAGGTACTTGGGTGACTTGAATTATTTATTTTCCACTTATATCATTCCATTAAATAAAAGATGCTATCTCTTCCTACAAACCTCACTAACGTGACAAACATTTGATTTATAGCTCTGAAACCAACTGCTATATAATGAATTGGTGCACCGTAAAGAGCAACATTATCTCCCCCCAAACTTTCTGTAGCCACTTTGCAGGAAGTTTCAAAACTATTACTTGCTAGCTGCCTCATTTGTCCACTTAATAGATTCAATTAAGCTCAGGCCATTTGTCCTCAGCCACAGCACAGTACTGGTAGAATCACTTCTTTAATGGCTGAAATGACACACAGCGTACCATCCTACTCCGAGGAGGCACTGAGCCATCAGCGTAACCAAACACACTAAAAAACATCTTTGACACCATTAAGTACCTGAGCTCCTGGCGCTTTGTGCAACACACACGTGCAATGCAGAGGCATCTCCTTTTGGCTCCGCTCAGAAGGCACACGCTGATTTGAAAGTTCTCAATACCTCCATCTTTGGGGCAGTGCTAATGTTATCATACATATCTATCAAAACACTGCAAATGAATCTGGCCTACATTTTATTACCCACAGCCCGAAGCAGAAGGAGAGAAAGGATAGAAAAACACTCTTTTTAGAAGTCCTTGGCACAAAAGCTGCTGCTCAGGCACTCTGGGACAGGTGCCCAGAATGTCTCAAGTTCCAATAATAAGAAAAGCCTTCATTATGAGTAGAAGCCTGGACACAAAAATACAGATGTGATATCAAAAAAGTTGCTAATATCAACACAAATTTGCAGCCAATTAAGTTAACTGTGCCTTTATTAAGTCAGAGAACAAAAATGTGCTTGCACGAAGAAGGGTGGCCTTCATGATACACAAAAAATACACACAGAGCATCTTTAGGTGATATATGGCCAAGCCAAAAACCCTACAACTGCAAGGATCAAAACATGCCTGTACATCTTGCTCAAGCTGGCTTTTATCAATATTTAAAGCTCTGGAAAGTTATCTTTAAACTGAACAAAACTTTAACGTGCATTTTTATCTAAGTACTGTATTACATTCCACATGCCAATGTGACTTTCTTCCTATTTTCTTCCTATAAATCAAATTGATATAAAGAAACATGGACTTCATATGCAAAGATTAATGCTCACTTTTAAGCAAAAACAAAGAAAGAAAATGTGTTGGGTTAGTTGTAAAAGGCACTATACTTCTTCCAATTTTCTTGATGTTTTGGGAAAGTGAACAACAGATGAAAAAAATTCCCAAACTCAGATTAAGCAATATCAGTATGAGAAGAAAAATCTTTCTCTGTTGCTTCGGCAACAATGGAGCCACAACCAAACTATTTGCTCCCATTTACAATTAGTCTACAGTGCAATTCCTTAACAGTACTTGATAAAAAATGAGAAAAGAACACCTTCTCTTAGCCTGAAAGTCCCATACAACACACAAACAGGCAAATTCAATGATACACATATGTTAGTCTTGGAAATCCTACTATTTCTGTTATTTAGGATGGCATGGCTCACCAATGCAAGTTCTCCCACTAGAATAATAATACGAATACCCATTTAGCACAACAGCTTCAAAACCACACTCCTCCCCATTCTGCACACTCTGTGATTCAAGGTCTCTGTCCAAACAAAGCTCTAGGTTCTTCTGTAACAATATGCCACTTTGGCTTTGAAAATACCAGGTTAGACTCTTGCATTCAGCAAACAAATTTCCAATCTGTAATTGGACAACAAGGTCAATTCTCACAAAAACAAGACATAGACTGAGATGTGCTGCTTTGAGAGCACAGGACGATGCCTACAGTTTCTTCACATTTATAGTTAAGATGTTTTTCACTGTGCTGAGCGACTGGGTGAGACTACAATTTCTATCTTTCAGTCTTTGTGGGGATATGATTGTGATGGGAAACACATCATCAGATACGAGAATATTTCTGATCTCAAAAAAATCATTACCACATCTCCACCCTGGGCACAGGACCAAATCCTAGATTACGACAACATTGTGGTCCAAAGACCATGGTGCTAACAAATGAGCTGTGTTAATATTTGGTCAGCGCTTAATCTTCTTCTCTGTTTTTGGCACAGAGTTGAGAAATAATACTACTGTATCAGAGTATTTCATGTATCTAAAGGAAAGAGAGATTAAAAGAAATAAAACAGCCATAAACCTCACAGTCCTCCAGGATGCTGTCAAACAAGAAAAAAATCACGTGTTAACAGCAACGATCCCTTTTGTTTATGAAAATTTAGCAACTTTGACAAGCACCAGACATATGAGTTGTATTAAACTCCAAAATCTGATGGATTTTTACAAAGGAAACAATTACAAGGCTCCACTATGAATTCAAGAAATTCACCTTTGTTGGTTATAAGCAGTGCTGTCTTTTTGGTCCAGAACACCCTAAACTAGACCTGGTCATTTCCTCCACCATGCTGAATCTCACTCTTCTGGAACCCAGGGATATCTCCTAGCTTACTAACAAATAGTTTGGTAATGTATCCTGAAATTGGTAATTACGACCCCGCTTCAGAACCCCCTCCAACATGGTGGATGCGTTTCATGTACAAATCAGCAGTTCTCTGTACCGATTCCAGCTTTGAGAGAACACATGAGTCAAGAACTAAAAATCAATTCCTCCTCTTTTAGAGACGAGCAAGGAAGCGGCGTTCTTATGAACGTCTGCGGGCGAGGAGACATTTCAGCTCTGACAGAACTCGGCAGTCCCGCGATGACACATTTACTGCGAGAAGCAAAAGTTGCAGGAAGAGGGGCCGGGATGGCCTACCTTTAACCGTTTCACCACCTCATCGTTGGTAATTTTGTCGGTGATCTCCTTCACTCCGGGCGGGTAGTAGATGATTTTACCATCGGCGGCGGGTTTTGGTTGGGCAGCCGGGAAGTCCATCCTGGCGCCGCCGCTCAGAAACTTTCCTTCCGCACAGTCCTCTACCGGCCTCTATCGGCCAGAAAACAAAAGTTCAGCGGAATGGCACCGACTTTCTAACCCTCTTTTTCCATTTCGAACCCTCAATTCGCAGAAGGCCCCGGCCCCCGCCGCGCCGCCCGAGCCCCCGCCGCCGCCCGGCCGCATCCCGCCGTCCCGGGGCCGGACACCCGCCCCGCCGCCCCGGCCCCTCCGCTCCCCGCCGCCGCCTCCTTTCCTTTCATCGCGGGGCCGCTCCAGCCCAACACCGATAGTTGGGAGCCGCCGATTTTACAATGAAATTTCGGCCCCGATCGAAGGGCGCCCCGGTCCCCGGGGGACGGCGGGCGGCCGAGGCGGGGCGCGGGGCCGCGATGCCCGGCCCGCAGGGCGCCGAGGAGCCGGCACGGCGGCGCGGAGCCGGGAGCCGAGGCCTAAACAGTTAGGCCTCAAAACTATCGGGAGGCAGAGCAACCGACGGGAGAGGAGGGGGGGGGGGGGGCGGGGAGGGAGGCGGCGGCGGCGATCGCAAACAAAACCCCCCCGCCCGCCCCCGGCCCCTCGCCCGGCCCCCCCCGGGCCGCGGGAGCCCCCCTCGGGGCGGGGGCCGGGCCGCTCGCCACTTTCCGTTTGTTCCCGCAACTTCACGGCCCGGCCCGGCCCCCCCCCGGCACCGCCGCGCCCCGCCGCCCCTCACCGCGCGCCGCCGCGGGGCCCACAAAGAGCCCCCCCCGGGCCGGCCCCGAGCACGGCCGCCCCCGGCCGCGGGGAAGAGGACGAGGAGGAGGGGGCGCGGGGAGGGAGGGACGCGGGACGCGGAGCCGCCTTTACCTCGCGCAGCTCCGGAAGGTGCAGCATGGAGCGGCCTCCGCGCCGGCCGCTCCTCGCCGCTCCGCCGCCGCCCCGCCGGCCGCTGCCCGCCCGCTCCCGCCGCCTCCTCCCTGCGCGGCGGTGCGGCGGCTCTGCTCGGAAGGGGGAGGGGGAGCTGCTCGGTGGCGGCGGCGGCGGCAGCGGAGAGGGGGAGGCTCCGCCGAGCGCGCGCCGCGGGGACACAGTGCCGCTCTCCGTCCGGCCGGGGAAGAACAGCCGGGAGGAGGCTCCGCGCCGCGCCGCCCCCTCCTTCTCTCCTCCCTCCGCCCGGGCCCGGAGCCGCAGCGCCGCCCAGGCGGGACGCCCCCGGCCCCGAGGCGGGGTGAGGCCGGCAGTAAGTCGCGGAGCCGTCCGCGGGGCGCGGCGCGGCCGCCTCGGCGCTGCCTCGCGCTTGGCGCCAAAAGCGGCGGAGCGCCGCGGGCCGAGGGAGCGGGCCGAGGGGCCGCGGCCTCTCGCGGGCGGGGCCGGCCGCTGCCGGCTGCCGAGCGGAGACGTCGTCGGTGGTTGCGCTTCGGGCGCCGCTCGGCCCGCGTTTCCGTCGGCTCTCGGTTCCGAAGTGGGGACGGTGGCCGCGGCTGACCCGCGTGGCAAACGGTCAAGCGGGGGAAGGGGTGTGTGGTGGCACTGCGGCAGGGAGCGGCCTTTCTCCAGCCGGGTTTACGTCTACGTGCCGACATCTAGGCGTTTTGCCTTCGCTGCTGGCAGATGAGTGCCTCAAATTTGGATTTCCATGCAATTCAGCAGAAGTTGGAGGTGCAGGTCGAGGAGGCCTTGCCACCACCCTCAGGGATTCCCTCCCTGTGAAATGTCTTTGTACTGCCATATTCCTTCTGCTTTCCGACACGTCTGGAAAGTCACTGACACGGTGGGATCCATCCATCCCTTCTGGGCCTGTGTTTTGTGCCACATGTGTCCAAGCACAGGTGTCCAGGAAGTGCCATGCGTTTGCCTGTCCTGCATTCTGCTGTTCATGGTTACACACCAGCTAAAAGTGTCTCGTTTGCAGTTAGCTGATGAACTTTCTGCAGAGATCTGCAGGGATGTGTGTGACTGGAGGGCATGAGGGGCTGGCTGTGTGGAACAGAGGGGAGGTGAACCCTTCCGCTCACAGGGAAGGGTCTACTATCAGATTATGAGGAATGGCAGGAGAATGAGGAGCTCTCAGGTATTTCTGGAGTGATCATGGGGGCAGGAATTTCTCTTTCTAAACCCGTGAAACCCGTGCTCTGTTTCCCTGCAGTGTCTTCCTGAATTGAACTGAAAGCTTTGGGTGTCTGCAGCCTACTGAAACCAGCTCTGAAGGATGGCAGTGGAAATGGCTGAGAGCTGAAGGAAATGCTTAGGGGAATCTAATGCTTTTGGAATCTAGAGTGGTGCCAAGCAAGGGGTTAGATCTGGTTCTGTGTCCTTGGTTTAAAAAACCTAAGATTCTCTCCAGGCTTAAGTTGGATTGGGGAGTTCACAATAGACAAGTGACCAAAGAGTGGGGTACAGAAGACAGTTTTAAGGAAATTGTACTGATTTTAAAACATAAATGATAAAAAGTCAACTATTTTTTTTTCAGATTTTTTTTTTCAGAATGTAAGGAAAAGAGAAAGACTTCATTAATTTCTTAAAAAAAAAAAAAAAAGGAATTAAAAATAGATTCTCTCAAGTCTTAAAGTATTGCTGGAATTAGGGCCTTTTATAGAAGAGCTGCAGGTTTGTAGAAAAATGGTGGTAAAATTACCCTTAGAGTCTATCTTTCTATCTGTGTTGTTGTCCAGCGCTTCTAACAACAGAACTTGCCCGTGGTAACCAAGGACTTTATGTTATTGAGAGGAAGAGTAGGCAATTGGTAGAGAATCTTCCCCTTCTGTTTTATAGATACAGTGAAATCTTATACAATGAATTGGAGGACACAGAAATATCCTTATTTGACTACATTCTGGAATGCTTTGGCGAGAGAATTAGAATGACTCTATGGTGGGAGTTGGATTAAAAGAAATTTCTGCACTCATGGTTAAACTTAGACAAGGGTAAACTTTAGTAGATCTAAAGAAGTAGGAGCGGGAAGATGGAATATTTTGTGGCTCTTCTGGGCTTTGAAATGAAACTGGAATCCCCTTCTGCTAAGTGAAATCGCTGGCAAAGTATGCCTCATTTATCATTCTAAAATGGAGAGAATCAGTTGCTGCTACAAGAGACTGTGTTCATATAATAAAGATCTATATAGTAGTTGAATATGCTCCAGTTACTCACGACTGATTTTTTTTGTGTTTGTGCCCTTCTTCTGACATCTGAAAGTGTAGTAATATGTTTTAAAGTTGCAGGGTCAAATATTCAAAAACTAAGATGCTAGAAATTTCTTGAGGCAATGTGATATTAGAGGTGGGGCTCTAGTTTTGAGAGGTAGGTTTAGTGCTGTTGTCTGCCTTGTACCACTGGCTTCGTACTCTTTGTCTGGTTAGATTACGGTTGGACTTGATCTTTAAGGTCTTTTCCAACCTGAGCAATTCTATGATTCTATTTAATATTTCTTCCTAAACATCAGTGCTGTTTAGATTAGATTTTTGGAAGCAGGACTCAGACTAGCTATCAACCTGTCAAAAACATGCAAAAATACACATTGCCAGAGCTATTACACTTTAAGGAACTTTTCTTTTTTTAATCCTTACATTAGATACTTTGCTTCCTAAAGCAAATGATGAATACAAGCAATTTGATGTAGATTCCTCATTTTTAATATACTTATATTAACACAATAAATCAGAAACAAATTCTGGAAGATTATTCTGTTACTTAAAAAGAGAAGCATATATCAAGAACCTGTATGAGATGTCTGCAATTTAAATAGAAATAGAGAGAATGGAAGTTACTAAAAATAATACAAGAAATAAATTTGAAGTGACCCTTTGTAATTTTCTTTATGACCTTAGTATAAATCTAGGAAGATGCTATGCAAATTTCTCTGTTGGGCAGAATTGAAGTCATGTGGGTGTGATAATCTTGAAATTTCTCTGAAGTTCCACTTCAGAGTGGAACTTTTAAAATGTTTAAGTATTTGTGTATTCTTGAAAGGCTGCATTTTATGGAAATAGTTGTATGACCTCGTGTCATAACATCTTGTAGTTGAAGGTTTTTCACAAACTGGCACCACTCTACCTAGAATCTTTTATACAGCAGGTATAGTAGGGAAAAAAATGAAAGAGAAGAAGGCTTCTGTCCTACATGTTGCTTTTTGTCCAAGTTAAGAGCAAGTGCAGTGCAGAGCTCAAGCGTGCAGTTCTATCAGTTTTGTTTTCCACCAAAGAATAAGCTAAACTCTTTTATTGTAAGATATGTGTACTCTATAACTAATACATAGTTAAATGTGACAGTTAAAAGGTTTCAGTCAGAGCTAAGGTTTGCTTGTTTAATTAGAATTTTATCTTGAGCAAGCTGTTCATGTAGCTGAACACCTCACTGTGTGGACCAAGATTTCTGCATCTTTTTGCAGACTTCAGATAAAAAGTGAAGTTAAACATTACTCCACAGTAATTACTAAGGATTCATAATTCTCAGGATTTTATATGTGGAGTACAACAAAGAAAAAGTCCCAAAACACGTTGGTAGAAAGCTGAGTATTCCAGAAAAGGTTCACAATAGATTTCAGCTGTATATACGGACACAGTTAGCCAGCAGTATGAGAAGTTTGGCCATCCTTCAGCATCGGAGTTGTCCTTAGCCCTAAAAACACAGGTGAAGCTCTGCAGTGGGCCGTTGTATTCCTGGTAAGATTTGCCACTCTCTCTGACTGTAGTTTCTTGTATCAACACAAAGCACAACTTGCTGATGTACTGTAGTCCACAGTAGGAGTGTTTTGCCTGTGTGCTGGTGTTACACTGTCAGAGGGCTCTTAGGATAGCTATTAATTTGGATGCTGTTATCAGATATATGCTGTTTTGAAATGAATCTTAGGCAGATCACGATCAGCTAAGTTGTTGAGAGGAGTAGGTGCAAATTCTGTAATCACAGTCTGATTAGGCAGTGGCCTGTCTCCACAGAAGAGAATCAGCAGGATATGTACTTCTGGACTGTCTGAAATTCTAAAGGGCAAAAACAAAGTGTGTGGTTCTGATACCAGACCCAATTAAGGGAGTTATGAACACTTAATTGCCTATTAGTCTGAATACACGCATCTAGTTTTCTGAATGTGCAAACATAAAGACTTCAGATAATCTGACCTGGGTACTCTTAATGAACAGTCCTGAAATCTGCTTGCAGGTATGATTGCAGCTGGTAGTGTCTGGTTTGTTGCCTTTGCTTATTTGACCTTCACCCTTCTAATTTCAGCATGCAGCTAAGATCTGACTTGGGCTCTGCTGCTTTTACAGCTGTAGCCAGGTTCACATGATCCCTTGGGCTTTAATGGATGGCTCTGTCTAATAATAAGACCTAGTCCTCAAATTTTACTGACTCCCTGCCTGGCAAAATTTCTATTGGAATTTACTGACTTTTAATCTCTCCTTGTCTTTTTTTTTTTTTTTCTTTTTTTTGGAATATATTTACTTCAATGTTTTGAGTGTGTTTTTTTTTTTTTTTTTTTAAATACACTTGTAATGGTAATCTAAAATATAATTTATAGGCAGACTAAGACAAAGGGTGCTACATACCCTTGAGGCATATTTGTCCCACTTCTTTGTCTGTGTCCTGTATAGGAAAGTAATAGGAAAAAAAAAGTTGTTTTTTCCTGGTAGGGGGAATAATGCAGCACAAGATTCTCAGAACAAAAAAGCCCAGCTTTCAAGTGTAGCAGAAGAGTATGGACTGATTAAGCACAGGGAATTCCTTAACTCATGTTAAATTAAGCAATGTGCCCTTGTTTCCAGTAACAGCTTCATGGTTGTTCTCAGGTCTTTGTTAGTACAGTAGGCACAGATAGTGCTAATGATCGAGAACAAGGCAGTCCTATCAAGACACTGCAGTGTATCATGAACTGCAGAATAAGTCATATCAATCAGTCAGCACAGCAAACAAGTAAGAAATTCTATCTGGTGGGTTAGCAAAGCACTTGTATTCCTAATAATAGCTGTGCTCTTGAAAGGTCCTGCTTTGCAGAACCTCTGCAAAGGTGGAGTGTGGACCTTCGCTGCTGAATTTTTTAAGTAACAAACAAATAGGTCAACAGAAAAAAAAGCATCATTACTTGGTTTCAGCTCGAGCATTTAGCCAGTTTATGTAGCAGATTGCTTTGTAGTTATGAGTTTGTTGTTTTTTTTTTTTTTATGAAAAGCTATTTATTTTTTCAGTAATGCACTTTTCTTTTTTTGCCATGACAGACAAGTTCCTCTGAACTCAAGTGAATTCAAACCCTAGAAAATCTTTCTTTTTTTTTTTTTTGTCCTCAGCTTTGCACAGAAGGTTTTTCTTTCAGCTTTTTGACTTTGATATTAGACCACGTTTCTGATCTCCCTTACCTTTTGTCTGTCAGTTTGTTCTTTCACATATGGAGTTGCACACAGTTCTTCCAGTTATAATTATAACCTGTAAGTTTGCTGCACTGGGTCTTCAGAGAAATGCTTGATGTTTGTAATTACATTTTGCAGCATAGCATATTGTACATAAAAGTATCTAATTGTTTTAAGTACACGTTTTTATATAATGATGTTTCTGTAAATTGAGGATGGTGGTTATACTCAGCTGAGTTAAAGGTGGGTTTCCTAGCAATGTGGGTTGCCGTAGTAAAAGTGCTCCAAAATGTATCCCATTCCAGTGGGTGTTTGCAGTGAAGTTACTCTCACTGAGAAATCATAGAATTACAGAATGGCTTGAGTTCAGTTCCAACCCCCTACCATGGGCAGGGCTGCCACCCACTGCATGAGGCTGCCCAGGGCCCCATCCAACCAGGCTTTGAAGGCCTCCAGGGATGGGGCATCCACAGCTTCTCTGTGCAACTTGTTCCAGTGCCTTACCACTCTCTGAGTAATTAATTTCTTCCTAATGTTTAACCTGAGTTTCTCCTCTTTTGATTTAAAAGCATTCCCCCTTGTCCTGTTAATTACTATCTGCCTGTGTAAAGTCTGTGTCCCTCCTGTTAAGTACTGGAAGGCCACAATGAGGTCTCCCAGAGCCTTTTTCAGGCTGAACAAGCCCAGCTATCTCAGCCTTTCTTCAAAGGAGAGGTGCTCCAGCCTTCCGACATTCATTGTGGCCCTCCTTTGGACCCTCTTCAACAACTCTGTGTCTTTCTTGTGCTTGAGGCCCAATGCAGTGCTGGGGGATTTTGTCCTGAGAATGGGGACAAAGCTAGGAGGAAAAGTCTTCCACCTTCATGTGATAAATGCAACAAATACAGCTTTGGAAGCAAGTTGTTTCATTCAAAGCAAAATTCGTAAAACTCTAGAGAAGGAAAACTTGTGCATATTATCTCATGAAGACAACTGGAGAAAGAAAGGGCTTCCTTGGGAAAGAGAATCTCACAGTTCACTGACAACTCATTGAATACCGCTGTTGTGAATTAGGGAAGGGGCACATACCAGGTGGGTGGTGTTCTCCTTTGAAAGTGATTTCCTAGCCATAATCTGTCTAACTGGATTTTTGCTCTGTTTTTGTTAAGGGCGCTTTTTCTCCAGTAGTGTCTGAAAGATGTCCTTTGGAATCACATGTGCAGATGAAGCAGTTTTACTTGCCACTAGACTTTCATGGTATAAAGGCAGAAATATCATGGATTGGTAAACCAGTGTAAAAAAAAGTGTTTACTTGTGAATTCGCTTGCAATACTGCATTCACAGAACTACTGTGGTTGTTTCCTTTGCTTGGAAGTTAGGTAAAATCAATCTATTAGCACAATGCATATTGATGTTATCTTAGGAGAATGTTTAGAAGCCTCCTCAATCCATCACTAGTTTGGGGCATTCTCTAACTGAAGTCATGGCAATCTACTATGAATCATCTATCCACCTCCCTTCTTGCAGTTCTCTATTATGATGACCTGTCACTCCATGATTACATTCTCAGGGATATTTCTATCTCTACTCCCAGTGTGTCCAAAGTACATACATTTACACCTACTCATTTCTGACAACCAAGTCTGCTTTTGTCCAGTAATATCTTCAATAGGAGCATTTATCTTCTTTTTCTGTCCAAGAGATATGCAAGAGCCTTTACTTGCGCCACACTCAAAAATTTGCATTTTCTTCCTGTCGCTATCAGTAATTACTCAGGATTCACATTCATAAATTGCTACAGCAAAAAATTAAGCATTTCACCAGTTAAATCTTTCTACTGTTTGAGGTGAAATGTTTTTTTTCAGGCTGATATAAGGAAAGCTGTGGCTGAACCAATTGTTGTTCAAAATGTTATGGTTTCTATTGGATGGATTCTGATTGGATATATTTGATCCCAGATAACTGAATTTATGAACGGTCTCTGTAGCCAGACCATTAAGCATAATATTATATCTTTATTAAGTATAGTTAATTATGTCATATTCAAAAATAGCTTGTATTTTTAACTGACTTTTTATTGGCTGTCTAATGCTTGCTGCACAGTAGAAGCAGTTGTGACAAAGAACATTAAGACATCAGCTTACGGTCACTTAAAAGGAGTCCACTGCAAATACAGCTTTTCAGTTCTGAAATGTCCTTCTCCAGTTTTATTTACTTATTATTTATTTATTTATTCCCAGCCAGGTTATAAGGAAATATAGATGCAGTTATCCAGGTTATAGATGCAGTTATCGCATCTATAATTTTAACATATTTATGTTTGCTTGATATTTTTTGAAATCAAGACAAATTTGGAGAATTTCTAAGTTGGTACTGCTTTTAAAGGAAATACCACTGAGAAAACTGGAAAGTTTAGCCCACAGCAGCTACCTACGAGGGAGAAAATTATACGAGCAGTCATCCTTTTCCCCCATTTAGATGAGAACTGTTCTGTGGTCTTAAAAATCAGAATGTATGGTACTGAAGTTCTAATTAAAAGGCTTCTTCAGAAGTATTGATTATATTTGTGTTGTCACTGTTCCTAATTCTTTCAAGGATGCAATGTCTTCTGCTTGCAGTAAAGAAAAGAACGATACAAAACTTTACAAATGAGTATAAATCTAGAGTCTACCATTATGATGAAAGAAAGAGATGTGATGAATGGATGTCAAACCTCAGAGCTGTAGTGTAATGATGGGATCATTTCATCATGATGGATAGATATGTCATGTAGTATTCAGAATCTTCAAAAAGGGCTTAATTTATCATACTTGAGAAAGCATTAAAGCGTTTGGGTATGACTTGAAGCAAAAGAATCATTACCATTTGCCTTTGAACAAACTCAGGAAATATATTGATCATACAGGTTTATGCTGCCAGAAAAACAGCTAATGATGATTCAGTCTATGTTTTGTGCATAGTTTGAGGAAATGTTCATTATAGCCTTACAGAATGTATGTCATCCTTTGGGAACTTAAATGTAAAAGCTGGAATTTCAAAACCTTATTAAGTACAATTCTAGTGTGCAAAAATAGCATAATATATTTGAACTGTGCAATTGTGTGGCCGTAGGTGAGAGAGGACACTACATCAGATGGTGTTTGGAGTAAAAGGAAAGCTCTAATTTCCAAACGTGCTGGTGCATAGTGTTCAGTAACAGCAATATTGGTAAATAAAGATGGTGATTGAGTTCATCTGAGCTAGTATGCAAATGGATATTTAACAAAGTGGGCCATGAATGGGTTTCTAAGGAGAGGACAGAACACCAGGAATGGAGCAGATGAAGCCAGAAGTAGGCTAGACAAGGCAAGAGCAAGCACAGAAGTGAGCAAGCATGGCTGTGACAGATATGAATTCTTAACATGTGCTCACAGTGGCCAGACTGTGAACCAAAAATTTGCCATGACTGAGTATAGGAAAGTTCATGATGGTAGCAGTCACTGGAGATGATGATACTGAATGCCAGCAGAGGGACCACTATTTGTAAAGTGGAGTGATATGTATCCACTTACAATTTTACCAGCATCTAAAACACTATTTATATCCTGTCTGAAATTGGCAAGGCAGCTCATATGTTCTCCATGTAATGTACTGTAACTACATTGTATCTAGCACGTAAATGTTTGCTTTCTTAAATATAATGGTAGTGTTCTTTTTATCTTCCAGACACTGCATATTTATGCCTAATCTTTTGTATTTTCAGGTAAGCGTAGGCTAGAACTGTCAGCCTCATTTATCTGAGACTATTAAAAATGCAGACAAAGGCTTTCAGCTAGCATGTGAACACTGAAGTTGCTACTTTATATGTACCCAGTTTTTGCTTATGGAATGTCATTGATCTATATCTGATCGATATTTTTTAAATTTCCTTTGAGATCTGCTCAGCAGTCATCTGTAATCCAGCGTGTGGAGAAGTAAGCTGAGTGAGTCAGTTTCTTCATTGCTTTTCAGAATCATTTAGCTCTGACACTGCCTTGATGTGCTGGGCTTGTATCCTTGCTTCAAAAACTGTAACAGTATGTTCTCTCACAGACCTTCATAGCAAAAAAGATTTAAATGATAAAATATGTTGACAAGGCTATCAGAGTTTGAATATAGCAAGAACAGAGCAGTATTACCTGTAGGGGGAGAAAACATTAGGTAGTAACTGGTAATAAGTCCTTTAGCCTCCTAATCAGCTGCATATAACAAGGAAGAAATGTGACTAAATAAATAGATACAAATGTGCTGACATAGTCTATGAATAAAATAAGAGTTTTACAGTTTCTGGAATTCAAGCTAGCTTGCAGTAATATTTAGTTTGTATTACCAATTACTCCAATTTTGGGGGTTGTATTCTCCTTAGTAAAAAGAATTTCCCCTTAACACAGTGGGAATACAGGAAGGTGTATGAATGAGATGAAGAAATGGGAGGAACTGAGATGAACACACAACATAGGGAATCTGGAGCTGTCTGAGCATAAGGGAGTTTCATAGGAGTAAAAAAAAATCAAAGAGAGATGGAAGGTGAAAAAAACAGCTGAGTGAATTGCAGATACATTTTAAATATCATTATTTGTGATCAGTAAGTACACCGCTGCCAAAGTCAAGCTGAATTGAAGAAGCCAAATTCTGCACACAATACTATGCAATGTTCTGTTATTTATAAAACTAGTTACACATACAGTTAATATTTACTTAATACCAAATTCGTTTCTAGTTTGCTCTCTGTATTTGGAAGATACAAAAAATCTTTTCTGCAACTGGCTGAAAGAACTTGCAAGACTTTTACCAATCAGAACATACTATTAACATTCAAGTTAAAAAAAAAAAAAAAAAAATTGTCATGGATTTTTTGCCATTTACACAGAGAGTTCCAGCTGAGCTGAAGACCTGCGTCAAAATATTTTGGGACTTTTATTTCTGCATACCTGCTTGATGTTTTGGTGCTTGTATGGTTAGTAAATGTCTTCTTGCTGATCCTGGGGAAGAACATGTGTGCGACAGTGGCAGCAGTCATACAACCAGGTGAAACAATCTGCTGGCCACAAAACAGCAAACCTGGCTATGTAGAGATGACAGGTAAATTAAAAAAGCTTGAATAGAGGAAGTGCTGTTTCTCTTATATCAATTCTAATAGTAGATTTAAACATAATCTAGATAGGGACTTGCTTTTTAGGTGCCTTTAATTGATGCTGAATTTGAAAAGTAAATGTGTAATATTGAAAATTGCCCAGTTCATAACAATAGTGACATAAGGATGTAATTCTTATCAAAGTTACCCACTGCTCTCTCTAACCATCACCACTGCACAAGAGAAGAGAAGAGATCACACCTTAGCAATGGAAGAGGTGCATCAAACAAATGAATCGCTCTTCTTTCAGTGTTACTTTACGCTATGTTCTTTCTCCCAGGTTTTGGGGAACGTAGGCACCAGGAATCAAATCATTCAAAGAGTTCATTGTCTGATCATCCATTTGAAGAAAGCTTAAACATTTTTTGCATGCTGGTTGTATTAACAGTTTTTTTTTTTTTTTTTTTTGCCTGTTAAGATGGGCCCACATCCAAATTGCGACATCCTGAATTGTGTGTGAGCTAAATCTGGTTACAGATACGAATCTGAATATCATGAGCAGGGTGGAGTAGAGCTAAAGATCTGACTCCCTCAGCCTTGTTACTTGGATTTGACATGAGTTTGCCATGTCCAAGCTAACCCTATTTTTTTACCTAGCCCCTGAATAAATTGGAAACTTAAAAAGGTACTGTCATGTTTTGTATCTGAAACCAT
This sequence comes from Chrysolophus pictus, assembly GCA_037305975.1. NCBI lineage: Eukaryota > Metazoa > Chordata > Aves > Galliformes > Phasianidae > Chrysolophus > Chrysolophus pictus. Next base: position 22,199,825 of record CM074579.1, read on the forward strand.
AAGGTGGTCTTAAGCTGCCTGCAGTGCTCTAAATTTGAGTTTCTTTTGTTGCTGGTGTTATTCATTGGGAAAGAATGTGGCCCTGTTTCTAGTGACAGAAGGGTTGAAATGGTATAAAGTAGAAGTAAAAGGTGGATTATTTTGAAGAGACAAAAAAAAAAAAAGCAGGAAAGGCAAAAAAACCACAAAATAGTTCCCTAGTTCCCCATTCAGCAGTGACCAAATAACGATGGAACCAGTTTCCTATTTCAGTAACTGAGATTCTGTCATGTGACAGTTACATAGAGTCACATACTGAACAAAGAATTTCCTTAAAAAAAAGAAAAAAAAGAAAAAGAAAAGAAATGTAGTCTATGAAGCTGTTTTTAAATGCTCAACACTCCCTGCTCCCTTCCCCCATCTCCTTGGCTTCTTGTTTCAGTGTAAGGAGTAGAGCACACAAGTTATTCAAGTTCAGAAACTAGTTAGTAAAATTGAATTCATAAGTGAGTGCTAGTGATTTTAGACCATAAAATGGATCCTAATTTATTTTTACAAGCAGTGTGACTGAGGTTAAGCTTGAAGGTTGCTGCAGCCAAACAGGTTTGTTTTGTAAAGCTGGTGACTGAGGAACATTGACACCACACGGGATACACATACCTATGCTTATGTAGCATGTACTTATATAGTGTAGAGTTTTGAACTCAGAAATTTTTTTGTGAAATACACAGGTCTGGGTCAGATCTGTATTTCGAAATAAAACCTCTAAAAAAACACTGCTGAAAGAAAGCAAATAGATTTTTATACATTTTGTAATCTGATGATAACAGTCACTGTGAGGTAAAATCACTTGTAACTGGCAGGCTGTTAACTTCTGGTAAATGATTTGATCAGTCAATGGAGTAGAGTCTTTCTTGATAGGTAAAAGTGTTTATTCACTCAGATGACATTAATAGGTTGCTGAAACTAAAATTCAGGGTCATAATTAATATTACTTATCTACTTAGAAATTCCATTCTGCAGCAAGGTCCAACATTTTAAAATCTGTGAATGAGAGCAATAAAACAGCTGACATCCCTAAACTTCCAGGAGAATGGGAACACTGTGGTTTTTTTTTTTTGTCTGTTTATTTTTTAAATCTAGAATAACTAAAATATTGTAATTAATTTTTAGTTGAAGTATTACATTTACTGATAGCTTTTTAAACTTTTCTTTATAATAAAGTCAAATTAAAATTTATTTTTTCAGTGAATATTTTCAAGGGTTTGGTTCTGCACCTCAAAATGATTCCATCACGTTAAGTGAACTTTGCAGTTAATGTATTTGAGGAAATGCCCTTTTTTTGCTCTAAGTAAAACGGTTATTCTAGGTGACGCATAATAACTTACTGTACTGAAACCCTAATACAGGCAAGCTAGTTGGTAGGTTTCTCATGTTCTTCATGCTATTGGGGTGAAGGTAAACAGGTAGGAATAGAAAATTACTGTAGTTTCGTAGTACATTTTTCCTGCTAAAAGAAACAACCTTCTTTCCCTTTCTGCCTCTATCCCCATTTGCCCTAAGGAAGATACAGTACAATGTTGGATGATTTGGATTTTGCTGGTATCACTTATACTAGGGACCTGACTGTGAATAAGATATCCCAAGAGAAGCTCAGCTACCGAACAAAATAAAATGCTCAAGTCTCATATTACAAATTCTTGAATGATGTTAGTTCTGTCTCAACCTGGAAAATTGTAGCCCAGTTCCAAACCAGAGCAATTCCTTCCGGAGCTGCGGCTGTCATTGTGCAACAGAGCAGAGACCCCCAGGGTGCTGTTGTGGGGCATTTTGTTCTTGCAACTCCAGCTTTACCCATGAGTGGAGGCCATGAATGATGCTGTTCCTTGGAAATGTCTTCTTTCTCGGTGAGCATACTGCAGTTGTTTTGTTAAAATCCGTAAGTAAACATCCTGGTCAAATTCCAATTCAGATAACAGCACTCTGCTTACAGAGTTCCTGCAATTTCAAATAGATGGCATATTTATGTCTCTTTTTCTGTTCTGTGGTATTGAATGGTGGTGGTACACAGATGGTGTGTTGTGGGTCAGAGGTGATCTCAGCTAACTCAGGTATAAAGGGGATCCCCTATGCTTTTCTTTATTATTTTAAAATTGAGACATGTTGATGATGGTAAAGTTGCTGAAGTGTCAAACATTTATCTCTTTTTTCTTCTTCCTGTTCAGCTTGTTCTAATTATTGCAGAGATAAAAAATGGTGTCTGATTATTAAAATGATACAAATGTAAGTTTTACTCCTTGCCTTGTTCTTAGACCACATCTTAAATACATTGATCTCTTGGATTACTGATATTAAATTTGCTATGGGATAGGTTTGATGCAGTTTGTGAAATCAGTGATAGCTAACAGATGAAAACATGACAGTTTCAATGAAAGTCAGCTTATCACTTTTTATCTCACGCCAGGGAGGAGTGTTCAGCACAACTTGTTTTTCCTTTCTCTGGTTTCAGCAGATCAGGATGGATTTTTGATATCTATAAAATTTGACATATTGGATTGATGAAAACAGCACAGCAGAGAACATCCAATACATGAATAAGATTCATCACAAATCAAAACTGAAGTGTGAGCTTATTCCAAATTCAGAAAGTCCTTGTGGCAGCGAGGCTTCTTTCAGCCATAAAAGCATGATCTCACACTGCCTGCAGAAAAGATAAAATTAAGTATAATTCTTTACTTCTTGGATTACAGCAGTTGTTGTCATTACCTCTCCCCATTCCCTTTCCAAAAACCTAAGCACCTTTATACTTTGTATTTTCTTGCAATGTTTAATATATCAGGTATAATATACAAACTGTATATTTTTCTGCAGTCTCTCTAGAGTCTCTTTTAAAGTATACAGACGTTAACTAAATACTAGCAACATGTGCCTTTAGAATGCCTTTTTAGCAAAGACTTGAAAAACTCATAATATTACTAACCTTCAGCAGTAAGCTCATATGCTCCTTTGGTAGTTTACTGAAGGGTACATGAACCAAAGCGTTGACTTGTTGACCATTTTGATAATTTATGATTCGTTATTTGTAATGCTGGAATTAGTCTGACCAGCTCACTTCAAATCTTATTGAAGCCGGCAGAATTTTTACTGTTGCCTTCAATGTGCTAAATTTGTGCTGTTTCTAAGCACTACTTTTTCCTCACTTAAGATTTCTGAAATAGAATCCTGTGTAAGCAGAATTAAGGTGCTACTTTAATACAGGTGCAGAAAAATATATTATTTGAAAATGAAAAAATACGTATGTGAATAATTTAACATTACTACAGTGATACTAACTGGAGAGATAATTTTTGCAGTTAACTGAGGAGTCTATAGCTGTATGGAACAGAAGATCAATGGATTTCAAGTATAGGAGTTAGATGTGGAGTCCCTTTATACAGATCAAACACTATAATTCACTGTGCATTTACATAAATCTGAAGAGGGCTGGACGAGAAGAAATAACTGTGTGACTTACTCTGTAAACATTTATTTATGTAAAGCTTTTTTTTTTCTAACTCTACAGAATTAACTTGAGAAATTGAATTCTGACTGATAGAAGTTATTTCTTGTAAGAGCACAAACTCCAAGATCATAGACAACGTAGTACTGACTGGAGACACATGAATCCAGAAAGCCAAAGTAAACATCTTAAATCAGCATTAAGGTAAATCCATTGGAGAAAAAAAAAAAAAAAGGCTACCTTTGTATTCTCTCCAATGTAAATGAAACCTAAAGATGGCAAGGGACAGTGGAAGGCATCTTAGGAAGAGGGTGGCTTATAGCACAGAGAGACTGAATCAACTTTTATGTAAACGTTTACTGTGGGAATTTGTTATGAGCTCTTCTCATCTCTCCTTTCTAGAAGATGGGAAATAACACTGTAAGTTGGGGCTCTGTTTGCAAGTTTCAGAGCTCTCCTTCCAAAAAAAGAAAAAAAAAAGTAGAAAAGTCTGAATAATGATGACAGCTGTGCCATAAATTCCTGGAAAAAAATATTTTATATTTACTGCAGGCAAATCTGAATCTTTAATACATCCCAATTTCACAGGTGTTTCCCTGAGGTATTTATTACTGTATATTCAGTATGTTCATGTATATAAAAATATGAATCTTTAAAACTGACACAGTTAAATGCCTTTCTTACAGCGTAAGAATGTTATTCAATCCAAAAGTCTAGCTTGAAATTGTTCTTGCAAATCAGAATCTAATCTAATCTAATCTCTTTAGCTGTAGACCCTCAGAGGCAATTTGAGCACAGAAGGAAATCACAATTTGCTGAGTAGATTTAGGCTGTATAATCAGAAACATCAAAAGAGACTGACATTTTCTTGGTTTTTTTACAGTCCAGATCTGGTAGTAATAATATTTTAATGTGAGTTATAACATAAGCAAGAGCATAGTGAAGTATTTTTACTTTGAGAAGGCAGGATTGTAGAAACAGAAATGGAAAATCTGTTGTGAAAGCATTCAGTGACTGAATGCTTGTGCCAAACAGCACAGATTACACGCTGTATGTTCAAGCCATTCCAAGTATAAACAAGCCAACTGTAGACATAAGAAGAGGTGAATTAAAATAATTTAAAAAACCCCAAAACCAAAAAACAACCAAACAATAGCAGATAAAAGGTGATTAAGTTTGAAAAATGGTTGTGTGAAAACAAAGAAAGGCACAGAGATAAAGAATCTCTTTTAGAGTGATGATAATTATCTAGATACCAACCCCCCTCCTGTTTAAAGTGTTAGCTGTTGTAGTGAGAAATCTGCCAGTACCCAAATTAGTCTGGCATTTTCATGGTGTCAAATACTGTAATATGTACAACTGGCAAAGAACAACATAGTTTCATGCATCAAGTGCCAGCAGCAACACCCCACCAGCATGGCAGCTTAATGGAGGCAATTGGACTTAGCATAATGAAAGCCTTCCTCTTCCTCTTTCTGGCAACCTTAAAAATACAAAGATGCAGTCATTAGACGGGAATCTGTGCGACCTATTTTTCCTAACGTATGATTAACACTTTACCAGCATCACACCCTGAAAGAGAAAAGATTTTGTTTCTGATATTTGTCCAGGCACTGAACAAATGAAGTCAAGAAACAGTTTCCTGTGCGTGCACAAAGCTGCTGCTTGACACTAGGCATACGCACACAAATGCTGATGGATGTTTTTCTTCCACGATTCTGGACATTTTCAATACCACGGTATTGAGTCATTTTTTTTTATCTTACCATGAGTCATGGCAAGAGAGCACTTTTTTGAAATTCAGCAGTGCATCCTGTGGATGAATATGTATGTACATATCGTAGTACAAATGCGAAGGTTTGCCCTTTATTTGTTTAAATACTGCACACCATATTACTACGAGATAAGCACTGAAACAGCAATGACAGGCAAGTTGAGTCAATCTAATTACCTGAGAATTAAATGTTTTGAATATTTTTTTTCCCACTTTTAAAAACCTTGTTACTTGTATTGCAAAATATACGTGAGCCTACGTTTAAACAAAATAAAATAGCTTTTCAGGTGCTGTCCTAACAAACAGCACTGGGGGACTGCACTCCCTGCAAGCAGCAGTGAAGTCGCTGAGCTCTTTTGCAGGTTGTGCAAGAAGACCTCAGTGGGCTCCCCTTGCGTGATTATTTCATTGTAAAACTTTTCTTTTTTGCACCTGGTTGTTCTCTCTGGACCTTGCAGTTGAAGTTCCAGCTGTAAGGCACGCAGGGCCTGGGGGCAGCGAGGACCTCCGCCCTGGAGGAAGCGGTCGGGCGGTGGGAGCGCCTTGCGCTCGTGTAAGACGAGGCGTTTCATCGGCAGCGCTTTAATGCCCGCCCAAGGCAGTTCTTGTACGACAGCGGAAGGTGCCACTTTCTCCGAATGGGACGAATCACAATGGAAGCGACCTGTAGGCCGGCACACGGCCCCACAGCTCGGGGGCGGCAGCGCTCCTCGCCTTTCACGGGGCGGGCGCGAGGCCCGCAGGTTCCTTCCCCGGGACGCTGCGCTCGGCGGGAGGGGCTGCGTGCAGCTGGCGGGGAGGAGCCCGGGACAAAGCGGGGTGGGGGAGGCGCCGAAGGTCGCGTTTCGGTGCGTTTTGGCAGGCTCGGAACCGGCCTTTCCAGAGGTTGGCACGAAAGCCGTTTAACGCCCGGTTGCATCACCGGCCACGTGAAAAAGGCGGCAAGTGCCGCCCCCCGGGCACGGGCGCTGCGACCAGCTGAGCAGGGGCTGCCGTTATCTCTCGGCGGCGAACCTCCCTCACCAAACCCCGTACGGCCGCCCCTCGGCACCGTGCCGCCGCCCAGCCTCCCAAGGCCGGACCTCGCGGGGCGGCGCTGCGGGCCCGGCGGGGAGGGGCGGTGCGGAGCGGAGCGGAGCTTCCTCCCGGTGTTCTTCCCCGTCCGGACGGAGAGCGGCACTGTGTCCCCGCGGCGAGCTCCGCGCAGCTGCCCCGCTCCCCTGCCGCCGCCGAGCAGCTCCCCCGTCCCAGCGGCCGGCAGAAGCGAGCGAGCCGAGCGGCGGGAGGTAAAGGCCGGTGGGCTCCGGCGCGAAGCGGCGAGGCTGGGGAGGAGCCTCGCCCTCCCCCTGCTCCCGATAGGGCAGGGCTCCCGAAATGGCGGAGGCCGCTGGCGGGCGGCGGCCGCTGGGGCCCGTCCCCGGCGCTGTCGGGCCGCGGCGGCTCCCCGCCGCCTCCCCGCGCGTCGCTGAAGGGGGCTGCCCGTTGAAGGGGGCTGCCCGTACTCGGGAGGGAGAGGAGGCGACGGGGCAGGTGCTGCGCGGCCGGGTCCGCCCGTAGGTCTCCGGCGCTGCGGGCCGCCCCTGCGCGGGGAGGGGGACGGCGCCGGGCCGCCTGGCGAGGGGTGGCGGCGGGGACGAGGTGGGGCCGCCACCTTGGGGGCCCGCCGGCCTCACTCTGCCTGCCCCGCGGGAGGGCCGCTACCGCCGGCCCTGCCTGGCCTCACCTGCTGCTGGAGGAACGGCTTCGTCCGCCTGTCCCGGCCGCACCGCGTGCCGTGCGCCTTTAGGCCTTAAATGCGTTTGTCGAGCGTTGAATTCGCCCCGCGCGGGAGGAAGTAAGGAGCAGCGTAGTGCTTGAATGGGCTGTTTGTTTTGAACTGCCTGAAGCCTGGTGACCTTCGTAGTGTGGTGATCTCGAGTGTTTTGGATGTGGTCTGCAGTTCTGATGCAGTGCTACGAGGAGCCCAGTCTAAACGGAGGAAAGAAGTGCGCTTTCTCTGTACGTTACTGTTCTTAAAGCTTGCTCTAAACAGCTGGGAACAGTTTGGCTCAGAGACACCACAAATGTTTTAACACAAACTCTTGACAAAACGGAGTTTGCTTCTCGCACCCCTATGTAGCTTTCAGTAGAGTCATGCAGATAAAAGATGGGAATGATTCACGTAGAGAGCTTAAGTGCAAGTCCTCCTGAATTGTTTTGGAGAAGTTTTCAGGTAAACAGAAAGAACAAGGGAGTTATATAAGTCACCCTTCATCCATTACAAGCTGCTACTTAGAGGCTTGAAGCAAATTGTAGAAGGAAATCAAGGGCGACATGCACTTGTAATAGCAGTTACAGTCCTGCTTCAGCTGGGATGCAGTCACCATTAGGAAGGCAGGGCAAGTGCGTGTCATATATTTGCAGTAGTTCCAGTAGTTTGTGTTGTTGTACTCTGTGCCCACATGGAGAGCCTGTAAAGGAAATACAACAAGATTGAGCACATCTTAAAAATCCTTTCATTTCTTCTCTATAGGCTTTCTCCCTTTATTATTATAATTATTTTTTTAAAGGCTCCCACTGTTACACTAACATGAGCATTTCAGCTGGGAAAGCACTGGTGTGAGAGGGAAGTGAGGTTCGTGGTGTAATGAATGTGAAGTGTGGTAGTGCATGACAAAAATGTTAACCTGAGTGTGAACTTTGGGAACATCCACAGCACAGCACCATTAATTTATGGTGTAGGTGGATCCTTACCCATGACCTGCCCTATTTTACAAAATACGGTTTTGTTGTCTTGAATTAGTGTATATTGCATGTGTATAGAATAGGGACTTAGGCAGATAGTTTTTCTGAGGTCTTTCAGGGCCTGTTTTATTTGACTGTGCCAATCTGTAGCTAAATGGCTGAAATAATCAGTCTTGTTATTTTACACAGAATTTTCTTTACATTAATTTACTGTGATGGAAGTTGCAGAATTATTAATTCTTGAGCTTCAAGAAGTTGCTGCCATCATTTCTTCTACACAGTCTCTGCTACTGTAAAAATGCCAGCAGGGAGTTAATTAGTCTTCAGTTAACTGGCTCTCATGATTAAATGCAGCCATACAATGATATTTTCTCCAGAATTCAGCTGTGCTTGTGGAAGAGGTTAGGTTTTCTGGCTGTTTCTTCTCATGGCTCCACTGGGAATGTAGATCTACTGGAAGGTTGATTTAGGTAACCAATCCATGATACCAATCTCAGATATTGTCTGTGTTAGCTCAGATGACTATTAAAAACGATTTAAATCAACGTGACGTTTTTTGTAGTCATAAAAGTTGAACTTGTATGTACTACTTCCTGAGGGTAAATTGCTAGGTTTAAGACTCTCAAGTAAGTAGTGATGGTCACTTGGAGGCTGTAAGCTTTTTGTTGATGTATTTGGACAAGGATGAAGTCATGTATCTGTGGGTTTATGGCAAGCTGAAAGTGGCTTTTATCTTTTCTAATAGCTATGTAATGGCTGCGTATGCGTTGTGTTCAGCTGGCCTGGTGGCTTCACAAATGGAAGCATATTAGAATGTAAGAAGTAGATCTAATTGCACTGGTAGAGCTATGTAATGTAATTTCTAGCTTAGAAACTGATGGGATGAATTTCTTTTTCCCTGGAAAATATTCGGGATAACTACATGAATAATCTATTCTCGTTCCTATCTCGCTTTCCTAATGTGGTTTCGTTTCTTGCTTCCTTTTTTAACTTGTAATTATGTAGTGTAATCAGTGTGAAGCCTGTTATGTATTATTGTAGTACGGTCATGTTTGGGAATTGTTTTTTGGAGTGGTGCTTGTGTTGCTGTTGTGTGCAGACCACCAGCTAATTTCATAAACTCTTCTATGTCTTTTCCCAGCCTGGCTACTCAGCTTCCTTATTTAGACTGCTGTTTCGAAGCCACTGGTTACTGGCTATTACTTGGTGAAAAATCTGGCTGATAGTCCAGCACGCTTTGTGCTTTGATTGAGGTTCCAGTAGTCACCATCTCATGTGTAGCCTGTTCTTTCAAGTGCTTTCTGCAGACCTGAATGTATCTTTGTTGTGCTTTTGTATTTGAGCTCATTCTGAAAGTCAAAAACTTCTCATGTTCAGCTTTGTCCCAGTGTGCAACAAAGTGTCATTTTGAGTCACAGAACTGGAAACTGTTGTAGACTTGCTTGGCTGTGGGGCCTGGTGCTTGCCAGAGTGCAGGGGTGGGTGTATCACAGGCTCGGAGGAGTTAAGCTGACCTCTGGTTGCTGTAGAAAGTTGATTGCAAAGTGCTGCCATTGAGTTGTTCTGTGTAGTAAATGCAAGGGGAAGTTGAGGAGCTGAGAAGCCGTGGTTCTGGCACTTCCATGTACCGGTGACGTTGCAGAAGCTGTTAATTGCTTGCATAGATCTGGAGATCCATGCTCAGCACCTCAGTCCTTTCCTTTATGTCAGTCTAGAATTCCAGCAGCAACTAAAAGTAGAAAGTAAACCTATCTTCCTTTGCATCAACAGCTAAAACAAGTCAAGGTTTGGGGGAGTAGCATTTGCATTTATTACCAGTTCTGACTGCTACCAGTGCAGAAAACTGAATAAGGATTCTTTAAATGATCTGTTTTTAATTCCTCCATCTGCCACTTGCATGTATATGTCCATAATAATAAGTTCCACCTATGATCTTCAGTAATAGTTGTTTCCAATATCATTTCATCCTTATTGAACCAATCTTTATCCTTGCTGCTGCCTTTTTGTTGGTTTTCTAAATGCTAAAATAAACGCCCATCCTTTGGTCAGGCCTCAATCACAGCAAAAACCAAAAAGATTCTTATGAGAAATGGAATCGGTAATGTAGGAGACTACAGTAATATTCAGGTTAACCTGATAAGGAGAGTCTTGTTCAGCTTTTAATTTGTTGTATTTTCATTTTTTTCATTTTTTTTCTTTTAAATTAGTCTCAAATACTTTGTGCATTCCACTGTCTTAACTTAGTTATAAATTGCAACTCCATTAAAATCTAAAAGATTCAAAGCCATTTCCAGCAATTCTGAGAGATGCCAAGTCTCGAATTGCAAGTTCTGGCCAGTGTTGTCTGTATGAAGCAGTTCAGAGAAAGTTATGGAAGTACAGCTGGAGTGTGTGAGGAATTTCTGTAGCTGAAGAAGAACTGTAATTTTACAGTTACCTTGATTAACTGCCCTTCAACCTGACTTTGGGAATGTCTCTGGAAACTTGATGTGAAGGAGTTGCAGTACCACCTGGCAGGAGTTTCCATTTCTCTTTCCAAATGCTCCGTCGCTATTTTGTAACATGGAATAGGAATGCAGTCCTAAGCAGTAGCACTAACTGTGGGAGCCCCAACATAGCCATTAGTGTCACTGGTTCCAGCCTTTTGCTTTGCACTTCGTCCTGAGCATTGCTAACCTTAAAGCGGCCAAGCCTGGGTATTTGGAGGGACATTTTGCAGGCAGTCATTACTGTCTGAGAAACAGACAACCAACTTAAACAAGACAAGAGCTGCCTGCTACTTTTCTAGCCTGTCTGGCTGCATATTTGTACCCCCTTTAATCTCAAGACTCCTTTTTGCCATCTCTCAAGCTTTGAGCCTTTGCCCACAACTAGACAAAGGTGCTTAGGGTGTAGCAAAGTGTGTGTATGTGTGGGGGAGAAACAAGGGGGAAAAATATTCTAGGATTATGTGCAGTTTCCTTATCTGGGTTATAGAAAAGCTTGTGGTGAAGGTGTTCAACTGCTACGAATCTGATTTTGTCTGAAAAAAAGCCCTGGTAATGGGATAAGTGGAAAAGAGTATTAGCAAGTAGTTCTTAATGAGCAGACATGATGCGGGAGGAAATCTTGCTGGTAGCTGTGTACGTCCCATCTGTCCTTACAATACCTCATTGCTTTGATCACACACACCTAGCAGGAGGCCTGCCTGTGCTCACTGAGCAGGGAACTCTCTCAAGAGCAGTATCCTGGCTCCAGGCTACACAGTGGGATGGGCCATTTAGCAGCACTGTTGCAGATGGAGCACCAGTCAAGTGCTGCTGTGGGTGAACAACCCGTCCTCAGTGTGCTGTGCGGAGAAAGGCTCTTGAGTCCATCATAATGATCAGGGGTCCTTTCTTCTGAAACCTGTTTCCTTCTTAGTGGCCTGTGTTGGATAAGTCTGTGCATGTTTTGAATCATGGAATGGCTTGGATTGGAAGAGACCGCACAGCCCATCTAGTTCCACCCCCTGCCATAAGTAGGGCTGCCACCCACCAGATAAGGCTGCCCAGGCACTTCATCTAGCCTGGCCTTGAAGGCCTCAGGATGGGGCATTCACAGCTTCTCTGGGCAGCCCATGCCAGTGCCTCACCATCCTTTAAGTAAAGAATTTTTTTTGTTATATCTAATCTAAATTTCCCCTCTTTTAGCTTGAAGTCATTCCCCCTTGTCCTATAACAATTAGACCCTTTAAAAAATTGGTCTCCCTCCTTCTTTGTTTCTGGTGAGTTTTCTTTATGCTTTGGAGCAGTGGAATGTGTTCAGATGCGAAATGGGAGGGAGGTCTGTTTCTCAGTCTCTTGAGAGGACTCTTATAAAATAGTTGGGACAACAACCTGTCATATTTGGAGGATGACAGAAAATGTGTTTAGCTTTCTTTATCTGGTTTACGTATGCATGCTCTTTTTTTTTTTTTTTGAATTGATTGGAAGATATTGTTAGGGAACTGATCTCTAGGCTCCTATGTGTGCTGGAACTTAGGCTTTGAATATACCTAATGTCTTCAGTGGAACATAGTGGTTTAGGAATTTTCAGCTACTTTGAAGAGTAGACATAATATTTTCATAGTATCATGGAATGACTTGGGTTGGAAGGGACTCCAGAGATCATCTAGTTCCAGCTGTCTGCCATAGGCAGAGTTGCCAGCCATGAAATCAGACACAATTATCACATTGCCCAGGGCCTCATCCAACCTGGCCTTGAACGCCTCCAGTTATGGGGGCATCCACAGTCTCTCTGGGCAACCTGTTTCAGTGTCTTACCACCCTCTTGATGAAAAATTTCCTCCTGACATCTTTCTAGTGTCGGTGGAATATTGCAAAATAATGGTGTAGCTGAAAGTAATGTATTCTGTTTTTGTTGTACTAGGATTTTGTTGCTTAATTCATCACGTGAAGGAATGAAGTTTTTCTGGACCTACATGGATCTATAAGCATTTTCAAGATGGCTAAGAACTGTGGTGAAGAACCAAGTGGAATGATAAGTAAGGAAACTTACTTTTTTCCAAGTTCATGCTGCTGTCATTATGCTATTTCGTTACCTGATGTAAGTCATTCTTCTAGGTGAGAAACAAGTATCTGAAGTCAACTTAGCAGAACTGATACTTGAGTTCAACTTAGCATGTTGTGTACTCTCTCAGTAAAATGTTAGCCACACTTAATCTATTTAAAAAAGTATATATATATTGCTCAGTGTTAAAACTTTTCTTAAAGTTGCATGGGCTGTGAGCATAATACTGATTATAATTTGTGTTTTGATCATTCTTATGTCAGGAGGAAGCGCCCACTTCTACCAACTTCTGTTGACATTCAACTTGCGTATTTGACAGCATGGTTTCCTGACAGAAAAGTATATTATGTATTTTTTTCTGAATTCCAAATCTGTATTAGATATGGCATCTGTGGTGGTTTTGGAAAGATGAGAAGGGACCCACTGTGGGGCAACAATGAAACTGAAAATGTAAGTTCTATGCCAATATTGTTTTATTTGAATTCAAATACAGGTTTTGGGTTTTTTTTTTTTCAGTTTTGTAGTTATTAAAAAAAAAATGTGTACATGTGTATATATATATAAAAAGTATATATATACACACACTAACGTTCTGAAGATTCAAATGAACATTACATAATAACTAGTTTATGTGGTTTGAAATTCAAATTCTCAGTCCTCCTGTAGGTTGTTTACTCACCTGCATTATAGAAACTTAGTGATTACAGCACTTAAGTGGTTTAAATGCTGTGTTTCCCAGATATCTTTGCAGCCATTTAACTGGAATTCACCCTTAGTTTATTTAAAATTAATTGATGAACATTTTGTACTATAAACAGTCCCTGTAAGATTTTGAGTTTTGGCCTTGGCAGGCTATTGTGAAACAAATGCTCACCATATTGAAAGGCTGATGTCTTCATTGAGATGGTCTCTTTCTTCACTCTCCTAAGCAGCTGCTTTTGCAGTAGCAATTACAACGTTGGTAGGCCTCAAGGCTGTGATTGTTTGTTTGTTTTTCCATAAAACATTTCATAGTCATTGTCTTTCAGTAAGTAACTTCTCTTTCTTCTTCTTTAAATTCTGTCAGGAAGATTGATATGATATTAGTTAAATTTAGTTCTTTGTTTATTTAATCTCTTTTAGTGCTCTCTATAGTTATAGATAGTATGTTGAAAGCGTGCTTAGTGTTGTCATCAACCTGCCTTCCCAGTGTGAGGAGTCTGACTTGGTTGACTACTATACTCCTGCTATTTTTGATTATTTTTTCCTATGGACATTTGTGTTTGTGAAAATAAAACTGAACCTTTTGGAACATGTGTCTGCAAGGGAATTCCTTTGCAGTGGTTACAGCAATTTAAATTCACTCTGTGCTTTGTGGATAATTTTCTCATCTATTTTTCCAGGACCGGGAAAATTTGTCAATTTTAAAATGAGTGTGGAGGAAGAAATGGGGAGGGAGAGAGAGAGAACAGAAAAAAAAGTGTGTTTTTCCTCTTTTGTAGAATTGTACTTATTGGAAACATTGGTCATGTTACATCTGTTCTCCTAGAGAATTACAAATACATTCTTAAATCTATGACAAGGGCTGCTCCAAATGTAATGCCTCCTATTTTGTTATGCTGGCCCACAATGTCAGAGGTGGATGATCCTGGTATGGCAGTAGAGGTTGAACCTTTTCACCAATATTCCCTTACATTTTGTTGCTGTGTGACAGATGGCAGCAGAGGGGCAGTCTGACAAAATGGCGTCTGACATGGGAGTGCGTATGAAGCAAAGATGTGACATTGAGTTCTTCCATGTGGAAAGATTTGCATATGTTGACGTTCATCAGTACTTGCTGAGCATTTCTGGGGACCAAGCAGTGAATGTGAGCAAAGTGAGGCAGTGAGTGGTGCATTTCAGCAGTAGTTACAGTGACATGAAAAACACAAACCATGTTCTAGATGGCTGTGCACAGCCGTCATGCTGCGAGATAAAGAGTATCTTGATCAACTCATCTGCATGAGTTGGCTGATGGTGGTAACTGTGTTGAAAAATAGTGTTTTGTAGCTGAGAATTTTCTCTATCAAACAGTGGTATTGTGTTGCCTGTATCTGTTGTAATTTTCATGGAAATAAGTAGGAGGCGTTACTTTTGGAGCACCCGACACAGTTTAAGAAACTATTGACATTCCTTTTCCTGGAAAGAAATATTGAGAGTTGCTACTCAAAGTTGGAATGGAGACTTGAGATTTTGGTCCATCCCATTGCTTGAGGAGATTTGCCTCTTCTCTATGCTTTCTTGTTCCAACTGTAGAACAGAAAAGACAAAGATGTGTTGTGACATCGGTGCTTGCCTGTTTTGGCAGTTACAGGTTTGCCTGTAATGACTGCTCATCTCTGTGTTACTCTTCTCCTGATGCTGTCTGATTCATCCACTCAGTTTCTTAGGGGTAGCAGTACTGGAACGAGCAACATTGCAGGCTCATAATGGGTGATTTAAGAATAAATTCTGCCACTTTGGAAAGACTAAAGCATCTTGTTTTCTAGATTAGGTTATTAGGATTTGTAAATAATACTATTTTGTAGAAAATACCAGACACTTATTTTCTCTTCCATTTATGGGGTTCCTTCATAAAGAAGGTAATTTTCATACAGCCAGGCTTTTGTACACGCTTGTGGTAGCTGAATTTCAATGGGAGGAGACTCTTAATATCAGTATATGTATGTTTCTGAAAAACTGTGAGTTTGAGGGAGTGCTCAAGGGTTTTGTCTTATTTTGCTTTTTGTGTAGGTGAAGCTGAGGCTTCCACAGGAATAATGTTTGTCATCAGCGCTGAAATGAAAGAGCTATTTGCTCTAGTTGGGTATGTGTGGAGTAGTGGTACCCAGAGCTACCTAGTGAACCACAGAGTGTATTACAGCCTCTGTCTCATCTCTGAAATCCCCTTTCACTGTGTTCAGTGCAGCCCTGCCCTTCTAAATTATGTTATTACAGCTCCATTTTCATCTTGGGGAGAAAAGCCCCCATCCACAGCAAACTACAAATTGATTTGTAGTATGTTAGGCAAAACCTAGAAATGGAGCTGACCTGCAAGTCTGGCTCTTCAGTTGTTCAAAATGATTTCCCCTTTCTAAGTAAACTAGCTTTCAAAAAGAGAAACTTGAGTATCTGAAAAGGCAAGTCCCTAGATAAAAACCTCTTTAAAGTTCAGGGCATGTTCCTATCAGCAAGTGAGTAATTCTTCCTATCAGCTGAGTGTGGTAGTGTCATGTCTTTTGCAATGCAATTCAGTGTGCTTTGTATGTGTGCAGTCATCTTTTTTTATATACTTCTATCATGCTTGGTGATATCAACAAGAAAGCATTGCCCAGGAGTCTGTTGAGGAATTACATTGAAAATTTGGGTACACAAAGGAGAATCTATCAAAATATCTGTCTATGATGGTGACCACGATAACCTTATTTTTGTATTCTTTTCATTTCACAGTAATAATATTAAGGGCTTGTAGTAATACATCTACAAGATTTCTTGATCTCTTGACCATAGCACCAACAGCTTACCTTAAATGTGGGGATTCAGATCACAGCTGATACAAACAAAATTTCTTCCTATGAAACTGTTCTGTGTAGTGTGTTAATTGGGGGAAAAAGTATTGCTGCTGGAATGACAAGTGAAAATGAAGAAGATGATGAGAGGTGTGTGATTAATTGACATAAACAGTTTATTTGCTGATTTAGATTTAGATTCATGCAGACTGAAGCGTATGACTTTGTTAGGATGCCTAGAGTAATCTTAATATGTAGCATGGTATGCATTCTAATGCAGGAAATATGTTGGGAAGGCCTAGCTGAAGAGCATGGACTGTTAATTACAAGGGACTTGAAATGAAACATTAGTAACAGAGAGTTCTGCTTAAAGTCTGTTGGCGTGCAGGCATGTCAAGGTGCATGATTGGCTTTCTCCTTTGCAGGATCTTTTCTTTCACTGAACCAGTTTTAGTGAGGAGTATTTTCTAGCACTGGCACCTTCTGTGAAGGTATGTCTCAGCCTGTTTTACTGCCTGGAGGATGAATCAATGAGAAAAAAAAAAAAAGCCATAGGTTTTCAGACTTGTTTTTAATTGTTTTGCTTGATTTTTTTTTTTTTTTTTTTTTAATGAGCAGAGGGTAGCTAATATGTAAGCTAATCAGAGAGAGAAATGAAGAGTGTTGTGAGGAGCCTCAAAAAGCAGCCACGATTGACCTTAGTCTGCTAATCTTCCATGGTTGTGTCTCCTTTACGTTTGGAACTTTGTCTCTTTTTCCTGAGTATTGCTTTTCTTATAGTACCTTTCACAGTTCTGTGACTACTTGTTGTTTCAGACGTCCGTCTCATTTCTGTAGCTCAAGTCCATAAACATAGTAGAAACTCCTAGTATCCCTAAGTTTGTTTTTCTTATATATGTTCTTATAACTTGAGAGATAACAGTCTATCTCCTTTTAAATACATAGTTACTGGTAGAGATTGATGAAGAATAAAAGGGAGGTGCTGCCCAAAGCTGACACTGATTTGGCTTTGTCATGTGTGTGCCAATAATCCTGTGAGGAAAGAGTGTGTCTGCAGGTTTATCTGCACGTGTTAAATTGGTCATTGCTGGCAAGATAATCCTGATGCAGAATTAGGTATTCTGTGGCCAGGTCACAGTTGTTATCACAGGATAGTGATCCTTTGCTGTCATTTACTTCAGTAACGAAGTTTGCTAGTCTACTGAATAATTTGTTATAAAAATTATAAATGAGTTTATAAGCTTTGCTAGAACACAGAGTGCTTTATTATTATTTGACATAAAGAAAAGACTAAGATCATACTATACTCCGTGCTTCTACTTCAGTTAAGAATTGCTTTCTTCTACAGAGGATTAGTGCAGTAATTGCAGTTATTATCGATGCCGTGACGTTTCAACTTTAAGTATTCAAAGGCTTCATGGGCAGGACATTAGCCTTGTCTTGCTTTATAGCTCATAAAGCTGCAAAATGTTTTTAAAAGTTTTAAAACACACACAAAAATAAAACCCACAAAACTGATGAGGTATGGAAGGCAGCTCTGGACATCGTCTGGTTCAATGCATCTGCTCAATCAGCATCCACCTAGAGTAGGTTGCTCAGAGCCATGTACAGGCAGGTTTTGAAAATCTCCAAAGATGAGAACACTGCACCCTGGGCAATATTTTCTTGCACTGGAATACTGAAGAACCTCAACTGTTTACCCTTACAAATATTTGAAACATAAAGAGTAGTCATGTTCTGAAGTACTTCTGGAAAACAACAGACGTTTCCAAATCTTTCAGTAGTTTTGTAAGAGGAAAAAAAGGCTCTGAATTTTTAACAAATATAAACTTTCCATAATGTTAGCTGGTCGTCAGTAGATGTTGGCAGAGGAGTACTTGTGAGCTGTCTGCTTTGCATAGGTAGCTTCCTTTACTATAGTTTCTTTCAGGCACAGATTGGATAGCTAGTTAGTTGGAGAATAAGATTGCTATTTTGCTGTCAACCATTTAAAAAGAAGAAAAGCAGCCTTCTGAAAAGTGTCTTTTTCTGGATGCTTAAGTCTTTTTGTTGTTTTATGTATCTTAACAAGGGACATGGAAATGTGACTATATTAAAAAAAAAAAAAAAAAAAAAATCTTTTTTTTTTGGTTCTCTTCTTTCCAGATCTGCTATTCCTGTTGTATGCATTCTGGCTATGAGAGTTTTCTTGTGACTTCTGAGCTTAGTACTCTTGGCCTCATGGGAACAAAATAAAACAAAAAGCAACCTGATTTTGGTAAACAAAATGCCACGGAGAAGGAAAATTGGTGGGAGTCCTTCTCGGAAGACCGGAGCTGCTGCTGTTTTACCCCAGGGGGACCCAAGCCTCTCAATGTCACATCCAGTCTACAGTGTCAATAAGGAAGAGCTCTTCAACAGCATGTCGGAAATGTTTTCTGACTTAGATCCTAGTGTGGTTTATATGGTTCTCTCGGAATGTGATTTTAAAGGTAAATACAATGTATTTGTCATTCAACTTTGTTCCATATGCAGACAGTTCTTTAGTAGGGCAACACCAAACAAGTTGATGTGGGAGTTGTAAACGTATTTGTGAGTCTAGTTTTTAATGAGTAGGTGAGTCATAACATTTTAACATTTTATAGCTCTCTCCGTGCAAAAGTTTGATGATGTTTGTGGGATGCTGGTAATGTGCAGTAGCAGTGGGCTTCAGAAAAACAGAGATACAGTTTAACTAGCTTGATCTGAGATACAGAGAAGGCAGCAGTAGAGTTGTGGGAGGAATCTGTTTCCAATTAGTTTCTGTACGAAATTTGCTGGATCTGAGTAAACTGTTCTTGAGGGAGGGTATGCTATTTTTCTAGAATGACTTTTTTTTCTTAAGACAGTGATACACGTCATGTGATCCTGGCAATATTTGATTTTCCTTAAATACTTGAATTGAGCTTTTGTTTTACTTTCTGTTTTGCACTGTAATCTTGTCGTTTCTAGGGAGGATTAGTTTTTTCAGGATAAATTCTGGTTTTCATGTTGAATTCTCTGCAGCCTCACTTAGACTGTTTTTCTCCCCCCGTGTTCTGCCAAACTACTTACCCACCTCTCCTGTCACATTCATTTTCATGTCTGTGTCCAGTTTTTCTCATGCTTTGTGGTTCTGAAATTTTCCTACATACAAGCTCATTAGCTTGTAGTAAAAATAATGGGTAGGATATTGTATAACAACATCTGAGTTGTTTGAGCAGGGAATAAGTCATATGTGGAGCATATTAATCAAGCTGAGATTAGCTGAGATTTTTCTAAGAGTACTGGTAAACAAGATAGAGATTGATATTTTTCATATGCATGAAAGCTGTGTAGCCATTAAAAGGACTTCTTCTTTTATTACTGTTTCTATCTTACCGAAATTGTAGAAGTTTATAATTTAGTTGGTCACTCATGTTTGTTGTTTATTCCTTTAAAACTGGAATTGGTGGAGTTATTGATTCACGCTTATAAGTCTAATCAGTTTTATGAAAACAACAGCTTTGTCTAGAAGATTTTTAGAGAATTCAGTAAACAAGCTTAAGTTCATTATAATGTGTTTTTTTTGTTGTTTGTTTTTGCTGCATTGTACTTCAGAAAAATAGAAGCTTAGCTTTAGTGCTCTGGTGCTGCTTGTGCTAGCTTTTCATTTTTAGTCACATTATTCATAGGCATATACTCCATTTAGTGACTTTACAGAGATTTAATGAAAATACTGAAATTTTCAGACCACTGTGACATTTTCATTTGGACTTAGCCATAATGAAAGTAATTTTTGTACTTGTATCTCTTCTCAATAGCGCCATTTCACACCGTTTCACTTAGATGATTTAGATTAGAAGTATTCATTTAAACATCCAGATCTGTTTTTTTGGTTTTTTTTTTTTTTTTCAGTTAAGCTTAGTCATTTTTATACATGATTTCCTTTAGTCATTTTAATGCATATTATGTTATTATTTTGCAATACGTCTGGTTTCAGTTCTGTTTTTTATCTCTAATGAGAAACAGACAATGAGGGTGCAGAATGTGTGTTAACGGGTGAATTAGTGAACTATGTTGGTTGTCTCTTTACTTGTGATAAATACTTCTTGAAGTAAAAAACTATAATCACATCTTCTGTTGACTATGGTTAATTTTGTTAATGTTATTCAACAGTAGAAAATGCTATGGATTATTTGTTAGAGCTGTCCACTCATGCTGAAGGAGCAGCATCTTCAAAAGTCTCAGATTTTGAATCAGTGTCATCGTCATTAGCCCTTGTTAATCAGCAGAGATCTTTTCCAAGTCAAAGAATGTGGGAAAGTGCTGCAAAACACTGTAATTCTGAAGAAGAAAAAGAAAAGGTCTTATCACCTGACATGCCGCTGACTGAAGAACTGGATTCCTTAATAGAAAATGCTTTTCAGAGGTGCAACTTGAGTGACGAATTGCCTAATTCTGCAAATGACCAAATTGTATGTGAACATGATGGCTTTAAGGAATTTCCTGAGTGGGAAGAATCAGATTTGGGTCGCGATGTTCTACTTTCTCCACACCAAATAGCGACAAATAATGAGGTTTTGGAAAAATGCTGTTCTCAACTACCAGCGAATCAGCTGAACATCCAGACAAGCTCACCAGCTGCATCGGACGCTTTTGCACAAACATTAGGGGATTCCGATTTGTCAGAAATACACACTCACCATGATGTAGCTTCTGAAGCCTATAAACAATCAAATGGAGAAATTTCATGTGGAAATTCTGATCAGGCACAGCATACTGTTTCAGATCATAAAAGTGCAACTACTGCTTCTGGCGAGTCTTCCCAAAGAACTCTGGAACTTGGAGTAGCTATCACCGAAGAACCTAATTCACAGTGCCTGCAACACAGAGAGTCAATGACTGCCTGTTACAGTCACAACACTTCTCTTCCAGAAGCCTATGTCTCTCTTGAAAAATCCAGTTTCAAAACACCAAAACTTAAGGATTTTCAGCAGTCTGAGCAGAATTATAGTTTAAATCTTTCTACACCATCATGTCGGACTCAACAACAATGGAACCTTATGGCTCCTGCATTTTATCCGTCCAGTGGAAGTCACAGCTTTGTAACTCCTGTGGCTGTCAGTCCAGGACAGTGGAGACCTGTTTCAGACTTTAGGACATTGGAAAAAGGACTTGTTTTTTCTTCTCCAGTGGTTCCAAATGCCTGGGATAGCAGCCCTTCTCTGAAGGTATGGGAAAATCAAGATAGAAACTCAAAATTGAACCTCTCGCAAGCACAGCAGCCACCTGTTTGTCACATGATGAGAAAAAAGATGCACCTTATAGGTCAAGTACTTGTTCTTCTCAGAGGTGTTCCGGGATCAGGAAAATCATATTTGGCAAGGTAGAACATCTATATTGTGAGCTTATGAAAGAAGTTGCTTAATTGTCTAAAAGATTTAGTGCAGACAAAGACGATTTTCTGACATTTGTAAATAGCTATGATTAAACCTTAATTGTCATGCTATATTTAATACATGCTACATACAACAACACGAGTAATAATTACTGGAGAGAGCAAAGTTACTTCCAGCTCCGTGACCTCTAGAAGAGAACTAGGAGGAATTAGCTTTAACTTCTGTCACTGGTCTGAGGTCTGGAATGGAGTTTTATGCCAACGGAGAGTCATTTCAGTAATATCTGAGTTTAGTATCTAGAGTCCAGGAGTTAGTCCAGTTCCTATCAGTTTCAAGTATTTCCTTCCAGTGACAAAGATGGAAATATACAAGCTCTTCGGTAGACAGAAGTCCTCCTGCTGTTGAGATTCTTTTGGAAAAAAAAAAAAAAAAGAACAAGTAATATGTGTTTAGGTTGAACCCTTTATTTCTTTTCTAGCTCTCCAAAAGTCCAGGCTGTGCTTAGTCTGTCTGGCATCTGAAATATTTGATGCAACTAAGACTGCATGTGTATTTGTTCATATGAAAGTATGGACACAAGGTATAGATGGAAAAAATTCTCTCTTCTTTAAATTAGACTTTTAGGGAACCTGTATCAGCTGTTTTCCCTAGATATCTGCAGCATTTGGAAAAGGAGGGAAATTGCTACAGTTCATCTTTGCCAAAAGGGTAACTTTTCCCTTACCTAAGTTTGCTGCTTCTGTTTCTGGTTTGGGGCAAGAAATGATTTACGTGTATGTATAATAATAAGTAGCAGGGCTGGGGAGGAGAAGGGAAGAAAACTACTTACTACTTCATCTTTCACAGGATGATACTGGAGGATAATCCAGGTGGAGTTATTCTTAGTACTGATGACTACTTTTATAAATGTGGAAAATACCATTATGATGCATATTGCTTAGGGGAAGCACATGAGTGGAACAGGAAACGAGGTGAGAAATACATAATAGACTGGCTTGCTTGTTTACACTTCAGTGCTCCCGTGCTGTTTAAGAAGTTGCCTGTTTTGTAATGCTTGTGTCATAGGATTGGCATTTAATTCATCTTAAAATTATTTTTTATTATGTGTGATTAAAGAGTTTGAGCACAAATTCAGATATCATCTGTCCATTGTGTGTTTTGCAATTGGGAATACCAGTGTCTTTGTCAAAACATTATTTTGTCCTCAGATCTTGTAATGGTATGTATTTTGGTGTTGGTCTCATTTCTGGAGTGGCAGCCTGTGCTATCTCCTGGGAGTATTTCTTCTGAGGTTAAAATGAGTGAATATGGACACATATGCAATAAGTAATGATAATGTTATAACATCTACACAGATACTTTCCTACTGTTTCTGTTTTTTTTTTTTTCTCTTGAGCATTAATTTGCTGTCGAATTTAAAACAAATTTATACGAACTGGACAGAAATGGCTGTTTTTTCATAATTGGTGTATTTTTTTTGTAGTGGCTTCCACTAAACTCTTCTGTGTACAACTCTTAAAGTTTTTGTTTGCTAAATTTCAACCATGATCACTTCTACATTGTCAAAAGTTTTAATCTGTGTAAAAATGGGCTAATAAGAAATGTGGGATTTGACAATAACTTGGTAACAGTGTGTCTGAACAATCATAGCTACAGAAACTTGGTGCTGTATCTCAAAGCTAGTAATTCTAAACATTTTATTACTTTGTATGAAAAAAATAATTATTTTGATTTTTCATATCTTATACAGTTTACAGAGTGGACTAATCTTAAGACTGTTATAAAGCCAAGAATTTTGTATGCAACAAAGAAGTCCACTTTAAGGTGATCATGTAGTTTTTTTTAGTTTGATTTACTGATTGATTAGTCATCCTGCTGCATTTTACATCTGCATTTTCATTCCTTGATTATCATATGTTTATTAATTCAAAAGAATAATGTTGTATCTCAGTAGCTGTACAAATGAGGGGGGGATAAGAGGGCCTTAGAATACGTCGATCAAGCTGTGCAAGAGTGCTTAGTAATTAATCATTGTGGATTATCTATTCAAATATTATTACGTATTTAGAGAATAGTGTAATGTCCAGTCTATTATCATGAAATTAATTATATCTTTTTTTTTTGTACGTGTGTGTCTTTCAGCCAAAGAAGCATTTGAAATGAAAATCTCTCCTATAATAATAGACAACACAAACATACAAGCATGGGAGATGAAGCCTTATGTTGCTTTGGTTAGTATTGTGATTGATCCATGTGAAAAGAGATTGTTGACCCTTTTGTTGACATATGACTTAAAATGTGATTATCATTCTCAGTTTAGCTATTGTGTCACAAAGAAGTCTGAAGTCATAGAAATGTTACATGAAACATTATTACCCAACATGATGTTCTGCACATGCCTGCATATTGAGCTGACCTCGTTTCCAAGTGACAAATCCAAGTGTTTTGTACTTAAGAGCAAAAATGTATTTTGTTGGGGAAACTAGGTTCTGTTCCTCTACTATACATCAGAAAAACAGCAAGTTACTTTTTTTTTTTTTTAATGTAACCTGCGCTAATGAGAATAGAGCATATTACTTGCGTATTACCATTTACTTGCAGCCTGCTCAAGTTTCCCAGATTTTGGGAAGGCTGTCTGCTCTAGCTATGTTAGTGTAACTGAATTGCTTGTTTGGAACTGACTTGCCTCTGACCAGCTCTGAAAGTAAGCAGTGAGCTTTTCTCTGCAAGAGACTGTGTAGATGCACGCATACCATGCCTGGAAAGATGAGATGCTGCAATCTTGATTCAGAGGGCATGCAACTTTTAAAGTAGTGACTGTATTTTATTTATTTTTACTGTGACCTTGGCATGCATCTAATTTTACCATAAGTAAGCATGTTGAGGAAAAAAAAAGGACACCTCATATATCTAATCAGAAGTGAATCTATGAAAGAAAATGTTATTCCAGATATGTAACTGTTTTTGGAAAATAGAATAAACAACTTAAAAAAAAAAAAAAAAAACAGCCTGTGCATGTTGTATGTCTTTTTACACGTCTGATATGTTCTTTGTTTTATTTTATATTTTTTTTATTCAGGCTCAGCAGTTCAAATATAAAGTCATATTTCGAGAGCCAGACACATGGTGGAAGTTTAAACCAAAAGAACTTGAAAGGTAAGAATGTAAGGGAAATTTTTACATTAGATTGCAAATATAAACAAGTTGGAGCTTGGGAACTTTGTTTACGTAAAATAAGTTTAAGAAAAGAAAAACAAACTTTGTGATGGTCAATCACTGAAGGAGGTTTCCCAGAGTTTGTGGATGCTCAGTTATGAGGTACATCCAAAATGTTACAGCCTATTCTGGCTGAAAAGTAGTTTGAACTATGTGACTTCCAAAGGTTCCTTTCACTTCAAATTATTCTATGATTTCATAATATGTGTTGTCATCTGAATTTGCATGCTTAGCTTTAAGTTAACCACCCTTATATAGGAAGGTGAAGAACATTATCTTCTTTCCTAAAATAGAACCTGAACATGTGTGGGTTCAGTAGAAACCAAGGACCACCTGTGCCTTGTTGATTGGCAGTATCTTGTCATGATGACAGGAGCTCCTTGATCCCAAGCCTATATGAGGCTGTGTTGTCTCTTGAACTGAGAGGAGCTGTGGGTCATTCAGTAACTGAGCACCCGTTGATAGCTGGCCAGCCTTCAACATAAATACTAGCTCTTGGTCCTTGCAAACTTCATTTTCAGAAAGTAGGAACGAATGGGAATCGTTTTGGAATAAACTATGGTTAGATCAAAGGAAGGAAAGTCCAGCCTTCTTATGGCGCTAGAGATCGGTTGAGATTTTCTCCTCCACCTTCAATTCCTTTTTGCTACCTTTGTGAGGCCTAACTTGTTCTGCAGTAATTCCGCCTACAACGTGTTGCTAATTGGTGTTTAACAGAGTTGGTGAAAATGCTGGACCCTAGGAATGTATCCAAAATAACAAGCGAATAGGTTTTGCCTGAAGACTCATGAAGTTGTTAGCTTAGAAAAGCCTGTGAAGGAAGGGAGAATTCAGAAATCTCCCTTACCCAATATGACCTGCTGTATCGCTATCTAGATCTGATGTGATGTGTTTCTGATGCTTATTTGTAGACAGCATGTTAATTGTATGGTATTAGATTTTAGTATTAAGCAAAACATCCTCTTGCAGAATAGGGCCACCAGGTGGGGTGGGGAGATGTCAAGCGGAGCAGGAATTTGAGTCTTCCCATTTTGACTGCCTTGGCACACTAGTACAGTAAGAATTGCTGTTTCAGCTTTTGTCCTGGCCCCCGAGATCTCTAGTTAGTCTTTCTGTAACCACAAATTATTCTCTTCTCTTAGTCTATTCTGATATACAAATATGAAATGTTTCTTTTTCTTTTTTTTTTCTCTTTTTTTTTTTCAAATCCATAGGCGGAATATTCATGGAGTATCTAAAGAGAAGATCAAGAGAATGTTGGAGCAATATGAACGTTGTCTTACTGTTAACTCAATTTTGGAGTCTTCTCTCCCAGAAAAATCAGAAGTTACTGCTTTGAATGAAGATCCTTGTCAGGAGGAAAGTCATAGGTTAGATTCTTTTACTAGATTTGTAGCTTAAAAAAAAGAAAAGCAAAAAAAAAAAACAACTTTATAGCAGCGAGGCCTGGATGATGATATTGAACACTAAACACATTCCAAAGATCAGTTAAATAACAGAAAAGGACTGTAGAGAAAATACTCTACAGTTGTTTTTTTGTGTTTTTTTTTTAAATTTTTAGGAATTACAAGATTTCTATAAATGAACAGTAAAGGGATCTAGCTAGCAAATATATGCTCTTTGAAAGTCTATCAGTGTAGCTGTGTTACCTTTCAGTAAATCAGTCTTGCTTAACTTGTGTTCTCTTACCTTAAATATGTGCTGTTGGATGTATACTGTAAATAGAAAACACTTGAAATCTATAAAATGCTTATCAGAAGAATGCGATGCAGAATACAAGCAAGCTACAATTGGAGCTTCTGTGTTGGTGTACGATGATGTTTTGTGCAATCGCAATGAATTACCAAATATATGTAATGTAGAATTATCTAGATTTACGTTAGGCGTAAACACAGATTATTTTGTAATGGCTGACCTGAATATTGTTCCTACATGCATTGTCACAATGCACAGGAAATCTTACTTTATTCTTTTTTTTCTTTAATAAATTTGAAATCAAGTAGGAAATGATGGTTAATGGGGAATTGTTTATTCTGAAAAGTGATATGATGTGAAATGGCAGATCCTTTCCTAGTTAGTTTCTGGACTTTTTTGTTTAGTATCAAACAATCAGGAGAGAGCAGCAGTTGTTAAATAAAAGAATAACTACCAGTTTTGCAGATACAAAGGAGGAAACTGTGGTAACAAAGTGCTCTATGCCTAACTGAATGGTGGGAACAGGGGAAGATAGATTCCTGGAAAAGTATTCCTAGGCACTTTGGTGAACTGAAAACGGATTACTTACCAAAGAAAGCTCTGCTTTGTTTAGCTCATTGTTTTTTATAATGACATGTTGAGATTTGTCTTAAGTCATCTTAAATTTGTTTTCCTCTTACTAAGATTATTCAACTGGATGATTTAACGGTCTTGAAAGATGGTTTACAATCTGTAATTTTTACATTATTGAATAGTAAAGCCAAAATTGAAAACGTGGACAAGAACAAGTGCTTGAAGAAAGTTTGAAATAGGTTTTTCTTTATTCCAATTTGTCTTTCAGAGAAAGGGAGGCACATTCCCAAAAGGAAAACAAACCTTTTGCTTCTGTTTTGGAGTCTCTTAATTTACCTGAAGATAATAAACCTCTTTCCAGTTCTTCTCTAACTTCAGAAAGTAATTGTGCTCCTGAAAGTTATCAGAAAGAGGAAAAAGAAATGGAAAATAACTCAGTGGAACACAATACTGAGAACAACACTGTTCAAGATATCTTGGATGTTAATTTGTCAAGTTATGTAGAGAAAGAGCTGCCCTTGGAGAAAAAAGAAGAAAAAGGAGAAAGAATGGAAGAAATTACCGAAACAGAAATGGACGAGACTGATATAATCACAACTGAAGAAACTGTACGCTTGCATAGAGGAGGAGTTGAGAAACACAGTAATGACAACGTTATCAAAGTTCAGACTGAACAAAACAGTGAAATAGGTTTGGAGTCAGATTCAACAGAAAGAAGTAATGCAGTAGAATCAAGCAGCTCAGCTATGGAGGCACCAGAAAAACCAGAGCTGCTGAACTTTCTGGGTGACTGGCCTGTACAACAAACGATGGGACAGAGAGTCAAAAGAACTAGAAGGCTAGAAAAATCTTCCCTGAAGAGTGATAGGGAAGGTAAAACTCCCAGTCAGCATCCTGAATTAGGTAAAGAGCAAGCTGGCCTAACTGATACTTGTACTGTTGCAAAAGGTCAGGAGGGAGAAAATACAACCTCTAGTTGTTTCTCTGTTAGTTCAGATAAAGTTGCACCAGACTTGCAAATAGTGGGACATTGGCCGGTATCATTAGAACAGCGACAACAAAGGTCAAGAAGAATGAGGAAGACAAGTCTAAGTCAGTCTGATGAAGGTAGAAACACTGAAGGTGATGTTAATAGAAGTGCTCTTGACACTGTAGATGTGCTTCGTGGGACACCTGTGGACGCTGTAGAACAGGATGTGAAAGAGTTGCATTTTCACCAGCTTGAAATGATAGGTAGTGAAATAGTTGCTAAGAAAAAAACCCAGCAAAATAAGAGAACAAGGAAACATCACAAATTAGCACTCACTTTTACAAACAATAATTTGCCCCACTGCAAAGAAGAGGAACAGTTGTCTGTGCCTAATTCTGCAGAAGAGAAACAAGATGCATGCTCATGTAAACAGAAAAGTAGCCATTCACAAACTGAATCTCGTGATTTTGCTCTTCTGTGGAGATTAGAAAATAAAATACTTTTTCCTGAGACTGTCAAAGTATTGCATGGCAGACTAGATGGCTTCAAACCCAAAGACGTGGATAATGCCTCAGGTTCTCAGGAAAAAATACCATATCGAGTTATGTATGATAAAAGTACATTTGTGGAAGAAAATGAACTTATCGATATTGATGAGACTGAAAAGCTAAATATGCTGTGTAAGCTCTTTGATTCATTTTCAGTTGAAGCTGTGAAAGATCTGTATGAAAGATGTAACAAAGACATAAACTGGGCCACAGGTCTACTCTTAGACTCTGATGAAAAGTTGCACAAAGATGTTAATACTGAATGGTTTCAAGTAAAAGAAGCTGAGCCAGTTGTTGCAGACTTTGATTTCAAGGAAAATACCAACTATGATAAGAATCGTGAAAATTGCACAAACACAGAGCAGATCACTGGGGCTAGCGATGTTTCTGATCCTTCAGAAGACAAGAACTCATCAGTCAGCACTGAGGAAAGTAGAGCTACCAAGACAATTGTGACAGATGCTGGTGTGTCTGACTCATTTACTGCTATCTTGTTGAATGATTCAGTGGAACTGAAGAATTCCAGTGATACAGCTCCTAGAGGCTATGCAGGCAGCTCAGCAGCAGGTGTCAATGAGTCCATTTCTGGAATGCAGAAGATGGAATCTGAGAGTCCTGTTGAAGAAGTGATGAATAAGCTCTCAGTCTCACAAATTGATGTAGATTTATACATACCCGTAACTTTATCTCATGCTCTTAAAACAACTACCAATTCAAAATTAACTAATGAAAATGACAGTAACTCTTCGGAAAGCAATGTGGAGAATGCCAAAGGAATGCCTTTGTTACTGGGTATGGGCGATGTATCTCTGATAGATTCTAGGAATGATAAAGAACTGGAGACTGATCAAGAAAATCTGGGGAGTTCCAGGGAGATCAGTGGTAAAGAGGAAAGTGGAACTTTGAGCAGGAATGAAGATAAGGCCAAGATACAGAGCCCTTCACCAGTATCGTCTGCAGCCTTTGATATAGATAGCCTGGAGCTAACATTACCTCCTGAACTGGCTCTCCAGTTGAAAGAAATATTTGGGCCTGTTGGCATTGATGCAGGTATGGGTGTAATTATTTCCTTATTTTCACTGTGCTTTTTTTCCATTGCACTTAATTGTTTTAGAATGTATTTGCACAATTCTTCATGATACTCGTGTTGGTTTTTGTTGACCTAAAAATGAAACTGAGCCAATTATGATGTAAAACATAAATCCAATAGTGTTACATTCTAATTGTGTTTTTTTTATACACGTACTTTAAAAGCCTAAGAAAATACATCAGCTTGTTTGCCTTTTGAGCCACAGGCCTTTGAGGAATTGAGATGGTGAGGAAGATGCACGTGATTACTGGTTAGGAAAAAACAAAGAAGGGAAAAAGGACTTTAGGTGGTGAATATGAATAGTTTAGAGAGAAAATAAAGTAAGTCTGTATTTAAATGAAAATAAAACGGGAGGAAAAAAAATAGTTTGATTTATTATGGTGAAGAAAGCCATAAGCAGTTTGGACATGCATCAAAATACAAAAATCATAGACTGATAGAAAAGGGAAGGAATGAAAACATGAGGGATATAACTTATTTTCTTTCCCTTTTTTTCCTTTATCCTAAAGTTTACTTGATGTGAAACCCTAGATACCTGACTTATTGGTGGGTTTGGCTGCTTCTGCCTTGCATACCCACTCAAATAAATAAATAAATAAATATTATCAAAGAACATATATATATATATATATATATGTTCTTTGATAAATGTTCAGCAAGTATCAATGGATGTCAATGAGTGCAAACTTTTTCTGCGTGGAGGAATTCAATGACACACCTGGGCTTTTGAAACTTGATGTAGTTACTGAAGATGTTTTTGTTGTTGTTGTTGTTGACAATTTGTGCAAAACCTCCAGAATTCAGTTTAATAAGTACTAGGCTACTGCACTTTCCGTGCTTGGATAAGATTTTGTAGAATGCTCTGATGGGTGTACTTTCTTTCTTCTTCAAGGGTCACTAACTGCTGAGGATTGTGTGGTTCATATTGATCTGAATTTGGCAAAAGTGATTCATGAAAAATGGAAAGAATCTATTCTGGTAGGTAGATTTATTTTGATGTGAAATGCTGTGTCAGACCATTTGTCTGTATGTCTTGACCTAAAGGTGTGTGTAAGATGTAAATATCTTTGTGAGATCAGTGATAAAATACAGTTGTATTTTGTGAACTGTGTGGAGTATGTGGATATGTTGTAATGGGTGGAGCTGTAGAAAGACAATTGAAGGAGTGGAGTACAAGTTACCAGTGTGTCATGAAACAGGAGCCTTGAAAATGAAGGGCCATAGTGTGAAATCACGTTACAAGATTGATAAAATATATGCTAGGAATCACATCTAGGAAAAGTTATTTTATGAATTGTTGTGTGTAGAAAACATCTGTGTGTATGTTGGTTGAAGAGTTCATTAATCTCTATTTCAACATAAACACATGAAACTTGGATTTCTGTTCAGACACGCTTTTGTTTGGTTTATTTAGTTACACATTGGGATAACACAGTTATAAAACGTTAGTGGTGGAGAATGTTTCTAAAACTTGTGCTTTTGCAAATATCTTTCTTTTAAATTTCACTTTTAAAATATTTTTCTTAAATGCATTTCTTTTAAAGTATTTAATCTTTGAGAAATACTGTGAAACATTATTTTACAGCTGATTTGCCTAGAAGCAAAAACTTTCATAGTTCCAGTGTGAATTTCTATGTTATTAACTTATTAGCTTATTAACAGTGATGTTTTTACTGTTTTCATTTAGAAGCGTCAGAGGAGAGATGAATCATGGAAGTTGTCTACGGAAGGTATGCTACATATTCATTGTAAAAAACCAAAAAACATTGCAAATGCATTTAATTATTTTAAACTTCAGTGAGATTTCAAATACTTTCATTTATTAAAGAATGATGAACAGATCATTAAGCTAATTGACCTTGACTCTTATTTACCACTATTTGCGGAGTTGGAGAAAAAAATGAAAATTGTATGCAACGTCACCGATCCTAACTAGATAAAGGGAAAAACAAATAATTTTGTGTACTGGCAAGAATTTAGAGAAACTCTGGCTGGCTGGGTCAAACAGCTGTTTGATAGGACATCTCTTATCTCTGTGGGAAGAAAAGATGCAGCCAGATAATTACTAGCAGAGGAATATTTCTGCAGCTGATGAGGAAAGAAGGTCAAAACTACAACATTCACACACTGTTGTCCTTTTCTGGTTACTTGTTTATTGCAGGAAGATGCATGTCATTGTTCAGGTAGTGTTAAAATCTGTCAATCTAGTTTCCAGTCACTCAGCTTCCTAAGAAAAAAGGTTCATCTACATCTTAGCCCTCTTAC
Source organism: Chrysolophus pictus (assembly GCA_037305975.1). Taxonomy (NCBI): domain Eukaryota; kingdom Metazoa; phylum Chordata; class Aves; order Galliformes; family Phasianidae; genus Chrysolophus; species Chrysolophus pictus. Next base: position 22,231,572 of record CM074579.1, read on the forward strand.
ATACAATTGGGTTAGAGATTTGGACTGCAGTGTGCAAAACCCCCACTTGAATGGCCAAACAGTGTTGTTAGCGTAACTTCCTAGAAGACATCTGTCATTATGTTATAAACATTGTAAGCATATAAATACATAAGTCAATAATTATCTTGTAAAAGCATATCCTTATGTGTGTGCAAGGTACGTTGAAAATGTGATGAATCTGGGGAATCTGGTGGCTTTTCTTTTAGAAAGTAGGTGAAGATGATCAGACTCTTTGGAAAATAGAAGTAAGAAAGGTTGTTTTCTACAATAATAGTATCCTTTTTTAACAATGACCAAAGTATTTATGGTTTTTGGAAGAGGAGGCAAGAAACTTATGAAGATTACAAGTATGCAGTGAAGCTGTGCAGGGAGAAAATTGGAAAGGCCAAAGTCCAATTAGAACTGAACTTGGCCACTAAGGTGAAAGACAACAAATATTTCTGTAAATACATTAACAAGGAGAGGAGGGCTAGGGAGAATCTCCATCCCTTGTTGGATGCAGAGGGGAACACAGTAACCAAGGATCAGGATAAGGCTGAGGTACTTAATGCCTTCTTTGCCTCAGTCTTTAATACTAAGACTAGTTGATCTCTGGGCTCGCAACCTCTTGCGCTGGAAGATACTGATGGGGAGCAGAATAGACCCTGCATAATCCATGAGAAAATAGTTTGGGATCTGCTTCAAAAGCTGGACGCTCACAAGTGTCTGTGTCTGTGAGGCCAGATGGATTGCACCCTAGAGTGCTGAGGGAGTTGGCGGATATGGTTGCCAAGCCATCATCCTTCAACAGTCCTGGCTAACCAGAGGTGTCCCAGTGGACTGGAGACTGGCGCCCATCTTCAGAAAGGGCCAGAAAGATGATCCCAGTAGCTACAGATCTATCAGTCTCACATTGGTGCCAGGGGAAGTTATGGAATGGATAATCTTGAGATTTATCAGAGATCAATTAAAGGTCAGCCAGGGATCAGGCCCAGTCAGCATGGGTTCATGAATGGTAGATCCTGCTTGACAAACTTGATGTCATTCTAAGACAAGGCAACCCACTTAGTGAATGAAAGTAATGCTGTCAATGTGGTCTACCTGGACTTCATTAAAGCCTTTGACACTGTCCCCCACAACATTCTCCTGGAGAAGCTGGTTGCCCATGGATTAAATGGACATACATACACTCTGCTGGGTGAAATGCTGGATATCTGGGCCCAAAGAGTTGTGGTCAATGGAATTAAATCCAGTTGGCAGCCAGTCATGAGTGATGTCCCCCAGGGCTCAGTATTGGGGCTACTCCTATTTAACATCTTTATCCATTATCTTAATGAAGGGATTGAGTGCACCCTCAGTAAGTTCGCAGACAGCCCCAAGTTGGGAGGGAGTGTTGTTCTGCTGGAGGATAGTAAGGCACTACAGAGGGACCTGGATAGACTAGATTGATGGGCAGAGGCCTACTGTATGAGTTTCAATAGGGTAAAGTGTCAGGTCTTGCATTTTGATCACAACAACCCCAGGCAACCCTAAGGGCTTGGAGAAGAGTGGCTGGAAAGCTGCCTGACAGACAGGGAGCTTGGTGTACTGGTGGACAGTTGGCTGAATATAAGCCAGCAGTGTGCCCAGATGGCCAAGAAGGCCAGTGGCATCCTGGCTTGTGTCAGAAACGTGGTGAGCAGGACTAGGGAAGTAATCTTGCCTCTGTACTCAGCACTGGTGAGGCTTGACCTCGAGTACTGTGTTCAGTTTTGGACACCTCAGTACAGAAAGGACATTGAGGTGCTGGAGCAGGTCCAAAGAAGGGCAACAAGGCTTGTGAAGGGCTTGGAGGACATGCCCTCTGCAGAGCTGCTGAAGGAACTGGGGCTATTTAGTCTGGGGAAGAGAAGGCTGAGGGGAGACCTTACTGCTCTCTTCCAGTATATGAAACGTTTCTTGCAGTGAGAGCGGGGTTGGTCTCTTCTCGCTGGTGACATGTGACAGGATGAGGGGAAATGGCCTCAAGTTGTGCAAGGGGAGCTGTAGGTTGGCTATCAGGAAAAGGGTTGTTAAGAGCTGGAATAGGCTCCCCAGGGAAGTGGTTGAATCACCATCCCTGGATGTGTTTAAAAACTATGGATGTGGTGCTCAGAGACACGATTTAGTGGTGGGTTGTTAGGGTAGTATGGTTAGGTTGAGGTTGGGCTTGATTTAAAAGTCTTTTCCAACCTGATCAATTCTGTGGTTTTATGATTCTATCTAGACTGGAAAGCATCTTAATGATTTTGACTTTGCTTGTGTAAATAAACTAATTGTTTTACTTGTCATCTCATTTTTACTGCTTTTGAAGGTTCTACATTGATTCAGCAGATAGATATGAATGACTCAATGCTGTTATCTCAAAATGCAGACAGTAAAATGCAGAAGAAAGGAATGAACTGGGTTTCAAGCTCATCTAACGAAACACAGACTAAAAAAGCAGCAACATCAGAAGTTTTTCCTTATATGGATCACTGGAATGCTCGAACTCAGAAAGTTTCTCTCAGACAAATAATATCTGAAGAAATAGCTATGCAGGAGAAAGAGGAGCTGGTATGAATATCACAGTTTTTATACACATTATATGATTCATTACCATTAGTAAAATGGAACGTTTTATGTAGTGACTCATCTTTGTGCTGCTTATTACAGCCAGAATTCAAGAATTCATGCATGCCCATTAGTGTTATCAACTGCAGTGATACAGACATTTGCTTGTGGTAAATGTTGATTTTTTTTTTTTAATTCCTTTTTAAAATATAACATTCTGATTGTTTCACAAACAGATCATGGTGCTTTTCACTATACAGGTTAGCATTTGCATTTGATTGAATTGTTTTTTTTCATGGCTCATTTAAAAAGAGAGAGGTGATTGGTGTGACTTCCTGTACTTTTTAATAGGAAAGAAATATCAGCAATTTCTTAATTAGCTTCTTGCGTAGTTTATTTAGAAATTGAATTTGTTAATATTTCTTCTAAGAAGAACCCACAACATTCCTAACAAATGAGACTTACATTTTAAAGTATTTGAGGATGATCTCAAGCAGTTTTCTACACTGACTTGTCAGAAAATAACAGTATTTGCAGAGATTTTTGTTTTGCAGTTTCCACACAGTTCCCATAAGCTGCCTTGTTTGTGTATGCATAATATTGCCCTCTACTGCAGGGCAGTTCAGAACAGACAGATCTGTTGGTAGTTGTCTCTGATACACAGCTGACCTAGAAAAAGAGAATTTTTTTCCTACCAGTAAAGAAATTTTGATGTAGTTTGAAAGAATGGCTTGTGGATTCTTTCTTTAAATTGCATGCATGTGGCTTACTGATAACAGTAACGTGATGTCCATAGGTTTGGATTCATGGAGCTTGGCTTTTTTTTTTTTGACAACTTTTTTTTTTTTTTCTGCAGTCTGAATATTGGGACGATCAGAACAATCAATTTATATTGGGCTATAATTAGCATAATTATAATGTGTGTGTATGATTATTCTCCATGCAACTTTACAGATGTATTTAATACACTGTAACTTCAGATAATTTACACTAGGACAGCATTGTTTCCTCTGTTTAATAAGAAAACATGGCTTCAATCCCAACCTCTCAGTATCACTTTCTGCAGATACCTGCGTAGAGATGAACTTCCTATCAGTTTAATTTGAACTGGATAGGCTAGCATCAGATGCATTCCTAACCTGAAAGTCCTTCTAAAGGTAGCCCTTTTACATCTTCCAAGTTATGAGGCAGCTCCAATTGAGTCACTTCAAATGACTGCAGAGAACTGCAGCGGTGTGCAGTACAACTCACTTGTCCTTTCTTCTCATCAAATCAGTGTGGCAGGCTGATACTGATGTGTTGTCATTGCTGTGGGTGTGTAACTACTGAGTGAATATTTTGTTTGAAATCCTAACAAATAGCAGTATAGTTGGTTCCACTGTTACTGTATTTTGTTCTAATCATGAGCTTGAATATTATTCCTTTGTCTTCTGGATAGAAACGTGTTCCTTCTGTGGCTAGAAAAGATTGTGCTGCTAAACTGAAGGAGAAACAACTTTTTGAGATGTTTCCAACTATTAATCAAAATTTCTTAATGGATATCTTCAAGGACAATAAGTAAGAAGTCTTTAAAGTTCTTTGTAAAACTGCTGTTCGTATTACTTTGTAGTGCACATTTGTTGTCTTAAATATCAAGAGTTAAGGTTCTCCAAATTAATGCCTTTTTTTTTTTGAGCTTGCATTTCATGATTTTTGTAGATTTAAGTATGGCAAAAGTAACTCGTCTTAAAAAAAAAAAAAAAGAATACTGAATTTATGTTACACCTGATTCTTTATTTGAAAAATAGACAGCTTCACTCAGCAGGAGAAGTACGTATCTGGCTGTTGACTGCAGTTAGTGGAACTGTGTATTTGCTCTAGAGTTGAGGTGTAAATTAAGTGGAATAAATTGCTGAAGGATATAACAGAGGGTGCACAGCAGATAGCATCCAGACCAAGAGGGAAGCTGCTATTGCCTGATGTTAGCTGCTAGTAGTTTCCTGGTTACTATAGCAGCAGTGAAGGAATCAGCCCTCTCTGTTTCTTCTTGCTTGTGTTCTGTTTCTCTTTTCTGCATTGTATTTCTGGTGTATGTGGCAACCTTCTTAAAGTCTATGTGAGCTGAACTTCTTTTCATGAGAAACTTCCCTTTTTTCTTCCTTGGCCAGTTGAATGTCTCTCTCTCCACACAGATTTGCATACCTACTTATTAGTCTTTCTGCTTGCCAAGGTTATTATCAAAACTTTTCCTTGTGAAGTGTTTAAAATAAATTGTTTATCCACCTCTACAGCTTAAATATTTCTCTTGTTTTTCACATATAAAATTCTTTTCCATAGTGTTGTTTTTCCTAAAATCTACTTCTGACCAATGTTCCTCTTGTCTACTTACTGAACAACAAGAAAAATATTAAGAAGAAAAAGGGCTTACTAGAAATGTAATGGCTGCTGATCTTCTGTTCTTAATGTGTTAAATTTCGTAACAAAAAATTGACTGGAAATACAAGGATTTTCCTGTGTGATTTTCAGAAAACTGAGCTAGTTTGAAGCTACTTTGTACTATCTAGCACAGTCCAGAGGAGATTTAAGATAAAGTAACTTATGCAGCCCAGACAGCAGTATTTACTTCTATATGGATGTCTGTGTTTTATTAAGATATGATGCAATTTATTTTATTATGTAATTGTCCTTTTTGTGTTGGAGTGCCCCTCAATTACATCTCAGATGAGTAAGACTGCTTGTGCGTTGATGTCAGTAATGCAATACGTTTGACAAAGTGGACAAAGTCTTTTTGTAATAAACTGGAAATTTCTATTCTAGTGCTTTATTTTCATAGGCATTTGTATCTGTAACACTATGAAGGTATGTAATGTGTATTTTAATAGAAGTACCAACTAATAATATCTTTGGAAAATTACAGATTTTACTTATCATTTACAGCTATTCTTTAGAGCAGACCGAACAATTTCTGAACTGTGTTCTGGAGGCAGATCCTGTAAAAACAGTTGTAGCTCAAGAAAGCGTTCAGCGAAATGAAATTGTTTCTTCATGCAGCGCTGCAAAGAATCGGGAGAAGGTGGTATTATTATTATTATTATTATTATCATTATTATTTCAAATAGTACTTACAAGTGTATCCAAAGCCATGTCTGTAAAAACACCTTAGAAAACATTCTTAGCTTCAACATTGCAAATTTTTACAGGCAAGAAAAGCTAAAGAAGAGGATGATGTTTTGAGTGAAATATTTCAAGAATATGAGTATCCACAGTATGATGACTTCAGAGCAGAAGCTTTTCATCACCAGCAAAAGAGGCAGGAGTGTTTGAAAAAGGCTGGGGAGGCCTATCACATGGGAATGAAGCCTGTGGCAGCATTTTATGCACGTCAGGTAAACTTAAATATGGTGCTTTCATTCTGCGTTTAGAGACATAAGTAAATACTAGATTGGAAGTGATAACAAAGTTGTGTCTGCTGCAGTTGATAGATTTGCTCAGTATTTTGAGAATCACCTTACGCTTAAACTTGCATTCGTTAGTAATGATGCTGACACATGAAACTGATGTAACCAAATTCAGCGTGAAACTTTGTGAAAGATCATATGCAAATGCTTAGGTATGCTAAATATCCCATAGAGTGCACTCTCTCATCTACATACTCATAAGCACCAAGATTTGTGTCAAAGTGGTCTTTCCAGGTTCACTAGTGCATGATGTAGAGTGCAATAAACATTAGCTGTGGAATCCTCTGCGTGTCCCCGGAGCTCCTCTTAACTGATGAGGAACAGTTTCTAGACAGGTCTCTTGTATTTTTTAGGAATCAAACAATTATTAACGTGATCTTTTGCCTGAGAATTGTGTTTATTTCATCCTTCATAAGTCTTTGGAAGATTACTGTCAGCTGTCTTTGTGTCTTGATTTTATATGTTTGTATGGGTACAAGCTGTTTTTCTATCAGGTTAATGTGGTGTTGGATGCTATGCTTTTTGCCATTCATCTGTTTTCTGGAACGTAGATCTTCTGCTGATCAGTCTCGTAAAATGTGGCTGTGTAGCACAGGCAATCCAGTCTTGATTCAACCAATTCTCAGCTTATATGACTAGGACTGCTCCAGAAGTAATGCCTCCTATTTTACTGTGTTGGCTCACAGTATCAGAGGCAGATAGATGTTGGTGGTATGGCAGCAGAGGCTGAACCTTCTCACCAATATTCTGTTACATTTTGATGCTGTGCAACAGATGGCAGCAGAGAGGCAGTCTGACAAAAGGTCATCTGACATGGAGGTGCATGTGAAGCAAAGATGTGTCTTTGAATTTTTTCAAGTGGAAGAAATTGCACTCGTTGACATTCGTCAACATTTGCTGAGCTTTAATGGAGACCAAACAGTGGATGTGAACGCAGTGAGGCAGTGGGTGGTGCTCTTCAGCAGTGGCCACGACAACGTGAAGGGCAAGCCACATTCTGGACAGCCACGCAAAGTTTTGCAAGTGCAGCATGCAGACTTTTGCTTACAGCTGGCAAAAATGTGTAGCTAATGATGGTGGCTATGTTGAAGAGTAGTGTTCTGTAGCTGAGAATTTTTTCTATTAAACAGTATTATTGTGTTCTTGGTATCTGTTGTAGTTTCTATGGGAATAAATAGGAGGCAAAACTTTTGGAGCACTCTGTGTAATTTAAAGTCTTCTCATTGTTTTTGTTCTTAAACATAATTATAAATACAGTCTGGAAATTTATAATGTATTTTCTTTTAGGTAATAAGCAGGCAAGCCAAAGTACCTTTATTCATAAAAAAAATACTTACGCTTGGTGGCCTTGTCCTGTTCTGGTAGTTCTCGAAAGTGAGAATTATAGGGCTGTTATCTCTGGTCTGACACTAATGTACTTCAGCTGACCCATTTTAAGAAAGTATAAGACTTTCTTACACTTCAGTTCAGTTCTCTTGAGCCCTCGTCAGTCCAGTACCTGGAGTTAAGTCTTTCATTTCATTTTAGGTTGTGCTTACAGATTGTCAAAGATATAATTTGTTAACTTTAGTCTCTCAGATATTGTCACTGCAAGGTTTTTGGGAAACAGATGGTACTGGTTCACGGTGTAGCGTTAATAGTTCTGTACCACTCTTTGCCCTTAATTCCAATTAAGGCTGTACTGATATCATTAGTCATAAGAGATGTCAAAAATATTAGGAATTACAGTAGTCAGCTTGTCAAGCTTTTGCACTTCCTGGTTAGTCTGATTTTTAGAAATGCATTCAGAAGAACTGACATCAAATATAACTCAGCAGGGTTTTCCTGGGCAATTAGGCAGTTTCTTTGGTATTGTTTCATAAGTTTTTATTAAATACTTTCAAAAAGTAAAATGTGATTTAAAAAGTAAAATTATTAGGATAATAAATCTGACAGTTGGCACGAAGTGTAACTTTTTAGCCCATGTAATGATTTTATATTCTTGTGTCTTCTCTAGCTTTTTCCCTTTCTTGTGAAACTTCTGTTCATAGTTTCTTCTTTTTGCCAGCTTTGAGTAGTTTCCTGCAAACAAACTTCATGAAATCTCTTCGTGTGTAGATTTCACTGAGCTTCTTCTAGAAATTGTGTTGTGCTTATAAACGTCAATACTTCAAACTGTGAGATTAAAAGCACCCTGTCAGTACTGTCATTTTGAACTCAGCAACCAATGTAGAGCTTAAATCATGTTTCAGACTGTAATATTCCATTACGTTTGAATAAAGGGTCGCCTTCATGAGCAGAAAATGAAAGAAGCCAACCATGCTGCTGCTGCGCAAATCTTTGAAAGAGTAAATACTTCCTTGCTGCCTCTGAATGTGTTGGATCTGCATGGTCTCCATGTGGATGAAGCTGTGAATCAGTTGTCCAGAGTGCTCCAGGAAAAAAGCAACGGTAGGCAAAAGCTAATAATTCTTTTCTCCTAAAAATTATTCTCCACGGTCTCTACTAAGAAATCACTCTATACAACAATAGCAGAGTCCAGTTGTAATTCAGCAGCACGTGAAAGCAGCTGCCTTTTGTGTAGTTTTATTTTCAAAATTTCCCCATGGAAATTGTTTTCCTTGGCAAGGCAATGATTATTTTTGCTCAGTGGTGCTATCCTTTTTTTTATCCTAATGCTTTTGTACTTGTTTGTAAATCTTTTGCTTCTGTTTTATCCTCTGTTATTTTTTTAGTGAAGACTTGATCTGTCGAAGATTTGATCTGTCCCTTATGGCGTTTTTAACAGAGATGATAATGCAAATGTTTGTGTCATACTTGCATTGCTTTGTTGGAACTTTCTTGCTTTTTTAAAATCTTTAAAAAAATAAAAATAAAAAAAAATCACTATGTTGCAATTCTAAGCACCATGATTGTATTGTCTTCAACTTTCACATGAAGATGTGTAGTTTAACCTATCTTTTGATAAGTGTTATATAAATTTGTCAGTAGGATATTGAGATAATGCTGCTTCCATAAATGCCATATGTAGTTTTGCTTGAGGGCTTGTTTTGTCTCCCAGTGAAGAGACGTACTTCCTGAGTGTTCTTGCTGTAAAAGGACATTTTCTACATTATTAATTTATCCTATAAATTTAAGTGCATTGGGAGTGTTTTTGTATGAACTATTTCTTGTGCAGGTTACTAGTGCTCAAAACTTTTTAATGATAGCTACTCCACGTAATGGAAACAAAAAAACTAAGTATTCAACAGGGAGTAAGATGTTCAGTCAGAGCTAATCAAATTACATTATCTTGTTTTAGGAGTAGAACATCTATTTGCTTTAAGCTACAGTCTGATCTATACGCTTAATTTTCTGAAGCTACACTGACATCAGTAGTTTAGGAATGGTGGGAGGAGCTCCTTGTTCACTCCATTCACTTCGTTATCAAAAAAAAATCATGTTTGCTTACATACATAGAAGAGGGATCAATACAGGATACTTACTGCTGACACAATGAACTAATACAGAAAGAGAGAGAGAAAAGTTTAGGAAAAATATCCTGTGATCATCTTTAACTGACAAATCTTGGTGGTTGTGAGAATACAACTTCATTTATATTTTATTTCATCTTTTACAAACTTCCATCAATTTGGGCTGATGTTATCTGTAAGAGATGAACAACACCTAACAAGGGTTGTGTGCTGATCTATTAAATCATGTGCTGCAATGTGGCAGAAATTACAGTGTGATATAATTGTCATAAAACTGCATGGATTTATGTTTTCCATCTTCTTCCTTCATATATTATTAACATGTAATTTCTTTATTCACGTTATTGTCAGTTAAAAAATAAGTGTATAACACCCTTCTTTTTAAATTAATTATATTCCCAAAGGGTGTAAATCCTGAGTAAAGAATAGATGATTAAAGCAGTAAAGCTGCTGTGGAATTTTGAAGGGTTTTCTGATGATCACATTGCATGCTGCAAGCAATCTAGACTTAAAAAGCTTTGCTTTATTTATTTTTTTTTTTTTGAGTATCTTTTCAGAATATGGGAAATTACTTTTATATGAAAGGTGCATTGGCCAGCATGAGAAAACAAAGTTCTAAATCACTGGTGAAAGTTTTCAGAAAAATGGAGACAAGAAGGTTGTGCTGAATGCCAAGCCTTCTCAGAGAATAAATTTTAACTGTTACTGTGCCTGCTATTACAGAGTACCAACAGTCTGGTGGTAAACCTTATCTCTGTGTTATCACGGGAAGAGGAAGCCATAGTCAGGGAGGAGTTGCTCGCATCAAACCAGCAGCTATCAGATACCTCACAAGCCACAACTTCAGGTGAGTTTACATTTTTGTTAGTGGGACTTTTTTTTTTTTCTTATCCTGCATTTGACTAACTGCAAATTGGTCTGTTTTATCGTACTGCTAAGCTACTAAATTGATTGCTGCCCGTCTGCTGTTTCATAAGACCTGTACAATTTTATGACTCAAAACTGACATAATGAATACCTATTAAATCTGAGATCCTTTCATCTGACATAACTTTAACTCATAGTGTTTTCGCTTATCTAAACATAGCTTAATTGCCTCTTTCCATTTAAGGTCACTAGCTTTTTAATGTGAAGAGTTAATCATCTTTTTTATTGGTCTCCAATGTATGCTTCAGCTCTCAACTTCTTTTATGGGACAGCAATTTAGCAAATCTGGTGTTGGCGTCAATGTGTTTGTTGCCTTTTCTTTATGGGAGTATATATGAACATGACTGTGAAGGTGGGATTCAGAGCAGAGACTTCTCTTCCCATTTCCCTCTCACTTTCTACAGAACACAAGAGAGAAAATGTATTTTGAAAGAAACATGTGAAAAGAGAGGCAGAATGAATATAACCAAGAATACTGGGCAACCTTTTCTTTTTCTTTTTTTTTTTTTTTTTTTTTTGCCTCTCCAGACCCTATAAAATCCACCTTTACTGTCACATTCAGAGGATGTGTTGGTGATCTCCTGACTCTGGCATGCACACTTACTTGACTGAGAACATTAATGCTTTCCGTGTGTTTGGTGGTGGCATAGAGATATGACTTTGAATGTCGCTTTCATGTTGAAATTTCATCTTTTCTTATTTCACAGGTTTGCAGAAATAAAGCCAGGCTGCCTGAAAGTCATGCTGAATTGAAGGGTTAATGAGAAGAGGAACATAAAAAATGAGATGTTGGATTACAGCTAAAAACTTTTTGAACAACTGCAATAATATTTTCTAATCTCTTTTAAAGGATGGTATTTATTAGAAGTGGTGTCAATTTGCAGCACGTGGTCTTGTCAGTATGTTTCTAAAAACATTTTCTTGTGGGATAAATCTCTTTTTTAAATCTAAAAAAAAAAAAAAAAAAGCCAGGATTTGAAGTCTTAGTAATGCAGATTAAGAATTCTGATGAGGATTTTATAATGTTTTCAAGGGAAGTTGAGGTACAATTTTTAGATACAGCAGTCTTCTCAGCTTACTCTGTCCATAACTCTCACTTCACCTATTTAAATTTCAGTGATTTCAGTGTTTTTGGAATGTAGAACCCTGTACAGCTATTTTGTGATTCAGAGCTTTGTGCTAAATCCTTGTGAAGAACAGAGGAGAGGTGGGAACTCAGCAACTATTGCTATTTCAAATCCCGTTACCACCGAATGTTAAAATACTTCCAGATTTCTTTGAGAGTCAGAGGTGTTCTTTTTAGTGGTCATTTTGTGACAACTCCACCAGTTCTGTTGTTCTTATTCTATTCCAAATTACTCTTGAAACAAATGGAAGGACTGTATTTTAAGACCAGCTGCGTGTTAGGTAATTTTTTTATAGATTTAGCAGTCTGTTAAAGGAGAAAATAAAACATCTACTTACACATAGCTAATGGGAAATGCACTCATTAAAAAAAAAAAAAGAAAAAATCAAGCCCACAAAAATATTGAATGAAGACTTTACCTTTTATGGCTTTTTGAATGGCGTGAAATGAGTACTGTTTCATTTTACAGATATTTAATACTGATGTCTTCATTCTGTGCATATTAACTTTGGTAATTTCCTTGTAGAAAATGTGTTTATCTTTGAGACATTTAAAATGTATTTTTAACATCAAATTGAATGTGAATATTACAGTAGTAATCGCCCATCTTGAAGAAGATATGAAAGGTAATCTGTTCATGGTGGTTTTGCATCTGAATATACCTATGTTTTAAAAACAGAAACCGAGCCACAAAAAACAAAACAAAACCAAACCTCAGAAAAAAACCAAAGACTAAAAAGCCCAATAAATAGAAACACCTGTACTTTGGCATGGATTTTCAGTAAGCAATCAGAACCCTTTTTCATTTCACCTTCTACAATGAATTACATCTTACACCTTTGCTTCCTGAAAGCCATAGGAATTCATGAATTCATTAAACCGGTTGGTTTTTTGCTTTTTTTTTTTTTGTTTCCTAATGTAAAGCTTTGTTTTTAAGAACAGATAGGAGTTGTGTGTTAGGAATAGTATTAATAGGTTAAGGATTAATAGGAGAGTTTTTCATTTTTAAAGTACTTTCTCAGTAAATCTTATCCAGGAATTTCACGCACATGGAGTTTCTGTATGTCTCCATATGTGCATACAAGTTCTGCCATTTGTGTGCATGGGCAGTATAAGCAAGGAACTTCTGTGAGAAAAGCTGTGCACAGAAATAGGTTTCATTGCAAATGTGTTGCTGACAAATGGAAAGACATGAAGTTTACTGAATTTACTACTGTATTGACTGTAATAGATACACAGTGAATGCAGTGTACGATAGATCAAAAAATGAGTTTGTCATGCTTTAACAGATACAGTAATCTTTTCTGGTGATTTTAAATGCAAGAATAGCTTGAATAATATTTAATCAAACAGACTCCTACTGGAATAATTGTTTTAAGTAATAAGTTTTATATTTTTGGGGGGTACTTGATTAATTCATGTCCCTTTTTCTCCTTGTTGAGCTACACTGTTAAACAGTGCTTGAAATACAAAATATTTGGGCTCCCGAAGCAGCAGTAGCAGGGTTGTTTATTGCTACTGCACCTGTGGAGTGAAGCCCATGCTCTATCCTCTGTGACTGCCTAGAATGAAAGACGTGTCTCTCAGGCACTGGGGCTGTAGACATCTGAAATGCCTAAATGGAGCTAGGGTCATTCTTCTGCACAAAGAAAGTTCCTTCTGTTTTTGAGGAAATTTTCCTTACTGCTGCTTTTTATACTGAATGGAGATGTGGCTCTTTGGGGCACTTCTTTGCAGCATAGTCCCTGCTGTTGGCTGGAGTGGCGGAGTTGCCCAGCAAAGGTCTCAGTTTATACTTGGAAATGTCAGTGTTGAGCTGCTGGGCACCAAAGTTGTAATGCAAGTGAGCTTGTACCCATAGAAATGCCTACACTTCTGGTTGTGTTGGGAGGGGGCCTGATTAACTCAGCACATTCACACCATTCTGACATGGACAAAGACAGTTTAGATTTCAGTTCAGAAGATGAGCAGGAGTTGTTGCCTTGTCCATCTGTTCATCTTAGCCTAGTTGTTGATACACTTACCCTGGAGGTGAGAAGCACAGCTTTTCTCCTTCTGCTGGTTAAGTGAGGAACAGTGACTGCACCAGTCTCACTTCTCCAGAAAATGCCCTACCTAGTGGGCTCGGGGTCCTCCCGAAGTGCCACTTTCTGAACCTTTCTTGAACCTGTTGCTGTAAGATAAAAAAAAAAATAATAATATCAAGGGTGTGAAAGAGGTTAAAATTAAAAAAAAAAAAAAAAAAAGTGCAAAAACAGTCTATGGAAGCTGCACCCACAGATTTTCAGTGTCCCTCCCTCTCATTATTTTCTCTCTTTGTGTTTAACCAAATAGGGCTTAAAATGTTCAGGGCAAAACCTCAGCTCCATGCCTTACTAAAAGAGCTTTTCTACTATCTGTTAGTCAGTGGAGAAGTGCTGAGCTGGAGCAGTTCGGAATACTTCTCTTTCTTTCCCTGTCCCTTGTGTCTTTGGGTACAGGCCTGGGCTCACTGAGGTACTTTGGGTACCATACCTTCCTACAAGCTGGTTGTTTGCCCGATTATAATTTGTTGATTGCGGGCTGAATTTGGATGAAAGTTATAGTTTAATATTGTAATGGGCAGGAGCAGTCCTGCTTTTATTGAAATTGTAGACAAAACCTCTATCAGCTTCGGCAGCTTGACTTGAGGCATTGCCCTTCCAATTCAGAGAAAAGATGATGAGCTCAGCTGTTTTCACCTGTAAGTGTTTAAGTGTGTGCTTAGAAGCTTTACTGAGTGGGATATGGAATGGAGTAGAAAATCAGTGCAGAGAGAGAAAGTAGGGTTCTATTATTTGAAAGCATGAAGATTCTTAATTCTTGCTAAACTATACAGAAAAACACACCGGAATTCTTCTGTTTCTTCAATTATTTTTATAATACGATAAGTATTTTATAGTGAGATGAATTATTTAAAATAGAATTGTTTGAAAATGACATTTGATGTCTTATCAGTGTGAGTCATGAGGCATATTGTGAAAATTCTGCATTTGATATTTTTATCCAAGTAGCACTTAGTCGTATGGCCACCAGCACTCTGAAACATGTGACTTTTCAAATGCCTGTATTGTGTGCCACCTCTTAATCTATTCAACAGCATGCGGTTGCAATGGCTGCTCACCCCAATGTGACTTTTGTTTCTTCTCCTATGAAACATTTCAGTGTTTACTTCAATTTTTAATATAGGAAGATTCTCAAATTGTTCATGCAAAATTCAGTTCAACACTGTAGCAGTGATGTGTAGCCCTACAGTAAAGAAAGAAAAGAAGGAAGAAAGGAAGGAATAAAAAGTTTCTAAGTGCAATGGTGATGGTTATTCTCCAAAGTGGTGCAAGTGTTTGGAAATACATTTCTATTGGTCATGAAAGCAATGGGGCAGAAGTAATTTTTAAGCAATACCTTGATAATGCTTGGATTAACTTTGGTTTTGTTTTTAATCATATGTGGTATAATCTTGTTTAAACTTAGTGTTTTTTATAGGTCTGCTGAGGGACACCTCAAGCAAAATGTAACTGGCATTTTTTGTGGCTGTTGGGAACCATTGTGACTTGGGAGTCTTCATTGAAGCAATGCAGATGCCCTAGTTTAATTTGGTTGGTTGTACGTAGAGTGTCAGGAAGGATCTTCAGTGTTGAGCAGAACATGTATTCTAAACAAGTACATGAGAAGATGAAGAGTAACCAAACTGTTACTTAATTGTGCCACAAAATATGTCTGGTAAATAAGAGGACAGTTTTTATTGATGATAGCAATGAAAGATCATCATAAATGTACTATGATAAATCATACACGGACTTTACGTTGCTCATGGTCGTGTCTTCAAAAGCATTTCACGTTTACAGTGTAGTACTGCCCTCTTCACAGAGCGGGGAAGAGGACAGAGTACGAACACTGAAAAAGAAATGTTTGTTACCACGATGCCTGTGTATCAAAATTAGGGGTTGTTTTTTTTTTAAATAAAAATATTTTTAATTAAAAAACAAAACAAAACAGTGAAAACCCAACTGATAATGCTATTTGAATGCTACTTCAACTAAATGAAGTATGCTGAGTACTGACTCTATGTGAATGTGCATGTGAAAAGACCGAGTATTCTGGTAGCTACCAGGTGTCAAAGCTTTCAGGACCAGTACATTGGAAGAAATCAATGTCTATTTTTAAATTGAAATTAAATTTTTTTTATTTGTATAAAGATGTAATTTTGCTGTTAACTTTTTTTTTTTTACTGAAATACAATTTTGTAATTGCATTTAGAATTTCTAATGTGAAAAGGAATTTACAAAATCTAGTTTAATAAAGGATTTTTACCACAAGTATAGCCTTCTGTCTTTCCTTGGAAGAACACATTTTGGCTTTTATCAGATTTTAGTCAAATAATAGACTTGGAGTTCTGCATGGAAGCCACTTGTCCCAACTTCAGGATGCCATCTGTAGAGAGAGAAAGCAACCATCTGCAGGCACAGAAAGGAACAGATTTGTGGCCTGATTTTAAGTGATGTGAGTGGGAGCTGAATGCTCACATTACTGAAAATAAGGGTTGTGGTTTTAGGATTTTTTTTTTTTTTTTTTGCCTGAAGTAGCTGAAGAGATGGGACTATTTTGTGAGAGACGAAGGCGGTGGCCTAAGTCAAAGGAGAGGGGCAGGTCTGAGCGCTATACAGATGGGTTATTAGTGGAGGATGGTGTTCTGGATAGACCTCACTTGATGAGAACACTTTGGTCACAGGTAATCATTGGACAAATCCTGAGGAAAACAATTGCTGTATAATCATGAATTCAGAG
The DNA here is from genome assembly GCA_037305975.1 of Chrysolophus pictus. Taxonomy (NCBI): domain Eukaryota; kingdom Metazoa; phylum Chordata; class Aves; order Galliformes; family Phasianidae; genus Chrysolophus; species Chrysolophus pictus. Next base: position 22,247,888 of record CM074579.1, read on the forward strand.
CTCATAAGCCTGGCTTTTCCCAAGGCCATTTTGTGCAGATATTGCTATATTATGCTTCTGGAAGAGTGGAAAGACACCTGAGAGCAAAGTGCTGGCTTGAGTCCTGCATATTTTATTACCTGAGGTGGGGAAAACTGACTTCGACTGAGTTAACTCCTGCAGAGTCAGTCCTATGACTTTGTTTTCTTATAGCCTGGGGGCAGTACTGGAACAAGCCAGCTTTGTGTGTTTGCATGGAGAGCCCTAATAAACTGAAGAGAACAGCAAAAAGCAGGATTTAGAAATGTGAAAATTTGGTAGATGCTAGCTTAGCTCTAACAGCTGAATCTGAGCCATGGTCACTGCACTACAGCCTCAGTGAATGTCTGATTGGGTCTTGGTCATTACTTACAGACTCCTTTTCCTGGCAGCAAGATCCATCTTGGAGAATAGTCCCTCAAGCTGCAGCGTTTTAAAGTGGGAGTTGATCCTGGACTTGCCTTCTCTGGAGGAAGGACAGAGTTTTTTGCAGTGCCCAATGTGGACACACAGCTTGACTCCCATCCTTGCTACAACAGTCTGCACTGATCCGACAGCTCTTGCTTTGGTTGTGCTTTTATTTCCTTGGTGTGTTGGGCCAACCCTGGGCTACTCTGCTTAAAGCTGGGTGTTTTCTCCTTTTTTGCACTCTTGGGATTCTGAAAAGCCTTCTCCCTTTTTAAATGTGAGAGGTGCCATATTTTAACTTGTCCTAACTTATGGAAATGATTGAACGCTATAGCTAACAATTGAAGCCTAGTAAAAAATGCATTTTTTGAGGCAAATGTCACCCCAGATCATTAAACTGCGGTGAAAGGTGGTGTCTGCTGGTGGAACATGTAGGGGATCTCGACAATAGGTGGTGCCCTTGCCAATGACATTTAGTGGTGGAGGCATTGTTACTGCGCCCCTACCAGGGCTGTTGTTTCTCTCTGTGGAGTGTACAAGAGGATGTTACTACACATCACGTGCTATTCTTTTTTTCCCTCAGAAGGAGACTACAGTATTCAGTGTTGTTCAGACTTTTTTCTTCCTTTCCATATGGGTGGGGTAGGGTTTGTTTTCAAAATGTTACTGCTACTCTGTGCTAAAGTCAGGCAAGACGAAAGTGCATTTTGCACTTAGACTAGAAAGAGATAACATGAGGTTTTCTCCTTCTGCTGCCACAAGTTGCCCTTTGAGGGTTGTCTGACTGCTTGGACAAACAGCTATTGGTCTGCTCAGACTGACATGAAAATAACTTTTGCTGTTTGGTGCAGCCCTGTGTCACTGTGGGTGCAGCTGGTGGCAGAGGCATCTTGAAAACTGTCATGGAGAAGAGCCCTCTTGATTTTGTTTGACTTTCTGGAGCCTGGCTGGGCTGACTTCTAACCAGTTACTGCCAGATAGAAGTTCACCTTTTCCTATAGCTTGGTTGACTTCCACATGGCATGGAGTTGGGACATGCTGTTTTTTGAGAATTATCTTTCTCACGAACAGGGCCTGTATTTATCCAGAATGCCAGTTTGGAAACTTGGCCTTTTAGGAGCTTGGCATTTGTCCTCTCTCTGATCTCATGATTAATTGCACTCACGAAGGGCCTTCCTTACCAGTGCAGGTAAGCTGGGAGGAATGCAAATGCTGGAAGAGATCTGCAAGAACAGATAGGAAACGATGTTTTATGGCAGATGGGTAACGTGGTGTCCAGCAGAGATCTGCTGCAGGATCAAGTGGTGAGGTACCTTGCATAGAATGGGCTCTGTGCTGGGGCAGCCCCCTTCCTCCAGCTCCCACAGTGCAGTGCTGATGTACCCAAACCATCATCTCAAAGCAGACTGCTGCTGGGATGAATCATTCAGGGACCTCACTGAATTAAATTGTGGATGGGGCTTGACATCCTGTAGCTAGTTTAATCCTGTGGTCAGGTGGTCAGGTTCTGCTTTTTTTTTCTTCCTAGCTTTATTTATGTATCTTGCATTTTTTAAGAGTGCTACATATCTTTCTTTTGACTGAGACAAAAACTCTGCTGCAGAGTTTGAAGGAGAGGAAGAAATTGCAGTTTTTGTTAGCATGTGAACAGTCAAATGAGGCTTTTGGCATCCGTTCAAAGGTGAAAAGTTAGGTGCTCTCTGCCTCTTTTCGTTTGGTAAAGGCACCATGTATCCCCAGCACCACCAGAGGTCCCCGTGGCCTGGGACCCTTGTGCTGTTATGCTGTGTGAACTTTTAACCCCGCCTGCGAAAACAAAAAGGACTGAACAGGCTGGTGAGCTCAGGATAAAAGCCACCATCTTGCTTCCCTCTCTGGATTGCTTTGTATCCTCTGTAGTGGTGTTGGGCCTAAAACCAGGCTTGTGTGCTCCTTGTGAGCAGGAATGCTTTTCAAATGCTTGAGAGACACTTGATCTGATTGGTGTTAAAATAATAGTAAATCATTAAGTGCTGATGCATTTCCTCTGTCTCATCAGAGTGTGATGGCTGGTACATCCATTGGGTTGTAGGACAGTGGTAGGACAGTGTAACACTTGTTTCTGTTGCTTACAAAGGTTTTAAAATAAGACTCTTCTACCTACGCCCCATGAGACAACCATATGACCTGGTAGGAAATGCTGGACAGGAGAGTGAGCAATGGAAATCCTCAGCACGAGCCACAAATTTAATGAGTTAAGTTTGGTTTGTAAACAGGAGGAAAGGTAATTTGTCAGGTGGGAGATCTGCGTTATGGTGCTGGCTTGACTTCAGCTAATTCATAAAGTGTTTCCTGACTCCCATGTGTAAAATTTGTCTTCCTCTCTTGTGTGCCATCCTTTTCATTTCAGGTTATCCTCTTTTACAGTGTCTGCAGTGCCACATGGGCAGGTCTCAGGAGGTCAAGAATTGCAGCTTTTCATCATTTATTGAGATAACCATGTAAAGTCTATACTGCAGAGACTAAAGAAGGACTTTGCTGGAGTAACACACCCTGGCTCATACAAGGGCACTTTTCCTCCAGAATCAAAGAACAGCTGAGGTTAGAAGGGACCTCTGGAGGCCATGTAGCCCAAACCCACTAACAGCAGGTTGCCCAGGACCACATCTAGGCAGCTTTTGAAGACCTCCAAGGAAGAAACTTCAGCACTTCTCTAGACAACTCACGACAATGCTTGGTTATCTATCTGCAGAGTACAGGAGTTCCAGTTTGTGCCCACTGCACCACTGAAAAGAACTTGGCACCATTCTCTCTGCACCCCCTCTTCAGGTATGTACAGACATTGATGAGATCTCCCCTGAGCATTCTCTGTTCCAAGCTGAACAGTTCCAGTTCTCTGAGCCTCTCATCATACAATGGGCCCATACCTTTATCATCTTTGTGGCCCTTTGCTGGGGTCTGTCCAGTATGTCCATATCTCTTTTGTTCTGTGGAGCCCAGAGCTGAACCCAGCAATGCAGGTATGGCCTCATCAGTGCTCAGCAGAGGGAAAGGATCCCTTTCCTCAGCCTGCTGGCTGTGCTCTGCCTAATGCATACCAGGAGACCATTTGCCTTCTATGTGGGAAGAGCACACTGAAGGCTAATATGGAATGCTCTCTCCACCAGTGGATACCAGCCTCTTCCAAAACGAGAGGCACAAAAATGAGATGGCCCCAGCAAGGAGATGACAGGAGGGAAATGAGGGCTTTCAGCCTAGGCCAGGCATTAGGAACTCGATGCCATAATACTTCATGCGTACAAAATGTACTCATCTTGCTGGATGCTAGCACTGTCTCACAGCTGCCCTGTGCTACATTCTGCTGGGTGCCCCTGCAGTGCAGGGGCTGGTGAGCTCCTAGGCATGACAGACCTCTTCTTCTTTCCAAGAAGAATGAAAGGAGGAACCAATGTTTCCTCAGAACTTCTGACCTCTGACAATAGTTTCTTTCTCTGCTTTTCTTGTCAAGGAAGCACCTGAACTGTGTAGCCCTTAGGCCATGTTCAGGGTGGAGAGGGCAGGAAGCTATCCTGGCCCTAAGGCCTCAAAATCCCTCAGACTGGGTGTGATTTCACAAGGAAGTTTCCCCTGTAGTTTCATCAGAGCCATGGGATCATTCTTATGCTAAATCCAGGCAGAGAGGAAGTTGAGATTTCCCCAGGGAGAGGGAGTATTACACAAGTTGGATAGTTTACGGAAACAGATTAGGGCTCACACACCACATTGTATGTGGAAGAGTTTACCAACTGGCTTGAGCATGGGTTGTCCTCCAGGCCTGCAGCCCATGGCGATTGCTTTGCACTTCCATGGGCTGCAAGTACCTCATATGAACCCCCAAAAGCAACAAAAGGAAAATGCAGTTACGAGTTGTGTGTCACACATAGGAGATGCCTTGTTCTCATAGCTGGGCTGATGGCTGTCTGGGGAATTAGGATGCGTACCTGATTTTGGGGAAGAGTATTGAGTTTTGGGGAAGTGATGTGATTGCTTTTATGCTAGGCTATCTCAGGGTGAGAGCTGGTAGTATTAAGTAATCCTTAGCTCGGTACTTAAGCAGGCTTCAGTTTGAAGAAAGGGGAAGTGAATTTTCAAGTTACTCTAAAGGAAAGCACTTCTCATACATTGTCCTGATCACCACTTCCCTGCTGTTGTCACGGGAAGAATAGTTCTAGGAAGTTATTGCACTGTTTCTGCTTGTCAGATAACAAGAAAGGAAAAGGTGTAAATGTTAGTGGTGCATGCTGCTGACAGCTGGGTCTCAAGATAAATATCCCAGAGAAATAACAAATCTGTTCAAAGGAAAAAGGATATAAAGGTAATGAAGTGTAAGCCTGCTAGGACTGCCAGAAACAGAGGTCTCAAGAAGCAGGGTAATATCTGTTTGCTGCAGCTACACAAGTGTATGGGTTCACCTTGAAAGGAGGCTGGATGATAGTGTAAGTGCCTACACCTAGGTTTTAAAGCCAAACCCAAGGCTGATTTCCATTTGCACAAGCCAGGGTACTCTGTGTTGGGCCTGTTTGGTCTGTGACCTTTTCTAAGCTACTCAGTGCCTTGAACCCATCTCAGTGCTACTGCACCCAAGCACTGGTTGGCTCAAGCCCGATCCCTGGAACTGGAGTAGCTTGAGGGCTGCTCTGCAGCCACCTTAAACACAGGGCAGGCCTTGCACTGAAGGATGCTCTGTTTCCATGCCACTACAGGAACAGATGTGCTTTTGCAGGACAGCTGGAAGTGCTCCTTGGCTCAGCCTAGCAGTGGCCTATCACTAGAGCAGTGGTGGCCATAGTCCAGGCTCCCTTCCTAGCAGCACAATGACCCACCCTCTGCACCAGACCTGCATCGTATCTATTGACATCTCAAGGAAGAGGTAGAACCTTGGAAGGAGTTGAGAGATGAACTGAGAGTTAGAGTCGTGCTTGAGTTTGGGTTCTGTTTCATCATCATATGCTTCAAACTGTGTCACTATAGCACAAATCTGAGGGGTGTTTGACAACTGTGTTAGCTTCTGTAGAAACTAAAGCTTAAACTCATCAAGGCAAAGTGATGAATGACGTGATATGTCTTACCTAAATCCATGTAGGAACTTCTTGTGAAACTGCATTTTCATTTCCTCTTTCAGAAGGAGTTCCCTGACAGTGAGTAATTCTGCAGATACCTTCTTTGCCAGATTTGTTTTAGAAACCTTTGCAAATGCTCCTTCATGCTGCAAGGAGGGTCCCGCTTTGTTTGGTGTGCCTGTCCCTGGGAAGGAAGTGTACTCATGCCCATGTTAAAATGGGTGTGGGCAACGTACCTGACCTCCCCTGTACTGCCCAGGAACACAAGGAAAAGCAAATAGCAGCATGCTGGTTTTCAAACATGTTACTGCCATCTTGACCATACATGTTTTTCATGCTCCCCTTTGAAAATGGTTACTTAAAAAACAAGAGCAATAATAATAAAACCCCTTTTATTAAATTTTATATATATATATATATATATATATATATAGGAGTTTATAAAACTACTTGTATGTTGTTTACAGTGTTGGTGAAATGCATAGATATAAGAAAAAAATTATCATTTAATCTAACGGCCACCTAGAACATGAGAAAGGCTTGTAGGGATAAATACAGCAGGTATCAAGAGTGTCATGGTTTACTTCCTGAGCAAAAATGAAATCAGGCAGAGGTGACAGGGCAGCTTGCTTAGCTGCATTCCCAAAATCTGCATCCCGCCGCCTTCTCCAAGTGAGAAATAGATCAATGGATTAAGGGACAAATGTGACCTTTCACTAAAAAACAGCCTAACAAGTCTAACATGATAAAACCCTGGGTGGTATTATTGTACATAATTGAAACCCTCAGTTACTTGAGTTTTAAGACTACATTTTTTGCTATCAACTTAGTTTTCAATAAAGACATATATTTGCAACCCTCCACTCCACCCCCATAAATATTTTCCACAACGAGGTGTTTGTTTCTGAAAGTCCCACTTAATGACTCATACTGAGTTTAAAAAAAAAGGAGAAGCAAGGTATTTTTGGATGTAATAGCAATATTCTCTTATAGCCAGATGTTCCCCTTCCTTGCACAGCATGAGAAGGTGAATAGGGGCAGAAAAGCTGAAGCAAGAAAGGCAAGAACAACAAAAAAAGCAAGTTTCAAGGAAAAGATATCATTTAGGCTGGAATTGTCTGAGTGTTGAGCAATGAATGTGGAGCTGGAGGTGACGTGCAGCATTCCAGGTCACTAGAAAGTCAAATCATAGAACAAGTGAAACATATGCATCGCTATGAAAACTCTCCATTTCATCGCTATGAAAACTCTCCATTTCATCGCTATGAAAACTCTCCAATTTTTATTAAAAAACTCCAGGAAGAACAGAAGCACTAAAAAATCCCTCTATGACATTCACATATATTTAGGAAATTATTGGGTCAAGATGCTCCAGGAAGCACAATGGAAGAGCATGGTGGAAATTGAGACGTTAGATCACATTCATCGTACATCCTTGGTTTTTTTCACAGAGTTCACTCAATTCAAATGCTGTTTATGAAGTATTTTACAGATGGATGAGCTCTTTATCTAATATGCAAGCTGCTTACCCAGATGGCCTCACATCTGGATTTGTCTGCAGTACAAAGCAGAAAAAAAAAGTTGATTTTTTTTGAGCAGCTGCTATCTGTAGCAGACCTAAAATGAGTGATGATCACCTAGGGCACTACTATCAATATTATTTGCAAATGGTAGCTATTTCTCTACTTCTGAGCCACAGCATTCTAGTGGAAACATCTCAAAATGTTTCGGTGTCTGACTTTCTTTATCATGATTGCAATGGAAACTTTTTGCCTGATTGCATGTACTGGTATTGGGTAACCCAAACCTAGTGAAAAAATGGAAGAACAGGTGTTCAATGTGAGAAGTAAGTGATGCAAGTTTTCTCATAAGGTGTTGAAGCTCCTTATCCGAAATCTCAAAGGAAAGGAATATTAGTATTTTTAGGAAGAGACTATTCAAAGCCTGCTTTTCTGTGAGCTGCTTTTACTTGTCTTCATCCATACTGATAATTAACTGAATTTGTTTCTTTACATGGGGAAAAGCAACGAACAGATTCTCCAGCCTAACTATGCAGCACTGCTCTGCAAGCCTCACGTCAGCACTTTTACAGTGTTTCTATGCAGGTAATGTTAGTTTAGCAGCTATTTATATTTTTGGCACAAACTATGTTTCATCTGTGCATAAATGACCAATTTTTTTTTCCTTTCTGCTTTATCTCATAGTTTGTTCTGAATTTTTATTATTTTATTTTTTTAATCATTCTTGGAAGCAGTATAACTTTATATGGGAACGCATTATACCAAGATAAAGGTGTTGTGGAAAAGTTTGTTAGCTCTCTTCATCAGAGCATTCCCATCCTGTAGTGAACACAAAATGCATGGCTTTTGTCTTGGATCGGGCACTTATTCCTGCAACATGGCAAGAAATGGTCAGGAGTGAGCTGTCCCGAAAATGGGCCAAGAATATTTTCTGGGGGGGGTCTCAGGTTCTGTCTCAGAGGCTGGTCTTGAGGCTGCTAGGAGATCCACTGCCGTGTGTGGCTGAGGAGCAACCGGCCCCCACTCCGGGCAGGGTCAGGGCTCCTCACATTTGGCTCAGGGGCAGCCATGTAGTGTCCTGTGCCACCTCTTGCTCGCTGCAGCCAGATGCTGTCACTGTGGGAAAGACAGGAAGGACAGGGGGATCCTTGCACACACGGGGGTTGAGGCAGGAAAGAGCATGCAGGGAGCTTGGAAGTGGGAAGTGCTCATGGCTTCTGCACTATGGACTGTGGGCCAGGCACTGGAAATCCTGAAACTCTCCTTGGAGTGCTGTAGCAGGAATGCTGGATGCCGTGAGAGCCTGGCCTGCTCGAGCTGCCTGTGCTGGGCAGGTTTCTCCATGCCCGCGGTCCCTCACTGCTGCTGCTGGTCAGCGTACTTGTTCTGACATACGGTGTGGGGCAATCCTCGCTGAATTCAGGCGAAGCCCTACAGCCAACCTGAAAACGCCTGCCCTCAGCTTGCAGAGGGTCAGCTAGCTGTACGCTGCTTGCTAGGCTGTACTGTGCCTTGAGCAGCCCTGGGAGCAGCAGCCTGCAAAGAGCAAGTGTGCTGCAGGCCACAGCCGTGCTGCCTCAACCCCTAGCAGCGGGACGCTCACACATCAGCCCGCAACAAACCCACACAGGCAGCGAGGAGCTCACCAGGAAGCTGACGTACCCTCACCCCTGCGCTGCTCCTCGTCACAGCACATCTGGGACCGCTCTCTGCCGGCCCAGCCCCGGCTAATGTGGCCTGTACGTGCAGAGGTCTCTGCTTACCGCTTGCTTTTTTTCCCCCTTCTATCTTTGTAATATAATTTTTTAAATCTGCTAAAAAAAGAAGTCCGTCTGAAAACCCAAGAGCACAGATCTCCGCTCTTCGTTTTCTCTCCGCCCTTGCTCCCAGTAGCTGACTTCCGTAACGTCTATTATAACAGCCGCGCTCCGCTTCCTGCCTCTGGTAAGTTCTTTTTCTTCTAAATGTCATAACTTGAGTTTGGATTCTGGATCCAATTCAGTATCTTTGCATTACTTTTATTAATAAATTTGTGAAATGGATGTATGTGATTGGTTCTACTTCATACCATCTGTTTCGTCCCCAGCACTGTGATACTCTGTTAAGTGCCGGTCTCATCCCACCCCATCTATCTTTGGGATTTCTGTTTGTTGCTGAGTTTGTTCCTACTTCAGCACAAACAGGCCCTGTATAAACGAGGAAAACTGGCATGATGGGCCATGCCATACCACTGTTTGAAATGCTAACTAATATATGGAAAAAACGAGAAAACGTGAATTATTCTGAAAATAGTGGGTCTGATTCAGACCCCATTGCTGCTGTAAGAAGCATGAAGCCAGGAGCAATGGGCATCTTTATCTCCAGCTGTGGCTTTCTTCCTCAGTTGTGGAGTACAGTGTGGTGATGAGGAAAGCATTCTGCCTTCTCTTAAACGTTTCAGAGCAAATTTAGATGCAAGTATCATTGTGAGAACCTCAGAAAGGTGAAATTTAGGTTCTTAGGACTGAAGTGAGATTGGAAGTACATTTAATTTGCTGAGATCTCCGTCACTGGCTCTGGTTCCCCAGCAGCAGGCCCACTGGGTGCAGCAGTGGAAGAAGGGCTGTGCTGCTGTCCGCATGGCTGCAGGCATAGCTGCCTGCGTTCATCTCACCCCACAGCTGTTTCTTGGCTGCTTCCGAGCTGGCTGTGCCCTGTGGGATTACTTTTGAGAGCAGTGTGTACTTGTGTGCAGATCTGTGCACACACATTTCTACATTCTGCTCACAGGTGAATGAAGAGGGAACATACAGAGCCAGCACCAACCCTCTGGCACAGGTCCCCATGCAGAATCTGAAGCAGGCTTAAGACTTGCCCACTTCTTTCAGCTGAGCTTCCACCTGTGAATGGGACAGGAGTGGAGCTGTGGCATCTGCAGGAGGACAGCTTGAACACAGGATTTACCTTGAAGAAAACAGTTTTGTGGGGGAAAGGTAGGATAAGTGAGATTAGCTGGTTGTTATCAGGCAGATCTACCAGCGTTTGTTTGGTGTCAGTACGTGCCTTTCTGCTCTGCTGTCAGAGCATGGTGGGATTTTGGATTGTGCCATGCATCTTCGTGTTTGATACCTCTAAAATATGCCATTTAGATCAATGGTTGTTTGCAAATATTTGAATAGAAAAGACCATATGAATATATTCACTTGACTTTGTATGTAAAATCAGTTTTCAAACGCAGGTCTGAAGAGGTATCACACAAGTAAAGGTGGGCACAGACTCGATGAGGATACCATGTCTGGGCCTTTGGCAGCTTCTGCTGGGTTAAAAAGCTCCGCATTTGCTTGCTTCCTGCTTCACTGAGAGACTGGGCCTTGGTGGGGCGTGATGCCCAGATATATAAGCACTAGATTAGGTCTCAGGAACCAGGAAAAGCAATAGCTTCATATTTACAGAAAAGATGTGTTTTTATAAGTAAGCTTCGCTTTCTGTCTAAGGTCTAGAGCAAAGAATTAAAACAGAAAAAATGGGCTTGACTCTGAGATATAGCAAGACCTAAATTTGTAGTCCATCAGCAAGGCAAAGTGGCTGTAAATTATTGACACTTAATCCCATGTTAAAGGAATGTTGCTGTTCCAAAGCAGTGTAAAATGGGCCTGTAGAAAAGGATCAGTCCCTCCATGGCCAGCTGTGTCAGAGAATGGTCCCTATTTTGTGCAGCATGATAAAACCATGAAACTGGGACCTCACTCACAGAAAGTTACTTAAGATACTTTTCCCACCTGGTAACCTGCTTTCACAAGCAAATGTTTGCACACAGAGATTGTGGCTCAGTTTGAGGATGAAACAGAAGCCATCTGCTTGCTGCATGGACCCAACAGCAGCGGCTGGCATCTAAAGCTTTATCACCCGATCACAGCTGCCAGTGGTATCAGGAGGAAATCTCTTGCACAGCTAGGAGCAAACCATACAGATCCTCAGCAGTGCAAGTGGGCACTTTGCAGTGTACTCAGAGCTCACAGGAAATGAGCAGAGTTTGTGTGGCAGACTTGTAGGCTAAGCCACTGGCCCATCCTGTACAGCATCAGAGGAAGAACTTGTGGCCTTCCCTCCATGTTATTTCTCATAACCCATTAGGAGGACATTGAGGCAGAGAGCTGACTGTCTGCTGTTTCTCTTCCTGTTATTTCTGTGCCATTCTGATACACAGCAGCAGCTGAGTTAAGAGCTGTAAATGAAAAGGATTTTCATTGAAGAACATCTCTCTAAACTGAATGCTTCCATTTTCTTTGTAAAACGTTGGCAATGTGAGTCTACAGTTTTAATTAAGAAACAGGCAGGTATTATTGACTGCACTGCTCAAGTAATGAATTCAATTTGGCAGTGCTTATACACTGAAAATATGACACTATTTTTTTATAATACTTTTGAGCTTTGTTTGGAAAAAAATAAAATGAATAACTGTGAAACTTGCCTGTTTCAAAGTCTTGAGTTTCAGGCATCACTCTGCACAGTGTAACATCATTTCCAAATTAGGTTCTCACCCTGGCCAGTGGTGTGTGATTTTAGTAATTCTGTTTTTAACCATTTCCATGACACAGAAAATGCTAACAGCTGCACAGTCTTGGGATAACCCAAGTGGTGGTAGACTAGAATGGAAGTTGGCTGCTGCTGTCTCAAGCTCACTATTAAAGCAATACACAAATCCTGCGCAGGATCACACAAATATAAGAAATACTGAAAAGCAGTGTAACAACACAATCTGTGGTCTTCTCTGCAACACTTCTCCACAAAACCAAACATGGTTTCATAATCTGTTTAGCAGAATTATATTGTGCTTCATTTCTGATGTCAGTAAAGAAATGAGGAAAACATTCTTCACCTTTCCAAAGCTTTGATATCAGTAGAAGGAGAAACACTGGGAGGCAGAAAAACCTCTGCAACACAGCAGTGGATGTGAGCAGTGAATTCACTAGTAGGCAGCCTTGGTGTATTGGGTGTAGGAGGAACGGGTGCTAGAGGAGTGTGGAGCCATGGTTGCTGCAGATCTGGAGGCAGTGCTGGAGGCTGGCTGAAGGACAGCTGGGAGCGCAGCTGTGCTGATATTTCTCCCATTGCAGGGAGAACCAAGATGCCTTTTGCGCAAGGAGATGTATTTGGTCCTGTCTCTCAGATGCTACAAAGTGCAAATTCTTACCGGTGAGTGTGGTGTTGACCTGGCATGCTGGCATCTATTGGATGAAATTACCAGCTGTAGGAATTTGCTGGAAACCACGGGTTCATCTGCTATGGCTCAGGGGTTTCCCCAAAGGGGCTGTGACACATCACGTAGGAAAGACCCAACATGTGCCGGAAAGGGTACGAACACCTTGCCCAGCAGAAGTCAGCACGAAGGGCTGTGGTTGAGCACAGTGTGCCGTGCCATTTGTCGCACACGAGCACGGAATAGCAGTCTCAAGAGCTGATACAGCCAGCCCATTTGGAGATGTTTGACCAGCTGGTGATACCTCTGCTCCTCATGAGTGCCAAGCATTTACTTTTGAAGGTTATCCTAGTTTAAGTCAAACTACAGATAACGCTGTTTCTCCTGTATGGGAACAAGACCCCTACGTGGTTTAGCCGGTTTGATTATCTGCTGTGCACACTGTCATTGAAATACAAAATCTTTCCATCCAGCTTTCCTTATTTGCTGAAAGACACGCCAGGGGACACACAGTTTATTTGCAACATGCTTTTTTAAACTTAGTAACTGTACTTAAAAAAAACTGGTAAATTCTCTAGAATTCAGTTATTGAATTAGTGATATATTTGAAATCTGTTAGGCTCCTTGGTGTGCTTATGTTTTTCTCACAAAAATATATTATAAAATGTATGTCTTAAAAGTCCCTCATGTAATTTCTTTTGTCCTCATTAGTCTAAATGCTAGTTTTAAATTTCACATCTCTTTCAAGTGGAGTTTTAATTCTGGATGAAAAGTTGATGTGTAAAATGTCTGAGTTTAAATCAAGTCTCCCAGGATTCAAAAATAAAGCACAGAAAATGTTTGCATAATGTTCAAATGTAGCTCTTCTAAAATATCTCATTTTTTTTCACGTGATCATTCTCATGCAAAGTATGTAAAAATCAAGGAAAAATGTAGCGTGTCATTTTCTATGCTTCCCACTGAAAAAGCGAAACTCTTTATTAAGGTTTACCATAGCAGGGGGATTTGCATGATCTTTAAACCAAATAGACGCCAGCTTTCAGTATCTAAAGCGGCTTCTCAAAGTACTAAACTGGAAATAGGTGAGAAGGATTTATATATTATTTCTGGTGGAAGAGCAGAGCCTTTTCTCCTCTTAACCTATTCCATATGACTCGCTGCCGTCTGCAATTCACGTTTTATTATCTTATATAAAAGGGACATGAGATTAAGTATTGGATTTGGGGAAAAGTGAAGGGAGCTTACTCATTTATTGAGTTTAATTTAGTTTACTGCAACTATGGAATTCTGGGGAGGCTATGTAGCAAAAAAACAAAAACAAAAAAACGAAAAAATCCACTAAAACAACAATTTCTACCTATAATAAACTCTGATTTTACTATTGTGCCTGGTGCAGGGCAGGAATACTGAGCTGTGGGCTAGACTATGGATGCCAACGCCTTTTTTAATTTATAAAACAAGAACTTAAATCAACAAAAGTGGGAAAGGTTGTGATAGCTGTATGTTTTGTACTGCACTTTCTACGTGCACAGTGACTGAGGTTGTTTCTGAGTCAGCCCTTTTTACATTTGTGTGTACATTTTAATCGATGTACACATACACAGAATTTCAAAATGAAATTTGATGTTTGGCTGTTTCTCTCTGGGTGAAATCTAGGTGAAGATTTTAAATAGATTTAAAACTGTTTTTCTTGCTGGCTATTCTAAGGAGAAAACCTAAAATTGTCAGCCAGTTTCTTAGTGTTATAAAATTAATAACCAATCAAATTGTTGTTGCTTACTTGCTCTGGCTTTGCTCATTAACTTGCAGTTTGTATCCATCACAACAGAACAAACAGAACCCTGGGATGCAGTGAGTGATCTGGGACATTCTTCCTGAAGCAAAAAATAAAACCAACCACTACACATCTTAGCAAGAAGTCATTATTCTGAATTGTTACATCAAATGACAAATTAAAATTTGCTGCTCAAAACACGTATAGATTTAACATTTTTTATTCTGATCACAAAATATGCAAAAATAGTCTTCTATCAAACATGATAATTCTGTTCTAATGATTTCCTTCTCCACCTTTACCTCTCACTGAAATCAAACTTTGGTAAATGCTTAATGTAATGAACATGGAGAACCTCCCAGGGTTAGGGGAGAAGACATGGGATGAGAGCTTACTTATTGTGATAGACATTTCATAAACACAGAGCAAAGTTACATCCAAATAGACGTCTAACAGTAACCTTGGTGATCTTGAGAGGGATCCATGGAGGTTGAAACAGTAGAATGAATATTTTCCAATTTTTTTCAACACTGAGGAGGGCGTTATGTCAGCTGTATTGTTCTGTATTAGCTGCTAGCTATACTGTTAATGTTGATCACTTGGTAGCGTTTAAGGGACATGATCAAGAAGGTTGGGTGCCGTGCAAGCGCAGGACAGGAGCGTGATGCTGCCCAGGTCAGAGCCAAACCACACTGCAGGCAGCCTCTGCGGCTGTGGGCTCAGCATGGGCGTGAGAGAGAGCCCTCTTCTCTGGGAACACAGGTGTGCCTGTGGGGTGCCGGGTCATTAGTTCTAGCATTTTACCATGCTGCGCATCTGGGGGATTTAATGTAAATTCATGTATCTGCTTAACAGCAACTTACCGTCATTATAATGATGTAATTAAAACTGCAATGGCTGTGTGTACGGTAGAAAAGTAATTGTTTAAGATGTATGAATGTGTGTTTATTTCCTTATATAATCAGTCTTATACCTATGCTATTGCAATTCCAGATCTAGCTGAGTGGTCATTGCTGTTTGTGTGGATACAAACACATGTGAACACCTATACGTAGAAATAAAGTAATGTGAAGACCGTGACCATTACATTTCAATTAAAAAAAAAGTTAAGTCATTTCAGTAACATATCCGTTGTTTGATGCAAAATCTGCACGTAGATTTTAAAATGAGGATGAAATATCTTAATATGTTTCATATAGCAATCGATAGCAAAGTCATCTGCAAATGAACGAGTTTCAGTGTATGTATACATACATATCTATATATACATACATGTATTTGTGGATGTCAAATTTTTGTACATATATGCATAGATTAATTATTGCAATATTTATGCTTTTAAAAATATACTGATTTATTTTGATTTATTTTCCATATATGTGCACATACATCCCATGCATTCAGGTAGCAGATAGTGTTTTATTCTACAAGAAATTACGCTTATATGAAAGTCATGGATATTAATTGTGTGTGAGATAAAAATGGATTCTTTGTGTACATTATGCATGTGCCTACAAACGACCCAGCCAGAAACAGAAAAAGGGGTAGGCTTGCTGGAAAGAGAGCACATCTTTGTTGGAGGTTGGAAATAAAAGAGTGCTTCTCATTTAAACTAAAAAAAAAAATAAAAAAAAAATTTTTTGAAGAGTTAAACCTGTAAAAATATCTACAAAAATATGTTGTGAGCATTCTTTTGATTTGCCTCAAACTTCAAGAAAGGTGAACTGTGTTAAAAAGAGGATGTGACATGAAAAATTTGAAGTGGTTTGGGGCCCAAAGCTGCAAACCTTTCCACTTGTGAATAACTCTACACACGGAGTATTTGACTCCTTGAAGTCAGATATCAAATACCGCACCACCTGTAGCGCCAGTCCTTCGGTTTGGCTGCGATGCAGCTAGTTAGGGGTGTGCGGAGCTCTGCCTTAGGATTGGAGCCCATTCTGATATTGGGCCATTTGAGATGTCTGGTAGTGCAGTAGTCAGAGCACAGCGCTTCATCC
Organism: Chrysolophus pictus; assembly: GCA_037305975.1. NCBI lineage: Eukaryota > Metazoa > Chordata > Aves > Galliformes > Phasianidae > Chrysolophus > Chrysolophus pictus. The sequence continues at coordinate 22,263,865 of CM074579.1, forward strand.
GTGCTCATCTGCAGGCATGTCTGTATCCACATCTGGACACAAAGGTAGTTCTGCGGTGTAGTCGGCGGTGAATGTATATACAGATAGATGTGTGTATGTGTACAGAGGCAGAGCCTATGAGGGGATGTAGACAGGCAGATGGTTGGAGCGTGTCAGTGCTTGAGCATATACGTGCGTGACATTTGCACAGTAGTTGTTCTATTTAAGGCTGTGTGTATGCTGAGACTCAAGAAGGATTTCTTCACTGTTTAAGAGCAGGAAAGAAATGTTGTCACAGAGAAGAGTGGGAAAAGAAAGTGATATACCCTTTGTCTTGAAGATGGGAAACACTTGGTAAGTGCAAGGGCACATGCAACACTTTGGGCACAATGTGTTGCTGGCTTTGGAGGCTGTTGGACCAGGCTGAGAGCAGAAAATGGGCCAGCCCTCTGTAAAAGGCCTTACCCCCTGCATCAGGCTTACCTATGTTGTATTTGGAGAGGATGCAAAATTTATCCTGAAAATGTGTCCGTTTTTAAAATGTCCTCCAGGGCTTTGAATACTACAAGTCTGTAGTTTATTCTGCCATAAACATGGGCAAAGAATGGCTTTAGACTCATGGCTTGAATTTTGAAGCATGTACTTAGTGCTGCAGAATTGACTTCTATTGAATTTAAGATCTCGAATCAATACACAAGTCTTTTTGCTAATTTTTAGAGCAGTTCTAATTATTTGTGTTCATGCTTAATTTATAAGTAGCTGAATCAAAGTGTGATTAATCGCGTATAAAGTGTTCTTGAAGATAAATAAATATTTCTGTTACTTAATTGGTTAATTAAAATAATTGTTGAATAGTTTTTCTTAGTGTCTATAAAAAAATTGATTATATCTTCAGGTTTGTCATTATCCAGTACTTATATATATAAATAATGATATTATCACACACCTGTGTAAGCATATGTGTAAACATATGTGAGGGCTGCTCCGAAGGCAGTGCCTCCTATTTTATTATTTTGGCCCACAATGCCAGAGGTGGATGTTGGTGGTATGGCAATAGAGGCTGGATCTTCCCACCAATATTCCGTTACAGATGGCAGCAGAGGGGCACTCTGACAAAATGGTGTCCGACGTGGTATTGCATATGAAGCAACGGTGTGTCACTGAACTCCCTTCATGCAGAGAAAATGGTACCCATTGACATTCACTGATGCTTGCTGAACTTTTATGGGGACCGAACAGTGGACGTGAGCACAGTGAGGCAGTGGCTGGTGTGTTTCAGCAGTAGCAACAGTAGGTCACCTATGCTGTTACCAATTTTTATAGGCATGGAATATCGGTTCTTGTACATCACTGGTGAAAATGCATAACTAATGGTGGTAACTATGTTAAGAAATAGTGTTTTGTAGCCGAGAATTTGCTCAGTCTAATGGTATTATTGTACTCTTTGTATCTGTTGTATTTTCCATGGTTCCATGGAAAGAAGAAGGAGGCAATGATTTCGGAGTGAGTGACCTATGTACATTTTTTATGAGGAAAGCTTTCATCCCTTTACCAGGACTCTTGTCTCATTCCAAATAACATTGATCTGTATTGTCATTGTTTTATAGCAAGACTTCCCAGTCTCAAAATGAGGGTTTTTATTTTAAATCTGACTACTTGTGCTCACTTACTAGTACTAATAAAGTCAACAAGACTTTATTATAAGAAGCAAGAATAAGCAAGAATATCTGATCATAAATCCTTTCATTCAGTTTCAGTTGTTAAAACTGCCAAACAAAGCAACTGAGGTTTAATTTTCGGGCATTGTATTCATCCAACAGTAATTTTCTTAGAAGTTCCTAGGGAAGTGTCCATCCATTTTCTACAAATTTAATGAACTGATATATTTTTTTAAATTTTAGTTTTGCATTTTTTTCAAAATGAAGTGCTCAAATTGTAAAACAGAAGCAAATTTTCAGTTTTGTGAATAAGGTAATGATTGAAAAATTTCTAAGTTGTTATGACTGCAATTTTATATAATTCTGGAAAAAAATTTTTTTTGAGAATGCAAGACATCTTGACTTTGAAAATGTGGGTTCATTGAGTGTTGCTTGCACTTCCAACTTCAGGAAGCCTAGATATCATTGTATTTAGGGCTAGAATATCTGTGTAAAAGCTCTCCTACAAGCTCCTAGGCATCCTCACAATTCTTTAAAGTAGCAAAAAACATTGAGAGATTGTCATAAACACAGCGGAGGGCTGAAGCACCAGCTGGTCAATAACCTTCCATCTTGCTCTTGGGCTGGGAAATAACAATGGAGCCTGTGATAGCTTGCTTGGAAAGTGAATTCGGATTTTTTTTGGTGGAGTATTTTGGGGAAAAGATGCAGCACCTTGCAAAGGTATAGCCTGTGTGCCAATTCCCTTTAGTGGCAGCAGTACCATCACTGAATAGCAGGATGGACTGCAACAGTGACGCTGTCTGAAAAGAAAGGGAGGCAGTTTCCTAGACCAGCAAGACCAAGGCTACTTGGTGTGATAGATCAAAATAATCTTAAAATAGGATTAAAAAACAGGAGGCAGCTAATGCAAATGTCAGAGCAGCAGATTAATGATTATGAGACAGGAGACTTGGCGGCAAGGGGCCATTTGCTTGCAGACCAGAGGCAATCTCCAGACAGACTGCAGTCAATGCACAGGTTTTCAGGAGCCCCATGCTGTGGCAGCAGTGTTTGAGCAAAGCATGTATGATTTGCTCACGGAGCTGAAAAGAGGGTGGCATGACATTGGTGACCCGGTGATCTAGCAGGTTATGCAGACTGGATCCACAGTGTCAGAGGCATCAATCTCCCTACTGCATCTTCTGAGTGTTGCCCCTAACCAGGCAGTGGCTTCTCTACTCTCTCTTGATTTTCTGCCCGCCCTTCTCCTCCTCTTTCTTCTTCCTCTTCTTTCTCCTGCTCACAGGAGGTGCTCCCAGGCCCCACTCAGTGTACTTGTAGAGGTGGAGACATAAAGCTCTGTGCTGTCTGGTCACTGACAGTAGTCTCCACATCTTCTTCCTGTCCTTGAGGGTCTCTAAATAAGAGACATGATGACACTTTTTATGCATCTGCAGCACAGCTGGAATGAGCTGTGATTATAACCACCTGGTGGATATATGCTGTAGACTCTGCTTTGCAGACCTCATCTCTGCTTGAGGTGAGACTTAAGGAGGAATACATGCAGGCAAAGACAGTGCGCAATCAAGCATTGCATAGAAACTGGAAGTGTCTCCAGGGGTTTTCAACTTCTTTTTTTTTTATCAGTACAAATATTTTTGCTTCTTCTCAGCATCAGTTCTCTTCAGGAGCTACTGTACACAGTGTTCAAGCTGAAAAATTAGCCTGTTCTTATCCTGATATCAACAGGAACTGCAGTAAGGTATAATTGTGGTAGGAACCGGATAAGGACAATAATAGTTAGCATGTTAATTGCCTTAGATCTCTGAAGCATTTTGTGACTGCCAGATCAGAGTAATGTCTAAAAAGCCTGTTGTCTTGCCTACATGCTTTTGATTATATATGAACTAATCTCTTCTGAATCCATGTGTAACTGGCTGCACAATCCATATACAAGGTAGGGTTTAAAACCAGGGCTTCCCAACCCTTCTTCTTTCCTCCCGTCACAAGATACTGTCCATCCCCTGCAGATGTTTCACCACATTGAGCCACACTCACAGTGACCTTACAGAAGATGCCAGAAACTGCCCTGACATAAATGAAAATCCCATTTGGTTCAGCTGATAAACTTTGATTCAGTCCCTTTTTGTAATGACTGCATCAGAATGAGATATATATTCTTATGCTTAATATTATAAAAACCTTCACCATGTTATGTAAATACATTTTGTTGTTTTTACAAGTGAGGAAAACATAGACAAAATAGTGTAAAAATAAGTAACATGTTTATATCTGGAATTCCAGATACAAAACGGATTTGATAGAATTAATAAAATTAGGGAAACAAATTGTTGGAAAGAAATCTTTCAGCAGCTGAAACTCAGCCACGTGTGATTCCAAGCTTTTGTGCAGGCAAGGCAAGATTTTAACTGGTGTAGTGTCAGACCAAGACTGTAACACAGTATTAGAGGAGGGAACCAAAGCTTTTGCAAGTATTTACACAACCGTCTGTATACTGGTGGGTAGAGGTGCCCTGTACTGGCCTGTCCTTTAAAGGACATTGTTTTCTATTGATGTTTCATCTAAAGGTTTTTCCATTAATTAAGATGAGCTTATGTAATCATTTTAATACATTACTACTTCTCCTATCCTGAGGCCATGTCAATGACAGGCTACACGTGTGCTTTAACACACCTCTCCAATATGCACTTACACAGTCCCTGCTATACATGATAGCATGTGAACTCCAGCTTACTGCAAAGAAAGGCAAGATCAGGACTGACTCCGATTTGCCCCCTGGACCAGAACATGAGCGCAGTTGTGTACAGTTGATCAGTGAACTATATCCTTACTGATCCCTTCCAACTTGGGATATTCTATGATTTTATTTGCTTTAAATATCTCTGCACTGTCACAGTGGACTACTTTGTGTTTTATTACTGTGTGTTGACTAGCATTTTCTGGGCTTTAACCATTTGTATATTTTCTTTGTAAAACTGCCAGTAAAATTAGACCTGGTTATCATCAAGCTGTGTAGCTGAACAAGTTTTATCTATCTTTCTCTGCTTTGGTGTTTGTGAAATTGCAGAAGTTGTGCTTGGGCATTCTAATTTTTCCCCACATTCAAATATACACAAAATAGTGAAACTAAAGGTGTTTAAGAGTTCCTATTCCTACGTGAGGGAAATGTTTGTTCTGAGGAGAAGACCTGGTACATGCCGTGTTTCACCTGGGAGCACACACTTTTGTCTGAATCATGCGCTACTGGCTTGTGGTGAACGGTGGTGTTTTAAAACTGTACTGCTGACACAATATTGAAGTGGAATACCCTGAAGGAAAGACAGTGATGCACTTAAGTAATTGTACCACGTATCCTGTGCCTACTTTTTGAATGTTCATAGTTACCTTTTGCAAATATCTTGTTTCGTTCCCTTGCGTGCTTGATTGGGGAACAAAGGAGTAACAGGAAAGTTATCCCTGTTGAAGCCTTAAAGCTGAGCGTCCAGCTGCTGCCACCAGCATTCGGTCTGGCAGAGCAGCCCATGCAGTTCCCGGCAGGCAGCAGCGCCGGTCTCGGCCTCCATCCCACTTCCTAGAAGTGGCCACGATGGTGAGCAACCGACAAGGAAGTGACGTCTGTCGCAGCGGCTCCTGCAAACACCCGTCACTCGGGGAAGCACAAACCTGCCCCATAGCCCCGGTGCCACTGCTATAAAGCAACATGCCCCATCTGAGCTCTGGCACATCTTCCTCCAGCTGATGTGTCGGGTGGGAGAAACACAGGCGTGCTGGCAGCATGAGAGGAGGTATGTGAGGAGGTGGGAGGATGCCTCGTTGCAAAATGGAAGGAGGGGAGTTGCCAGCAGCAGTTGGCAATGCTTGTAAAAATGTTCTCTCTAGGCTTACCTACTGCTTTTCTTTTCCTTTTTTTTTTTTTTTCTTTCCTCTGTGAGATAAGCCAAAGCTTTGAGTGACCTAGAAATGTGGGGTGGTGGTGGAGTTAGTGTAGTGAAAGTCTTACTGTAATATCCAGTATGTACTTTTTGTGGCCATCGTTCATTTCTGAGCAAGTAACCTCATGGTGAGGCTTCTCTTTTCATATGTGAAGGAGACAGAAATACATTATCTGTGTAACACATGCAGGACATTAGTCAGTGATATTTTTTAAACAGTTTTAAACAGTTTGCAGAGCTTATTTTCATTTGGTTTTGCAGTTGGTGACTTTTGTAGCATTTTTATGCAGCCATACATGACTGATGAATCTTGCACATAGCCAGTGGGAAAGAGACGAATACTTTCAAAATAAGAAAATTTGACTGAATGCTGGCAGGAGCTCAAAAGCAATTCCATATGTACCAATTGCATAGGTACTCTCAGTTCAATTTTACAACAGACTAAATAAATGTTAGGGCAACAGCATCCCCTCATGATAAAATTGCCTGACTAGGCCAGCGTTACTGATGTGATTTTCCTTGGCTTGTGCTTCTTGCTTGTTGGAATTGATTTGTAAGAAACATCAGGAACTTTTTTTTGTATTTTTGCTACGAATCCTACATTGCTTTTGAAAACTGTTCAGGATCGTGCCAGTCAAGATTCATATCTGAAGTCTTTGCTTCCTTGCTGTCACAAGCAGTTTGGCATTGCTGCTCGTTACAGAATAGCTTGAACTGTCTAATCAGTTCATGAAGTGATTTTTTTTCTCGTGGCTATTTCTGGAGGACAAGAGTATGTTTTCAAGGGAATCTATACTGACTGATTAAGAAGGATTCAGGATTTTGGCGGCCTTTGCTAAAGTCAGAGGCAGGAAATGTCTCGCTGAAAGCAGGTCAGGAACAGTTATACAAAATGAACATTATTTCATCAGTTCCTTAGACAATTAGGGGAAAAAAAAAGTTGGTCTTTGTGCCGAATGGCAGAGATGATAAGACTGCTAGCCCCTGTGGAGCAGCAAGAAAGTTATTTATGTGAATGGCTGTTGCACACACCGCCAGCTGGGAGGGAATGGCAAGGTTCAGCATCCTCCGGGTGGGGTATTCCCCATGGCTGTCCAAAAATTTGACCAGAAAAGTTTGTCTTGGCGAAGAACAATCTGTTCTCTGTAGGTTATAAATGTGACATTTTATTTTTCCTCTTTCAGAAACATCATTTGACTCAGTGAAGAATTAAATCCAACAGCACTGCAGAGCCGCGTGGGAGAGAAGGGGATTTTAGACTCAAGTGGTACAATCAAGTCTTCAGAAGTAAAAATGGAAGTTATCTAGACAGCCCCTGAGACCTCTCTGCATCCTGCTTCTGCTGCACCGGGACGGTGTTCTTGGCCCTGGTCTTAAATAAAATGTTGGATTCTATCAAGTGCGTGCTGGTGGGAGACTCTGCAGTGGGAAAAACATCTCTCTTGGTACGTTTCATCTCTGACACTTTTCCAGACAACTACAGACCCACTGTATATGAGAACACTGGAGTGGATGTCTTCATGGATGGCGTGCAGATTAGCCTAGGCCTTTGGGACACATCTGGAAGCGATGCCTTCAGAGGCATTCGCCCCCTCTCCTACCAACAGGCAGATGTGGTGTTAATGTGCTACTCTGTGGCAAACCACAACTCCTTTCTAAACCTAAGGAGCAAATGGATTGGCGAGATCCGCAACCATCTGCCCCGCGTCCCTGTTTTGGTAGTGGCCACGCAGACCGACCAGCGTGAGTCGGGGCCCTACCGCTCCTCCTGCATCAGCTCGATGGATGGCAAGCGGCTCGCCCAGGATGTGCGAGCCAAAGGCTACTTGGAGTGCTCAGCCCTCAGCAACCGCGGTGTGCAGCAGGTGTTTGAGTATGCTGTGCGGACAGCAGTCAATCAAGCCAAGAGGCAGAACAGGCGGAAACTCTTCTCCATTAACGAGTGCAAGATCTTCTGAGGACTGCCAGCAGTGGTTTTGCCTCTGTTCGTTGTTTCTGCCTTTGCACAGAGATGCTGCAGCAGAGATAATGGGAGCGAATCAAAGATAGGAGGACTCCTGTCAGGACCATGGTACAGGTGGCCCCAGTAAAACAGATGTGCGCTCTGTCAGTTCTGTTCCCCTACCCAACACACATGGGCACTATCTTTAAAAATGACAGATGCAGGCAGGGGCCTTTGTTCACAGCTCTGTGTTTGTAATTTGCCGTCCTGGACTGAAGCAGACCCAGTCTGGAGATTTACAGATCATAGTTGTGCAGATTTTGTTATCAGTGTTCCTCAGCTGTTGGTTTGTCTGCATTTATTTCACAACAAACTTCATCTGGATCAACCTTCCCTCTTGACATATCTGTCCATGTGTTTTTTTTTTTTTTTTTTACCCTAAGAACCTAATGTATAGATATAAATGTATAAAATCTGACCACTGTGTATCTATTTAAAAGATTCTTGTATATGTTGTTGTAAAATCCTGACAATTTGTTTTCATATTTCTATCTAACCAACGATGCAAATAATTCTATCCATATAATAAATGGCCTGCAGGCAAGCCTAGCACTTCTTACACATGCCTGAGTTACTGCCCAACAGTGATCAAACACACTGTGTCCAGCATAGGAGTGATCAAAACTTTGTGACATTTGATAGTTGGCTTTGTGAGATTTATTTTCTTACCTTAGTCCTGTTCCTGGGAAAATAGAGACCACTGCACGAATGTGGTCAGAGATGTGCTGAAGCAAGAGGAACTTAACCTGACTCTTCCTAGACTTGACCTAGTTACAACCCCAGAAGGGCTGGCTTGTAGTCAAGGCTAACCATGTGGGTAGGGTGGTAGAGACAAATCTGTGCTATCATCACTTCTCATGTCCCTGCCATAATTCTGGAGGAAAAAGACTTCATTCTCTAGGGATGAAAGGTATTTTTTTTCCATGAGCACTAACATTCTCACATATTTTTAGCACATTTTGATTATAAGCAGTGGTTTTCATGAAACAAGTATCCTACTTGCTGGAGTGCAAGTAATGTCTGGACAATGCTCTCAAACAATCTAATTTTTGAGTGGTCCTGTGTGGAGTCAGGAGTTGGACTTGACGATCCTTATGGGTCTCTTCCAACTCAAGGAATTCTATGAATCTATGATTCTACTACAGTAAAAAAATTAAGTACATGGCAGTGTTGAATGTGCATATTTACAATGGCTAAATAAAACATTCTTTTGAGTTTGCATGCTAAGCATAACAGCCTGGATTCTATAAAACAAAGACTGTAGCAGGAGTTGTGCCCTGGAGAGCTTGGCAAGTCTGAGCACCAAGTTCTGACATACGTGCTTGGGCCAAGTTACCCTTCTGCACAGAGAGTCAGGCTAAAGAAGTGGCACCTCAAGATGTGTAAGTGCATACTGCTGGAAGACAGAGTGGGGTCAACACACACCACACTGCATTCCCTGTGAGTGGTGTGGTGGCCCCACTCCTGAGCTTATCTGTGCCAAACCCTCTGCCCCACACCATCCCACAGATCTTGCAGACTGGTCTCATCCCAAGGTTTCTGCTGCCCTCCTCACCCTTCAGTGAGCTCAGAACTGAACATGCATGCTGCCATGGAAGGTGTTGCACAAAACAGTAAGATGATTCTCTCTCCATGAGGATCCCAAGAGAATTATCTGTGTCTGTTCTGACTAAGCCTGACTCATGCATTCCAACTGGAATTGATGCAAAAGCTTGTCTGATTTAAATCCAAGGTGGGACTTTGGGAGTTATCCTACTAAGCATATAATTTATAGCTCAGATCTAACCTACTGATAGTTTATACCAGAAATATCAGTCAGGTGCCCTTCTCCATGCTCTGTTCTCCATCTGAGCTTCTTCACGAGGAGAAATTCCAAATGGAACAATTCTCCTCCTATGAATCCTAGGGATGGTCTCACTTCTGTTATAGGTGAACAAGTAACAGCATTATGGGCACCTTGAGCAGCAGTAGTGCATGGAACACTTGTTATTGCAGCAATCCCCAAAACTCCCCGGCTGGTGAATATTTACCAGTCATCAGCCTTATTCCAAGCGAGGTCATAAAAACATGCTGGTCTCATGTGTAAGGTTTTATTATCAGCTTCAAATCCTCACAAGCTTCTGCACCTGAGCATACATTTTTCCTGCACTCTTCTCCTTACATTCTCTCTTTCTCTTTGTAAAACTTCTGGTGTACATTGGAAATCCCTAGCCCCCTCGAACACTAAAACTGACATATTTGTAAAAGAACCTGAACTGCCTGATACCTACATGGAGTTACACAGGTGTTAGGTATTTTCATTCCTCAGTTAAAAATCTTTTGGCTTTTGGAAGAAGTAAGTTCCAATATCCCAACTCTTGTAATGTGTTGTCAATGAAAGTATTGTTTCTTGCACCCCCTAATTTAAAAGTAGCCATTGTTACTGTTTGAACATTAAAGATCACATGCAAAATTTTGCATTGTCAGTCTTCAAGCCCGTTACATTTGTAGGCATTTTTATTATGGTCTCCACCTCACTGGTTTAATATCTGGTTTCATTAAAGTAAAACATTTTTTGCCAACAAGTTCTATTGCTTTTTTTTTTTTCTCTCTTTGCGGGATGAGCTTTGTTTATGACAGTTAATGTTGCTGTTTTTATGTGTTAAAGAACAGTGACTGCTAGGCTAGGATGCCCTGCTGTGGTATCTGCTGTGAGATGCTGGGATTTAGGGACCAGAAAGCTCTGGAGAGTAGTTGCTTCAGAAGCAGCCGGATGAAAACATTCACGCTGTAACTGAAAACCTCATTTTGTCTGTATTTTCTTCACAAGACTTGTGATGATATATTACAAAATGATGAACTGCAGGTTTGTTTGCAACTTGCTGAAGCAAAATGGCTTCCCTGAGACGCACAAGCTGACAATATGGGCCACGCAGGCTTGCTGTACTCTTCATTGTGTGTCCTGGAGCCCATGCAGGGCTGAGCGCACTGAGCACCGGCTGCTTGGTGAAATCAGATCAGGGAGAAGATAAAGCAAGGGGTGGGGGGTTGGTGCTATGTGAGAAAAAACTGCTTCCAGTTTTCACAGCCTGCTTATTTTCAGGCTCTCAAAGCTAAAAGGCACTTTTCAATCAGGAACAGTTAGACACGCTATTTTTGTGTCTGTAATTATGTGGTTTTCTCTGGGCTGTGTAACTGACATGCTCAAAATGTGTTGCAAGAGTGAGGTCTGAACACTGTGGATACTGATAGAAAATTCCTTTCCTCTCCTCTCCTCTCCTCTCCTCTCCTCTCCTCTCCTCTCCTCTCCTCTCCTCTCCTCTCCTCTCCTCTCCTCTCCTCTCCTCTCCTCTCCTCTCCTCTCCTCTCCTCTCCTCTCCTCTCCTCTCCTTTCAACAGCTCACCTCAGTGAGCACACAGCATGGGTAGCAAGTGGAGGTAGTGACAGACAGCTTATGCTACCCTAGAACCATATTGGTGTTGTTTAGCCCATGTCACTTGGGGAGCAAGGTCACTGGGTTCAGCTCCAGTATTCAAAACACATTCAGATGACAGGTGGGCAAAAATGTTGAGCTTCCGAAAAGAGGCACCACCTGGTGTCGGTTGGGCTGAACAGTTTCAGCTAACAGGAGGAACCTTGCCCACATGTTCCCTTTCTGTTTTTTCAAACCTTTCATTTTATTACTTTGGCACCAAAATCATTTGGCTTAACTCTTAAAAGAGCTTGAAAGGAGCAAAAAGCAAAAAAAAAAAAAAAAAAAAAAAAAAAAAAAAAATTCCAAAAAAGAAGAGAAATATTTGAAAGAACACGATGATTTTTGTCATTATTTGACTTGTCATTTTGACAGAAAAAATCAATTTCAGTCACTAATTTTTTTGATGAATTCTGCAAGCTGGATAAAATGTGAATAGATGTGCAGCTACGATTAAAACTGGAAACTATTTTCTTGCAAAACGTGGTGAGCACACTTTACGTTATCTTAAATCAGATTTCACAGCCTTTTTGGACTTAGTTGATATACAGCATATAGTATTTTCTAAGAATAAATCATAGAAAAGTTTCAGATTTCCCCTTACCCCTCAAAAAATCGTATGGGACATTATTCAAGTTTGGCAGACATAATTGCTGTTGTTTGGCAGACCAAACGTGCAGTTAATAGTTTGCAAGTAGTTGTGTAACTGTTGTGTTGTGCGCACTCTGCAGTTGCTCAGGTGTCTGACCCACACTGGCCAATGCTCGTGTTCCTAAAGAAAATGCATTTAATGCAGTCTTCTTATACATGGTACCATGATGAAATCAATCACCACGGGGTTCAGCCATGAAGAAAAAAGAAATGTCAGCACTCTGACATCTCAGCCTTTCCTATATTACCACTGCATTCAAGTGAATACAGCCATTACAATAATTTCAAATAAATGGGGGCAATTCATGTCTCCTACCACTTTCTCCTAATGCCTCTCTGACACAGGGCTCAGTTAGCAGACAAAGGATAAAAAGCTCCATTTCACAAGATCACAATGGCCTGTCCATTCCTGCCTTTGTGAGCAAGTTAACTACTTTGACTTAATTAAGTCAGTTCAGCCTGTGAAAAAATAACAGCTATAGGCACAACTGGGTCAGCTGAACGCCCTTGATAGAAGGGGCCTTGATAGAAAGTGCCTTGAAGTAGCTGCCGTGAACTTTTGCCTCTGGGTGTGAGGAAACATGCATTATCTCTCAGAGCTCTCCTTCACAGCTGGAAGTGCAAAAAGTCCTGATGAGGTATCAGCATGTGCCTGCTCCAGGTGAACTCCTGCACATCCCTCCTACTGTGCTCTGAGCAGTGGTGCTCATAGTGACATGCAGGAGAAGACGACCCTGGAGGCCTTCAAGGCCAGGTTGGATGGGGACCATCCAGTGAGTGGCAATCCTGTCCATGGCCATGGAACTGGGTGGGCTGTGAGATCCCTTCCAAACCAAATAGTTCTATGATTCTGTGAACAACCCTTTTGCACATTTGGGTGCTGATGTTGCTGTAAGCACTTACTGCAGCTGTGGCAGCCAGCGTGGTCATGCTGCCTGGGGCCCAAGGATTGTGGATGAGCAGCATCACCATGGGGCAACCCTGGGAGGGAGGTGGCCCTGGCCCAAATCCCGTCTTTTCCATGGCACATCCCTTTCTGGCAGAGCCCTGAGTTAGTAATTAGTAAAAAATTGGAGTTGTTGCTGCCTTTGTAGTCATGAAAAAGCAAGTGAGCGATGCCTTACACCTCCCACAAAGCCTCTGTGAGGCTGATGTTTCTCTCACCCTAGGCAGAAGTCAGTGTGATTCATGTTAGGGTGGAGCAGGAGGGCACAGGCACATGCATGTCAGTGGTTGTTTCTGTCTCTGGGAAGGGGGAAGGAAACAACGGCTGATGCCTCCATACAGCACAGGGTGCTCGCTTGCCTTTTGAAGAAGCCTGCAGCCTGCCTGCTGCCCTGGCTCCACAGAGCAGGGCAGCTGCTCCTGGGCACCAGCTTACAGAAGGGCTCTCACCAGGCCCAGACGTTTCTCCCCCATGACTGAGGCTATGTCCTCAAAACTCCACTGCCATTTCTGTACCAAAAGGGCTGAGGTTTTGGAATGAGATGCAGGCAGCGCTGCTCTGAGTTCCTCGCCAGCTTTGCCTCCTCTCAGCTGTGTTCTAGTCAGGGGCAGGATGCTTGTCAGCTTCTCAGGTGCATTCATTCTCTAGAAGCAACTGGAGAGAGGCTGTGTCTCTTACGCTGCAATACTCTGGGAACAAACAAGTGACTGCTGAATTTTCTTTTTTTTCCTGAAAACTGTTCTTTTTATCTATGGGATGCTAACTGACTTCTTGACTTTCATTTAGCTGCCACCATGGCACTAGTTCTGCTGCTTACAAGCCAGTGTCAACACAGCATCTCAGCAAGGGCTGGAGGTCACAAGATTTCATAAGTGACATGTTTAGGATTTCAACTGGATCTTAAAATATATACACATATTTAATTATAATATGGTAGGTGGAATGTGTACTGGTATCTGATCCATCATGGAGATGTTGACCAACTAAGCAAGAGCTGCAGCTTTGGCTCATGGTTAGGGCACTGGATTAGGCAATTGCTATGAAACCCTTCTCCCATTAAGCCAGGCCAAATCCAGTTCAGTCACTGGAAAGTTTTTAACCTAACCCAGCTTTCAACTGAACCTATGCAAGCTTGAACAAGTAACTTGAAATGCAAATCTGGTGCAGCTGTCCTAAAATGGGGGTTAGTTCATGATCAGCTTGACCAGGTCCTAGTTCACCTTCTGAGAAATGGTTCTGGTGACTGCTTTGACCTGCAGGGTTTGCTCTGAACAGTTCAGTGACACAGCTGTACAGGACTGGGGCTTTGTAGTGCCTCAGTTAACTGCAGGGGTTGGGAGGAGGTAAGTACAAAGGACCAAAAGAGAAAGGAGAATATTTACAGTGCACTGATCCCTTTACTATTCTTCCAGATTGTAGTCACATCTGTCAACATAATGTTCTTCTTAATTGTATAAAGCAAGGCAATGGGCTGAGCTATTGTCTCATTCATCACTGTTGTATTAAAAAATCAGACTGTACTGGAGGGAGCAATGCTGAGCACTGGGAGCATAAAACAGAGGGAAGGTCACTGATACTTACCCCTACTTTCCATTCCTATAGTGGCTGCTGCTGAAGGCTGGGCTCTGGGCTAGGTTGATCTTCATGGACTTACAGGGACAGTCTTAGACAGAAAGGAGTTAGTGGCTAACTGATAAGCTCTTACCAGAGTCTCATCGCCTTGAAAATGCTTTGGTTCCCTTTATAGGTGAACAGCAGTGACTGAATGCAACCTGAACAAAGATGTAGGTTTAGCAAGACTGGGGAAAGCAGTCAGGAGATGAGCAACTGTGACCTTCGCACCCTTAAAAAGTAGCACTTCCATGTGTTCTGTGCATGTGACAGAAGAAAAAAAGTAGAGCAAAACCTGGAAGTACCTACCTTTGTGAAAATATCTACCTTTAATTCCACTGAATCAGTTTGCAGATCTGTGTATGCTATGACTAATGAGAGAAGCTATATGCCGGACGTGAGGCATGAGCCGCAGGAGGAGCAGTGGGCCCTATAATTTCACAGGAGCCTGCAAGCACCAGAAGGACACACTGGGGCAGGAAGAAAAGACAGAAACTGTGGAGCTCAGAGGCACTCTTCATGAGAGCAGTGGACAAAACAGCTGCAGGAGATGAACAGAGAAGGCAGCATGAACGTGAGTGGAAATTGCACTCATTTCTGTACAGGGCAGGGGCTTGCAGGCAGCTGCACTGCTCAAGATAATGAAGTAATGCTTAAAAACAACTCCAGGCTGTGGAAAAGAAGATGTGCCAGGGTCTCTAAGGGCTTGCAGGTGTACTAAAAGAGAGGAAAAGGAGGTGATGCTGTACTTTTCTGATGGAAAACAGTGCTCGTGGTCTGTAGTGCAGTCTCCTGCAGGTCCATGTTGGAGAGAATCAAGCACCCCTTTCCCTGAAGCCCAAAGGGATGCAGATGATGAATCAATCATATTGGTGAAAAGGTCTCAGAGAGATCCAGAATATTTGGGCTGGGAGATACAGGAGATGGGATCTCCTTGGTCTAGGTGGGAAGCACTGTGCAGAGATGCCTGAGCTAAAGCCACTTGTCCCAAAATACAGAGCCCATGCCTGTGTTGATGTGGCAGTTGTTGTCAAGACAAGTAAGCCACCAGTATAAATTCACACTGATGTGAACTAATACAGAAAGTGGCTTCAAAAAATTAGGGGATTATCTTTGTTCTGACAGATTTCCAGACAGCAACTTCAGTTCCCCTCCCTATGTGGTAGTTTAATTACATTTCCCTGTGCTTGTCCACAGACCTTCCCATGTACAGTCCCTTCTTGGCCATAACAAGGTCATTTATGGCACCACCTGCCTTGGTGGGGCCATGGGTTGCAGGCCAATCCTGGTGCCATGCTGAATAAATGCATGCTCTAGTGCTGCAGACCAGCTCCCACTTTGACCTGAGTTTGGTGGGGTGCAATGGGCTTCAGGACAGGGCTGCAAGACACTGAGTTGTTGGAAAGTCAGAATTTAAAAGAGAAACATGCCAGGACAATACAGCAGCTTGAAGGAGGAGATTTAAAAAAAAAAGAAAAAAAAAAAAAAGAAAAAAAAAAAGAAAGCTGTGTGCACAACTTTACATGACAGCAGGCAGCTGTGAGGGACTTTGCTTCCCAGCAAGCATCTCATGATTTGGTGATCCCAGTGGGATGTGAGTAAATGAGTCACAGCTGGAGCAGGCAGTGACCGTGATGCTCCCTGATCTCATGGTTATCACACGGGACATGCTGGGCAAACAGGTCAAGCAGAGTCAGACTCAAGACTGAACAAACAGATTTTCTTATGAACATTCACTGGCCATACAGAAGTTATTGAAAAGATCTAGTAATGGATTCAGAACATCAGCTAGGGAGGCAGGACAGCCATGTAGGGAGAACATTGCAGGGACTGCATTTTTCTTCATGGGCTGAGGATCAGAGGCCAGACCCAGACTTGCTGGGAGTCATCAGAGTGGAAGGAGGTGCGAAAAGTACAGCTGTCTCTTGCCAAAGAACATTTGGTCACATGTGACATCTGACTAAATGGAGGTGTAAAGCATTCATGTTATTTGACAGTAGTCATGTTTCTGCTTCCCCATTAGGAACTGAGCTTGGGCAAGGGAGTCAACCTGCAGGAGAATGCATTTCACTGACCATGCCAGATGCCTGGGGAGCAAAAGTCCCTTGTGAATCTCCCTGAATCCATGTTTTGGATGACCTAATTGCTATCACAGAAACATGGTAGGATTAATCGCACAACTGGAGTCACACACTTCAGTCAAGGGCTAGAAGGTTTTCAGAAGATGTAGGCAGGGAAGGAGGGTGGGAGTGTTGCCCTCTATGTTAACAAAAGAGAAGGCTTGTGGAGACCTCACTGCAGCCTTTTTATGTTTAAAGGGAGATTTAGATTAGATGTAAAGAAGAAATTCCCAGGGTGGTGAGGCACTGGAACAAGTTGCCCAGAAATGGATGCCCAACACCTGGAGGCCTTCAAGGCCAGGTTGGATGGGGCCCTGGGCAACCTCATTTACTGGTGGCAGCCCTGCACATGAAAAGGGTTTGGGACTGGATGGGCTTTAAGGTCCCTTTCAACCCAAGCCCTTCTGTGATTCTGTATGATTTTTATGATTTTTTGGGACAAGACCTGAAGGAATGGCAAGTACAACGTCCTGATGTGGTACCTCAGTTAGCTAAAGTCTGAGTCAATCACTGAGTGACTGAACAATGTGCACATTTAGCATTAATGGTCACATTAAGCCCACAGTAAATGTCACAAATATGAATCACCTTATTTCTTTCTCTGAAGTGTCCAGAGTCCGTTTGTTCAGCAAAATATTTTCAAGGGATCACAAATCTGCCCTAAGTTTCCTATTCACAGCAAGCTCCCACTTACTGCAAGGACTAATATAGGTTTTTGAGGTGAATATGATGTACTGGAGGAGATCTTCATTCATACATGTAAGATGTAGCTTGCTGGGGTAGTCTGAACACCTGCAGAGAGGAACATCTGAAGAGCTGTTGAGGTTCGGAGACCACTTGATCTAAAGGTAGTGAGGAGCTGTGAGAACAGCACCGATGGCGGCACTAACAATGAGGGGAATGTAAGGATGTGGTTTGCTCTCAAGAAGGTTAGAAAGAAGGTAGGAGGGGGAAGGAGGAGAGGTGGGCTGCTGGTACGCAGAACAGTAGGAGCTAAAGCGTAGTGAAAGGAAATAGCTGAGGCTGTAAAAAGTGAAAAAGGTTACTGAGAACTGAAGAAATCAGAGATGAGATAATGTGGCTGAATGGAGCACTGCCCAAACTTTTCTTGCTTCTGGTTTCTGCAGTTGTTTACCCTGCGTGAACATCTAGCAGCACAAGAGGTTATTTGGACAATTTGTACTGATTCTTTTGCCTACAAACATGGCTTCCCAGACCAGAAATTAACTGATCAACAGAAAAAGTGAGGAATGCCCTGCATTTGGTGCTTAGAGCAAAGGGTTCTTATGTGAGGTCAGCTTGTGCTATGCAGTAAATTGTGGAAGGTGGCTGAGGCCATTTGCCATCACACACTCTTAAAAGCAAAGTGTAATATGTCCCCCAAAGAAAGCAGATTTGTTTTGTTTCTGTGCTGCAGCAGGTTGTGACACCTGTGCCTGTTCACCTCCCAGCCAACCCTGGGGCTCATAGGGCTGGAACACATGTCCTTGGCTTGGGGGAAAGCTGAGCTAAGGATGGCTGTCCCACAGGGGATGGGGAGGTGCTGTGCCTCGGCCAGAAAAAGGAGCCTGAGTTCAGAGGTGTGCAGCACCCATTTCTGAGGCACTGCTGCACAGGGCATGGGAGAGGACAGCAGATCAAGTGAATGTCCTGGGTGCGGTGTGGCAGCAGATCTGTGACAACCAGGTACACCAAGTGGCTGCAGCCAAGGGTGCAGCAGTATTTGTGTCAATGAAACTTTGGTCCAATGCTTTCCTTGCTGCTCTTCAGCCTGCATGTTTACTACAGACTTCACAACACTGGTAAGGAAACTCAAGGCTGTGTGAACTGTGTGTGGAGGTTCTATAGAAACGGTTTCCAAGAGATGGGCTCACCCTAAACAAGCTTTGCATGAGACTTAGGAACTTGTCACTGCTGGGCCTCGAGCTGTGGCCTTGATCCTGCCCAGCTTCAGACTGCTGGGGAGGAGCTGCCTAGTATGCAGCACTTTGCACAAACGATCTCACTTGCCACTTGAGTAACTGTGGTAAAAATCATCTTGTGTGTGAGCTTGTTTGCTCTGAAGCAGATAAATGACATCCTGCACACAGGTGGACAGATGCTAAAGAGACAGGCTGGCTTGTGGTGACATGAAGCTCCCTTGGGATACCAGCAATACATACTGACGTTTTGGTAGGGTTTGCTTCTAGAACAACACAACTAGTCTGAGCATAGTTTAAAGCATAACTCCTGGCCCGGTAGCTGATGTTTCAAAGTGTTTCATCTCTGCATACCCATTTGCACAGCACTTCAGAAGAGCTGGCCTGAAGATAGAATTCACAGAACTGAATGAAGGCAAAAGATCAGTAATCAGCAGCCCCAGTGCTGCGGTCGAGGGCCATGCTCTTCTCTCCTCGCCTTGTGAGAGCATGCTTGCAGACTCCATCGGCACCAGCCATTTGCAGATGTGCAGTGGTGTGGGCAGGAACCAGCTTCTCCACCTCTGAACTGCAAGCGGGCAGGATCATAGCACAGATAAATAGCTACATCTGACATAGTTATTCAAGAGAAACAAGCAATCCTTGTTTTCTTAGGAATTCAGGTTACTAAAGTGATCACTTTATGTCTCTGGATAGTTTAATCCCTAGGGAAAACATATTTTTCAAACAGTGTATCCAGCTACATCATGCACATGGTTTAGGTACTGCTGTTGAAATGGTGGGTGCAGATGCAATGAAACAGCTTTCTTGCATTTCAGCTTTTTATGTTACCACTCCTTGGAGAGGGATGGATGCATTTGTCACAGCTGTTGTTTCTTTTTCTGAAGTTAATTGCCTGTTAAAGGTGTTTTTTCTCCACCTATCACCCTAGAAACAGAACTAGAAATTGCCATAATCAACTTTGCAACAAAGTGACACAAATATACAGTCATTGATATCAAGATCAAATTAAGTTCAGAGGAAACAGAGACAAGAATAAACTTACAGCTGAAATGTCTGAAGCTAAGCTTCTGCACTGAGACCAAGAAGGATGTGTTTCACCCTGCAGATTTGCAGCGTTGAATCCAACTCTGGCCACTTCAGAGGCTGCCCAATGGGTAGGGCACAAGATCAGCTGTAACTAGTTGATGTCAGACATAGGATTCATTGAGATGGAGATGGACACAGATGTGGTGTGAGAGCCATGCAGTGTGAATGTCATGTGAGGGGCTAAACCCTCCTTCTTCGACCATTGTCACTCATAAAACAGTCTCCACCAACTGGAATTAAATCCAGAGGGAACCCAGAAATGGAAATGGCCACAGAAATAATGGTGAAACTCATTAATTCTTGAATTTTCCTGGGTTAAACCTAACAATTTAAATAAATGCTCACTTATCAATTCCATGGTAAGCTTGAGACCTTAAAATCTCTCATTACCTGGTGGAGAATACTCACGTGACCATACAGCATGAACACAGCCCTCTCTCCTGAAGGGAATGGAAAGTATGAAAGCAGACACGGGTTTAGTGAGCTGCTGCATGGGAAGAGAGAGGGCTCTGACTCATCGACTCTGCAAACAACCGCATGAGACTGCAGTTTCACTTTTTGATGTGGTCTCCTTACAGAAGCATATGCCAGCTGAATTATCACGATGAAATTCTATTCATTCCTCCTGGTCATTTTAGTTCTTTGTTCTGGGATAAGAGAGATGAAGCTGCTACAATGGGCATTGTACTCACCGTCCAAGTGATAATTCTGTCATTAGTGCCTTCATGGAGGAGCTGGGCCCTCCCACCCACACTCTTTATCACTTTCATGGAGGAGAAAAGGGAGATGCACGCAGGAAGGACTGGGTCTCCTCCTCTCAGGTCTGCACGCGTGAGAAACTTGTCAAGGAGACTGCAGTGAAGTAAAAGAGGCCTGCGTTGTCTGCATATCAGACAATGCTGTATAAAATATGTGGTGAGATGAGGGAGTGCTCCCGTTCTTTATTGCCATGACATAGTGAGATGGAGAAGCTTTCAGATGCACAATCCCTCATTCAGCATTGGAGAACACTCCCTCTCCTGTACCGTGTGCAACTGAAAATCACTGCACTGTGCTACTGTTGTCATTTAGATATGCTTTTAATCACAAAGAGTGTCAGTACCTTTTCAGTATGAAGGTGCAAATGGCATTAAGAATCACTGGGTTTTGCCTACAGGACATCTCCTCTATTCTGTCGTCTCCAGCCCTGTCTCCAGGTGAGGTTGCCACACAGCCTTGTGTTGGTAACAGAAAACACTGTTTTCTTCCTTTGGCTTTCATTAGTCTTTAGGTAAAATTTCTCCTGAAGTATTCCTTAGGCAAGGAAGTTGGTCATCTAAATTCACAACATTGTTATCCATTTCAGCATCCACAAAAAAAAAAAAAAAGAAATGGCAGTGGAAAACTGGTGAGATGCCACTGGGCTCAAAGTGACATGAATTGGCTGTTTTCCATAAGTTAAATTGATGGGAATTTAGAGGGACCTCAACCAACCCTGGCAATTCTGTGATTCTGTGATTCTGTGAATGTTCTCAATTGAGCCTGATCAACTGCAAATGTAGAAATCCAAATCTGAAGATATGCTGAGAGCTCTTGGCCTAACTCTCTAACTCTTCTGAATTTTAAATGCTGAGTCCCACCTATGATGAAGGGAAACACCATCATATAAATAAAATCACTATATAATTCTGTGAAAGTGTGAGTCCTGAAGTAACAAGGATTTGACTACTATGTCAATGGGAGATAACAGATCCCACTGAGTGGGAGCTTGACCGAGTTTCCATTTAAAAGCACTTGAAATCCCACATCCCAGGATATCTGTGATACCCT
Organism: Chrysolophus pictus; assembly: GCA_037305975.1. Taxonomy (NCBI): domain Eukaryota; kingdom Metazoa; phylum Chordata; class Aves; order Galliformes; family Phasianidae; genus Chrysolophus; species Chrysolophus pictus. Next base: position 22,285,036 of record CM074579.1, read on the forward strand.
GAAATAAGAATGGATTATTTGACTACAACTTTATCTTTGCCAGTGAGATGATTTGCTGAAATTGAGAGATACACCCATGGAGTTTAACAGCATCTGGATTAAGCCACAAAGAAAGCAAAGATTCCTTTGGAGTAAGCTACTTGGTTAAAATATCTCTGCCTGGATGAATGCTCTTGCTTGTTAATGATGTGTGAAGTCATTTACACCTTTTTACCTTTCATTTTGCTAAGTAGGAGTATGTAGGCATGAGCAGTTACCACGGAATAAACGGCACACTGTAAATTCACACCATCAATTAATTTCTTCATGTGTCCATGCTCTGAGACAGAGGAACACCCTGTTTTGGGATGGTGGGTGGGTGAGGAGAGCTGTGAGGAGGATATTTTGTCAAAACAAAGCTGCTTCTGCACATATGTCGTATGAAAAGCAAGTGGCTGAGAAGCCTTATGGCCACAGACTTTGTGTGTGTAGACTTCCCTGCCGTCCTGGCTGTCTCAGGCTGACTCAGGGCATCACCAACATCATGCCAGTTCTGCCCTGGAGAACAGCATGGTTTGGGATCACCTACAAAAGCAGGAGCCAAAGTGGGCAAGGTAGCATCTTCAACATAGGTGTCAACACTCCCACTGAAATTGGTAGACACCCAAACCCTTTCCTGAGTGTTCTTGTACCCACAAAAGGGACAAAATAAAATAGTTTTGCTTGATTCTGCAGGATAAGGTGGGAAGATTTTGTGGAGACAATCAATAAATAAATAAATTCTGAGCTTACTTAAGTATTTATTGTGTTGTTGGAGGTGTTGGAGGAATAGACATGCCCCCAGGTAGTCTTGTGTCCCACACCTACCACAAGCTTGGATGTGTCCTTTCTGTGGCAGTATTACCATGCAATTCATCTTGGATTTTTCAGCTTAATTTTGCTGTTTAGTTTTCCTTTAAAAGTCTCTGAAGACTGCACAGGCCCTTTCTATGGTGTCCGTGGGTGCTCTTTCACAGCCCTAACGTCTCAAGGCTTAGATGAGACCCAGAGTGACCTGGACCTCCTGTGTGCTGTTTTTCTAGAAACTTCCCATGTTTGCAGTGCTCATCAGATTCCTTTGCTGGAAGGACAAGGGCAGCATCCCCTCCTGCCTGGTGAGGATGAATAAATACAGCAATTACAGTGCACAGAAAGGGTCAGCCGAGGAGCTGCTGGAAGCAACCCCAGCAGCACTGCCTTAGCCCAGTTCTTGCAGCTAAACAAACAAACAAAAAAGCATTATTATTATTATTATTATTATTATTATTATTTTAAAGCCACTTTTTCTGGGTAACATTAAGTTGTGAAGTTAGGTCTGGATGTTAAAATACTCTCCTGACTCTGGAGTTTTCCACGAGGGTTAAGATAATGTGGCAGAGCCACTCATGTACAGTGGTGGTTGGTGAGCGAGCCGAGATAAACCAACCAGCTTAACCACAGGGACCTGTTTTCTTTCTGCACAGGAAACACCTGCCAAAAGGCTTCAACAGGGTTGTATGAAGAAAAGCCCCAAATCAAACTCCATCCATATAATAGTAGGCTGTGAGATGATACTTGGCCTCTCAGCAAACGGCTTGAATCTGGTACATTTTCTGTGTGTACTGCTTTGCCCATTAGGCAGATCTAACTTAGTGCTGGAGACTCTGGTGGTGACAATCCCTGTATCACAGAATGGCCAGGGTTGGAAGGGACCTCAAGGATCATGAATTTCCAACCCCCTTGCCACATGCAGGGCCACCAACCTCCTCATTTAATGCTAGACCATGAAAGCCTTCCCTCGAGTCTTTCAAGCCCAGCTAGGTCTGGCAGCTCCTAACCCTCCACACGTCACCTCCTACCCACTCCTCTGGCCACGGGAGCACCTCCCAATGGGCTGTGGGAGCTGTAACAGTCACTGCACATGCCTCGTCAGATGTCAGCTGGGAAGGCAGCAAATTTCCTAAGTGGTTCCCAGGGATAATACAAATATGGGAACAACATGAAAGTTGTGTTCTTTGGGAGCGCCAGGTATTTTAACTCATTACCTTGCAGTCCAACAGGGAGATCTGCAGAAGTCTGACACACCTCCTAGTATTCATAAATACAGGCAAGATGACTGGAATACGGGGTCAGCACCACACCATGCTCATTCTGCAACAGGTGGTAGTAAAGCTGTAGTAGGGGATCTACCAGATGCACAACAGGGAATTATTAAATTATTGTTTTCTATTGTACACATCTTTGTGATGTACTCTGCACATAGAGCAGAGCAACAGTTTGCTGTGGCTAAAATTCCTCTTGGAATACTGAAAAATGCAATAGGAAGTAGGTACACAGAGAAGCCAACCTGGGTAGGTCCTGAACACACTGATGTGAAACACTGCAGGGAATGTCATTACTTCAAATGCCCTTGGTATAATAGGAGGTGACACTCATGTCAACGGTTTACGGGCTGGTTCGGCCCGGTTCCGTGACTAGCAGGGCGGAGGGATCCGCAGATCCGCGCCTCCGGAAAAAGGAAACAGGGGACCCAAAATAATTGAAAACAGCGGCAACGATCTGAAGGGAAACAAACTAATTTACTAAATATAGTCACAGCAAAATATAATGAGAGAGAGAGAGAGAGAGTGTGCGTGAAAGGTGGAAAGGTCTCACCACAACGCTGAGGTGAGAAGTGCAGTCCAGTTGAGCCGATGAAGAAAAGCAGATGGAGACGAGCAGACGGCGAAGCGCAGGCGAAGAGGAGCAGGTGAAGAAGAAGGAATCAAGTGACCTTGTTGGGAGTTACATCTCCTTGCTGACCGCAAAGGCCCCTGGGGAATGTAGTTGTTCTTCTCCTCCAGACAGGCACCCGGAACTTGAGCATCCACAGTCGAACATTACATGATGTTATGATGTGGAATACAGATAACCAAAAATCATAAAACTATGACAACTCAACACCATGAAGGTGCTACTCAGATATGTGATTTAATCACTCGCAGATCTAAGAAATACCCCAATTAGCAGATGTGGGTTATTTACATTAGCCATCTCTTATCAAATGTTCTCTACTACAAGGAATCTTTTGAATTCAGCAAGGTCACCTTTGATAGCTTAGCTTCTTTTCAATTAAAGGCTTCTTTTACTTAGTATCTCAGTCTGATACAGTTTTTGAAAAGGGCACAGTGAAGGATCTAATTGTCAAGGGACAGGCCCACATACATAGAGACTGAGACAACAGCAGCAGCTACTGAGGTTGGACACAGCTGCTATGCAACTGCAGCCTGGACAACATCGGTAACTTCTTTGTTACTGTCACATTCAGTTAGCAGCTGAACTCTCTTCATATCCACAGCTTAGCTTCAAACTGTCAGTCATCAGCTGCTTTATTTCTCATTCCACCAGACTGTAAATGGGATGCATGCCTGTACCAAGTTAACATGTCACTGTTGTGCAGAATCACAACCTTTGACCAGCACACAACAAAAAGACCAGAAGAGTTTATGAAAAGAAAATGCAGTTTAATAAGAAATTACATAAGGTCAAAATACAGCCAGCACAAATATGCTGTATGCATACATTCCTACAGACCCACAAGTCACAATAGTTTTAAAACCAAGACAGTCTCAAAGCCATCTTGGATGAGAAAAGTAGTAGTTACTCCTTCTTTTCTACAACTTAGCAGGGTACTGAAACTATATTCAGTAGAAAACATCTCTGCATTGCAGAAGATATCCATTACCATGGACGTCCAACAGAAAGCTGTTATTATGTCCTCCTCCAACTAACTCATCTCCACCTTGCTATTCTGTCAATGGCTTCATCAGAATACCCATGAAGACCATGCTGTTATAAGAGCCCCCAGCCAGAAGGAATGCACACCATACTCATTCGGAGGACGTCCAGCAAGTCCAAGAGCACGTCGGAAAACTGTTAGGAACTCCCTCTTTGTGACAGGTCTACTATCCAAATGCACAAAGAGAGGACCCTCTCCTTGTGGCCGTGCTGCCACATAAACACGGAGAGCTTCAATAGGACATACCCACATCTCTCTAGAAAGTGCCAGTTGGACCAAAGACCTTTCTTGACCTATTTGAGATGCACGCAAGCAAAGGTTTGCGCTCCAGCCAGTCAGCTGGAGATCACTCAAGTACAAGAGCTTTGGCTGCACTGCATTTTTGTGATTTGCCACTATTTCTTCTGTGTGTAGTGCCCCCCAGAAAGCCACAGTAAATAAGGCACGGAACAATATACACTCATAAGGAGAGCTGCACACAGACTCCAGAGTTCCCAGGAGAGATCTTAACACTTCAATTGTTACAGGAGAGTATTTCTCTTTTGAAAGAGCAGCCCTACGTTTCAATCTTGATATCATATGACAGACAGCAGGGTCTTGAAGAGGATCAGGATGATCTACCATTTTGGAGATGAAGGATAGTCCTTCCATGTACATTATTATTTTTGAGGGAGGCAGATCCTGGTACTCCATGATAACCAAGAACCCTTTCACTTGGCCCACTGGAACTGGCCAAGCTGCAGGTAGTGCCATGCATTCTCTAAAGGCAAGAAAATTTTTCAGGCCCTCGCAGTACAGCTGCCATTGGTGGTTACTTCCTGAGCCCTCCAGTAACATAAGAGTCTTCAGGGGCCAAGGACCCAAGGGATGCTTCTCAGAAACATGGCCGAGTTCATCTGCAGAAAGAAACCAACATTAGCAATGGTAAGCAAGGTAGTCTCACTGACAAGCAGAAAAAAGCTTCTTTCCTTACAACACCCTGCAGCTATTGCTTGAATTTCTCTGGAAAAAACAAAACAACAACAACAACAAAAACAACAACACAAAAACTCTACAAGAATGTCCCTTGCATTTTTATGACTCTCATGTGTAGAGTCATAAGGATGAAGGGACAAGTGTAAGAACAACCCATGACTATTCTCCTTAGAGCAACGCCCCAAGCCTAGTTAGGGACCCAGAACAGCACCCCAATGTTCTGGGACCCCAGGTCAAGATGAACATACACAAGGATCTGGAAGTGACAAGAACACATAATACAAATAAATTCTTAGTGCATGCAGCTCCCAGCAGGCTTCCTACACAAGGGTCAGAGCCCAAGAAAAGAGCATGCCAACCTCCCACTTAACTTGGCCACCCCATGCAGCCCCCCGTGAGCCCAAATCCCTCAGAGCTACACATACCCACTCTGTCCCCACGACCAGACTCCTGTCCGCTTGAACCCAGCGATCCATTCGGACTACGCAGCAGCCACTCCATGCCGGGTTCTCTCCCCAGCAAGGCGAGGAGCTCCCAGAACGGCGAAGGGCTGGTGGCAGCCGGCTCGACTCTGCTCTCGGAGCGCCACATCACCAACAAAGCGACACCCTGAACACCACGAGCACGAAACGGCACAACGACGCCCCCGTTCCACAATTTTGTACCCTGCCTCAAACTCCCGGCCAATGAGAAGGACCGTCTCTCAGCCGTGCTCTTCTCTCAGCCAATCGCGGAGCCCGTGCCGGGGGAGGACGCTGGAGTGGTCTCGGCGCGGAGGGCAGTTCGCACCTCGGACCGCTTCCTCCCGCCGGGCGGGCCTCATCCCGTAGGAAGCGCCCAGGAGGCGTTATCTGCCATTTATTACCTCATTAAATCACAATTAAGGGCTAACGAAGAACGCCCTTCAAAGTACAGGACTCGGCTCACAGCCCCTTCGCACCTTCCGTCCCGCCCACTTCAGACGGACAGCCAATGGCAGCACTGTGCGCTCCCCGCTCTGCTGCGAGTGCCCAATCGGCGGGCGCCGCGGGCTGCTGCGTGGCTATAAAAGAGCCCGCGCTGAGTAGCAGCACCGACTTCACGCCGCTGTGGCCGAGGTGTAGCGCTGGTCATGTCGTGCGGTGGTCGTGCTGCGTGCGGGACTGCGGCTGCCTCACCTTTCTGGGAGATGCTGACCTTGTTGGCACAGGAGCCGGGCATGGAGTGGCTGAAGCTGAGCCTCGCCGGGCAGGCGGCTGTTGCATTGCCGTGCAGGACCCGGGCGGTGGGGCGGCCCGGCGGCTCCAGGCGGCGCGGGGAGCTCGGTGCGGCAGCGGGTAGGTGAACGCGTGTGGCAGCGGCGAAGGACCCGCTGCGCTCTGCCTGCTGCGGCTCTCGCCTTCGTTTTGCTCGAAGTCTTGTGTGAGGCCGGGGTTCTGGGAGGCCTCGAGCCTTATTTCCAGGCTGGGAAGTGCTCTGACTTCTGGCAGGAGGGTACTGCGTGCCCTTCTTGGTTAGAAGGTCTGCAGACCGTGCTAGCAAGGCTTGGTTTTAGCCGAGTTTTTGTTTACTTTCTCTGGTACTGCTCTGAATTACTGGAGCACTGCCAGATGTTGTGCCTGAGATGCGTCAGGCGTTACTTGTAATCCTTCTCACCTGAAAAATGTCTCATTGACAGCTCAGGCTGTGGTGAGCTCGGTGTCTGTAGTCAGATAAACTGCTGGGGCCTCACTCAGGTGTGCCTCGCACTGTGGGATGCTGTCTATATTGCAGTTTGGGTGGTGTGCTTGTGCTGGTTGTGCTAATGTGAGTCCTGTCTTGTAGGAGGGGAGGCTGATCCTCCTTGGAAACACTCACTGGGACCTCAGCCTCTGAAGACATTGTTGTTGTTGGAGCACTCGGGGGATGTTAGGCTTTGGCAAGCCTACCTTGAGGGGCTGAAGAAATTTCTCGCCTTTAGGAAGGACATGGGAATGCCTGCAGCCTGGCCCATTCCAGAGGATCAAGTTAGGGGATTTTTAGCTGTGGAGTCTCTTTACTCGTCCTCAAAAACATTGATGTATGTGGCAGCATTGTCTTACTTATCAAGACTGTCTGGTAACCCTGACCCTCTGGAAGATGCCATAACCCGTTGGATGGTAATGGGGTTGAGACGTCAAGTGGGCATCCTGAGGGAAAAATATGCTCCTATAACAATTGAGATGCTACGATCTCTCTTAGGAGCTCTGGAATCTGTGTGTGTATCCCATTATGAATGCTTACTGTTCCGTGCATTGTTCACTGTAGCTTTTTTTGGTGCACTTCGAATAGGAGAGGTGGTGGCAAAGCACCGTAATGTACTGCAGCCTGAACTGCTCTACCTGAGGGACATGCGGGTGACAGAAAGCAGGGTGGCGTTTCGCCTGCGTAGCTCTTCTGTCGACCGGGAAAGACCCGTCATCAGCCTTGCTCTGTCGGGAGAGCCATGGGTGTGCCCTGTCCTGGCCTTCCGGAGCTTTGTGGCTGTGCGTTCAAGTCTGGAAGGGCCGCTCTTTGTGCACAGGGACAACGTACCTGTAACGAAGAAGGGATTTCTGACTGTTCTCAGATTGGCCCTTAGGTTGCTGGGGCTGCCCCTGGAGCAGTACGGTGTGCACTCCTTCTGGCTGGGGACTATCATCACTGCTGCACGTTGTGGATATCCCAGGGAAGATGTCACTCGCCTGGCAAGGTGGCCATGTGTGTTCCCAGAGAAGTCATAGCCATGGAGACAGTAGGCAAAAGAAGTTAGTAGTTTCTTTCTGTAGGAGTTTTAACAACATAAATTACTGCCAAGGAGTTTAAACTAACATTACCATCTGTAATGAATGTTCTACCTCACTGTGGATATGGTCTGTGAAGTTCACTTGTATTTGTTTTCACTGTGTACTGTTGAGGGTGGGGGACTGTCAAACTTGCTGTGTCCGCAGATGCTTTTATCTTGTATAACTTCAGTTAATAAATGCTTCCTTTTTAAAAATGCAGTCTATGCTTACTGGTAATATTATTCTTTATCTGAAGAAGTTGTAGACTGGCTTTTTTTTTTTAGCAATAAATGATTCTAAAGTTTTGAAAAATAATCACCTCAGGACTTACATAAAATATTGTAGTTAACTATAGCATTTGCTGGTGTTAGATGTCAAGCTACAGTAAAAGATGTTGCTGAGGTCAAAAGGGAAACAAGCTATGTTATTAGCTTAAGAACAGACACCAAAGGCTTAAAAAAAAAAAAAAAAAAACAACAACCACCCATGTTGGTACTCGTAAGATCTGATCAAATCAATATCTTTATTCAGCAAATACTGGCTCCAAAAGTATTTCTTTGTCTGTTAATCCCAATTTCCTCTGAGCATATTAGCCTAATTAGAATTTTAAACAACTAGAATAGTAAGGAGTTCACTTAATGGGTAATGATATCCTTAGGTTATATTGCTTGTTCATTATTCAGTCTGCACTTTCATTTTTGTGAATTTGAAGATACTTGCTTACACTGAGAAGTCTTCAACTGTAATCATGAAATATAATGGCTTGAGTGCTTCCAATTTTGTGGTTTCAGCTCTTAGGGGATATGTGATGGAATATATTTTTCACCATGTGGCAGGAGAAGGAAGGGAGATGGTGGGTCTGATGATGCCCTGCTTGAGCACTACAGTGAGCAAGCCTACTGATGGTCCTTCCTGCTATCACTGCTCCAAACCTTGAACAAAGATGTTGACAAATAGAGAGTTCTGAAATTTTTTCTTGCTGTGTCCTTTTTCTAGCAACAGTGTGGGTTACAGAAGTAAGGGAGCTGTCTGAAATTTAATGCTGGTGTGATTTCCATAGAAATAATTAGGCAGGGTTTCTCAGGTCTTCTAATTGCTCTACAGGATACCACCACTCTGCTACTCTTTACTCTGAGTAGCGATGTGTTCAGCGTGGGATTTACTGCGGTGAGGCATCTTCAGTGGTTGCTATCATATCTGAGATCTTTGTTTTAACTGCATTTCAGTTAAAAGCTATTTGTGTTTCACTGCCTGGCTTTGTTCACTGAAATGCTTGTTTGCGTAGTAATTTCTGCATAGAATCTAAGTAAAGCTGAGGTGATGCAAGTGTGGCATCTGGCAGGACTTATCTGGAGGTATGCACTCCAGAACTCTGCTCTGGGCAGACTTTAATATGTTTCTGCAGCCTTTGGTGTATGTGATGTCTGCTCTTTGGCTTTACCCAGGTTTTCCCCAGCTCCATAGTACTGTGTTGCCGTGCTGTGACGAGTCTGTGTTGGACAATGGGAGTCTGGTTATGTCAGTGCTTTTCCTGTAAGAGTTGACAAGGGTGTTTAGTTAGTGTGAATGGTAGTCCTGATGGTTGATGTGTTTGCTGAAATTGTATGTTAGATGATGACACAGAAGGATGCAAATCATAGAATCACTGAGGTTGGAAAAGGCATTCAAGATCATCACAGAATCATGGAATGGCCAGAGTAGGAAGGTACCTCAAGGATCATGAATCTCCAACCCCCTGCCACATGCAGGACCACCAACCTTCCCACCTAATGCTAGACCAGGCTGCCCAGGGCCCCCTCCAGTCTGGCCTTGAACACCTCCAGGGACGGGGCATCCACAGCCTCTCTGGGCAGCCTGTTCCAGCATCTCACCACTCTCTCTGTAGAGAACTTCATCCCATGACATCCAACCCAAATCTTCCTTCCCTCAACTTAAAACCATTTCCCCTCATCCTGCAGTTACCTACCTTCTCAAAGAGTTGATTCCTTCTTGTTTGTAGGCTCTCTTTAGGTACTGAAAGGCTGCAATGAGGTCACCCTGCAGCCTTCTCTTCTCCAGGCTGAACAAGCCCAGCTCCCTCAGCCTGTCTTTGTAGGGGAGGTGCTCCAGTCCTCTGATCATCTTTGTAGCCCTCCCCTGGACCCTCTCCAACAGCTCCCTGTCTTTTTTGTACTGAGGGCTCCAGACCTGGACGCAGTACTGCAGATGGGGCCTCACAAGAGCAGAGTAGAGGGGAACAATCACTTCCCTGTCCCTGCTGGCCAGCCCTCTTCTGATGGAAGATTATCTTTCTAACCAAAGAAAAATCCCAGAACCAAAACCTTGATAAATATATAGCTGAGTAGTCAAGTTCCAGAATACAAAGGCTGCTATGAGCTGTTAGTAACTGTAACTGAAAATGGTGATTCAGAAGCCATCTCCTTTTCCCTGGAAGAAGGGAAGACTTGACAAAGGATTGTCTTCCATCAAACTGGCAATAGGTATTCATCTTTATGTTGATCATGAAGCTTTAATAAGGAACTAAACTGGTATTTTAGGTTTACAGGTATGTTCTTCAAGGTGGCAGGAGAGACTGGTTGAAGATGTGTTGATAATACTGCCTCAATGATTTCAGCAGTAAGTTGTCCTTGCCAAAAGGGGAGACCGGGTAGCCTTGCAAATAGTTCTGTTTTATATGTAATATCTGTCTTTGGTGTGATACGTGAAGCAAAAGAGGAAAAACTACCTTTGTTCTTATTTTTGTCTACATTCTGTCGTTGTCACCACATATTTTTTGTTTAGTACCCCTACAATGGAAGTGGAATCTAGGAAGTAGCTGGAGAGCTGATGGAGTCTCAGCTTCACTCAGTTCTCTGATCTTAGCACAGAAATGAGTAGAGATCTGTTTAAGGAACAGTTGTTGTAGAGGTAATCAGTTATTCCTGCTTATTTAAAAAGCTCCTTTTTTGATAGGCTGGCATATTTTTGAGAGAGCGCAGTTATAAATGTAGTGCTTGATCTGTATTTGCTGGAGCTGTAGGACTGCTTTTATGACAAAATATGTTTTCTTCTGAATATTTTAGAAGTTTGACAACTTATCAGTTTAGAATCCTAAAGTGTTGTTTTTTCTTCAGTTAACATATTAATATTTGGAAGTATTGTGGCTTTTTGGTTGTTTTTGTTTTTTTACTGTTCTAAATAATCCTGAATAGAAGCTGAGGAGGAATACAAGATACTTTTATTTAAGAAGCAAAATGGAAAATGACTTCAAGTCATGATTCTTTCTTTCAAGTTCACTCTTTTTCTCATGGTAACACTGAAAGACTAAGCATACAGACTCCAGAAAGAGCCGCATTACTTGTACTACTGATCGCTGTCTGCTGGGGGAGTTTACTGTGTTACATTGCGAGTTACTGTTCAGAGACCGATGAGTCAGTACTCATGTAGAAACCTGAACTCTTACAATTTCCACAATTTTTAATTGCTGTGTTTAGACTCTATGTAAGAATAAAAGTACTGATAGATTTTTGGGTTTTAGAAGTCTTTCTTTGTATGTCTGGTTGGTATGCCTTTGATTTGATTCTGATTTTGATCCTTTTATAAAACATATCATCCTTAGAGAATGACTAAAGAAGTAAAGTTACCCTTTAATTACTACAACACTAGTTAATTGAGTATCAAGCTTATGTCACTGGTTACATTTCGTGCTGTTGAGTTATACTTCATAGTTCATTTGTGTTCCTTGAGTAGATGCAATTTGCTAGAAACGGTGCCTTTGTTTATCTACCAAAAGAAAACTAGGCAATTAAGTTAATGTTTGCTGGTTTCACACCAGGATCCACAGTACCATCTTGTTCTTGCTTGTAGGATGAAAACATCCCTTGCTAGTCCGACTGCAGCATTCAGTATCATCTGATTCCAAAAGCCCAAGTCCAGAAAGCTAAAGACAGCAAATGCCTTTCAACTTAGGATTTTCTTTTTAGGCTTTGTATGATGGCTTTATATAGAGAATTATTCCTGCTATAGAAACTGCTGAAGAGAGTTTTGAGGTGGACGTGCAGTCAATTGCATCTACAGACCCATATAGTTATTGTCTGCAATCAGCACCTGAATGGTAAGTGACTGACAAAAGAAGACCTTGAGAATAACGTAGAAGGAAAAAAATTTCCATTATGTTATTGTCTGAAATAGCCTAAAAGTGCCTTTGGCATACCTAGAAATCTTTTCTGTCACTGTGACTTCCTTTTATAATGTAGAAGGAAGATATATTTATGACCATAACATATGTATATCCAGTGGTTGAAATGTTTACTTCTTCCCTGTAAAGACTTGATTATTTTTCTTCATAGCAAAAAGGACACCAGACATTGTGCGGTAGCTCTAGTGCCAGCATGTGGGGCATGTCATACCAGCACTCTGCTTTGTTTTCCCTGCTCTGGCTTTCTGTAGAAGATATTTCATTTCGTATTTTCATGTATTACTTCCTCAGAGGTTTGTAATTGCAAAGGCTGCGATCTTGGAAGCAGTAAGTGGTACTAAAGGAAAAGCAGTGGGTTTTTGATCAAGATGGATGCAGAGGGCTCTAGTTTGTGTTATAATACTGTGACACAGATCTGGCAGAAGAGAAAGAATTAGAGAACGTGTACCACAAAACCTGTGCTTTCTTCCCTATGTGTAGCTTCCCATCAGGAGCAAATCAACTATTGGAGTATAGATCATATGTCTATATCATGTCTCTATCAGTAATCAGTAATTGGATGAGAGTAGCTCTCTGAAGTAGCACTATTAATATGCTGCTTTTGCTAGTGTCCAGGAGTACAGCCAATAACAATTCTGTTGCTAGGACTGTTCTTACTTATAACTGTTTTTATGCTATTTTTTTAATTCAAGTTTGAGGAACTGGCTTTTGCAGTTTCACATAGATTTTCCAGAAGCTGTAGCTGCAGGATCACTGTAGGATTGTCTGTCCACTGCAGCTCAACTAGCTACCTGTATTAATCCTTCATGCTTTTTTTTCCAACATTGATTCTGTTTTAGATTCTGTCTCAGAGTAGTATGCCCCTTCATCAAGCTACAAGGCAGCTGAGCAATTGGCAAAGACATCTCTGGCAAAGTCCCCTGCCAGTTGTTGGCAGGCAAGCAACAAAAATTTTCCAAAGCATGCAAACCAACCAGGTATAATGCATGGTTATAACATTTTGATGTTAGACCACATATTTGTTTTCTTAACTGTTTTTATAACCTCATATCTCCTCTCGCAGAACTACAGAATAAGCTGTTAAGCCCCTAAGACTCAGATTAGTGTTGTTGGTTAACTTTTTAGATAGCAGATTCTTTGATTTATGGGCAAGATAATGTTTTTCAGCGCAGTCAACTAAAGAAGTAGTGAGCATTAATTTCAGTGCATTTAGTGTTGGGTGAAACACCACCTTGACTGTAGACTATCACTTAGAACCTTGTAGATGAAAACCAAAGATATGAATACAGCCTCTCAAATCTGTCCTGGAGCCACTGTGTTCATCAGACCTTAAGACAAAAGATACTGTCTTCAACTCCTTGTGATGCTTTATCTCCAAGGTCTAAATGAATGTGTTGTGCCAGAATGAACACAGTTACAGGCTTTGAGTAAAACTGTGTGTATACTACATTTCTCTCAAAGGGAAATTTTTTAGCTGTGTTGTGTAAAGTAGCTGTGTTCATACTAGAAAGTGCTTTGCTAGGATTGCATACAGTTATTCTTAAACCTGTAAAAAGCTGAGAAAATAAGTGAAACCTAAAACTGGTCTGCCTGGGAATCTGCTGTCAGAGGGGTGGTACAGGCTAGTACACCACTAGTTGGAGGATGGGACTAGGGAATGAGAGATGCAAAAACTGTTTGATGATGCTCAGCTCAGATAAAGTCTGCTCTAATTGCTGGCTTGTCTGTTGTTTCACTCACGGGTTGTAGTGTCTAGGCCTGGTGTGCTTGATGGAGTGCTGTCATGGGCATCTGGTTTTGAGCCAGCATCTGGGCAATAGGAGCTGAGCATGACGAAGCAACACCACATATGGCAATGTATTCTTGTTGATGCAGCTTGGTTGGATTCTATTATGTGAAAACTGCAAGAATCCTCAAGGAAAAGGAGTGCCTCCAGTTACCATCTCTCTGTTATGATAAGCTGCAGGTGCCTTGCTGTTGGTTGAAGCCAGAACTTTTTTGAGATCAACCTGATCTGTAATACCAATGGCTTAGTAATACAGAATCCCCAGCTATAAAAGTGTGGCTGGGAGATCTGTTCTCTTGGGTACTTCTATTTTTTTTAACCTTTTCTGTCCTGTCATGGTGCTTGCAAGAGAAATCTTGATGAGATCTTTTATGATCACATTATGAGTGTAAATTCAGAATAATTTGAAGGCAGAGATGCACTGGATTTCTGCCAGCATTCTTACTGTCAGAACTTAATTTTCAGAGAAGTAGTCAAGAGGGAAAGAGCCAACATTTTTTTCCTACCCTCAGATGCAGCCTGGGGAGGGGAAGTCTAAAGAATGTGAGTACCCATGTACCATATAAGATGCTTTAACAGCTAAAACTTACAAAAAGTTATTTTCCCTCAGAGATGAGTAGTTACTAGCTGGCTTACGCTATGATGAGGTTTGTCTGGCATACATAATGTTTTTATTTTGGGATGATTAAGTTGTTGCTATGATATATGTATACATATATTTTTTAAAACAGGCAGCTTTGCAGCAAGTGTGGGCTTGGAAATTAGTTTTATGGGCTTAGAAAACCACTCTTGGAGTGGTTTATCGAGGGGAATATTTTATACTTTGAGTGAAGCAGTTTTGTTGCTCTAAATTCTGAGAATATGGAGAAATTCCCTGGGTGGACTGTTTTGTATGATTAGATGGAGCAGAAACAATAAGGTAATGACAGTTTGTCACATAAATGTCTACTTAGTGTCTCTCTTTAGCAGATATGTATTATAATGAAAGCAAAATTGTATACGACGCTAGCTAAGTAGCACTATGAATATTGCTGTGGCAGGCATCTTGCAATTAGAGTTCTGTGAGTCCTTTGAAAACAGTTACTTTAGATTGATACATTATGGTCTGGAATTGTTCCTTGTCTTTATCTTTTGGCATGCTGCCTTTACAGCCGGCTGCTCTGCATTAGTACACAATATTAGTCTTTGTGGGGAACTCAGATAAGGACACAAATGTTTGGATGTAACTTATTTTGTGAAGCAAGTTAGATGTGAACTTATCAGGAAAGCAGACATTTTCAGAAGATGCTAGATTTTCTATGCAGATTCCCTTGTGTATGTGATGAGTTCTGATACCCCTTTAAAAATGTTATTTCTGGTCCCTCTGCCCCCTTTGAATTGTAGAAATGAAACTTCAGATACTATCTCAGAAATAATGTTCCTCATTCTTTAGTCCTATTTCTTCAGATAGCAGTTTGCTGTTTTTGACCACCTCAATCTGAAGGAATCTCCTTCTGGGGAACCTAGATTTGTCTTCAGCCTGTACCAGTCACTGGGAACTCCCTGCTGCTTTGGAAAGCTGAGGTAGCGTGCCTTCCATAGCTCAAGAGTATTCAGGCAGGAAAATATTGAGTCATTCTGTATATATCCTTGTATCAGGGTAAAAATTTCTGTAGTAAGTAACCAGTAGTAACCAGTTTGGTTTAGAGCATGAGGCTGCTTGTCAGAGCAAATCTGTGATTTGGAACAGTGTTTAGGCCCAGAGGTTGTCTTTCTGCAAAATGTAGATCCTGTGATCAGTCACTCAAAGACATGATGCAAAGCTGGAAATGATCCCAGTGATAAAGAGCTGTATATAAAATAGCTTTTTGACAGCTCAAGCTATAAAATAGCCTTGTTCTTAACCCTGCCAGATACTGGTTGTTTCTCAAGGACAGATAAAATCCTAGGCAGCATGTCCTAGTGGAAAAGGATGAATGTGCTGCATCTTAGATCATAATAAACAATACAAGGCTTCTTAGGACAAAAGGTTCCTCCTCTTCAAATGCTGCAAGATGATCAGTAGAACTGTATATGTAAGTGGACCTGAATAAAATTTATTTCCAGAGCTCATGACTAACATTTAACAGGATTTACTGTTTCTGGAAAATATGGCTAACAGTCCACATTATTTCATGACCTAACATGCCGAACACTTCCTAATGTATTTCCTGTCTTTTGCACGTACAACAGAAGAAGAAAATATGAATGAGTATGCTGGTTTCAGGTGGTAGGGGATTTTTAGAGAGAAGGAAGGAGGAGGAAGTAGGTGGGTGAGAAAATGGGGCGGAGAGAAATATGCTGCATTTAAGTGAAGTGCTGTACTCTGCACAGCTAGGTTATTCTGCTGGCAAGAATAGGTTGTTACTTCCTCCTGAGAATAACCAGTCTTATAGAAGAGAAGTTTGACTCTGAAGATAGTGTGCTGTTTGACCCTATCACAAGATAATATTCTGTAGCAAATGCTGAGGAGAATGTGAACACAACAGCTTCTGGGAAGAAAAATTGGCAGGAAGGCAAGTGGAAGCAGACTGTGAGACGCTTCTTACAAACTGTGCTTAGAAACCAATCTGTTCTTCTTTATTGTTCTCTGATGAAGGAGTGGATTATAAATGGTACAGACAGCCTTGAGGTCTGTGATAATACACTATCTGTAGCTTTTCCAGTTGGAGGCTTAAAAACTCTTCTTGCGCATCATGCAAGAAAGGATGAGAATGTTAAAAAAAAAGTCAAACCCAGAAAACATACATGTCAAAACCTTAGCCTCAGGGGTAAAGGATTATTTTAGGCAGGAACGATTTTACAATTTGTTGTTTCAATTTAAAAAAAAAAAGTTTTTAAACTTTCCTGCTTTGTTTGTAGTTTGTCCAAGCTAAAAACTTCCAGATTCTGGATACTTAATATGAGAAATGCTCCTCCTCACCTTCAGTGTCTCCATAAAATGTATGCAAAGTTAAAGTTACTTTGCATGGTTACACTGCATTTGTATTTTGCAGGTTTCTACATTGCAGCTTATGTGTTTACCTAGAACAGTAAAGTTACTTGTCATGAGAGTATCATACAGGCTCAGTGCACTGTGGAATGAATGGTACAATGTTGTCCCATTGAATGTGAACGCAAGCATGATGTCAAAATATGTACTGGCTATAAAGAGAACAGAGCAAAGTCAAATGTTTGAATAAAATCATAAGGAAATGGGGCTGGATATTGTGCCTTAATTTCTCTCTGCATCACCAGAAGCAGTCAGTGCTCTAAATATGGTTTCATATTGTAACAGTTTTTGACAATGATTTATATTTGCTTTCCTGAGACCTTCCTGTGATTAACCTCATGTATGTAATTTAGGCACACCTGGAGCTACAGTTAGCCATTAGAGTTCTGTTCTTTCTGCTTACCTTCTTTGAATGAAAATCTTGTCTTTGCTCATCTTGTATTAAAGGAAAGGTAAATAATCAGCAAAATTAATCCAAGTGTATAAAAAAGTGATGGTATCATAAACAAGATAAACAAAAATCATCTTGAATGTCTGGTGGGCTGGCTAACAGGGCCATCTGCTGGTAGATGCACTCTAGCAAGATGGCTTGTTTCCACTGAGTTGTGAAGTTTAATTTTAGGAGAAGTTAATGACTTGAATCTAACTTGCAAACACCTGTGACTCTGAAATTATCTCTGTAATCTGCTTTGTACTTATATTCCTGACTTAATAGAAGAACATGTTGCTGGAAAAACAGAGCTGTCTGACAATAAATTTATACTCTGTTCAACTGTTAAATGGAATATTTCATCTGGGAGTAGTATTACTATAGATTAAACCACAATTTTAAACTATATTCCAAGGAAGCGTGGGTGTCTAGATGAATCTCTCAGATAATTAAATAAGAAATCTTAATACTCAGCCTTCACACAAATGTCTACTTCAGGGATGTTTGGTTTAAAATCACAAATCAGATTTATTAGGGAAAAAAGCTAGAGGAGACAAATGGTCTGACGTACTAAGATTGTTAAAGTTCTTAAGTCTTCAATATTGAAAAGGCTTTTGGATGTATTTTATATTTTTTTTGTTAGTACTGTGTAGTTAACGTAGCAGCTCAAGCATCACAAGTATTTCTTGTTTTAGCAGTGTGAACTTGCAGCCTGGAAGGTTGACTGGATCCTGGGTTGCATCAGAAGAGGAGGGGGCCAGTGGGGCAAAGGAGATGACTGTCCCATTCTGCTCTGCCGTAATGAAGTCCCAGCTGGAGTACTGCATCCAGGCCTAGGGACCTCCACGAGAAAGACATGGAGTTGTTAGAGTGGGCTCAGAGGAAGAGCCATGAAGATGATCAGAGGGCTAGAGCACCTCTCCTATTATGACAGAATGAGGGATTTGGGCTTCTTGAATCTGGAGAAAAGAGCTTTGGGGAGACCTCATTGTCGCCTTCCAGTACTTAAAGGGAGCTTATAAATGGGAGAGAGACCAACAATTTATGGGGCCTGATAGTGATCGGAGAAGGGGGAAGTGGTTTTAAATGAGAAGAGTGGAGATCTATGTTTGGTCTTAAAGGGAATCCTTTTTATTCAGAGACTGGTGAGGCACTGGCAGAAGTAGCCCAGAGAAGCTGTAGATGCTCCATCCCTGGAGGTGCTCAAGGCCAGGCTGGATGGGACTCTAGGCAGCCTGGTCTGATGAGTGGCAGCCCTGCCCATTGACTGGGGAGTGGAAGATGATCTTGACTCAGAGCATTCTATGATATGCATGCTCGCTGTCTGTATATCATGTATGCAACAGCTCCTGGGTATATTTGACAGGAATATACTGGTTACACGTTTATAGTGAATAACATGAAGTTTATACACATGTAGGAGTAAACTGAATAATCAACATATACAAGCATGCTTCTTGTACTTATTTTGAGAGCCTACAGTTTCCTTTGGAAATATCATATTGATTATTCTGAAAAAAAATGCCTTCTATTTATTTCCATGGAAAATACAGTAGATACAAATAGCGCAATAACACCATTTGATGAAGCAAATTCTGAACTATAAAACACTGTTTTTCAACCCAGCCACCACCAGTGGCTATACGCTTTTGCCAGTGATGAACAGGAGTCTGTGTGCCATGTTCATATAAACCTGCATGGCTGTCTGGAACATGGCTTGCCCTTCATGCTATTATTGTTACTGCTGAAGTGCACCACTCTCTGTGCTCACAACCATTGTCTGCTCTTCATAAATGTTCAGCAAGCATGGAAGAATGTCAAGGGGTGCTATTTTTCTTGCATGGAGGAATTCAGAGATACTCTTTGCTTCATATTCACTTCTGTATCAGTTGCCATTTTGTCAGAGTGCCCTCAGCTGCCATCTGCCATGCAGCAACTAAAAATAACAGAATATTGGAGGGAAGGTTCAACCTCTGCTGCCATACTGCCACCATCCACCTCAAGCAGCGTCGCTTTTGGAGCACCCCTTGTAGTGTTTTAAAGTAGCATGGTTCTTTAATATATGGGGTTATATGCTAATTACAGCATCAGTCTGTCTGCACATCTCAGCAGATCTGTATTTCTAGTGTAACTGTTCACAAGATTGTCTCCAACCTGCGGTGAAGAAATATGACTCTTGGTTCTAGCACTGCTCAATGACCCCGGCAATTGTTGGCTCTGTTATCAGTAGTACTTGGTGTAGCTACATCTCTTCTCCACGGCATCACTTTGGTAGGTCAAAACTTTGTTTTGTCATACAAATAGGTAGGTTTTGGTTTTTGCTGTGTGGCATACTGGATGTGGGATGATCAGGTTTCAACTAAACCTGTGTTCAGGTTCAGGATGTGGGATGTTCAGGTTTCCAACTAAATACTGAGGAGGATATTATTATCCCTGTGCAATGCTACAGGCTTGTGGCAGAGTGGCTGGAAAGCTGTGGAGAAAAAGGATGTGGGGGCTTTGGTTGGTGCTCAGCTGAACATGGTCCTGCAGTGTGCCCAGGTGGCCAGCAGCATCCTGGCTTGTATCAGAAATAGGGTAGCCAACAGGAAGAGAGAGGTGATCATCCCCCTGTACTCAGCTGTGGTGAGGCTGCAACTTGAGTACTGTGTGCAGTTTTGGGCCCCTCACTGTGAGAAAGACAATGAGGCCCTGGGGCACGTTCAGAGAAGAGCAATGAAGCTGGTGAGGGGTCTGGAGCACAGGCCTTATGGGGAGCAGCTGAGGGAAGTGGGACTGTTCAGTCTGGAAAAGAGAAGATTCAGGGCAGATCTTACTGCTCTCTACAGCTGCCTGAAAGGAGACTCTGGCAAGGTGGGCATCAGCTTCTTCTCCTGCATAATTAGGCATAGGTCTAGAGGGAATGGACTCAAGTTGCACCAGGGGGTGTTCAGGTTGGATATTATGAAAAATTTATTCTTAGAAGGACTGGCCAGGTGCTGGAAGAGCTGCTTGGAATGCTGGAGTCACTGTCCCTCGAGGTTTTCAAGGAAAGGGTAGAATTATTACTAATGGACATGGTTTAGAGGACAATATTAGTAGCAGGTGGATGGTTGGACTAGATGATCTTAGTGAGTCCATGGTAACTGAATTTATCTATTTATTTATTTATTTTGATGAGGGTTCATGGCTTCACTGGACTGGTTTTGAGCAAGATATTCCTAAATGTAAGGTCAGTAAATCTTGACCCGCTGGAGAAATGAAAAATGTTTGATCTATGAAGAAACATAATCTTATGTTTGTAGGGAGTAAAGCAATGGAAAACAGTTTTCCTACTGATATCCCATCCGCACAGCATTAGCTTCAAGGAGGCAGCTCTCAGGTTACGGAGAGAGGGAGGGTACAGCAGAGCCCCAGGCATTGCAGGAACTGAGGCCATCGCTCCAGGACACCGACAGCTGCAGAAGAAGGACTGAATTGCTTCTAGTTGTACTTCAGTACCACAGTAACTCATCTTTTGTTACAGTTTTGGATAGTGATAAAAATTGTCATGCTTCTGGGTGAACAGTTTTGTTTAAGGTCCAGAAATGAAGAGAAATAACCTGTCATCCTTTTATGTCTCTCTCTGGTTGCTGTTCACAGCCGCGATGCTTCAAGGTGAGAAAACACTTCTTGGTAGCTAAATATTGCATTGAGGTTTATTCTACTCATATAGGAGTTGGTGTCCTGATGTGTCGTACTTGGCTGAGCTCCAGAAGTCCCCTTCATGTGTGTGTTTTTCTTTGGCTTTTATTCTTCATCTTTCTGACGTATCAACAAAATGAAGGATTATGTATAACCAGATAGATCTAAACGCTCCTTATGAAGCTTTTGTTAAGATTTCTTTTTAATCAAGAGGTTTTTCTTTGAACTCTGGTTAGCCCAGGAAGTGACTGTGAGTCACCAAAGAGCGGTGCGTTCCAGAACGCTTGCTTCCTACCTTATGCCAGCTGGCATTTGTACAAGCCTTGTGAATGTCACTATCTTTGTCCTTTGCTTGCAAAAATGCATGAATCTAAAGATAATAGAGACCCTGTCTTGAGAAACTGAGATGCATAAAATAGTACAGAACAGCAAAAGTTTAAAACTTGAAGTTTTGGTGTGTTATCCAAGGCATGTGGATAGCAATAAATGTCTCCAAATATATGCTCTGGGAAATCTGTTGGTCCAAGGATGTGTTCATGTTTCATGTAATTGTTAAATTGTGAAGAAAAGCAGCTCGGAATATTTCCAAGTGCTGCTTAAAAAAAAAAAAGGGGGCATGGGGGATGAGGCAAATTCTGAAAGTATCATGAATCTATCAGTGCTGTGTTTAGGGAGATGTCACAAGTTATTAGCTGGGGAGCAGGTTTGACTTCAGGCTTTGCTTGTAATTTTAGCTTGGCAAATGTGTCAAAGTCAATAATCTCCATACCTATGAAAGAGATGAGTAAAATAAATGTAATGATATTTACTTTCAAAAATGGCAAGAATCTCTGGATACAGAGATTTTTTTGTTTTTTCAAGTAGGTGTGAAAAGCTAGGGCAAGCTATTCATTTACTACAGGTGAATGCGGTCTTTATTTGAATAAGTTTATCAGGTTTGCTCTGTTTCTGCACTAAATTATATTCTACAGTATGTGAATGATAAATATAGCAAATGCTATTTGAAGCTTTTGGAAGGGCATGGCTTCTGATACTGCTCGGTGCTTAATCTGATGTACTGAACAAATCTATTATCTAGCTGTAGAATCAGCCAAAGGGAAATATGCTCAGATGCTGTTCAGTGAACTGTTTGAAGACTATTCAAATGCTCTAAGACCAGTGGAAGACACAGATAAAGTGCTGAATGTTTCCCTTCAGATAACATTGTCCCAAATTAAAGACATGGTAAGTAAAAATACAGTTCTATTTTTCTGAAAATGTGTAGAAATGTGCCAACTGCTAACTTGTTTGAAGTAGGAAAGCAGCTTGCATACTGCTGTGACAACTTCAGTAATGATTCCTCACAAGGGTCATGTTCTGCAGTTCTTAATAGCCTTATCTGATTGCAATTGTACAACTTCCATTACATGTCTACAAACTTACAGCTGCCGAATTGTTAAGACTTTTTTTTTGTAGTATCAGTTAAGTGTTTGTATTCCAGCTTTCAGGCAACTTTTGCTACTAAATAGAAAGAGGGAGAATTTTTTCTAAGGAGCAATTAATTTCTCCATAAAACCCCTATGTTATCTTCCAGTAACTTCTTATAAACTTGGTTCAACCAGATACACTTCTGAGGCAAATGAGAATTTGTCTGGAAGGGAAAAAGAAAATTACTTCTGGCTTGTGAATTACAACTGCAAGACCTCAAGCTTTCAGAGAGTTTTAAGCTAAATCTGCTGTTATTCTGACCCTGGAGAAAGGAACTTTTTAGAGATACAAGAACATTAGGTAACTGTATTTAAAGTTAGGAAAGGTGCAGGGAAAATAATCCTCCTTTTGAGAGGAAGGTCTGAACAAGAGTGTCGAAGAGGATCGAATAGAGAAGCTCCCCATACACTGTATGTACGTATGTACCTGTGTGGAAAGTACTGTGGCCTGTCAGTATTCAGGCCCACTTTGGACACTGCTTTAAAGCTGTACAACAAATGCTGTCAGCATCTAGAATGTACTTTTTTTCACCTTCAGCAAGAAATATTTTTTTTTATGCAGGATGAAAGGAACCAAATTTTAACAGCTTACTTATGGATTCGACAAAGCTGGTATGATGCATACCTCAAATGGGATAAGGATAAGTATGATGGATTGGATTCTATCAGAATTCCAAGCAATTTGGTCTGGAGGCCAGATATTGTCCTCTATAACAAGTGAGTGAGGCCGGAAAGAATCATCTTGAATGGGTGTAAGGGAGAGGGTAGAAGAAGAAATGACTCATGGAGCCTGAACTTCATTTTACCTTAGCAGTGAATATATTTGTTGTCTTAATATTTATTATTGATCATCCCTAAAGCCATAGATAAGATAGTTTGGCAATTGATTCAGCTACACAGCAGAGCTGTTATGAATTTCTTGGTTGCACTGAGTTTTGAACGTTGTCAATCTTAAATGCCTTCTGCAGAGGCTGCTGAAGAGCTCTGGAAGATAGTGCCTGCAGAAAGGTGGTATGCAAAGGCTCCATATCTTGTCTGCTCTCCCTGGCCAGTAATGAACAGCAGATTATCGTAATTTTTGAATTAATCTGGTATTTCACTGTGTCCTTTTTGAGGTCAAGTTTGAAGAAGCAATGGCCAAGAAACACAGTATAATTTAGTTTCACTGATGTTTGGCTCTAATGGGGACTGGTACTTGTAAATAATATAGTAAGTAATATAGTAAGTTTCTAGTAAAAATCAATATGAATAAATAACACGTTTTCAGAAGCATGCTTTTAATGCTGTGAAACCAAGATCTCCCCCCAGTTTTCCCGAACCCGTGCACTGAATTGCTGCATATCAATCTTGACTGTTGCTTTTCTGTCTTTTAGGGCTGATGATGACTTTTCAGAACCTGTGAATACTAATGTAGTGTTGAGATATGATGGAAAAATCACTTGGGATGCACCTGCTATCACAAAAAGCTCATGTGTAGTGGATGTATCTTATTTTCCTTTTGACAGCCAGCAGTGCAACCTTACATTTGGTTCCTGGACCTATAATGGTAATCAGGTAGACATCATCAATTCTCTTGATAGTGGTGATCTTTCTGACTTTGTAGAAGACGTGGAATGGGAGATTCATGGTATGCCAGCGGTTAAGAATGTAATCACTTATGGCTGCTGCTCTGAGCCTTATCCAGATGTAACGTTTACGCTGATTTTGAAAAGGAAGTCATCTTTCTACATATTTAATCTTCTTCTTCCTTGCATTTTGATCTCTTTTCTCGCTCCGCTGGGATTCTATCTCCCCGCAGACTCTGGAGAAAAAGTGTCTCTAGGTGTTACAGTTCTTCTTGCTCTGACTGTGTTCCAGCTGATGGTTGCAGAGATTATGCCTCCCTCTGAAAACGTACCTTTGATAGGTGAGCTTTACATGCTTTGTCCTTAAACATGGCTTATTGAAATCAGGGCTGTATGTCGGATTGACTGTGTGTCATCTGTGGCTTTTGGGAAGATAAATGTTGGCTGCGTTTGTTAAGGAAAAAAAAAAATCTAGTGAAATACTTGAAGTATGCAAGGTATTTGTACAGTTAAACTGAAGCTCTTTACATTTACTTTGTATTTATTTTTATTTATGCTAACTTTCTCACCAGAATTAATTCCCACCCACATTATGCTTTGCTGTATTTGAGTACCTTCCTTGCCCATCTATCACGCTAAGCAGACAGGACCTAGCCTTGGTCTGCTTTTTCTCACTGTCCCTCCCTGTCCTTTCCAACCCCTTTGTCACATTGCTATTTCTGCAGTGATTTTTTTTTTAAATGTGGATAGCACCTTTAATATAATTTAATTTTGTGTTCCAGGCAAGTATTACATAGCAACTATGACCATGATCACAGCCTCCACTGCGCTGACAATCATTATAATGAACGTCCATCACTGTGGCTCAGAAGCAAAGCCTGTTCCACAGTGGGCCAGAGTGGTAATCTTGGACTATATGTCAAAAATTTTTTTTGTTTATGATGTGGGTGAAAATTGTACGAGTCCACGAAGGGAGAAGGAACAAGAACACAGGTTAGAGGGCGGTGACATGTGTCGGGGGGCAGACAGAAAGAGTCACCTTTCCAATGGAAATGATGACAGTGATCTCAAGGAAAATCTGAATGGAAATTTGAATAATAGCTTTGGAGTTCATGGTGAAAATGTTAGGGAGAATGTTAATTGCTGTTCCTGTTACAAAATGCTGATTAAAAATATTGAGTATATTGCTAATTGTGTTCGAGACCATAAAGCAAACCGGGCCAAAGGAATTGAGTGGAAAAAAGTGGCAAAGGTGATGGACAGGTTTTTCATGTGGATTTTTTTTATCATGGTGTTTTTTATGAGCGTGCTTATCATTGGGAAAGCAGCTTAGCTGCAGATGAACATGTTGTGTAGGTATGGATGTACTGAGTCAGCTCCTTTCAGTGGAGCTGTGGGGTAGGTGTGCTTCTGAGGTCTTTGTGTCTTCCGTTCTGTAACAATAAACTATTTCAGTAGGCTGCAACGCATGTTGAGACATTGCTCAACTGAGGGCTTTGCTAGTGACTTCATTGCTATTAATAAGGGAGTGCAGCCCAGATGAGGCTGTTGGATAAGCAGTCTGTGCTCTGTCTTGATGAATGGTGGCCATGACTGCAGGCTGATCAGGTGGAGCATTGCAGTGAAGGAGCAGACAGCCTATCAGGGTACACTGTATTCTCTCTGCCAGAACAAAGTTGGGGTATTTGCAAGATCATGGCATGGAATTTATCCCTGTGTGGCACTGCCTTATTTTTTTACCCTTATTTAGCTTATTTTCCTAGCTTAGCTTTTTTGCTCTCTTTTTTTTTTCTTCTGGTCACTGCTCCTATCAGCTCATAGCTCCACTTGTCTCTCTGCTCTTTGGTGTGCCTTTCGCTTCTGATGCCATTTAGTTTACCAAATATGATGGTTACCTTGTCTTCCTTTTAATCATTTTCTGCTGCTAAATATTTGTTCTGACAGGTCCAGTAAGACAGATTGCCAGGACTTCTTCCACAGCAGGTCATGGGGCCTCTCTTCCATTCCCTTCTTCCTGAGTCTAATAGTAAGAAGGACTTCTATCCTCACTGGATCTTTCATGCCCTGGACATTTGTGCAAGGTGGACTTTTAAATGTTAGTTATGAGGCTGCTAAAACAGGCTGTGAGTCTGTTTTGTCTCTGGTCATTTTCCTGACCTTCACCAATGCTCATTCCATCCCCTTATCCAATTTTACATCCTCTTCAGTACTTAAATTATAAGCTTCTAGAGGAATGGCAGGGTTGCTTTGTGCATTACTTAACACAAAAGCACAGTCTTACAGCACAGTCATTAATGTAGTGCCATAAACAACTCCTTGTTCAACACCTTAGTACTAGGTGTACATGAATGTGTTTGTTGCTGACGACACCAAAAGCCCTCTGTGTTAATTTCTGTTAACCCTCTCAGACTAACGGAGTTCTGGAAGATGTCTCATGGTAAAGTGAGAAGCTTAATACCCTAGGCTTGCCCTCAGCAAATAAATTGCTTTTACAAAGCACCCTGAACTTTGAAACCATGATATTCTAGATGCAGTGGGAGAGGCAGGACTCTGTAATGGATCCCAGTCAAAAGTTCATGTGATAAAATGAGTTTTTGTAATTGTTGAAATTAATAGGAGCATACCTGTGAAGCTGTAACTTAAGAGTGAGGAGTCAAAGTGGCAAAGTGATGCAGTTATCATGCCCAAATTTACTGGAAGAAAGGGATTTGTAATTATTATTATTATGTAAACAATGCATTGAATTCTTAATGCTGGGTTTTCTTTTCTGTGAAATAATTAATGCTGTAAGTTTATCTGGAATCTCATACATAATGCAAACTTTAAAGTCCAGGTTCTAATGTAAAGATAAACTGGGTGGGTAGCCAAGAATAAACTCAGTATGTGGAAAAAAGTCTCAAGTGTGTTCCCTATCTATTATCAGCTCCCAGTCAACTGGGGTAACTTTGAATATCTCTTTTAGAAACCAGGCTGTTTATTTTCACTACGCAGAAAACGGTCACAGCCATTTGCCATGGAGTTCAAGGTTTGACATTTATACTGCCTCTTCAAGGAAACTGATTTCTTCTTTGTTGTGGGAAAGATATTGTCCCAAAAGCCTGGAGAGTAAAGTATTTAAAGATAAAGGTAATATATTCAGAACATGAATCTTCAGCGTGGAAAACAAATGGCTGAGTGAGTGTTTGTCCAAGACTTATGGGTGGCATAAAGAAAGCAGAGAGTTACTGTTCACTGTCTCTTCCAATTTTGGAACCAGGTGCATCAAATATACAGTGTGTGACAGTGGAGGAGACTGACCATAAAATGTGTGAGAAGGCTGAGAAAATCCTTGCAGTAGAATTTGTGAATGCTAAAAGATCATATGGATGTAAAGAGATGGGGGGGGGGAATGGAATTAGAGTCTGTCAGGGTACAACTAAATGCAGCTGTGAGGTGCTGAAAGCTAAATCAATGTTTTTAGGCATACTTTACTGCATGTTATTTTGTGCTCTTCATTCTGTTTGTGGCATCTGTTGGAGACAGCTTCTAGGTTTAGACAGAGCTTTATTCTGACGAGGAATATTTTGGAAATTCAGATCATGTGCAGGCCATTCTGTTCAAATAAACTGTAGCTTGTGTGCATACAGTTATGGATTTCACATCTACAAGGGAAAATCAGCAATCACGGTGGATCCTGGACCTTCTGCTTATGCTCTTCAGTGTGCTGCTTGCTTGGATGCTGAAATCATACTTTGCACTTCTCTGCAGTATGTTTTCTATGAAGAACTGATGCTGCTAAAGAATTTTATTCCTTACAAGAATATAATGAATATCTATTTTTTATTCTAAAAACGATTATATTTGCTTTTAAAAATTATTTTTCTTTGGATCTCTATGCATTCTCAAGTGTTTCTGTTTCTGTACTTACAACTGGTTAATCTTCATCTTCTTTTGTAACAATCTGAGAACTCTTTTTTGTTCTTGGTCCATAAGAGCTAAATAACGAAATTCAAATAAAGAATATGAGCAGCAGTGATGCATGTAGGTAGATTTTTGTACCTGTATTATTTTTGTGAAGCTCCATCCAAAGACCCTCAGTTTCACATATTTGGACTTAATCATTTTCCAGAGTAAAAACATAATGTGTTACTGCGTGGCCATGCTTCTGATGACAAGGCTGAGCCAAGGGCTGCAGCAGCTGTTTTGCCAGCTTTACAAGGGCTATCTCATTTAAAGCTGCCTTGGGAGTTTCTAGTTAAACTGGGGAGAATGCAATTTAAGTGTCTCCTTGTTCTTGTATTTATTCTGTATAACTGTAACTAGTGATAGTGTTAGAGCAATTATTTCTTTGAAGCCAAATGTGTTAGCAGTCAGAACTTCATGTGACATCTGTAATGCTGAGTGGAGGCAGGAGAATTTAATTCTGCCTGTCTTGGTCTGTTCCTCTTTCCTTTTTGTGTCTCGTGCTTAGATTCAATAATCTTGGAGGAAGATTAAACCTAGAGATGATGAATGACTAGGATTATAGTAACAGAAAAGCAACGCTTTATACACTTGTCTGAGTAACTGTGAGACTTAACATGAAGGCATTGAGTGACTTTATATTTACTGAAGAAGGCAATGATGCTGTAAATACTATTTATGTCTGTGAGGTCTGTGTGCTACAGAGGCTTTGGAGGAATGGAACTAGCTCACACTTTTTTTTGTCCAATCTCTTGGCAGAGGTCACCTGTCCCCTCTTGTACTGAGTCACCACAGTGTTAAAATGAGGAGAAGTATGAACTATCTCCTATGCTGCCTTCATTGTACTCTCTTCAATGTTCAGGACTGAAGAACTGAAGTGTGGTGGGATGTTGGGTTGCAGTGCAGAAAAGTAGGAGATGCTCTTAGCAATGCCAAGAAACTGCATCCTGAGGATTCAGGCTAAACCTCAAAGTGTTATTCTATGACATTATCAGCTATCTGCAGGTTTCACCCTCTGGTTAACAAAGCTTTGTTCTAACCATGCCAGAAGTATAGGAAATGTCTGAGAGTTGTTTCTCAAGAAATGCAAGAGTGTGGCAAGAACTCCTGAGAGCAGCTCTGTGCCAGTTTGAGAAATGGAAGACCTGTAATGTCTGTACAGGTTTAGGAGATGGGAAGAAGAGAGCATGGGGTGAGAGAGAATTCCTTTTGTTCTGTTGAAAGCCATGAAGAATCTATCTATTCTCTCATTTAAAAACTGTTGTATAGAGGAATATGTAGACTCTTGTTTTCATTCTTAAAATCTTTTCATCAGCAACAGGATTTAAACTCAAAGATGGCCTCCGTGGTTTCTGTGCAACCATCACTTTTGCACTTGCAAGCAGAGTGAATAGCTTGGAGATCAGTTAGAGGAGCAGAACAAATATCTCTTTCCTAACTAATTCTGGATTCTACTATGAAGGAGGAATATTTATTTTTTGCTAGAGACAAATCCAGCTGTGGGTAGAGATAGCAGAAGGGGTTTATTTCCTTTGTACTGTGCAGACTGAAGCTTCATTTTGTCCAGAGTCTGTGGCTGTCAGCGTATAAGAGGCACATGGACAATGCCCTCCTGAGTATGCTGTAACTTTTGGCTAGCCCTGAAGTGGTAAGACAGTTGGACTTGAATGATCCTTGAAGATCCCTTCCAAGAGAACGATTCTATCCCTTCTAAGAACTCCTTTCTACAGAGTGATGGTGAACTGTACTGTTTATACATTGCTTGCAGTGGGCAAGTGAGATTGCAGGTACACCAGCTTGGGCTTCTTCTTTCTAAATGCTTTTGAGCGTTTGATTCTTATCTCTTGTTCCTGGGCCTCTGAAGGTCTGCAGGGCTGATGGGAGTGTATTCTAACTGCTCTGTTAAGCTGTGCTGTTTTAACCCCTCTCGCTGCATTTAGGGATTTGTGAGCCTGAGCTCCAGAAGTTGTTCAGCCACTTGGGAACCACTTGATGGCAATGGGCAGTGCACTTGTTAAGCCATTTATTGTACTAGTACTCCTTTGGATCTTACAAGCCATTTTAAGTTCCATATCAACTTTCGGGGTCTGTCAGGATATAATGTGTTTTCAAGTTCATCTACCACAAAGGTGAGTCTCAGGCCATGCAGTGTGTCTTCTGGTTATCCAGGTGCAGGGACTGGCCTTGCAGCAGGCTAGTGGTGCAGTAAATCATGTGTTTTCTTGGCCATGTGGTGTTCTTTTGGCTGCCCATGGCTGTGCTGCATCTCCAAGTGTGGTTCTAGCCATTGAGATAGAGAAGACAATCCAGGGTACCCTTGTAATAGTACAAAATTTGCTTGCAGCTGTGGAGGGACAGATGTCAGTTGATGGGGAGCATAGCAGGGTGGAAAACATTGTTTGTGTTTAATTCCAGATGTATGGAACTGTTATGTCTTAGTTTGTTCTTGGACACTTCTTCAGAGGAGAAACCAAATCTAGTGAACATCTGGAAAGCACAAATCAAGATTAAAAAAAATAAAAAGGCAGCTACAGTATGAAGAGCAGAGGGTTTTGCACTACAGTTCCTGAAAACATTTATTTTAAATGTGACTCAGTACTACTACCTTCTAAGTAACCCACCTAGTGTTATGGTGGTTGTTTTTCTGGTATTCTGTTTTGTTTTTCTTTGGAAAACAAGTATTGTTGTTTGCTTCTTCTGCCTTTCTGAGCATTAATTCTTTACCAGGTTCTGTGCTTTATGATATTCATACATCTACTTGCAATAAATATTGCAAAAGAACTTGAAAGAGTTTTTTATATGCCATTATTTTTATTGGCGTTCACTGACCAGAATTTTATCTATGGTGATGGGAGCTGCATGGGGACTTTATGCCAAAGATTTGACTGTGTTCTCTTTGGATTTAATGAATGTAGTGGTTTCAGTTACTCTGAACGCTATGACAGAGCTGGCAAAGGAAGGAAGAGCATTGGAGCAAAAAATAACATGGTTTTTAAAATTGCTCAGACCTAACCTGGATAATTGTAGGCAGAGCTTCAGTGAATAAAATGAGTAAATTAGAATCCATTGTGTATTTGCTTGCTATGTGTCACCGCTAATAAATTTGATTGATAGTGGTCTTAAATACTGTATAACAACATTGTATTCTGTTTTGTTTGCTTGCACATTCTCCATTAACATGCTTAAGGGCATGCTAGCAGGAAATTATTGAGCCAGTGTAATATGAACAAATAAAGAATGATATTGTGATTATGCACACATCTGTATGGTTCTGTCGTTAGTGTATCATAGGTAAACAGTAGATCTGACTCTTTTATTCATTCTGTATTCAGTTCTGGCCAAATGGTACCAAGTTGCTCACTTCATTTCTGTGACAGAAGAGATGCTTTTGTTAGTGTTTCACTGCAGCAAAAATGAACAGTTGTGATACAGTTAAATAGATGTTAATGTCCTCTGGTGTAGCTTTCAGAGGCTGGAAAAGCCCCCCATGGATGAAACATTGGAGTCCATTTGGAGTTCATGTTCAGTGCTGATGGAAGGAATGGCCTCTGTAGGACTGAAATTGGTTAGAGGAAGGCAACAGGCAGATCTGTGTTGCAAAACAGTATCTGGGGTTTGCAAAATCAGAGTAAGGAAAGGAGGGGCAAAAGGTATATAAAGATGAAGTGAAAGATGTAAAATTGCCAAGACCTTGTTCTGCTTCTTGCCGTGGTGCTCCTTTTTTCCTTTTAGCATCCTTTAGAGCACCCATTTGCTGGCCAGCCTGCATCTATCTAGGCCTGGGCTGTCAGCAGACCAGATGTGCTCCCACCTGGGGCTGTATTGCAGCTGTGGGTCTGCTCAGGTTAGGGGGTTAGTCTCTCAGTCAGTGGTAAGGTTTTCAGTGTACTTCAAGTCATGCTTGTGTGTCCAGGCTTGTCCCAGCTAGTGATGGAAAGGTGGAACTCTGAGGAGCTACTGTCTCTGCCTGCTGGTAAACAAGTCCCATGTTACTCCTCTGCTTTGTTCCCAAATAGATGTTTCTGGGTGCCCTCAGTTGTGTGAGGACTGTTATTTGTATGACCAGGAAGGTTGTCTTCCTCTGGGGATATTTCACATGGTAAGTTCTCTCTAGCACCTGTGGGTATACAAATCCAGCTCACTGATCTCTCCACAGACATTTGATAGAGATGCTTGCTCTGCAGGATGCCTGACATGGTTCAGAGCTGTTCAAAAGTGTTGTCATCTCCTGTTGGTTGTGCCTGTTTTTATTCAGCATGTTAATTCTGTAGGTTACTGCCAGTAAGAGAGCTGAGATGAGTGAAACTTGTGTTGCTTTTGTCTATTGTACCCGTTGTAACTGGAAACAGAATAATGATCACAAAACAAATAATCCTTTATGTTTCTCCTAGCTTAAAGGACAGGAATTTTCAAGAAGACTTAAAATTAGCATTGAAAACCAGGAATAAACTGGTCCCTCATCCCTTTCCAGTCTTAACTGGTAATGTAGTGTGAGTGAGCTCAGGGGTATGGTGAGGCACTGTCTTCATTTTCTGGTGATGTTGCTTGTGCTATTGTGTTAGTTGGTTGAGTTTGCAAATCTGACATTCTGCGCATTTGTTCCAGAAGTGCTGAGTGTATTTTTCTACCTTCCTCCTGTTTCTGTGCCTGCTTTGCTGTTTGCTTGGATGGAGAAGCCATTGGATATGGACAGTTTTTCCACTTCACGCTGTTTGGCACAGAGAGCTGGAGTTGATCTGGGGAGTGTTACTTGTTTGGAAAGCTAGGAAGATTAAGTCTTCCTGGAAATGAAAATTTTCATGTTTCTAGTTTGGTAAAACTAATGATAACTGTTGTTATTTTTGTCCTTCTAGAGAGACAAGAGAGGAAAGTGAAGAATAAAACGGAGTGAGAAAACTAAAACCAGTTCCCAACAGCTGAAGATTTCACTAATTTGGGCACATTGGGGCAAAACTTCATGTATTCACTCAGTCTCAGGTGCACTGCCTTAGTTCTGTATTTGAATGCCATGCTCAGTACTCTGCAGAAGCTCTTTGAATCAGAACAAAGAGCACTTCTAAACGCCATAGTTCAAAGTGGAATGGATTGGACATGCATTTATTGAGCACGGCACTTTTTAACCCACACATGACGCCCAGTAGCTTTGTCACACAAAGAGTTGGGGCCTTGGTCCCTTCCCTGTGTGCTTGAGATTGCCCCCACTCTCGACTGTATGGCTTCAGCAATCTGTAAGGCCTAAAAAGGGTTGATGACAAGGTTAAGAAGAATTATAAAACTGGGGACAGCTGGGATAAGGGTAAAGGGTGGCAGTATGTCTGGAACTAAGCTGTACGCCAAGGAAGTCAGCACCTTGCACAGTCGTCTTCTGCTCCTTCCTCACCTCAATCCTGAGACCTCTAGGGGTCATACAAGTGCTTTTTTTGCCTGGGTGCTTCTAGGCAGTGCTAGTGGGCAATTATTTAAAGTGTTTAAAAAAGAAAAGTAAAGAAACCTGCTCTTGATGTTTTCTTCAAGGAGCAATAAGCAATGTAGATTTGGTGCCTTATTAGCATGATTTCTTCTGCTGACTGCTTTTTGTTCAGGTCTAGGTAAATAAAGGAACGTGTCCGGTGGGCCACTGCAAAGGCTACTGTTTCCGAAAGGCAGCTTCATCTCCTCCAAAGATATGCTGTAGTTAACTGTGGGCCAGTAGTCTTTTGAACAAATATGATTTTATGTAATCTGCAAGTTTTCAAAGTACTAGAGAATTAAGGCTTCATGAACAGTCAAGACTGGTCAGCGTGATCTGTTGCTGAGATTGAGAGAAAATGCCCGCTGAAGGCAATGGGAGCAACAGGAGCCTTGCAACAGTGATATGCTACAGCTTCTGACCAAATAGCTTAGAAAAACAGGTTTGTACAAATGGCTTTCTTCTGATCTTTCTTGACTGGACCATCTCACTCTTGTTTTTCATTTGTCAGCCCTTTTCCTTTAGTCTTTATACTCTCTTCTGGAAGTAGGAAGAATTGTGTTATGATGGGTTGTAGTCATAATCTAGGGCAATTCCTTTAGCATCATGGTACCGTTCCCTGTCCCTGTAAATGTGTCTCCTTGAGTTTAGTAGCTGTAAATGTTAACTGGGCAGGGCAACATTACTGATACGGAAGAAGGAGGGATTATTTGCTCTTGCTGTTGATTTGCAACTGATCACATACTTTGCTCACTGCAAGTGTGTTGATATAAAAAGAGGTTTTTGATGAGACCATCTCTACAAACAGCTAGACTGAGGAAGGGGAAATAATAGAGGCAGTTGAATAGATAGCTTTCATTTCAAGAGACTGACACACTGATACATGCCATTTGTAACTTCTGAAAGCCAGAAGTGGAGTGTACCATACGGGCTTTCTTGCTTGTTCTCATTGGCTCACTGTGAAAATCAGAGCCTGTGCTTATTCCCAGAGATGGTGGTTCTTCACAAAAAGCCAATTAAATCCTCTGCTTTTGCATCAGATTGCAATCCCCTGTGTGAAGACAACTGGAGAGTAGAGACTACAACTCAAGTTGTAAGGGGAGCAGGTGTAATAGGACTGGTGGTAAATTGGTCCAGTTCAAATGATATATTTCTTTAAATCACAACCTAGTCCTTGCCTATGCTGTAACCTTGCCCCAGGACACTGTTTCCAGCTGTTCTCTGGAGGTGATCCTCCTGAACCAGGGTTGGCAGTTGGCTTCTTCCCCTTCCTCTGTCCCAGGGGCACTCAGACCTGAAGGTCTCCCTTCCTATGGCAGAAGGAGGAGGCATGTTGTGGAGAAGACCGAACGGCTGAAGGTTCTAATGTAAGGTGTTACAGATATGAACGGAATGAGGGATGTGAATCTACTGTGTGATTGAATCAGCTTGCAGAAACCTACTGTGATAAGCACAGTACAAAATAGCTTGTCTGTTCAGCACAATGAAATGTGAAGCCCAGCACACTAAGTTACAAACAGTGTTTTGAACTAGTTGGCTTAGTGATTATTAGTACAGCCCAGACCTGAAAATGTTCATGGGTACTAAATCTAATGGGAGCTGCTGCTGGCAGGTCGGCTTGGGGGACAGAACTTCATATTTGTGCAGCAGCAAAATGTAAGTCACCATTTGTTTCTGCTTATTTCTGTAGCACCACAGATGCTGAATTGCAGTTTTATGGCATGTATTTTCTTTAAAAACAAACGAGTAAAAACCCCAAATGCAAAAGACATCCAGCCAGAACAAAAAGCTAAATATTAACCAGATTGGTATGAGTATTGGCAGAAAACCATTGCATATGCTAAACCTGTCCTGTGGTAAAGGAACACGGGACAATTACTGATTTCAGATGTTCCTTTTTGTACAGGACATTTGAAATATTAATAAAGGAGGTGAACTCAAAAGAAAGGGTACCTAAAATTGTGGGCTTTGTACCTGAATAGTGGGGCTTTATCACAGACTGGTGATGGCCATGAGGAAGATTTGCAGTGGTTTGGCATCTAGTTTCAATGAGATGCTTTAGAATATTAAAAAGGATGCACCTGAGTATCATTATAGCTCTGGGCTGTGGTCCTGCTGCTGTGGTCTGGCTGGGACTGAGGCCACTGTTGTGGTTTGCCTTGTGGTAAGCACCCCGTGATTTTCTTGTGTGTGTGTGTGTGTGTGTGTGTGTGTGTGTGTGTGTGTGTGGATAAATCACCCTAGGTGGGAGTAAATACAAGACACAGCACAATGGTATTGATGGATTTGTTTGTTTGATTGTTTTATTGCCTGATCTATTTTGTAGGATGCTTAGCCAGGACCACTGCATACACTGTTAGTGATTTTCCTATTCCTTCTGTTTAGCTACTGAAGATTAATCTAATTTTTTAAATTTTTTTTCCCCCAAAGTACTTTTGGACAAGTTTGGCAAGATGGCACTTATAGAAATATAGCATTGTGTTAGGGCAGCTGCTTTGACTAAGCTCAGGAGCCTGCAAACAGGCTGCTCACAGTTAGTCATTTAAATCTGGATCCAGTCAAAGCTGCTGGCTCCAGTGGGTTCTT
This sequence comes from Chrysolophus pictus, assembly GCA_037305975.1. Classification (NCBI taxonomy): domain Eukaryota; kingdom Metazoa; phylum Chordata; class Aves; order Galliformes; family Phasianidae; genus Chrysolophus; species Chrysolophus pictus. The sequence continues at coordinate 22,320,622 of CM074579.1, forward strand.
GGTGGCCAGGAGTGCCACCACTGATTCAGAGGTCTCCCAAACGTGTATAGGGCTGTGCTGTTTTTATAACTTGGTTGTTATTGCTGAACAACCAAAGACAGCCAATTCGCATTACAGAGATTAGGATTTATCTTAAAATGAATGAAATCTGCAGGAAAAGGGAGCAGAGAGTTACTTTAATCCAGGAAGGGTTTGGGAGGGAGGTCGGTGCTCAACAATCCCTAGCTTTGTTAGGATTTCGTTACTGTTTACTTGGTACACGAACCTTCTCTGTTTTTATCACTCCTATGGGTTATAGTGTCTCACTGCAAGTAATATCTCTCCAAAGAGCAACTTTATCTATAACAAGTAATTTACCTAATTGCATGCTATTGAGAGAAAAGGGTTTCATTCTCAGATGGAGCTGTAAGTTCCAAGGTTCACTGTAAAACAGGATGAAAAAGTATCTTATCAGGGATCTATACAGTCTTTCATAGTTTGCTCTTGTTGCCTTAAATACTGTCCAGTAATTTGAGATCCTATAACAACTGGATGACATTTTGCAAAACTCCTACAAGGAGACAAATTCTTGTTCCTTTTGCTGCGATCAGTGACTGTAGCACAGCACAGCTGCTATATAGTCTAATTTCTGTCTTGGTTCTTTCATTTCAGCTTTCTTGAGATGGATACTAAAGGTTTATTACATGTTTTCTATCTAGGTTAATTATTTTGGCCTCTGGATCTACTAATTGCCATTTGTAAATTTTCCTGGTGGTAAAGGTCATGAAGGTAACGTGGCCTCTATGGCTTAAATGTGTGGTACCTCTCAGGCTATGACAGGCAGTGCAGAAGTCTGCTGATTAAATGCATTATTCTTTTGAGATTTTATCAAAAAGAAAGGCTATTTTGCCTCTGTAGTTTACTTCCATCTAATTTTTCATGACATCTCAAACTCAGGTTGTAAATCTGTAATTTCAGTGGGGCGTAATTGAATGGTAGAAACAATTTTACATCAGATGTGAACCTGCTCCTGAACTGTCTGGAGGGTGGTGGGATCCTTATCCTGCTTTATGGGGAGTGTGGAACATGTCCAGACTGATGAAAGCTTGAAAACAAGACAGTGGTGTTTCAATGTGACACCAGTCAGTGTTGAGGATTTGCTCCAGCTCTTGTGAAAGTGGGCCTTTATGATGGTCAGGTTTGCTTTCCAAAGCCTTGTTTACAAGCAAGGAATTCAGTGCCCCAAACCAACTTTGAGGCAAGCAGGAGCAGCTGGCAGCAGAGTATCCTCACAGAAACCTCAGGTCACTCTACTGCTTCCACCTGGCACTCCTGCTTGGCCTTTGTTCCCATGTGCTCTTCTGCCCAGGGCTGTCCCCACTGCTGTTCTTGGGCACCACGCTGGCAGAGTCCACCCGAGAAGGTAATGCTGAGTTAATCCCAAATCCCGCAGAACAGCCAACTGGATAAGCTTCTATAACAAAGTGGCCAGCCTGACAGATGAGGGGGGAGCAGTGGAGATTGTTTTTCTGGGCTACTGTAAGGCCTTTGACACTGTCCCTTGCAAGATCCTCACAGAGAAGCAAATGAAATATGGGCTGGATGAGCAGACAGTGAGGTGAATCAAAAGCAGGCTGAACAGCCAGGCCAAGAAGCTAGTGGTCGGTGCAAAGTCTTGGAGACCACTAGCCAGTGTAGTACCCCAGAGGTCAGTATTTGGTCAAGTTCTGTTTAACATCTTCATTAATGATCTGACGACAGGGCAGAGTGCACTTCAGTAAATCTGTGGTGATACGAAAGTGGAGGGAGCGCTCGATGCACCATGCAGTCATGCAGAGGGACGCAGGCTGGGGAGGTGGCTGACAGGAACCTCCTGGAGTTCAGCAGGGAGAAGTGCAGAGTGCTGCACCTGGGGAGGGACAGCACCAGGATGTGTTGGGGCACCCAGATGGGAGCAGCTCTGAAGTGGGCCTGGTGGGCACCAAGCAGTGAGTCAGCAGCATGACCCTGCTGCTAAGACTGATGGTATTCTTGGCTAAGAATATGGTATTTAGGCAAAGTATCACCAGCAGGTCAAGATATGTGATCCTTCCCCTCTGCTTACCACTGCTGAGGCCACATCTGGAGTGCTGAGTCTGGGTACCCAGTATGAGAGACTTGGTCATCCTGGAAAGAGTTCAATGAAGGACCACCAAAATGATAAAAAGCCTGGAGCTCCTCTGCTGTGAGGTGAAGCAGAGAGTGGGTCTATTCAGCCTGGGGACTTTTCAGCCTGGAGAAGAGGAGGCTTGGGGGAAAAAGTCTCATCAATGGCCTTAAGTACTTGAAGGGAGGGCACAAAGGAGACCAGCAAGGCTCCTTTTAGTGGTTCCCTGTGCCAGCACAAGAGGCAATGGGCACAAAGTGGAGTACAAGAGATTCTGTCTAAACATTCCTTACTACACAAGCGATGGAGCACTGACAGAACTCGTACAGTCTTCTTCCCTGGAGATCTCCAAAAGCTACCAGGCCTGCTATAGGCAGCCATGCCTGAGCAGGTGTTGAACCAGATGGACTCCAGAGGGTCCATACTGTGATCATGTGTTTTGTGAGCTGTTTGGTGCATGTTTGGGTGAGGATGTGCAAAAATTGATGTTTGTCCCCACCCTTTCTGCACGTTGTCCCCTTCAGCTTATCTTCACAAAGTGGTTGTGTTGTGTTTCCTCTCTGAGACAGCATCGCCAGGATAGCATTACTGCTTTTCTGAAGCTCTTAGAGGATAGTTGGTCAAGGTGGTGTGCTGGAGACTTACTAAGTTTAGAAAGCTCTCTAGGGCAGCTGTACTGGAGAGGACCACTGCTTGCAGAGGCAGTCAGCCCAGAGTTGTGCACTCAGTGATCTCTGCTTTTTGCTCTGGGGTCTCTGATGGTTAGCAGCCTCTCTCGGCCTTGCTTTTCCTACCAGGAGTGCTGCCATTTGGCAGGAGTGTCTGTGTGAGGCAGCTGCTGCAAAGCCACCACACTGCCCGTAAAGTGTAGCTTATGAGTTAAGAACTAGGCTGCATAGTGCTTTTATACCTGTAGAAATCAAGAGGCAAGATTCAATCCATTGCATTAAATGGGAGAGTCCTGAAATGCTTATGAGGGTTTACTGAAGATAAGCAACTATTAATGCGTGTGTAGTTTTTCAAAGCACTGTGTAGGTGTTTACATACTTGCACTAATGAATTAGCAGCTTGCTAATCTGTATCCCTGTGTTAGAGCTGTGTAGTATGAGTAGTGTGAATTGCTCAACACTGCGTGGATGTGTTATTGCAGCCATAGCGCACTGCATGTGCCTCAACCAGGCTGCTGTACTTGCAACCCAGCGCCAAGCGTCCCCAGGTGCATCTCTGCAGGTCCAGGCCTGCAGGGGGTTATGCAGAGCGTGTGGAGGAGGTATTGCAAACCTGTGTCCTGTTGTGCTGGGAAATGCTGGCTTCAGTGATCTCTCTGGAGTGTGTGTCTGTTAGTCCCTTTGCTGAATTGCTTTTAGCACAGAGCATGAACACAATGATCAGATGTGCCTTAGAGCAGCTTTTCTGGTGGCATATAGTGGAAGCTAGGATAGATTTATTAAAAAATGGTCCCCAAACTATATCTAGAGGCAACATCCATAATTATTTTTAAATATGTATTTGTCTGTCCTCCTTTTCTAGCACATTTCTAAAGGAGCCCCTTCAACCCTATTCTCCACCTGTATGCTCCCAGTGGACATCATTTTTCCAAAACCCATCTTTTCAGCTTCTCCACCATCTCCCATCTTGCAGCATGTCCTAGCAACTTGATCCTGGATAAGTGAGATTCCCATTTGAAGCCAACCTTGTGGACAGCACGTGGCATACTGGACACATGACATTGCCATATGTTGTACAGCCATTACGTCTTCTCCATTTCTGCCAGCTTGCGGGCTATATTCTTAGCCAGTACAGTGCCCAGGCATGATCTGTATAGCTTGGACACCTAGGGTAACCTTTGCCCCTGAAGATGCAGTCTCACTGCCAATACAAATAGCTTGTTGCAATATTAGGTATGTTGTAAGTTTTAATTGCTCCTGTGGGCAGAGTATGGATGCTATTTCTTCATATGCTAATCTTGAATTGCCTAGTGGAAAGTAGCTCTTCCATCCATAATTCTCTCCTTAAAATCAATAGCAACCAATACCAACATTTTAAAAAGCAATGAAGATTTTTAAGGACGTTACTGTGAACTGAGTGATTTTGCTTAAGTGCTGAGTTGGGGTCTGAATGTTCAAAGCTGCTCAACAGCTACTCCAGGCTGGGATCAGCATGCTGAAGTGAAGCATTCTGTCCTGCTGTCCTCAGAAATGAATGCTGTCCCACCTTTTCAGTTAACTTGCTTCTGTGTGTTGTGGAAAATGGACTTATTCTCATCCTGTGTTTCAGGCACAAGAAAGTCATGTATAGTTTAAAGGGAAGCAATCATATGGTAGAAAGTAATGGAAACATAAGAATTATGTTGCGAATGAAAATGATAGGATGTTCAATTATGCTGCCTTCTGTATGATTTGAGAAAAATCTTTGGAAAAGAGGTCTGTTGATAGTTACTAAGTAAGAAGAAAATATGTTTATCTCCAAAGATCTCCTGTGGTGAGGGGAATGCTAGGACACAGTAGTAAGTAAACTTGCAGTGTTCTTACTCTTCCCTAGCTATTAACATCTGCCATTGCTATAGACAAAATACTGGATCCTACATCCCAGTCAGCACAGCTGCCTGTACATTCTGGGTGTGCAGCTGCTAAAGCAACTGAAAGCTTTTCCTGGGGTGACAAATTCTGTGTCAGGCTGTAAATGGTGTGGAACCAAATGAGTACTGTGATTCTGCATCTCCTGCACTTTTATTCTTGGGCTGCTTTGGACCATCTTTGCTCCTTGCATTCCTTGTAGGAGCAAACAGGTTAGCTAAAATTAAGTTGTTTTGCAGTTGGGGCTTAGCAAGTGAGGAAACACGAGAGGTTCAAGCAGGTGGAGTTGTCTCTCTTCTGTCAAAAAAAAATGCCTGCTGTGTTAGACCAAAACAGCCATCATGTGAGGCTCATTGTACTGGGAGTGTCCAACCCACATCAAAATTTCACTGCAAACAGTCACTTTGGCAGAAGACAGATAGCAAATTGTCACCCAGCAAGCTGCCAGGGCAAGTCATCCTACTAGCAGGAGGTGTTGGCAGCTCAGACTCGTGGGACCAATCCTGAAGGAGCAGGAGTGAAGGGCAGGGTGGTGGGCACTACATCTCCAGTGGATGCATACAAACGGGTTTTTGGTAAAAATCTTATATAAGCCTGGCTGTATTGTTTGCTAGTTCCTGTATTGTTTTGTGATGACACTGATCCATCCTTTCAGGTCCATTTAAACATAAGTAAGCTTTCATCGTTTTAAACCTCACATTTCTGAAAGAAATGGTTGGTTTTGTCAGTCACTAGTTATCCAAAAGTTGCTTTCTTTGTAGAACACTGTAATCTATTTACCCTTCTATTATAGATATTAGCTCATTTGAACCTGGCTTTCATTTTTGATCAGTACATCCTGTAAGAGTCATCAAAAGCTTTTTGTTTTATGCAATCCAAGCATAAAATTAAAATTTAGAGAACCCCCTCCATTTTCCTTAGTGGTTCCTTGCATTTTGAGAGGTAAGGTACCTGTTTCTCTCTTCTTCCATCCTTCCAAGCCTCATCTACTATTAAATCTTATATTTATCTTTTGGGTTCTTTGTCATTATCTTCTTTGTATGTATGTATAGTCCAGAATTTCTGTTAAAAATCCCAGGCAACAGTGCCCTAGCCAGCCCTATGATTTCTGGAGTGAACTAGCTGGTTACATAAAGGTGCCCTTTGTTTCCTTTGTTGACCTCTTGCAGGTTTTTCTACTTTGCCTTTGTTTTTTTTTCCCCTTCTTATTTCATTAAAAGAGTAGCTTTCATCCTTTGTTTTGGGAAGTGAGTTCCCACATTCACTTACGCACGCTCTTTCATTCTGCCTTCCCTTCCAACATGACAGAAGTGGAGAACTTTTGGGAGACAAGATCTGAGACCTCCAAGTCTGTTCCAAGCCCAGGCAGTCACCCTTCCCATGCGACTCCAAGGGAAAATGTTCTGGTAGTGCACGTAGATACAGTTCTGTCAGACAACTGGTTAAACTTTTTAGGGCTTAGATTGACTTAACCATCCATTTCAGGAGACTCAGGGGGGACACTGCTCTCTACAACTACCTGAAGGGAGGTTGTAGCAGGGTGGGGGTCAGCCCCTTTATAACTAGTAATAGAATGAGATGAAATGGCCCCAAGTTGTACTAAGGAGGTTCAGGTTGGATATTAGGAAACATTTTTTCTCAGAAAGAGTTGTGAGGCATTGGAACAGGCTGCCCAGGGAGGTGGTGGAGTCACTGTCCCTGGAGGTGTTCAAGAGCTGTGTTGATGTAGCAGTGAGGGGCATGATTAGTGGGCATGGTGAGGATGGGCTGGTGGCTGGACTCAGAGATCATAGTGGTCTTTTCCAGCCTTAATGATTCTATGATTCTGTGGTTCTGCTCCTGCCTCCTCTCTGTGCAAGGGCAATGGTTTGCACAGGGATGTGGCAGATCACATCAGGAAGCTGAGCCTGACCAAATGCAAGCCTTTGCTTCTCCCCTGAGCCCTGTCCCAGGGCTAGCTGAGCCAGCAGCAGCGCTGATGGCAGCGTTTTTTCTCCTGGTGGTGGGCATACATCTGTGGGTGCTTGGGGTGCATGGCTCACCTGCTCTTGTTCTGGTTTGCAAATGTGGGCATCGTGCTCCTATAGCACTTGAGATGAAGAACCCTGCTTTGCCTCTTTGGGTGCTTGACTGGCTTGTCCCATGGCAGCAGTGAAAAAGAACTTTTCAAACTTGGTTGTTATCTTGGTTAGACCAAGGCTTCCTTGTGTCCTGAATTGACAAGCTTGTAGCAAAAAGCTGTTTAAACAGTCTAACTAGTGTTGCTGTAAAGGAAATATTGGTACATGTTAGCGTGTGGGAGAACAGCCAAACAGGAAAAACAAAAGCAAAGAGCCACAGTTGTCAGAAATCACAGAGCGTGCAAGCCTTGGGTACTGAAGGGGACAATCTCCGGCGACAGGCACTCTTGCACCTGCCCTTTGCACCTGTGGATCATTTGCAGAGCAGTTCTGCATGCTAACAGGAATATGGCCGCTCCTCACCCAGCCTGCACTGAGCTGGCTCTCCTGTGGCAGTGCTGAGCTTTGCTTTTGAAAGTTGGTGGTGTTCTGGAGACAAAGCAAAAATTGTGAAGACTGCTGCTTGGTGGAGCGATATGTTGTTACTCCCCAGTTTTCTACCTGTGCGTAATTGCTGCAGCAGGGCAGATGGGAAAGCAAGACTTTTGGAAAGTGGTTGTTAATACTCTGGTTGCAAAAGCAAACAGTGGCAACCCTCACCTTCAGGAAGGTGACAGGGCTGATTCCCTAAATGCCACAGCCAGGGTGAAAGTGAAGCTCCCTGAAATGGTTTTCAGGCTAGTGCATCTGGCTGTGAGCAGCTTCCCTTCCTCAGCTTTTCCCCTTTAAAGCATACCTCTTTCTCTCTTGTGGGCAAATCATTTACTGTAATTTAATGATCACAACCACATAAATTTTGCTTCCTTGTGGTTTAAAAAAAAAAAAAAAAAAGGGATTAAATGTCTCAGTTTATCTTTCCACATAGGTCACATGGCCAGAGCTGGTTGTAAAATGTGGAAAAACGGGTTTGAGGTGTGCCAAGTGCCAAGTGCTGTACATTTCCCTATTCTCTCTGCCCTGCGTATCGCTCACAAAGACACCACAGAAAGACAAGGAAGTTTGCTTTCTCAGGGAGTGGATTTTTTTTTTTTTAACGTAATGCATCATTTATTATTCTTAAATCTAATCCTTTAAGACCTCGGTGCTGTTCTAGTCCAAACCTGAAAAAGAAACAACCTGAGAAAAACTCCTGCTCAGCCATACAAAAGCAAAACTGTGGAACACAAGCAGATGCCCAGCTTGTAACAAAGCTATCAGAGAGCATACCAAGCTGCCTTGGGAGCCAGACAGGTGGGATCCTGATCTCACCAATTAATGAAAGACCCATCAGCCCTGCCCTGGGGGTGGGAGTGATGGTGGCAGGTCGGGGCTGGCCATTGGGGATTGGGCTGGTGAGGTGTGCTGGCTTTAAGGGAGTCTGGGCTCTGAGACCATGTGGTGCTGAAAAGGACTTGATTCTTCTTGCCAATTACAAATTGCACCAGGCTCATTTGAATGATTCTTTTGTCCCTGTGGGGCTCTTGCATTTGACTGTAAGCTATTTAGCTTTTTTTACAAAGAGCCTGTTTCATTGGTGCTTCCAAAGAGATACTGGAATGCGTAGAAAGTGCTGTCTGACCCCAGGGGAGAGGCAGCAGGCTCATGTCTGTCACACTGGAAGAAGGTCCTGGCGCTTCGGTACTTTGGGCTCTGTGGCTGGAACTCACTGATGCCAGGCCCAGCAGCTGGCGAGTGTTTATTCATTGCTTCTGAGTGGTAGTGATGCTTGTGAATGCAGAAGATATGCTGACACTGTGCACAGCTGAAGTCTTTGTTATTACAGTTAAAGTCTGAGCTGAAGCACTCATGGGACAGCCCTGGTGTGGGACCCAGTCTGGTGTCTATGCTCCACTGAAACCCTCATGAGAAAAGTGGAACTAGCAGGAAAAGCATATTGCTAACTGCAGTTTGTTTAACTACTTAATGTGCAGTTTGATTGACAGCACCTTTCTGGATAGGGTATGCACATTGTCTGGTTCTAGGGAAAGCATGTGATGGGCTCTGAATGAGCCTCTGATGGTACCTATGGGTAAGAAGGAACCATTTCCTAAACTGTGATGCTCTTCATATTGCACCTTTGATGCTTACAGTAATGATATCTGTAATGATTGTGCCCCTGTTGGTGGTGTCGGTCACCTTGCGGATACAGCACTGCTCAGTAACAAAGCTGTTGGAAAAACGTCCCTTTTACTTCACTGGTGAATATAATTCCTCATTTGAATTTCAGTTGCTTTGCATATGTGTATTTGGCTATTCCCATCTCCTAGAGGGAACCAGATTTTCTTTGCTGTATGTCATGTTCAGTGTATTCTCTGGCAAAAGAGAAGTAAGATGTTGGGCATAGAAATAGAATGATTTTTTGCATGCGTTTCTATTTTGTGAGACCATGAGGAAAAAACTGTGCTTGAGATGGAGCAGGAGGTCTCTGGAGAGGGTCGACGTGAATACTGGTATGAGATCTGTTGGCAGAAATGAGACTGGCCTTCCTGTGCATCTCCCTTTGGGCTGCTAGGAGGAAAGAGGGATCTGTAGCCAGTGCACTCATGTCGCTGCCCTTCTCAATGCTCAGGAGAGAGAAGCAGACAAGACAGATGAAGGTGTTTTGCTGCCCTTTGTGGATGTTACCTACTTACCCAGCCAAACTCCTGAGTTTGACAGGCCAGTGCTCTGGAAAGCCCTGAATGCAGTTGGGTGCATGGGTGGGCAGCCTTGCCCTGCATACCCTCCGTGTTGGGGCAGCTTCAGTGGGGAGGGATGTGTGCCCAAACTGAGGGTGTGGAACGATTTCTGCCCTGCCACAGTCTGACCCACCCTCATCTGAGCAGCTCTCCCACAGACTGAGGCCCCAGGATGTTACCCCGTCAATGAGTTTCACGGTCAGTCTGGGTGATACTTGCCTGGGGGCTGCAGGTACCTCTGCAGTGAGACTGGAGACCAGCTGGCAGCTGCTGGCTGTGATGTGTCCCTCTGCGTCCTGCACAAAAGCTGGTCAGCCAGAGTGTCTGGCGTGAATTCAGGACTTAAGAGAATCCTTCACTTATCCATGTGGCTGGAAACCCCTCCAGTAAGGGACAGCAACCAAAAAGTTAAAGACTGGAGGAACTGAGGATGCCGTGTGTACAAGTTTAATAAGTAATCCCTTGTTATCGCATGCCTTGTTGAGTGATTGCAAGATACCCTGGTCCATATCCTGCAGATTCATTACAGGAGTGATAATTGCTTGTTGCAGATATCGTTTCAAAGCTTTGGAACAAAGGAACTGCTAATAAGTGTTGGCTGTTTTGCTTCTGGCTGATTTAAACATGTCTCTCTCTCAGCTAGCTGGCTTGAGGTCGCTCCCATGGCTTGTGTAGGCTGCTTGCAGATTTTTTCATGCTTCAGTGAGATCCTCTGGTTAATTGTGGCATCCCACTTCCCATAAGCAAGCAGGCTGCAGGCAGTGGCCGAGCTGACACAGATCTTCAGTGACATTACAAACATGTACAAGGCTCAAAGTGCAGCCTGACTCTATCACCTCTGACAAAAATCGAATGTGTTTGTTGGAACAAAAGCATACCGTGGTTCAAAGTAGAAGTACAGCCGTGGACAGGCAGACCACCATTTCTGACTGGTGACCACCGTACAATCTGATCACATGGTGAGGCACAGGAGCAGTTGAGTGGGCACAAACCTACAACCCAGAGCTGAGTTTGTGATCTTGCCTCTATAATCACCCATGGGATTGATAGCAGGTCTTTTTAGCAGGGATGGATGCAGGCCACTGGTCTTCCCTTGTGGTAGAAGGGAACTGTGAGGAGCAGAAGCTTCCTGCATCATAGGGCTCCCAATGCAGCCTCTTCAGATTGTGATAGCTGTCATCATGTCATTGTGTTGGGAATGCAGGGCTGTTTGGTGCACATGGGACAGATCCGAGCACATTTGAACTGTTTCCTGCCCAGTCTTCTAATTAAAAGTTAGCCCTTGACTGCGCACCTCCTACAAGCAGATCTGTAATTTTGCTGCAGGGTTGGGCTTCTGTCTTCTTATATCAGAAAACCATTAATCTCCCGGCCTTCCATCTGGAGGAAAAAAAAAATGGATCTAATTCATCAACTTGACAGGGAATATTTTATACGGGAGTACTTCTGTACCAAATTCCAAAAAAAATTTCATACTCTCTTTGCTCTTTGGAGTGGTGTATGATGGTGCAGCCTGTCTTTGTGTTAAGAGAGGACGACTGTGTGCCACAAACTTGCTTTTTTTCATTTCCTTGCTTACAGCTTCTCCCTGTAACTCCCCTTTTGCACTTTCATTTCTAAGCAGAGCATACCACTGAAACTCAGTCAAGTGTGATTCAGCATTTCACTGACACACTGGAGCATAAAACCTGGCTCTGCTGACTTTCAGGTGCACAGCAGAGGTAGTTTCCCCTGCTATGAGGTAGGTCTAGGATTTGTTTTTTTTACAGATCAGCATGATGGGCCACTTTTGAGGCTGATAGGCATTGAGAGCAGCTAGCTCTGCCAGTAGCTGCTGAGGTCCAAGAAGAGAGATGCCACACGAGTAGCACCAGTCACAAAGCAGGACATGGTGTCCTGTGTATAACTTTTAGAGGCACTAAAAATGCATTTTGCATATGCTTTGAGCTCCAGTGCTTATATATAAAATGTTGCAATATCAGAGAGATGTAAATCCACTTGAATTTCTTGTTAATCTGTCTATAGAGTTGCTGTGTCGAAGTGATATTAATGTGTGCTGTTCCCTGAAAAAAAATTCAAAGTTGCTTTTAGCACTTGCAGTTGACACCAGCTAGAGCAGTGTGTATCTGCTTTTCAAGACCGTCAAGAAATATGGTCAGAAAGGGAATGAGATCAACTCGGCAACATTTTGAGTTGTCACAGTGCCCAAGGCCTCGCTAGAGCTCCTGGCATTTCTAAGGCAGCAAGGTCATTTTAAAAGCATGATTGCTTTTCTCTGGTGTTATTTATGTTAATATCTCCAGAATGACTTGCATGTGTGAGCTTTTGATGGGTTGGTTAATCATTAATTATGATCTTACAAAACTGAAATAAGAAACCAAAAATCTAGGAAAATAATAAAATCTCTTGTGAAATGTCTGTTCAGAAAAAGTCAAAGCATGCTCTGTAGATTCATTTTAATTTAGGATAGATAAAGGGAAAAGGGAAACTTCCATGAGAGAACCAGACCCACGTGTTAGTGAGGCACAGTCAGTCCTTCATCTCACTTGTAAAAAGCTGTTTGTGAAGTGCGTGGCTTAGCTGAATGCCCCCAGGGGCGGTGAGTGGAGAGGCCAACAAGGAGCTGCAGGAAAGGCTTTAGTCTTCCTGTTTGACCTGACTGTTTGCCTGACAGGTGATGTGGCTGTATCTCCTTGAAAGCTGCTTTTAGCATTATGATGATTACCCCTTTACTAAGTAAGATATGGAGACCCGCTACTGGTTATTTTTAATGGGATGTGCAGACTTCCTAAACCAAACTTACAATGTTTAGACATAGCAAGCAAAATTAGGTGTCTTTCTATCCATTCCCAAGTCCTACCAAAATAAAAAAACCCACAAACAAAAAACACTTTCACTTTCCTAGACAAACAAACAAACAAAAGAACTGCAGGGAAACATCTCATTATTAGTATCTTCCAGGAAAACCAAGGCATTAACATGGGATGTCTTGACCTAATTGCACTATGAGAAGTGATACTTACAGACAAGAAGTTACAGATACACTTTAGTCCTAATGAAGGATATAGAAGCTTGTGCAGTATTTGTTCTGGTCTCCTTTTTGGGATTATTCACTAGTGGTAATTCCTGCTTTAGTCACCTTCTTTCTGCTCTGCCTTAGGGTTTAGCTCTTCTCCCTCACATTGCCCTTCTCACAAGACTTGGTATATGCATCCAACAATCTTCAGATGGGCTTACAGCAAAGAAACAAACAGCTAGTCTGTAGGACTGCTTCCAGGAGGTGCAGTCTGCGATCTGTTCAAGGAAGGGCTGTGTTTGTGGGCTGAAGCATGCTCAGAGGATAATAATGTTGGGCTTGCTCTTAACAGGGCACCCCATTGCCAGATCCCAGAGCTTCTGCCTGGGGTTGTGGTCTTGTGCAGTGAGTGAGTGGAAAGCACAGAGAAACAACAGCTTCAGCTCTTCCATCTGCATCCAGGCATGGACTCTAAATTGGGTTTCAAAAGAGATTTAGGCTGATCCACAACTGCTGGATAATTGAGGAGGTGCCCTGTGCATGTGCTAGGGTAAGCACTGTCCTCCAGCCCATCTCTGCTCCCAAGGAGCCTGTGGGGATGCTGGCCATAGCTCCCTGCTCCCCTCCTGCCCCAAGAATCTGCCCAGCCAGGAGGGGGCACATTGCCCACAGGGAAGCTCACCTGGCAATAGAATGTGCAATAAATTAACAGTCTCTGTTTTTATAGAATGCTTTATTCACTATGTCCTAGAAATGTACCGTAAATGGAGCAGAACTAAATAAATTCAGAGGCTTCTGACAATACAGAAAACAGAGATACAATAAAACACCTAAAATATCAGCTCTTTCAAGAATAAGGCACACTAGTTTTTCTTTAATATATATATATATATTTCTTTGAATAGTTTGTTCTTAACCTAAAGATGTTCACATTTCAAGTTATCAGACTTACCTCAGTAGTAGTGTACATGAAATGGTTTAGAAGCAAATGGAAAAGATGGAGGTGGGAGGCTGCATCCCCACGTCCTGCCTGCTCCTGTCCTGGCGTGGTGGCCTAGGGGCTCACCTCTTTGGGCTCCTTTCTGTCCCTGATACTAGCAATAGAGGCCAGTGGGTAGAGGATGGTTGGGAGAGCCATTGCCCTTTGATGCTCTTCTGGGTTGGCCATGGTTATGATGGAGGGGCTGGAAAGGGGATAGCAGAGCCTGCAGTGCCTGGACGACATTGCGGTTGGCTGTGACCCATGGTGGCAGTTAGCACTGAGCTGTACAAAGCCTTAGCTGGAGCCCCCAGCACTTTCTGGGTACTCCCGCCAGGGTCTTCTGACAAGGCTTTGCCTGCTTCACCTCCCCTCACCCTAAAAACAGGCAGGGTGTTTGGGATGAAGGTTTGGGGGCTAAGGGTTTTGTTTTCAGAAGCAGTGGGACAGATGGCAAAAGCCTCCAGGGAAGGGGCACGGAGGGTCAGAGTCCGACTTAATGGTTAACTTCCTCACAGTGCTTTTGATAGCAGTTGGACAGGTTTAAATAGAGCTCAGCTTTGCTGAGTAAGAGCACCTAAAAACAACCGCTCCATTTTGAGGCAAGAAAAATATGCATTAAAAGGTCACTTTACTAAGCTGGAGATGATCCGAAAGTGGTTCTGTCATCAAAATATACTTTATATGAAACCCCTTCAGCTGGTATTTATACCACTAAAAGCAAAGCAAAATTGTTTACTCACTCCCTGCTCCACACCTCCCTTCACTGGAGCCGTGATTGCAGAGCTGATACACTTCATAAAATGGGCGAGATATTTCTTTAACATTTTACCATATTTTACATTCACTGCACTACTAAATAAAAGCCTTTAAACAGGCCACAAAACACTGCAATAATATATTTACTCCTTAATATAACAAACTTTTTTTTTTTTTAACAGCATCAAAATAAACTGTGTTTGTTTTGTGGCAAACCACATACCATGTAAATTTGTGACGTAAAATGACTTTTAAAAAGTATATTAAAAGGTATTTACAAGCTCTACATCTTAAAACAGCTGGGTCCAATCCTTCCCATCCCTGATGTGCACGCAGAGCTCCAGGTGTGGGAGCTGGAGTCGGTGTGGAAGGGAGGCCGGGAGGGACGCCAGCCTTGCTGTGTCAATTCCAGTATCACCACCACCCCCAGTACCTCGGAAATTTCTCATGGGATGTGATGAAGCTATGGGTAAATAGCACCGCGCATCCTGCTGCCAGGAGCGGGCGAGCTCTTGCCTACAACAGCATACATTCTCAGTCACTACAGCATATACTTCAAAGAATAAAATAAAGAGCGTTTAAAAAGAGCCTAGGTTTTATACTGGATGAAGATTGAAGTCGAGACGCCTTACGCAAAATATGAGGCGCGCGTATCTGCGCATGCTCCAAGGCTGAACTACAGGTAGCTTCAATAAATAGAAATTCCAGTTGTTGAGGAAAACTCTGAGCCTTTCCTTTGAGCATCATAAGCCTGCTAATCACACTGCGAAGGGCTTCGTGTGAGGAGGCTTTCTTCTTTCTGTTCCTCCTATAAAGGCAATATGAATTACTTTTGATTTCAAACAGTAACAAACAGACTGTATTAATGCCAGCACAAAAACGCAGAGGTCTTGCACGTTTTTCAAATTGCACTTTCCAGTATAACATTTCTTAAATAAGATACTTGTTTTTTTCTTTTCTTAAAAAAAAAAAAAAAAAAAAAAATCTAAGGAATGTATTCTTTAAATATTGAATATATTCTTCAAAATATATCGTTCAAACTTTCCCTAGCTGCTCAGGTGTGCTTCTTAATATATAGCTGATATATTATTAAAGGCACTACAAAATAGACATCTCTGGAGTGCAGAAGTTACTAAAAATAACCTTCATACCACAAATATATTGAAAATATAACTGCTAAAAAAAAGGACCCTGTGCAACCCCACTGTGATGCGTATAAAGGCATGTAAGTGATGGGTGGCTGCATCAAGGTCGTTTAGAAATGTATGAATACAGGCGTGTTAAATTTTAAAAATAGCCTAAAAAAAGTTAGTGAAAACTTCAAGCGTAGAAAACATTTTGAACATGTTTTTCTGTGACATTCTTCACTTTCAGGTTCTGCGTCAGTTTACTGAGTCCTGACATTGCTCTCCTGCAGCAGGCGCATTCTTCATAAATAGTAAAGTGTTCCTTCAGTGTTTGTTTCTCTGCCGACAGTCTCAGTACGTCTGGTAGACGTCGTGGATGGGCACCTGGATGGTGGCAGCTGGGAAAGCCGGAGGTATGTAGCCAGCATAGCCCCCGTAGGCGGCAGCAGCGGCAGCAGCGGCGGCGGCATTCTTCTGTAGCGTGGCTATCGTTGCTGTTGCTGCAGCGGGTGCTGCGAATGGCACGTAACTTGTCCCATAAATGCCAGCAGCGGGGATCCTCTGCACGTTGGGGGCCATGGTGTACACTGGGGTTATGGGGCGGCCCTGGAATCAGAGAATTGCAGTATGTCTTGAGTTGGAGGGGACTCCATGAGGGATATCCAGTCCGACTCCTGACTCCACACTGGGCAACCTCACAGCCAAACCATGCATAGTTCAAACAGTCCTTAAGCACAAGCAGGCCTAGTGCCAGGGTCAGGTTGGAGATTAGGAAAAGGCTCTTCACCAGAATGTGGACAGGCACTGTAACAGGCTCCCCAGTGTCATGGCACCAGTGGGACTGGATACCCTTCATGTGCACCCAATCCAGACTACCCTGTGTGTCTCACCCATCTCTCTCACTCAACAGGGCATGCACTGTCTATCTTCCCGTTCTTGTTTAGTGTGTTTACAGTGAGATGTCCTCCTGGGGACTCTCCTCTTCCTACCAAATTTGGGTCCTCCATAGAGGAAAAGCAACTGTCCAAAGTGCAGATGTCTAAGACAGGTCAAATGAACAGCACTTTTGGGGTGCCTGATCTTCTCCTATGACACATAGAATGGTTTGGATTGGATTACCAAGGAAAGTTTCCACATAAAGGCATGTGTATGGCTCAGGTGCCAGATATAACCACTGGAGGAAAGTCTCAGGTTATGTGAGATGAATTTCTCTGCATGTAGGAAAGAAGGGACAAAGTACTGGGAGTAGAAATCAACCCAAGAGCTGCAGTGGGATGTGAGGATCTCAGTGGGGTCATGCTTGAGCAACAACCCAGTCCCACAGAAGCAGGCACCAAGCAAGAGCATCAGTCAGAGAGTGCTGCAGGCAGTTTTTCCCCTGCACTGAGTATACAGAGCAGAACATATGGAACTGGGGTGCCTGCACTGAACTCACCTGGAAGGGGGGAGGCGTTGACACAGCTGGTATTACTGCTGCGGCTGCGGCTGCTGCAGCAGCTGCTGCACTGGCTGGGTCCTGCTGGACGGCAATAGGGTTGATGATGTGCTCCACTGTGTGGATTTTGCCATCTTCCATCATCTTGGCTGGTGGTGCAGCTGGAAACATGGAGTACTGGGCACCGATTGCAGGGATGGCCACTAGGAGAGAGACCAGACACATCAAGCATATTGGGAAAGCATCTCCAGAGCCTATTCTCAAAGAACACACAGCCTTCCTCTTGGCTCTGCCAGATCCCACCACAATAGGCAGCCTCACGAGTAGTTGGGGACCTGCGGCAAATCTGCCCTCCCTGCAGGTTGAAGAATCAAGCAAATGCTCTCTTGAACCATGCCTGGTGATGGACTTGGTGCTGTCTGCTCTTCCCAGTACTTCTCCCCTTGGCATGGCTGTTCCAGGGCTAAGGCCTTGCTCTGGATTCAAGCAGCCCCTTCTGACCATCACCACTCTCTCCCTGGCCAGAAGCACCTACTGTCCTGGCAAAGTCTCTGCTCTAGCTGCTGATATCAAAGGACATGGGACTGCTTCAGGAAAAAAAGATACGGTTTTCACTGCAGAAGTAGCAGCCAGGAACTGGGCCAGTCTATATGCTGCCCTTTGGCCAACGGTGTGGAATACCAGCTAATGTATTATTATACATTTCCCAGGCCTAAATTGGCTTAACACATTTTATCCTATCTTTCTGCTTCAGTATCAATCCGTTTAACAGCACTAAAAAAGAAATTACTCTTAAGATAATTCTCCCTTGTGCCAAAATTGGACAATCCAAAATACATAGAGCTATTGTCTTCCATATAAAGGGTAAATGCTCCAATCAGTATGTAACAGAGATCCTGAGTTTGTACATGGTCTTACACAGAGTTTCACAGCACTGTTTAGGAAAGAAATATGCAATGCTGGACATTCCCAATAATCACATTTGTAATTCTGTTGTTGCCTCATAACGTGCAGTTCAGCTTTCAGTTCTTGAGTCTTTCAGCAGGATAGTTGTTCACAAGGAAGATGAATTAACTAATAGATCAATTCCACCTGGTCAGCTCAAACCAATTTTTTCACTGCTTTAAATAACCTGGGTAATGCCCCACTGATGCAAGAGCAGAGAGCTCACACTCTCCATTCTGCAGTGTCTTCTGGAAGAAAAGCAGAATCAGGCAGCTGTGGTATTGGGGTGATGTCTCAGAAGTTTCCTAACCATTTGCAAGGAATTGAGCTTTGAGATATTTCTGAAGAGATAGAAATTTCCAGAGTTGATACACCTCTACTTTTCCATTCTGATAGCTGATCTCAGAGTAGTTTCCTTTTGATAACAGAGGTAATAAGTCTTGCACGCGGCCTTTTTAACTGATCAGCTCATCTGGCTGGGAAAAAGAGGCTAGATGCTTCAGCACTCAAGGCCTATGCTGGAACAGTGGTAGAGGGGAAGACCAGATAAAGACATCTCTGAATCTGAATGTGCTGGAAATGTAGAAACACTTAGTCTTGAGAACCAGACTTTTGTTTGGTAATCAAACAAACTACATGGACACCACTGATAAATACTAGGGTAAAATCAAGTGTGTGTTTCAAGGAGAAAACTGACAACTTTTCAATCATCCTTCAGTAATAGATGAATTATCTTTACAAACACGGATAATGGTAATATTTTCTGTTTGTGAGTGGGTAGTTTTCTCAGGAAGCCTGCGATCTTCCTTTGAAGATTTGACTCTAATCTTTTAACAGCACTCCTTCTTCTCAGTGCTTCTCACATTATCTCATCCCTCTGTTATGAAGGACTCTTCCTAGTCCTCTTTAGATGACAGTTGTAATTTCCACTGACAGTATGGAACTTGTTCTGGTAAACTACTGCAACTTTAGTATTCAGTGCTGCTTAGGTGTGCAGTTAAAATTTGCTGGACCGTGGGCCTGCTTCTTGTAGCCCAGCAGAGCACATTTTGTAGCTCTGCTGTGTGATTGCAAGTAGGACACCCACACTGCTCCCCATGCTGCTGATGGTGGTGGAGGAGCTGTCCTTAGCCAGGGACTTTCCTGCAATAGGAAAGCACCTGCTCCTTTTCCCAGCCTTGTAGAGAAACACAAACTGAGCTGGGGAGAGCTCTGGAAATTTGGGTTGGGAAATTTCCCAGGGTGAAAGTAGCAGTTTAGAAACTTGGAGAGAGGAAGGTTGCCACACGGGCCGGCCCTGGACCACGGATGGTGTCAGAGCAGGGGCTCTCCTGCCACCTCCACATTCCTCCCATCCTGCAGATGTCGCCTACCCAATTGCACATACTGACCTGCACCAGGCTTAATGGCCACTGGGTTGACAGCTGGTAATTCCAGGTTGGGTACCAGCTCATATCCTTTCTCTTGCTGTTTTCCTTTGCCTTCGTGATACCTGCTGTATATGCCACGACCAGCAGAGTATCCTCCCAGGTAGGAGCCACGGGGACCTGGGGCTCTGTTGCCGGCTGCACCTCGCCCTCTACCTCGTATGCTGCCTGCTTATGAGAACAACATAGAGAAAGATGGTGAACAACAAACAGTAGCAGCAATATGGGGAATACAAACAGACTTTGGGAAACTGGGAGGCACATGCTTAGAAATGAGGCTGCTGGAGCCAGTTTGATCTGAGTGACTTTGCTTACAGAAAAAAATGATTTTGTCTTTGGTTGCACCCAGTAAGATTACACGAGTTTTGCTCTTGAGATTTCTGAGAGTAAATTAACTGCTTTTTCGTACTGATGCAACTTTTGTGTCCAGTTTTTCAGGTATAATACAGACAGTAAGGAGAGAGAGGCTTCCTCAGAGGTGGTGTCTAAACAGCAGAAACAGCTTCTGCTCTCAGCTGTCCTCCAGAGGAGTCTCAATCTCCCAGAAATGTGGGGATAGCCCAATGCTTTATCTGGCCTTCAACCACCTTTGTCACACCACTGAATTTAATTTTACAAATGTCTTTTGTTTTCTTTCTGCACATGTGAATATTACCCCTCTCCACCACACTCTTTACAAAGATACTTTGGACACTGTGGTATTAATGTACTCTGCCTTTTGTTTGGAAATGCACAATACATTTCAGGAAACTATAGTTCCTATAAGTACAGGATAATTATAATAACAGTAATAGCCACTAGTTTTTTTTTTGTTTGTTTGGTTGGTTGTTTTTTTTTTATTTTTTTTTGTTTGTCTTTTTAGTGAATAACATATTTGCAGTTAATTTTTAATGGTTGTAATCCACAACTGATTAAAGTATACATAATAAAATAATTGTTTTGCACTGATTTTATTCCTTCTGCAAATGGTCTTTAATAGGCTTTATGAAGGATACAGCACTACTGTAATTTTAATGCAGAGGACAGATGACATCTGGTGAGTTTCCAGCTCAGACTTTCCCTGACACCTCTCCCTTTGGTTGCTGAGGTCTATCAGGTGGTTCTCACTGCACCCACACCTCTAGAAGAAGGCAGAAGAAGCACCCTTTGCCATGATCCCTAATACCTAGGATGCAGCTCTTTCTTTGGAAAGAGACATCAGAACCTTGACCAGTCCATTTGGCCAGTCTTAGTACAACGCTCACAAAAAACAGGTCTCTGCCTTCTCCACCCCATAACTGGTCTGTTTGCTCATTCTGTCAGCATAGTTCTGATGCTAGCCTGTACATTAGCTTTTATCTCTGCATGATCATAAATTAAAATGAAATGGAATATAAATATGACAAAAAAACCTCTAAAAGAGTGGTTAAGAAAACAGCCAAGCACCAGCTGTCCTTTGTCTCAGACAGACCTTGGGTCACACCAGCCTTTGATCAAGTCTGCCCATCGCATCCCCTGATTGTGCTTACTAACCTTTCACAAAGTAATCTCTGTTGGGCCCTATCAGGGCATTGTATGGATATCCATAGTACGCTAGTGTGTATGGATCGCAAGAGTAAACATAGTTAGGTTGCTGAGTTACTTCGGGTGTTGCTGCAGCCCCTCCTTTTGCTGCTTTCTGGTAGCGAGTGTACTGCTCCTTGTCCACTGGCTTGGCCAAGGTAACCTCCAGGCACGAGCCTTCCAGTTCGACACCATTAAGGTTATTCATGGCATGGATGGCATCTTCCCTGGTTGTAAAGTGCACAAAGGCGTAATCACGTATTTTTTTCACCCGCTCTACACAGCCGGGGTTAAACTGCCCAAAGACCTTTTTAATGGTGTCCTCTGTGGTCTCAATCATTAAGTTCCTCACATAGAGGATTTTAACAGTCTCCATGACGTCTTCATCCACGTCTATCTCTGGTTCTGCCCAGTCGACAGCTATCTGGTGTCCCCACAGCTGGATTCTTCCTGGCATGAGCTTCCTCCTGGCCATTGCTGCTGCTCGATGGCTCTCGTACTCCACAAAGGCGAAACCCCTGTTCTTCATCTTGTCTGCAGCGCTTGCATAGACAATGACATCCAGTACACCTTCCGTCACTTTAGCGATCTCCTCCAGGATCTCTTCTCTCTTCTTCATCTTGGGAATGCCTCCAATGAAGAGCCGGCAGTTGTCTACGCTGCAGCACACACCCAGCAGCCTGCCCGGGCGGATTTCATAGTTGTTCAGCTCCCTGACAGCCCGCTTTGCCTCATGCTTCTGTGTGTACATCACGAAGGCATAACCGCGGTTCTTCCCATCAAAGTCCATCATCAGGCGCATCTCGTAGATGCGGCCAACAGACTCGAACACGGGGACAAGCTCATCTTCATAGACATCGCGGGGTATCTTGCCCACAAAGACTTCGCAGCCGCGAGGAGGGTGCAGGCCATCCCAGCCAGGCGGTGGGCCGCCGTACTTGCGTTGCCCGTTCTCCTGGATCATGCTGTAGCCGGTGCGCTCCATCAGTGCCAGCAGGGCCGCCTCGTTGGGCGCACCGGCCACACCTTCAGGGACTTTCGTGGTGTTCACGTTAGAGGAATCGTTGCTCATCCTTGCAGTAGAATCCTCAGCGGTCATGATGTCAAACTCATTCAAATCCTGATAAAACCTGGACATAGGAAGAAGCAGACACTCATTACAAGCTGCTAGCTGCCACCAGAACACCAGGCTTTCTTTTTTGACCTTCAGCACTTCTGCAAGCTCATTTTCACACAGATAATAAGGCTTCAGAAAAGCAGATGAAAGAGCCATACCAGACTGCACGAGAAGCACCCATTCTGTGCCATTCCTTGGCTCATCTAGACTTTCACAAGAACAGTCAAGTAGGAGATAGTAAGTACACCTTCATGCCATGGAAAAATGGTTCTTATCTTCTTGTGCAAAGGACAACCTGGCAAGCTTTTGAGCTGCCTGCTGCTTGTGGTATGGTGTTTGGCGTGCTTGTCTCTTTCCTTATAAGACCAGCACTTCAGAAAAGCTGAGGAGAATCACTCCTTTATTACAGGCAGCTTGCAATTGGCTGCACAGCCCTGTAAGCCAGCAAGGGAAGGGTAAATCTCTGAAATCTCATTCTACATTTAAATCCAGACAAGAGATGCAGAAATACAGAAGGAGGTTGAAAATGTCAACTACCACAACTGCAAGACAATGGGATCTACCTCTGAGCACAAATAAAAGACAACACTTTGGGACTTAGACTAGTTAATTCATGGCCTTTTAAAGCTGGAAAGGACCATCAGAATATTTAATATGAATGATTGCATATAACATGGACCTTTACATTGTATTGTTATTGGCACATTGAGTCCTGTAACATTTATCTGAGTAAAACACATCTTCCAGAAGAACACCCAACCTTGATTTTATGGCATCAAGGAGCTGCAGAACCTAGCACTTCCTTTTAAGGCTTCTTTGTTAATTATTCCCTCTGACAAGGGGGTATGCTGTTTCTCCTGAGAATTTGTCTGGCTTTTCTTTCAGCTAGCATTACATTAAACCTTTCTCTGAGTAAATAGTCTTTCAGCTCCTCTATTTTTGCTTTACGATGGTATTCAAGCTGTGTCATCAAGCTACAACTCTATCCTCTTTTTAATAAATTTTGCAGGCCAAACTCTGTAAGTCCTTCACATTTAGTCCTTATTTCACTGGGATTGTTTTTGTGTCTCTTTCCATATTCTCCAGACTTTCTGCCTTTTCTCACCCTTGTTGGACATAGGGATGAAGACCACCTGCCTCTCTTCTTCCCACTCCTCTGTCTCACAAGGCCCATTTCTCCAGTCTCCTCTTTAGCGAAGCATGCTGAGTTCTTTGTCATTTCTAAACCCAAGTCATTCCAGAGACATTGCTCACTGGGGTTATGAAGCACCCAGCAAATCTTGTGTTTGTTACTCCTAAGTGCCACAATCTTGTGTTAGCCCTATCTCGACTGCCTGGTAAGTAGGTCCCACCTACTGAGTGCTCCTCAGTTGGTACCTCCTTATTTCTATTTACAATTCCATCAGCCTTTGCATCATTCCCTCATTTATTTGCCACGATTTGCATTAATGACTGTTTTATTTTGACTGTCAAATGGCACTGGCCCCTGTAGGAAACTCTGCAGGCCACCATCAGAAATAGCCACAGTGTTCGATGGCCTGTATCCTAATAAAGGATAAAACTTCAGCCAAATTTATTTGTTTCATGTAATGGCATTATTTAGTCACAGTTCCACAAAGACTCTGATATATACTCTTAATGACAATAATTTTATCATTTGTGTTGCATTAGTTACCATGCACGCATGTTGAAACTGCATTTGGGATTAGGAAACCACATGTCTCTGGGCCTTGATCTGTGGCAGGGTCTGATCCTGCTGACACATTTGGGCCATGGGTGTTGCACACTGGTGCTCCTGGTGTGGAACAGTCATTCTATTTTCAAGAATATGGAGAGCAAAGAGGGAGGTGGAGAAGCTGGAGGGGCGCTGATAGTGACAGTCATGTCTAGGCAGTATTTTTCCTTCAGAAAGCACAATTTCTTTGAAGCCAGGTCTTTCATAGACATGCATCAGTTTTAATAGAATCTTGCTTTTAAATGTAATTTATAAAAATGATTCTCTTTTTAATGTGTCAGAGCCAGACATTTGGTTTTACTTATGGGAATTATTTCACATCATTAGTAGAAATTAAAGCAGAGAAAAACATCTTCTTTTTTCACTTGACAATTTGTTCCTAAAGATCTGCTTTTACCTTTCTCTGAGTAAAATCAAAGCTTGGTAAGCAGACATTTTACTAGGGAATAATCATTATCTTCACATGGGCCACCTGTTGGCAGGTGAATTACTTATTATCTCAGGGGTAGGTAAGTTTAAAAATGAGTCATTACTGTCAGTTTTAGGTCAACTTACAAAACAAAAGTCTCTGTATCCTGTTGTGGGTTTGGCTCAGAAGTGGGGCTGAAGTCTAGAAAGCTACAGACAGGCACTGGGAGGGTGGAGCGGGCAGAGATAGAGCAAAGCCTCCCTGATCCAACAGAACCAGCTGCTGGGATTGGGTTGGAGCTGCCAGTGGTGTCAAGGAATTAGCTTGTCCTACAGCACTCTGCATGTCCCCCAGCATCAGCAACGTGATCTCTAATCATAGAATCATAGAATATCCTGAGTTGAAAGGGTCCCATAAGGATCATGGAGCCCAATTCCTGAACTCCTAATATCAGAATCTGTACCTGATGGTATGCTGATGGCCACCTCAGCTGCAGACATTATCTTACTGAACAACTTACTGTGAACATACAATCCATTTTACACTTCTGTAAGGCCCTTGAAGCCCTACTTGATGTATATAAATACACATGTAACAGTCACTGCCACATGACTGCCAACACGTTCACAGGGTTCAGAGATCACCTGTTTTGATGAGAAAAAGTGCAGGAGACACAGAGTGCTTCCTTCTCCTGTTACGGCCTCCTGTGCTGCCAGTACTACCTTGCCTGCTTACGCTGAAAAGTAGTCACTCTCAAGAAAACTGCTTGCAAAATCACCTCTTTCTGAAGCGTTCAGCACTATTGATGCATGCTTTTAGTCTGCAGTTAAGTGCTCATGGAAACTTGCTACCGTGTGCTGTGGGTGTACCCGGGCAGGAGTTAATGCTGCGAGTTTAGCAGTGTGGGTAAATGCAGATGGATTCCTGTGCATCCGTGAGGTGTGGTTGGTGCTAAGAGCAGAGTCAGAAGTTTAAGCTATGTTAAAATGTGATGTCATGTGAAATATGAGAGCCTACGGAGAGGAAATTACACCTGATTTCCATGACAAAGATTCATAAAGCAGAAAGATAGACAAAAAATATTAATTTCTAATGAGAGGTTGCATTTTGGAGATGACCAATTTTTAAATGACTTATTACCCACACTGAAAAAAGGCTGGCTTCTTTTTTTCTCAGAAAAAGGTAAAGCCTGCTGGATTTTCAAAGCCCAGTTAGGTGGCCACTGACTTCTGCAGCATATTGAGAACTTCGAGCCCTTCTGGCTCAGCTCTGTGGTGCAGGAATTCTCTTTCACTTGCAGGTGAACTCTCAGATGTATATGTTTCATTGAAACCAGTCAGATTTCACTTCCTTCTGCTTATGAAACTCTTTCTCTGCTGCCAGTAAGGTGTGTGCAAATACTTCTTGACCTAAACATTAATTCCTTTCTTATTATTTATTTATTTTTATCAGAGCTGAGAATATTAAATGGAAAACCTACTACATCAGCAGTGTCTGAGCTAAAGCATGCTGTGAGTACCAAGCACCTCTTTCATTAAATGGGAACACCATGCTTTGAGTAACAACAACATGGGCCAAATGCTGCCAGAACAAGGGCAGCTCAGGGCTGCAGTGAGAAGGCAATGCCCCAGGGCTTGCAGAGGTGCTAGCCACTGATACAAGGGGAAGCAGAAAGTCTCTCTTCCTCTGTGCCTGCTGGGAGCAAGAGCTGTTCCCTCTCTGCTGTTATTTTTTCTCTTTCTTGTGGCTAAGGAGGTTTGGCTTTTTGTCTCTGGGATGACCTGTGATGCTGAAAGGGTTGAGGCTGAAGAAACCCATCTCCATTTTAAGACATATCTCTGGGTCTGCAGATGCAAGGGACAACAATGAGAATATCTTCTACACCTGGTACCCAGGAAGCAGGCAAAAAAACGCTAGTTATATATACTGAGAATTCAGTAAGACATATAAAGGGAAATAACTGTATGATACAAAGCAAAGGAATCCCACTGTTTTCCTAGAAGGCTTCACTGGTCAGACTTAATCACTTAAGAAAAAGCAGTCCCTGTAACACCTTATCCCTGAATTCACACAGCACTCAGCATCACCCCATGCAGCTACTTGCACTTCTGTTCGGCAGTCTATGATGAAACAGACTTTTGCACACACAGAGACACAACTGGTGTCCTCATGGCTGCAACTGCCTGCAAATTCCTCACGTATTCCCTATGAAAGGCTTTGTTTGTGTCTGCATTAACTCACCCATACAGTTTTGCTTTTTGCCTTCTACTGGCCACAGAGCCACCAGCAGTCACAGGGCATGGGAACAGGTGCTGGCACCACAGCAGGCAGGAGCACCCAGGGACACCTGTGAAATCCAAGCATCTTTGGCATTTGCTTCATGTTGAGCCTAGGCAGTGTGTGGAGCATCCCACCCAGAGCCTTCCTCAAAAACAGGGGACACCTGTGCCCCACCTGCAGGCGGTGGGGTGCCTGGGTCATTCAGGTACCAGACCCCTCCCCAGGGAAAGCCTTGACTTCTATGCCAGCTGTCTTTGTGATGGCCCTTTTGGGTGCTTTGGACTGTGCAAATTCCTGCTGAAAATACAGCATATGCCCTCATGGACACGTCAGCCTGCTTACTTCTGGAGCTGCTGCAGCTTCGCACTGTGTGCTGCAGCCCCTGCTGCTGTGGAGGGAAGGTCAGCCATCAACGTTTTAGCTAAATACACCATGTTGACAGAGTGAAATATCAGCTACTGTTTCAAATGTGACCTTCCTACTTTTTTTCGTTGCAGCATTAAGGGCAAATAGAAATCCTGCTGCTGGCCTGCAGCAGCAGCTCTGGACTCCCTGCAGCAGTTAAACCTCTTTATTTTCTAAAGTTGACTCTTCTCATGGCAAGTTCACATACAATTGCAGAATCATACAATATTTGGGTTCAAAAGAACCTTTGAGCCCACTCAGTTCCAGCTCCCTGACATGGGCAGGGCTGCTGCCCACTAGATTAGACTAGCCCAGGGCCCCATCCAACCTGCCCTTGAAGCCTCCAGGGATTGTTACATTCATTTTGTGTATACAATGTCACGGGGCTCCTTCCCACACTAGTGGTGAAACAAAGTCCTACTTCTTGTAGGAACCCGCCTCACCATAGCCTCTGGCTCTGCTTTGCCTGCTGCTTGCTGCAGTCAGATGCTAATCTTCACCATGGTTATCCATGGTGGACAAGAGCTGGGCTCTCCACCTGCTATCACTCACAGAAATGCAGAAGTCTGAATTTGAGACCCATGTTTCATTGGTGCAAGAGGGAGCAGGTAATTTAGGTCTGGCTTTTTGGTCAGAGACCTTTTCTGAGCTGTTCTTACAGAAAAGGGAAGGTCTCCAGGGAAAATGTATTTGTTCAGCAAAGGGATGTATGATGTCTTTCTTTATCAATGACATCGATGATGGAATTGAGTGCACCCTCAGCAAGTTTGCTGATGACACCAAGCTGAGTGGTGCGGTCGACACAGTTGAAGGAAGGGATGCCATTCAGAGGGACCTCGAGAGGCTAGAAAGGTGGGCCTGGGTGAACCTGATGAGGTTCAACACGGCAAAGTGCAGAGTTTTGCACTTGGGCCGGAGGAATCCCAGGCATCCATACAGACTGGAAGGAGTGGTCCTTGAGAGCAGCCCTGTGGAGAAGGACCTGGGGGTCTTGATAGATGAAAAACTTAATATGAGCCAGCAGCGTGCCCTTGCAGCTCAGAAGGCAAATGGTATCCTGGGCTCCATCAAAAGAGGGGTGGCCAGCAGGGACAGGGAGGTGATTGTTCCCCTCTACTCTGCTCTTGTGAGGCCCCATCTGGAGTACTG
Organism: Chrysolophus pictus; assembly: GCA_037305975.1. Taxonomy (NCBI): domain Eukaryota; kingdom Metazoa; phylum Chordata; class Aves; order Galliformes; family Phasianidae; genus Chrysolophus; species Chrysolophus pictus. The sequence goes on from CM074579.1 coordinate 22,348,425, forward strand.
CGTCCAAGTGTGGAGCCCTCAGTACAAAAAAGACAGGGAGCTGTTGGAGAGGGTCCAGAGAAGGGCCACAAAGATGATCAGGGGACTGGAGCACCTCCCCTACAAAGACAGGCTGAAGGAGCTGGGCTTGTTCAGCCTGGAGAAAAGAAGGCTGCGGGGTGACCTCATTGCAGCCTTTCAGTACCTAAAGGGAGCCTACAAACAGGAGGGGAATCAACTATTTGAAAGGGTTGATAACTGCAGGATGAGGAGAAATGGTTTTAAGTTGAGGGAGGGGAGATTTAGGTTGGATGTCAGGGGGAAATTCTTTACAGAGAGAGTGGTGAGGTACTGGAACAGGCTGCCCAGAGAGGTTGTGGATGCCCCGACCCTGGAGGTGTTCAAGGCCAGATTAGATGGGGCCCTGGGCAGCCTGGTCTAGCATTAGGTGGGAAGGTTGGTGGTCCTGCATGTGGCAGGGGGGTTGGAGATTCATGATCCTTGAGGTCCCTTCCAACCCTGGCAATTCTGTGATTCTGTGATTCTGTCTTTGGACATTTAACAAAAAAGAAACACTTGAGTCCAACAGGCTGTGATGGCTATCTGCAACGTGTCAGACACGTTGCTTTACCTGCAACTGAGCAGGGTGAAAAAATAGTCCCAGGCTTAAATGCCCAACAAAAGTTTTGAAGAGGTGACTTTTCCCACTCTGGGTCATTCAGGCGGATGTCTGAGGAGAAAGTGGCTAACACAGTGAGCAGCTTGGAAGAATAAACTTGTAGATCAGACCTGTGTAGTTATCAAAAAGGACATGTTGGCTGTGTGAACAATCCCATTGCCAGGACTACAGGAGAGCTTTGTAGGTCCCTGTAGAGACAGAAGAACCAGGAGAGTAACAGAAGTGGCTGATACCTCTTAGCAAAGTCAGATCTTTTCACCTATCTTTCTTTTAGCCAAACTGACATGTACAGAAGTAAGGTCAGGGAGGATTAGAGTACAGTCACTAAGACAAATACTAGAGACTTGGTGATTGTATTAAGAAGAGTCAACCTGAAGAGAAGAGCTGCTTAGTACGTTTTGAGGACTTCTCATCTCTGGACAAGAGGTAATGACCTTAAGTTGCACCAGGGGAAGTTCAGGTTGCATGTTAGTAAACATTTATTCCCAGAAAGAATGGTAAGGCATTGGAACAGGCTTCCCAGGGAGGTGGTGGAGTTGTTGTCCATGGAGATGTTAAAGAAACACATAGATGTGGCACTGAGGGACATAGTTATTGGGCACGGTGGGGATGGGCTGATAGTTGGGACTAGATGATAGTGCTCTTTTCCAGCTTTAATGATTCTATGAGTCTATGATTCACTTGAATAAAGTTTTCCAGGACAGAAGAAATGTCTAACCTATTAATCCTGAAACGAGCAGCTGAAATTCCCACTTCTGCTAATCATGACATCAGGGATCTTGATCAGCAGGGGTCCTGTCACACATTTCAGGCTTACACTATGAATTTATTCCAACCAGTTTGCCTTTTCCTGGTATGGACTAGGTCAATGTTACGGGCTTGAGAAGTCATTTTCAGCATGTGCCTCCTGCAGAGCAAGGATCTGTACACAATTCTCAGTTGTTTAAATTTGTCCTAAGTGGCGCAAGCATGTTAATGGTGGTTAGTTTAATTTCAAATATGCTAAAAACTGTTGGCTGAATTTTTTGATTGATAGTTCCAGTTTTTTATTGAGTCTTCCAAAAAGAAGCACAATCAGCATCTAGCACTACTTCGTTGATATCGGCTGTAGGACTAATGGCTTCTATGAATATATTTGTAAGACACTGATGAGTACTACTGCAATCCCTGTCTTAAAAGTCTTGCATTGACTGGTTACGTCCCCCAGGCACCAATGAAATCAGTGCACTTAGTTAAAAAAATGGTAGTAAAGTTCCTCTAAATCTATTCTTTAATTACTTTCACCTACTTACGAGGAAATTATTCTGAAGGATAACAAGCTGGAATTTCCCCAATTAAAACTTCAGTGCTAGTCAGGGAGTTTGAATTTGCCTCAATTTACAGAGTCAGTCACTGGCTACAACTTTGGACTAGGATTTCAAGGTTAAGCTCCTTGTTTTCAACCTATCACTATCATTAAGAGTAATAGCTCTGACAGACCTTATTCTCTTAGCCATATTATATCATTTCTTGTAGTTATATTAATCTTGTGTCACAGCAATTTTATACAGAAAAAACAAATGCAACTGAAATTATGATTCCCCTACATAGTAAGTCAACTTCTTGTTTTTTCAGTTACCAACCCTTTCTACACCCTTTTAAGACATATTTAATTTGGAGTGTGATCCTACAAAGCCTGTCAGAAGTTCCACTTGTATTATCCATCAGCACTACCAATGCACAAGAGTAATCATTCAGAAGGATGGAGGCTCCTCAACCATCTGACCTCCTCGTCTAAAAGCCACAGAAAGACTATTAAAGGAAATCTAAATTTTAAAAATGATAACCCAAGTAATAAAGCCAGAAAAGGTTCCTGAGTCTGGAGCGCAGCCTGTGACATTGATGAAAAGTTATTGGTATCTGCCAAAGCACTACCAACACCTACAGCATCTCAACTACGCAGTTTTTATTTCTCTGTTTCTGCAATGTACATTCTGTTAACGGAGAGTGTGTTTCTTGAGTGTTTTAACCTACCCCAGTGCGACACCAGCCATCTCAACTTAAACTTGGAAAGAAAGTTGGAGTAAGTGAAACCCAGTCTCTTCTCTCGTTGTATAATGCACTTTGCTGCAAGTCATTCAGAACTTTGTCCCAACAAGTTGTGTAACCTGTGTGTTGTACAGTTTGTCCTGGCCCTATCTTTTACCCCGTCCAACTCAAAATAATTATACAACTCTTAGCTATTTCAATAGAGCCATTACTGACTGTGCCTGCAGTTACTATCCTACTTGATATTGAAGCCATGTATTGAGGAAGGCCGAGAAGATGAGAGATGAGTCATATAATCAGTCTTATCAGCTCTCCAAATCAGGAAACACAACCCTTCCCTTCTCCACAGATTCCCATATTTCAATCTAGTCCACAAAGTCTATTCCCACAGTCAGACAGGAAAGTGTATGACGTATAAATAAAGTGCAACGTAATCACTTGGTACATAACAAGTATTTCCTATTGTAGATGAGCTGGAATGAATGGAGAACTTCTTCCAAAGTCAGTTTATCATAAATGAAATTGAACAGTGTTCTCTACAGAGAATCTGGCACAGAAAAGTGTGTCACCAACAATCTGCTTTAGAGTACATCCTTTCCAGGAAAGGAAAAAGTGTCTCAGCTAGTGTGACTATGAGCTTGCAAGCTTTTGCCACAAGAAAGACTGTAAAAGGGACCTTTGGCAGTTGAAAAGCAAAAACAAAAGTAGAAACATCTATTAATTGCTATATGGGAAAGATAAGACATTAACCTATTCCACTTCTTATTTCTAAGAAAAAAAAACACTATATAGAATCATAGAATCATAGAATATTCTGAGTTGTAAGAGACACATAAGGGTCCAATTCCTATTTATACATATATATAAGAGGGCTACCTCGTTCAATGACTGTAAGTGTCTGTGAAATGCTTTGCTGAACTCTGGATGTAGAGATAGGCTGGTTACTAGAATGTAAAACATTGTGCCTGAATATGGCATGTGGATTGTTAACAAAAACTATTTACTATGTCGATGTTAGAACAATTAAACAGTGTAAGAAATTTCAGTTTTAACTAATATTTCATATTTCATGCTGTTGTTATTTTAAGCTTCTTCCAGTTTTGTGTTTACCACTTGAATGGAGCAACAACACGTTCACTGCTGGCTGCCCAGCCTGCTGCTCTGATTTCGGCTGTGATTTAAGGGAAAGCTGATAGTGGCCCAACTCGTGTTCCCTCTCCCCCACGTCACAGAAATTAAAATCAGCATGGAGAGAACTACAGAGAGGGATGTGAATGTTTGCGGCTGAAAGCACATTAAACTCAAAGCATTTGGCTTAGTCAGAGACTGCATGGTTTTTTTCCTTGTGCACTGACATTTGACCCCTTTTTATAACGTGCACCTTGCACCACTGAAACTCAGTTAGTTATTTATTAAACTCAGGTACCAATGACTGGCTTGTACATATCATGCTTTTAACTGCCTGGCGTTGCCTGTGTATGGAGGAGAAGGGGGATGGAAGGTAATCGTCTTTGCTGTGAAATTCTGTCATATCGGCAGAACGAAGCTGCAAAGTGCAGCAATTTGTACCTGACCTCTGATCTAAGAGGTCTGTACAAACCTTTGAACCTTGGGTTGAAATTGAGAAACAAGGTTTACAAGTACAAGGAAGAGATTTCCAGTACTCGTTACCCATGCTCAGGGTTAATATTGTAAATTAAAAAAAATATTTAACCAAGGCAGGGACTCTCTCAAGAGGCACTGCTTCTGTGCTGAGTTAATTCAAGACAATTTAAGTCTATTGAAATTACAGCTCATTTGGAAATACCCATCATTTGGAAATGATAGTTTTGTGCATTTCAAGAAATAAATGGTATTTGAGACTGGTGTCATTTGAGATTCACCTTTTGCTGACTTAACTGGGATTTTTTATTTTTTTTTTTTCAGATTAAAGACTGAAGAAAGAAGACAAGCAACATTTGTTTCAATGCAATTTCTTCAACAAAGAATTGAACCAAAATACAGAATTGAAGAGAAATTATTAAAAAGACTTGCAAAAAGCCTTCTGCTTTGTTAATTATTTGTTTTTATCCATCACATTTTTTACTAATCTCAGTTATACAGTGCAAAGCTAAATGAGAAACCCATGGAAAAATAATCAAACCAACAACAATACAATAAATTTTTGGTAGATGGTCCTGCAGCCCTGTCTAGATGAACAAAAAATATGTGTTCTGCAGGCTGTTAGATTAACTGTGTTCACTCCATTTAATTAAAAGCTCTCTCAGCTTGTTCAGACACCTGGCAAGGCCTTAGGATCAGCACCACCAGCTGGCACCAGCGTGGGCCACCAGTTCACAATGGAAACTGACACAAGTGAAGTTTTCCTGCAACTCCCCTCATGCACTCTGAGCACCTGCTGCCATCCATGGCAAGGTCAGGTGTGTGAAGCTCGTGGAATGCTTTGCACATGTCTCCAGAGCCACCCAGCTCAGGACAGGATGCTGTGATACACAGCTGCTGTGTCTGGTCCTCGTGGCAAGGAGCAGTTTGAATGTTATATTAAGATATAGCACAGCTGAATCTTACATGTTTTCCTCTTTTGCTTTTAAATAGTTTTAAAAGATTTTAGTGTCAACCATTTTTTTTTTTTTTCAGGTTTTAAGTTCAAACTCTGCTGTTGCTATCACCATTGTCTTCAATAAAGCAATAAATGAACAAATAAATATATAAAGGTGAACAGATTAACATCACATGTCCTATGTCATAGAACCTTTAAACATTTTACAGGCTACTTAGTGAGAAGGTGAACAGAATAATACCAAACTTCATTCTCTTAGCATGTTACCAAGTAGTGTGCTGGAGTTATATACATTGATTTGTATTAATAATTCTTGCATATAAGTATCTTGCTTATTTCTAACTATCTTCAAGCTGTAAGCTCCAAATTCTCTGCCTAAAGCTGTAATCCACTTTAAAAGCTCCAGTCCACTTTAAAAGCTCCATTTTGGTGTCAATCTCTCAAATAAGAGCCAAACACACTATCAGTCAACACAGAAAGAAGATGGCAGAGACAATCCCATTGAAAACAAAGCACACAACAGCTGTAAATGGCTATCTAGCACTTCATTAAAAGTAACAGATATCTGGAATCTGATTTTATTTTCTATCTTCTGTCTAAAACATCAGCATTTTGGTTTTCACAGTTTTGATATTTGCCATGCCAGCTGCGATGCAAATTCTGGTAGGTATTCATAACAGTTCATAGTTCCAGCTTAGAAGTTTTTGCTTCCTTCTCATACAGCTCTTAAAGCCCCTCTAAATGCAGGAAAAACCCCAATCCAACACCCCGGCACAGACAAATGCTCAGTCCCAACCACCCACAAAACCAGAGGCAGACAGAAAGCCCTGATGGGGCAAGCAGCATTGTCCTTACCACCCTGGTCCCACGATCCGAGCGCAACGGGCTGAGGGCTCACGCCTCCACCAAAGCAGCCCTTCTTCCTAATGGCATGAGCCGTGAGACCTGCTCATGGAGTTTATGCATCGCTTTATTGGTCAGTCAGTCTTAGCCATTTAAATTCCTTGGGAGTCATTTGTTAAGGGCTCTCGGGCTGAGGCCGAGTGGGTGGGACAGAAGGGAACAGAGATGTGAGCGCTGCCAGACACTGAGAGCTCTTAGTGGCAGCTTGAAAGTTAATCACAAAAAGTACGAAGCTAATGGATTTTGAGAGGGCTGGGCCGAACCTTAAGGAAGAATGGACAAGAGAAACTTTGATGTTGTTGCAGATGGGGGGCTGGGGGAGAGATTTGAGCAGAAAGATTTCATTCAAAATTCAAAACTTGGAGAAAAGGGAGTGAAACATGTACAAACAACTCCTTCCTAGCACAAGGCGTTGTGCAAATATCTTAAGTTACAACAGATAAGATAAGAAAAGGGCATATTTTGTTTGAAGGCACAAAGTTTTCAGCAAAATCTTTTTCTTCATACGTGTCTGGCAAAATTGTTTTCAGGCTGCATGGAGTCCATTTGCATTCAGTCATAAGAAAAATGGTCTGTGGCTCGTGGGGCGAGAGCCGTGTGCTGAATACCTGGAGCGCACCACCTCGGCTGCAAACACGGAACTCAAATGTGTTTGCTTGGAAGAAAAAAGCCTGGTGCAGAAGCGAAGGCAAAGGGGTGGTAAAACATGATTCATGACAGCAAGAATGGTCTGTACATAACAACGGGACATTAGGCCCCAGAAGCACTTAGGCAAAGCAAACAACACACCTTCTTGAGCGGTCAAGAGGAGAAACCAAACTGAAACATGCCGTGGATGATGGATCCGGCAGCTTGGCAAGCAACAAGCAGAACTGCTGGTGGAAGGAGAGGGCGCAGGGTATAGCTGGGAGCTGCCTGAGCCTGGGGAAGACAGAAAGCAAGTGGCGTGTCGCAGGAGCATGACGGCAGCTTATAGTCCTGACCCAGACTGGCTCTACAAAGGGCCACCTGGGCTGTGCCATGACCTTGCAGCGATGGCTCAGAAGGGAAGGGAATTGCAAGGAGGAGCGGGAGACATTTCTCTCAAGGCTTCAAGGGATCCCAAAGTGCAAAGTTCCCCACGAGGCTACACATGGTTTATTTTTGAGTGGCTTCACTCAAGATCTCGAGCTTGGCCCGATTGCTGGGATAGTTTTGTATAGTGGGATAGTTTGAAGATTCCATGAATACTTCTTAAAAAGAGCATAGTTACAGAGCATCCACATTTAATCACATTTGTATCAAGCTAAAAATCAAAAGCTGCATGGCTAAACAATTTGTATATACATGCACACATGCACGTGCATACTGTCTTATATTCCTACAAAACTATCTACCCTACCTATCAGTAATTTTAACAGTAATTTTAAGCTTGCAGTTTGGTTGTTCTTTAGCTGGTGTTCCTGTGTTCTGTCTTTCCTATGTCCAAAAATCAAAGCTCATTCCAAAGCTCTAGCCAAACAGCGTCCAGCCAGCAGCACCAAGACACCTCTGTGAGGAAAGAGAAGTGTTTGAACCTCCCACCAGTTGAACAGACTGGTGGATTCTGTGGAGGAAGTGCTGTCAGATGGTATCAGCCGGTCCTTTGCAATTATTTGTCCTCATCGTCTGAGTGGCTTAGTCTGGACACTCCAAACTTAGAAACATCCTAATACTACAGATTGAGAGGCTGGTCAAGACAGAAAAGGGAGAGAGGAGTCAAAAAATATAGAGAACAGCTAAAAAATTTAGAAGGTTCCATGCAGGAGAGAGGAATTCAGAGGACAACAAACACTGGCAAAAGAAGCATCGCTGTGTTGGTTGCTGGGACCAAACCCAAATGGCAATTGCTAGCAGTCTGCTCTGACTTTTAGACTTGTTTATCCACAGCACTGCAGCCACAGTGTGTTAGGCACTGTACAAACACACCTGCAGCCTGGATCCTGGTCCCAAAATGCCTGCATCCCCAATGTACTACAGGAGTCTTTTATCTTCAGAATTCCTCTCTGCAAACGTAACTCATCCATCACGAGATGCTCTGCAGGCAGGGAAGCTGCCACATGAAAATTCAGTGGTTTGCCCATGACTGTAGAAATAATCAGTTTCAAATCTGGGGTTAAAATCCAGGAGATTATGCCAAAGTCTGTCCCGTGCTTTAGTCTTGTGAATGTATGCAGGGCAGCGAGTATAAATGGCATTTAGCTGCTACAAACTCACAGAACTCCCTTCAACCACATTATCTTTTTAAAGTCACTGTTCTTCCCTTGACTTCACATTTTTCTGTTGGAAAACAAGCTGATCTTAATTTTCAACTAGAAGCATTACAAAGTGAATCCTATCACTCGAATGCACAGAGAACAGTAGTAAGTGGACTGAGAACACACTTCTGCAAGCAGGGTGATGGGCTAAAATGCAGTACGCTCACTTTTAGAAGGCTCTTCAACATACCATGTGAATCAGGAATGTGTAGGGAGGTGGCTCAAGCTCTTGGCTTTCCTTTTACACTTTCACTTTTAGCTCCGGCTTGTTGTTCATTTCGAAGATCTGTTCCCACTATCATTTAAAGTAGTGAAAATCAGCAGATCAGAGGTATTCTCAATGGCAGAAACTGAAAATAAATGATTTTGTCTTGCAAGCTGTTTTTAGTGGGAAACTAAGAAATTTGGGCAGAATTGTGCAAGTTTTTATCTGTGTGTCCACCAGCTTTCCTTGCATTATGCGCTCCTCGGCTTCATACACACCGTAATAGTGACTATATGACTTTTCATATGCCTCTTTATGACTCTGGCATCATGAGAGGGATACATCTAAGCCAGAGAGGAAAAGGGTTAACAGCACAGGCATCCCAGTGGAATAGAGGATAGATTTTGTATGTGCACGTATGCTCTGCTCCTCATACAGCACAACTGAACTGCTGTAGGAATAGAAGCATATCTCGCTTTCTAATTTACAGCTTGACTCGATGATAGTGTCACCCTCCACTACAGCACTACCATAAATATGCAATTGTTTCCACTTTTTTTTAATGATTGACAGCTAAGCAGAGGCAAAATCTCATGTGAATGAAAACAGTACAGAGAAGTGTCCATACCATCTGGTTCATGCTTTCTTTCCAAAAGATTTTCTATTTTCTCTTACTCTTTCCTGCATGGGATTATATGTAAAAAGCTTTTCCTAAGTAATTGTTCTGAACATTGTGAAAGAAAAAACTGGATATTCAAAAAAAAATCTGAGATGCACTGGGACGTGCTGATGAATATCAGATGAGGACTGCTCCCTGATGCAATAAAAGGTCTTCAAGGAGACTGTGGGCTTTCCTTCACCTGTCCTTTCTAGGAACAGATACATGCACTTGCTTCTGCTAATTGGGTGTGTTCCACAGGATGAAAAGCCCTACTAAAGTACTGGTAGTGCTTTTCTGGGATTCTTACAAAGATCCAACCCTAGTGCTTTTGGAGACTGATCACAGGCTCGTCATTTTGTTGGAGAGGGTCTTTAACTGGCTGAGAGCTTGTGTTTTTGATAAGCATAGTAGGAAACAGGCTTTCAGGAAGGATTTCAGGTTGGTGGCATGGCATCCTGTGATGGTGCAGATATGAGAACATGAAAGGAGTAGGAACGGTAAGGAGTAAGAAAAGGATTGAATTTTATGGTCACATTTGATCTTCAGAGACTACTTAGAAATTGCAGTGGAATGAAAAGGGAATGTGACAGGTAAAAGATTTCACCAAAAGGACACATACATTTATGAGCAACCCACAAGGTCTTTGAGAAGTCTTTACAATTTATCAGTATATTCACATATATGCTCTACGTCAGCCACAATACAGCCACAAAAAAATAGGATAATAGAATCACAGAGTGGCCTTAAAGATCATCTAGTTCCTACCCCTGCCATGGGCAGGATTGCCAACCCCTAGATCACAGGACCTCATAACATACGGCCTCTTTTTCCTTTTCTCCCCTTTTCTTTCTTTTCCTTGTCTTTTTAACAAAACCTTTTTGTGTTTGGTCTAACAGGTTTGCTCAGGTTTGCAGAACAATTTTATTGCCCATTTGAATGTTTAATGACACAACAGCACTTTATTGAAATAAGTAACGTTATTTTGCTCTCATTCTTATGCAATGTGAGTGTGCAAACACATCTCCCATTTCCTGACTTAAAGCTGATGCAGATCAGAAACTGTTAAGATTGTACAGAGAATATGCAGCCCCTAGTAGGTACCAAAACATTTTTCTCATTTTTGTTATGGATGGATCACATGCAACACTCAAACTCACATACATTATATGTCTCAAAACAGCTTTACTACATCATCTCAAGAGGTTTTCAGAGGTGCTCAGGCACCCAAGCTTGTGCTGAGAGACAACAGTTTTCCAGGTTCTCTAAGACTGAAACTGTCTCAATGTGTAACTCACGTCAGTTCTTTGGCCTTTATCTTCTCACTGAGAGCTTGGAAAATGCCCTTGTACAGGCAGACCCCCCTCTTGTCTGCCAGCCCTGGCCACTTCCTATGTCTCCACTAGAGAGGACAATGTCACAGCCTGGGAGGTGGAGTCCCACCAGGAAAATTGGCTCTGATTCTAACCAGAAACTTTTCCCAGATAAAAACTACAGTCCTTGGAGGTGCTCTTAAATGCAATGTCATTCTACATAAACTTGCCAGATTCCTGGAGAGCAGCAGTTGCAAATCCTGTTGCTGCTAGGACAAGGTGCTATGTGGTCACCGATTGAGGACAGCTGAGCTGATGATGTAGGAGGTGGGATTCTCTCTGGGACCTGCCAAGGAGAGGCTTGTAGAGTTGTGCAGATGGCCACAACAGGATTTCCCCTTTTGTGTTTTAATCTCATGTATCTCTGGTTCACAGGCAGCCAGAGTTACCCTGATAACCTGAACTGTTGCTATACAAAGTTTGTGTTTCATTTTAGCAAACACTTCAGTTGTCACTCTGCAAGGAACGTCAGTACAGAGGAACTCTCTGGAGGATTCCCCATACAAGACTCTGTGCTTTTGTTTAAGCCTGAAGGCAGGTTTTAAGTTCCAAAATTTAAGCAGATGGATACTGAATAAACCCATTGATTGTTATTGCTTTCAATTAGGACATTAAAAGAGAGAGAGAGAGAGAGAGAGAGAGAGAGGAAGGAAGGAAGGAAGGAGGGGAGGGAGGAGAGGAGAGGAGAGGAGAGGAGAGGAGAGGAGAGGAGAGGAGAGGAGAGGAGAGGAGAGGAGAGGAGAGGAGAGGAGAGGAGAGGAGAGGAGAGGAGAGGAGAGGAGAGGAGAGGAGAGGAGAGGAGAGGAGAGGAGAGGAGAGGAGAGGAGAGGAGAGGAGAGGAGAGGAGGGGAAGGGAAGGGAAAAGGGAAAAGGGAAAAGGGAAAAGGGAAAAGGGAAAGGAAGAAAGAAATCATTAAAACCCAAAGAGCTTCTATATTACCACAACCATTATGTTTCTGTAGGATGTTTGCTTTCCAGTAAAATAAATACAGGTTGGGTTCTGGATAGACATATCTACAAGGGAGATTAATTTGATGATTGCTTTTTGGTCCCTTGGTAAATAAAACACTCTATGGGAAAAAGGTTTAGCACTCACCAGCGTGATGTGGCTGCTTGAGACCATTTCACAGCATATTTTCACAAATACTGTAAATTGGTGATGCCAGTTTAAGGGCCCAGTGCATTCTCCCCACAGGCACACTGTGTACCTTTCCTCACCTTTCTATTGCTGTCTCAACATTTGTGTGGCTACACCATGCACACACACTGCTTGCCTGCATTCATTAGTTCCTGGCTTTTATATTATGGCGGAAGTGATGTCATGGAATGCTGACACGTTGTCAGGAGTACAGAATGTGAATTAAGCAGAGTCTGCGCTCCTATCTGCACAGTAGGATCATTACTGGAGAAGTCTTAGTGTTAAACAGATGAGCTTCATATCAGAGTTAGAATGAACTTCATTTCTCATGGTAGAACACTAATGTGACCAAGTCACATTAAAATCTGTCTTGGGACTAAGAGATGATGACAGACCCAGACACCTGGCCTCTGTTGCTGGGGTGGCAGGGAGGTTGAGGGGAGCTCCTAGTGACAGTGTGTACTATGGCAAGCCAGAAGTGCGGTCCCACCTCCTGGTACCTCATCACAATGAACTTTGTCCACGTGGCCAAGTGTGGATCTGCTTGCTCCTCCCCACAGCAGCCTCTGGCCCGCTCCTCCCCACACACCACCTCCTCTGAGGTGGAGGCAGGTGCCAGGCTGCAGGTTTGCAGGCCAGAGCTGTATCAGAAACTCCATTCCCAAGATTCCTTTGGTTTTAAGGACTACAATCAAAAGTACTCAATTGCAAGAATAAGATTGGCTTCTACAGTAAAGGAAGTAGGATGGGTTTGCCCATCTATCAGCAGTTACTTCACTAAACCTGCACTATGCAGTCCTAGAGTCACTACCGTAGCACAGAAATGCTAGTATAACCCCAGGGATGAACTTTGCAACCCAGCAGTGAAACCACCCCCTGTAATCAAACACACTCCAACAGTAAACGAGCACTTTCACCTCCATGGCTGCACCCAAAATGGGGCCCACCACTGACATGGCCTTGTTGGCAGGTCATACCTCTAACAGCCAGAGCTGCCCCAGGTCACCTTGCTGGGTAGAGCTGCCCTAATTAAACTTGAAAGTGGTCAAGGACTGTGTTAATGGGCAGTGGTAACCAAATCCCACCGTATGGTGACTTTTTTATGGGACTACACTTCTGCTGTAAAACACTTCACTCTCAGAGAAAGACCCAAGAGAGTTGTTGACATAACTTACCTCTACAGATATTTGACAAGATAAAACAAGCGAAGTATCTGTGATTTCAAGGCCAGTAATAGCTGAAATGGTTAGGAATGGGAAGAATGGTCTGAATGGTGTAAGTACTAAATCCATTAGTTAAGTTGTTCCTTCCCTTCCTTGCTTAAGAAAATGCTTCTACAATAACCTAGCATCTTGTGTCATTCACAAAGCTTAAGTTGGAAGTATATCCCATCCAGGACACACCAAATCCCCATTTTTCTATTACTAATTGTAATAGTATATTATTTTCTATTACTAATAGAATAATATTTTCTATTACTAATGGAAAGTATGTATTTTAAAAAGGGTATTTCCAAACTTTGTATTTTAAAGAGGACATTAACCACATCCTTGGGGTTAGACTCAAAAGCTATATGAAAAAGTCCTTAGATAGCAAGAAGCCTTTCCTTTGGCTAAAGGAGGGGGTAGAGGGACAATATGAGCTTTTGTGAGCAACACCTGCACCCTCAGCTCTGCTCTGTTTGATATCTCATATCTCTTGTCTCCTGCAGGGTGGATACCTGTAGAATCTAGCCCATTCACATACTGGGCTAGAGGGAGAGGAAGGCTATACCTCCTCTCCTTCACTGTACCAAAATTTCTTGAGGCTCTATCCAGCCCTCTTGGGCTCTGCGCCTACATGTGTACAAGGAAATAAACAGAACTTGGTTTTGGGATGTGGTTACATTGTTAATTGCTCAGATGCTCATTGAAAATGTTTTAGGCCAACCTACTTGCACTGCCCTGGGCACAGTCTCAGAGAGAATGGGGCAGGGACTGCCCAGGGTAGGTGATGAGGTGTATATCCACCTTGTTTCTGGGGGAAGGATGAGACTTCCATTAAAATATTGTGTGCTGTGCTGCTCTTCTGTCCAGGGAATAGACCCTGGCATGTTTTATTCATTAGTAGAGATGTAGCTGATGGGAACTATTGTCCTTGGCTCATGGACATAAATAATGTTCACCATGCATCTGAAACCATAGCTGCTTGCGAGGTAGCATTTGCAATTATACAGGAAATGGCAGTCTGTCAGTAGGTTAACCAGGTGATAAATGATCTTAATATCAGAGAGATACTCCTTTTTCTGAAGAACTAGCTAAAATCTCAGGAACAAAAAGGGCAGTGACTTTTTACCCTTTACCCTTTTCACAAATATACAAGGTAAATTTTTAAAGGGAACATATTTCATTGGTGAAATTTGCTACAGTCTGCATGCATCTGAGATGGTTGAAATCTGACCTTTCTATGGCTGCATGTATCTTCAGAGCACCACTGAAGGTAGGCAGATATCTACATTTGAAGACATTTCTCTTCCTGCTATGTTACTGTAGACTATTCCAAAAGAAAAAGGAAGGTGTTTTTGTGCAAGCTGTTCCAGTCTCCCCAGTCTGACTCAATAACATGATTTACCATGAAACCTCTGAATGTGGACATGGTGTTTAGTGTGCAGATTAATGTAGCAACTAGCAGATTGTCACCTGTGCATCACCTATCCAGCTACTTAGAATTCCGTATCACCTCTGAGGTCTGAACACATCTCCTATGTATTAAAATTTAAAAAAAGTTATTTTCTATCTATAAAAGTAATTAGCTGCTTAGTTTAGGGGCGCCTGTGAGGAGCTGGTCAAATTTTGATTGGTGGAAATTTTATTAACGTGAACTAAGCCAACTTATTCTTAGTGCCATATTATCATGATTGACATAATGTTGACATCATGTTTGACACTGATGCTACATCAGTCATTTAATTTGTTTCTCATATGTTTCACATTATGAAACTGGTGATAGCGCATTCCAACAAAATATAGATAAAGTGACCAGGTGATGAAGTATCTGCATTTTGAACTTTGTTCTTTGTAAAATCTTACCCAGAGGATGTACCACAAGACCAACAAAGAGCAGTAAGGTGATACTGAGGCTTTAGACTGCTTTTGTGTCATTTTAATGGAGATTCTTTGGAAATTCTATGATCTTTTGGGAAAAATGATTGTAAAAAAATGAAACCTCAATGGATTAAAATTGTCTTGCATGTAATTTCTTAAGTATGTTAATGATGTCAACAAAGTCTTTTTTTTTTTTTTTAATCACTGAGATATGTGATTTGAGAGGGGAAAAAATGTTATACTCTGAATTAATGCAATTACTTCTGAAAAGACCATGCACTTTGCACATGAAAAGATTGCTTTTGGCCTGCTACTGATCTCTTCAGAAGATTAAACATAATGTTGAGCACAGTGTGATGGTTGCTATGCAAGCCATGGACCACTTGAGACCTGGAACAAGGAGAGAATTAATACTCCTGCTTGCATGAGCAAGAGAAGGACAGGTGGTGGTGGGGGAGACACACTGGTTTGGACACGACTTCTGGGAGCCACTGCAGATGCTGGCTAGTGCCTGATCTGTGCCCACATCACGGGAAGATGAACTAAGCAAATTCTCAATGTCTGCTTGGTTTTAAGCATGACGCTCTGGAAAAGGTTAGCCCTTCCCACTGGACCACACATCAATATGGGCTGTGAATCATTTCCACACACATTAACAGTCGTTTAATTTCAATGCTTCCTCCAGTGAAGCTGGAAAAGCAGTACATTTTAAACTAATGAAGGAAAGCATCCATCATGAATCTTACTGCTACAAGATACAACAAAGGACAGGAGCCTCCAAGTGACTGGCAGTTTCTAATGAAGATATTCAGTTGTACTTGGAGTGTATCAGCTTCAAGATAGAAACAACATTTCTAAGATCTAAAGCAGTCTCTTGTATTTGGTGGCTAGGATGACAAACTTCTTTGAAAGAAGGATTTTCTATAATCACTCCTCTATCAATGATTACAACATTTGGTAGGGCATCTAGGACTGGTCACTGGACAGTGGAGTCACTGATCAGGTTTCCTATGACATAGTCTGCATTCTTGCTAAAGCTATAGGAAATGTAAGCACAGCCATAATACCACCTTGAAGAATGGTGCCTGAACACAGTTTATAGCCTACGGTTGCTCCTCGGTTGCCAGCAGCAGCAGGCTTGTGACTCATGTAGGGCTACCATGGGACTGGAGGTGGGGTGAGCAGCTAGGCACGGTACCACCACATTGTGATATCCTCAGCACCCAGCCTGCATGCAGCTTTGAGACCTCAGCCACAAAGAGGTCTTCTTAGGACAAATAGTAACAACAAAACTCATACTCCTACATGCTCTTCCACTGAAATTATCTTTGCAGCCACTAAATGATGACCAGAGCTGATTAAGACACACTTTACAAAAGGTTCTTCCATGAGTACACTGTGATCAAGTTTCACTAAGAACAACCAGCATCTCTCCTACCTCAGCTGGCCAAAGGTCAGCATGTTGAAGTGAGCTAAGTCCAGCAGCAACTCGCAGTAAAATGCCTGAAGCCATTCCAGCTTACCACCCACAGGCACCCTTGAAGTAAAGCTTCTGTGAAACTTTGAGCTCACAGGTGTTGACTGCTTCAAAATTTTAAAATTGGAAAGGGAGGGAAAATGCATTTCTGCACATTTCTTTGAAACCATGACAAGAAGGCAATGAATATGCCTCATTGTCTTTGCATAGGAGTTAATTTCCCTATTTGCTTATGCTTCCAATGATTCTCTTGCACGCTCTTCCTGTTTGTGATGAACACTTGGTGCTCTCAGTCTGGTTTTCTAAAAACAATCACGTGCCCCACCACAGGCATACAAAACTGCACCATGACGGCCAGGCCCATTCTCTCTGTTTATAACTTTCAGATCTGCTGGCCAGCTTCATGAAAGAAAGGGCTAAATCTAAGGAATGAAATTAGAAGTGAGTACTTGTTTTGGTTGGGCTACTGCCTGTCCTGAAAGACAATGTCCAGCCATGCTGAGTGAAACATAGCTGAGCATAAATGCGCCGCAACAGTCTCCAGATCTGCTCAGCTGAAGAGGAAGAGGTACAGGAAAGAGCAAAGGAGAAACACAAAGGGAGGGAGGATGGGACAAGCTGAGGACACAGGACAGGGCTGGAATTGCTCTGCATTCCTACAGTAGCACCGTAGAAAACCAGACTTAATAAATTCTTCTATTCATAAATCATCCAATTAGAATGATGTTAAATCCTTCAGTTCTTGTCTGTCAAGTTCACACTGAGATAAGGAGCTAAGTATGATCAAGGCCTTTACAAACTCTGCAGGTGCCTAGGTATTGGTCCAAGGAAGTCTGACTTAAAATGGAAACATATTAAAAACAAACAAGCAATCAAAATAAAACAAAAAAGCACAGAAGATCTATCTTTCAGGTACAAAGTTTAATCATTACGTTGCCCAACTACCAGAAGCCTTATCAACAAAATTACGCAAAAAAACGTACGCAGTTACATTCTAACCCTGAGTAGAAACCAAATTTCCCAGTCTGTGCTACATATTCATTTTATTAAGCATATAACTTAATAAATACATAACTGTTAAGCATACAAGCTAGCTTCTGGAAAGGGTCCTTCCTTCAGTAATCCTAAATTTAAGCTTTCTTAAGAATACTACAGAGACAAATATAAAATTACTGGGAAGTCATAGAAAGAGTGACAACATCTAATGCTGTGTCCTACAGCAGAGAATTAAAAAAAATGGATTATTGCACTAGTGGAAGGGAGAGATGTGCTGCTTTTTTTTTTTTTTTTTTTTTTTTTTCCAGTTCACTTGTAGAATTATTGGCTACAGAGAGAGCTGCTTTCCTTCCTTCCCTCATTTTCTAGAACGAGCTCGCTACACAGAGAGAATGGTTTGGAAGAGTTGCTTTTTTCAGATTTTCTCCCATTTTCAGTTGTTTTATATAACAGTGGCTAACTTTAAGGCAATAATAACAAAGGAGACATATTCAGAAAGAACTGACCTAATAAAACAGTAAGAAATACCTAAAAGGTGGAGCAGGTTGCTTAGTGAAGCTGGGAGTGCCCCCTCCCTGGAAGCACTCAAGGCCAGACTGGATGGGGCTTTAAGCAACCTGTTCTAGAGGGAAGTGTCTCTGCCTATAGCAGGAGGTTGGAACTAGAAGATCTTAAAGGTCCTCTCCAACACAAACCATTCTATGATTCTATGACAAACCAAAAGCTGAAGAGTGAGATATATCCCTTAATAAGGATGTATAAGGAACAATCCCACTAGCTGTCTGGCTTGTGTTTTGGAAACTCCTGAAAGCTAACATGCAGTGCACTGTTGTATATTTATTTCTGCAAAAGGAAAAGCCAGTTTATTTATTACCCCATTATTGGGCTTTACGTCTGATGTTTTTATTTTCAAAAGCAGCAAAAGCACCAAAACAATGTCTTGTTTAATACCAAACAATGTTCTTGTTTCTCATCAGAGCAGGGAAGACAACGCTTGCTCAACTGTACAGACAGAATGAATATAACCATAAATTTAGACTGGACTTATCAAAGAAAATAAGGAACCACGTGAAAACATGGGAAAATTTATAATAGGAGCAGGGAGAATCTATCACTACCTGTCAAGAATGTTCTTAAGTGCCTGTCAAACTGGCAGTGCAATGTTTCACAAACTCTGTTGTGAGTTCATGGCTCAGAAAGAGGAACTGACAGCTGGAGATTTGATGTGGGGAAGACAAATGTGTTGTGTTTCAGCGGCACAGCTGCAGGCAAGAGCCCAGGGTGCTGTAGTCAGAATGTATGCTGCTGCTGGGGTCATCCTCCTGACTGCTTTGGAGCAGTTCTTACGGTTTAGCCCAGAAATTACAGACTTCTCAACACTTTTGTTTCTAATCATGCGTACTTTTCATCCAAACTGTGTTTTGGTTTAAAGAAAATCTCAACCAGTCACAACATAACCCTCTACCTAGCTCTTGTCTTTTATGGAGGAGCTGCAGGGCAGATACTCCCTTCTGAGGGAAGATCACAATTATTTCTAGAAGGGAGAGCGATGTGGGTCACACTGTGCTCTCATAGAGTGAAGCTCTGGAGGAGAACATGGCTTAAGGCAGGCCAAGAGCATTTCTATCCCAAACAGAAGGCTGGTTCAGCTGCCTGGCTCAAACCAGTTAGATCCGCTGAGGCCTGAAAGCTTCACCAGCAGAGAAAGGGCTGGATTGCTACTGTGCTGCAGCTTCTTTTGGAGGAAGATCATAGAAGAGGGTACACATGTCCTTTCCATTGCCTCTGTTGGGGAAATGCTTTACATACTCTGGTCCCTGGTCCCACACACTCTGTGCATCTGCACCATGCTCAGTTCTGAAGGTCATGCCCTGCCCTGGTCTGCTGAGCACTGTATAAATGTCTGTTATTGAGTACGTTTTTGGATGGAACCAACTAGTTCTTCTTGAAACAAAGCCCAGATGTGGCTCCATCAACAAGCAAAATGGATTAGGCTGTGCCAGGCATGGTTGCCTGACCTGATGCAGCATCTGCATGCTTAGATGTCCCTACATGACTCCATTTTGTGTCCCAAACACATACCCTCAGTTTCATGACACTCCTCTGCTATGCTTCAGGTGATGAGAGCTAATCAAAAGCATACAAGAAAAGCTAATCAAACCTTAGGACTAGGAAGAACATCACAGCTGCTAGAGAAGTCCCAGGACAAGCATCTTATGGATGAGCCAGCCTGTTCTGAAGGAGTTAACAGAGCAGGCACCACGTACCACTCATGCAGAAGAGATAGCAGCTCATAGTAGGAGCTGCTAGAAGATATGGGGTGGTCTTGGTCATTACAGCCTTCTTCTTACCCTAATGAATGTGACACATGCTCCACGGAAAAGGATGAAGCAGTAGAGATGGTTGTACAGCCAGGGGACTCTGCTGTGGCCATATTCTCCCCGCAGGTTCGTACTCCAAAGTGGGAAGCAGTGATAGTCTCAGGGGTCATGTTTGGGGTCAGCAGGCCTCTCACCCTCCAGCCTTGCAGTCCTCCTCAGCTGCAGCTCTTCTAGGCAGCAGCTGATGCCTTGGGATAAATCATCTGTTAACTATGTTATGTTTTCTCTTACGCAATGCAGAACTTTTAGTATATGCTAGTGAAAGTTACTGGTTACAAAAGTTCTCCAAGCACAAACAGTATCCAGTAGGAGAATAAACTTGGAAATTGGAGGCGCAATCCACAGATGTTTGGCTTTCCTATCTCCAGGAAACTCTGTATGATTCTATTGAAACCTGATTCAAGCTCAGCTGAGGAAAAACTTATTCTCCTTCTGGTTGCTTAGAAGTGGAGCAGTGATCTGAAATTTGGGCATATAGCTAAAAGGTTATTTTAGTTACAAATTTAAAGAAACTCACATCTAACTCCCCATCACTCAGTGTGATGACCTCATGCATGCATACTGTGCTCAAGGTAGCACTGCTAAGCCAAGCACCCAGCAGATGGTTTGCCCTTCTTCGGTGCTGTGCCCAAAGCTGTCCACAAAAGTGCTGAAAACCAACCCTGCAAAACCAAGAAACCTGATACAAAAGTGCATACACACACACACACACACACACACACACACACACACACACACACACAAGTAGACACCTCACAGCATAGTCTGCAGCTGAGCGTCAAACCATCAACCACAACAATTTAAGTGCTATGCTATTACATCCGTCTTGTACATGAAAACATCCTGATGATAGCAGGTGAATGGGAAAGCTGTATTTCACAATCTGATTTTAACAAGGAGTTTTGCCTTGAGGATTGTAGGCTGTGCAGAAGAAACAGATTATTGTACAAATGCTCTGGGATGGGAGGAAGAGCCATCCAACTAGCAGCTGACTGCACAGCTGTGTTTTGGGAACCTGGTTTGTTCACCCAGCAAATAATTAGGTCATAGATTTTGGTGCAATAGTGGTTTAACATCCTGAAACAAGCAAGAAAGTGGAACACCCTGAGAGAAAACTTTGAAAGCATATATTTAATCAGAATGCCCTGTTACCTGACTGCATTTTACATATGAGGAATTATTTAATTGCCATCTAATAATCTGAGAAACTGCAAAGTTTTGAGTGTTTCTCTTCCAATACCAACCATCCAACATGGGTAATATCTGTGTGCCCAGCTGTGTCCTCCTCTGCGAGGCAGAGCTGCTCTCTCTGCACCCAAACCTGGTGATGGATGTAGGGATGGAGCCCTACACTCCCAGCTCTTTGCTGCTCACTTCCTTTTTTCTGGGCCCGTGGCATGGGCCACATCTTCCTGGTGTTTGTGTCTGCTCTTTTTCACATGAACAGCCAGAGGAAGTAGAGCATGGATCAGAAACATATCCTGTTTGAAAGCTGACTTGAACAGATGCTCCAGGCTGATACATTCATTTTGGTGATAGTTCTCTTTAACAAATCTCCCAGCTTCTTTATTCTACCCCACATTAATTTTCTTAAAAAGAAAGAAATAAAAGTGGACCCTATCTGTCTCTTACTGACAGAACTGAAAGAAAATTTATACTCAGTATAAATTAGCTATTTGACTAAAAACTGCTACTCCCATATCTTGTCATAAGCAAATAGGAAAATCTATTGCACATAAAAGTACTGCCAATATGATAATCATTTGAGGCTTCAAAAAACTGCTCCCGGAGCTAAAATATTTAACAGTCTTTTTAACAATCTTAAAGCTGCTACACTAAAAAAGTGATTTTTTTTTTTTTTTTAATAAATTAGGAGCAAGTTTGATCTGGAATGACCAAACTCCAGCTGCTGAACTATGTGCAATGGCCCCATCAGGGACTGCCATAATCTCTGATGCTTGCAGATATTGGAGTACAGAGCGTTAACTCTTGCAGTTAGAGCAAGAGAGATTGCACTCATTGGCCATCGGCTTGCTTGCAAATCTATTTGTCTTATCCTTGCAGATGTTCTTCATCTCCCTTATGCAAACTTGTGGATCTATCATGCTAATGGTCTGAGTGACACAGAACAGAGATATTTTCAATTTCTCGCTTCCCTTATAAAAGACATACCTGCCATCTTAAGATAGGAACTATTGTAGGAGCTAGAAAGCCCCTTTTTAAAATCATTTGGACTTCAGTACAACAATATTAGCTGAAAGTAATTTACATAATTGCATCTCTGGAAAAGCCAAGTTTAAACAAAATAGAAAACTCCCTTAAGCTGGATTGGGCAAGGAGAAAAACGAAAGAGAAGTTGCAGATCCTATCTCCTGTAGGCTGGCATGTTAGCACAATTCCACTTCCATAATGCTGTCAAATTTTGACTTCCTAAAATGCTGTTAAAGTCTGACATCTGCAAAACAATATTTTTCAATATTTTTCACTTTTTTTTTTTTTTTTTACACACTTCCCCATTACATTCAAGAACAAATCTGTCAGGCCTCAAAGTTCAGCTCTCTGATAAACTTGCATGCCAATTAATAACTTGCCAAGCAGAGCAGCCCTGAACTCTGGACACAAAGTGTTGCTGCATGCACCTGGAGCTCACAAGGACCTGCCAGAGCCCCTCGGTCCATGTGAGTGAGCAGGAAGGCTGCCTGCTTCCACTGGGGGGAAAGGTAAGAGCTCATGGAAACAGGGGTTTGCCAGTATTGCTAATGGTCACTCAACATTCTAAGAAAGAACAATAGTTCTGTGTACTTCTTTCAAGATAATTTCTTCTTACTGTACTCTTTTTAACCTACTTCTTCTTCTTTTTTTTTTTTTTTTTTGTACAACAGACCTTTAATTAGATTACCAAGCCAGTAAAATCATTAAGCAATTAAAAACAGTTTACATCACATCTATATTAACATGATTACAAAATATTTAAGATTACAAATCAGACCCTATATGCTCTCCCAAAACATAGACAAAGCTCTCAGTAACCCCCATGTCATTACAGCCAACACACAGCAGAGCTGTGCTTTCACTGTGCTTTCATGCTGTCTTGAGGACACTCCCAAGTAATTCAATGATTTCTTTATTGAAACTTCCTTGTTTGAAATGCAAATGAAGATCAGAGCTGATCCTACAGTGTTAAACGAACACATACTGAAATATATTTTTGTCCCCTTCACCAGACTTAATTTCCATTCCTTCCCTCTATTCTTCCATAAAGGCACACATCATCATTAAGTTAAAAATAAACCTCCTTCTGTACCTTGCTATCAAGACTTCTCACTTTTCGTTTTTTTCCTAGAAGAAACAAATTCTTCATATGAAAGTCATTTTCACTGTGCAGAAAGCAGTCACTTTGAAAATGACTCAAATCAAAGATTCATTTAATGGCTTAGATTCGAAGGAACCCGAATGACCATTGAGCTCCCACCCCCTGCCATGGGCAGGGTTGTCAGCCAGATTAGGTGTGTATTACTCCAGTTAGTGACATTCACAGTATTTGTATCTAGCATCAGAACTAACTCACCAGCAATTTAAATCAAAATATTCCACAGCAGAAAATAGATAACTACCTAGAGCAAAAAAGCTTAGCATATGGAATGGCAGAATAATCTAGAGCTGTGCATGACTCCAGTTTTACTAGAGCTATATGTAATTATGTAGTAGAGACTCTGAAGGATGTTTTTTACTCCAGCTGATCAGGAATAAATTTTTCTATTCAGTCTCGTTGGAAAGTACTTGTTTGTACTTCTTACACTGGAAAGGAAAAGAATACTCCTCAGTTATGTGTCTTATCTTTTTATTATTATTATTATTATTATTATTATTATTATTGTTATTATTATTGTTGGTGGTGTTGTTTTTAAAGCTGTTCTGATCATTAAACTCCATTATATTCCCAGCAGAAAGTCACTGATGATATTTCTTTGCAATTCACATGTGTAACACCAAGATTTCATTCTCTGTAACTTTTTGCACTGACACTGTTTTAATAGTTTCTTTGACATTTTGGTTGAGAAAAGTATTCTACTTCTTCAAATGTCTGTCGAGTTCAGTTTTAAAGTTTCATGGCTGTGGTCACATTTCTCCTCATTTCTCCATTCCTAATGGAAACGATTGAGGCTGGGGTCTCTCACCGCTGACTTCCCACTTCCCAAGACATCTTATCCTCTTGTGAACCTCACTGATAGAGACAAAAGAGGAAGATGGGAAAAAAACTGTACAGTGCAAAATGGACCAGGAGGCATTTTGCTGATTTTAGGTTGAAAGCCTACACTTCAGAGTGTAGATAGGTAGCTCCTCCAAATTTCAGACTTCCTCTCTACTTTCTCCTGTCCATCCATGTTGATGTTGCCACTCACGGCACTGCGGTTTCAAAAAATATTTCCTTGCCTAGGGACTTACAACTGATGCAGAGCTAAGCTTTATTTTTCAAGACTTACTGATAAGGAGTTTTAAGTAAAAATAAAGCAATGATAATAGCTCTAGTAACCTCTACTCAATCTACTGCCCTCCATCCTTGCTGATGGTACCCACCACCAAGTCACACAAACTTTCCTAGCAGCAACCCCAGGCATTCTTCCCACATTTCTTCAAGGGAGTGGTGTGTAAAGAGAGTTGGAGAGGTCCTTAGACACATGCTATCACTTCTTAGTACTGCAGCTTGAGATTTCCCTTGGTTCCATCCTTTTGGTTATGTTTTGTGAAGGGCCCAGTCAGGTAGGGCTGCATCAGTTGTAGAATTCGCTCGTAATCATAACCTGATGAAGCTCCTTTGGCATGCAGTAATGGTTATGTAGTTCCCAAGGATAGTATTAGCAGGAACAAAGACTATGCAAAATAGAGAAGTGTTTGCAAAATTAAGATCTAAGCTACCAACCTCACTGATTAACACTAACAGATAGAGTAATCCCAATAACTTCAAGCTGGAGCTGCCTACTCATCAACTTTCCACTGTCAAGTCTTTAATGTCTGAGATATTTACAAATTGTCTACACCAAGCTAACTACAGATATGGCCTGAGCATTTTGCGAGCTGTTCAAATGGAAGAACGTCATGATAAAATGATGAAGTGGCTTCCTCAAGTATTGTTTGGAGAAGTGCCATAGACAGGATTAGAAAAAGTTCTTTCTGCACCTTACTGAATGTTAATACAGCAGTTTTCCCTTCAAAGCATCCCCATTATTGTGGTGAAAATATTTGGCTCAGTAAAGCTTAGTCTGATCCCAGCTGAAGTCTATCTAAGGGCTGCTTAGAAATCCAAAGAAGATGTGCACTTTTACTGGGGACCGTTATGAAAATACATCACTGCTATAGTGCCATGCTGTTTGATAATATCTTTGTAAGAGACGGGAAGAACTGGAATGATGAGTGTTCCTACAGCTCTTCAGAAAGGATGAAAAGCCAATAGAGGCTTTGCACCTGTAAAACATGGCTTCCTTCACTCAACAACCAAAAAAGACATGGGTTTGAAAAATTTGTGTTCCTTTTTAAGCCAAATATTAGATGCACAAGAGACAACCTGTGTAACTCTCTAACTCATTTCACTCCAAGTATGACAGTTAAATGTCTTTCCAGCTTGTGCTCAATATCAGCTGTTTCTCACTCTAATATACCGGGAGATGCATTGAAACCCTGCATAAGACAGTAAAACTGCAAGTTAGGATCCCACAGCATGACAGCCTTATTTTGTCAGGCATTTAGAAAAATATTTCTGCTGCGAGCATTGGTTATTGTTTCTACTTTTGTCTGCCAGTGTGTAAGCAGATACAGTTTCTTGTTGACAGTTGTTGTTAAATATTGGAAGTAAAGAGAAACACTGTGACCCAGCAGTGTGGAGGCAGGGCTGCCATTCATTTGGATAGGTATGTTTAATCATCAACTACATGCTGCACTCTGATCTGGGCAACATCTGACTTTTGGTGAGATCAAAAGTTATGAAAGTTACTACTGAGAACAACAAATCACAGAAAGAAGTGTTTTCTTTGGAAGAACACATCACAGGGAAGAAAAACTAAATCAAGATAGCATTCATCTCTCACTGACATCACTGGGAACTGTATACACATGCATTCTGCACAAAATAATTTTTGTAATTAAAATAATTAAAGTTACTTCATTTCACAGAAATGATATTTCACATTCAGCTGTAATTCATGGGTTAACACTTTGCATTATTTTAGCAAAATTGAAAAGCTGAGGTTTCAATGCAACACAAGTTTTTCTGCTCAGCTGGAAGTGTGCAAGGCTAAGTTTACATGTCTGCAATCACTGTCTTTTAAGGCTTACACTTTACCTGATCATTTCATTCACTGCAACAGAAAGAGGAAAAACAGTTTAATGTCACAAAAATATGCTTCTGCAAACTGGCTCTGAAAAGCTAAATAGTTCCCCTTAGAAAACTCTTACTTCTATAAAAGGCACAAAACCCTTGGTAAAATTCATACTTCTGCCTTCAGGAAGTAAGTGAATTAGATGCTAATGGTTTAAATTTCTCCTAGAGTAATGTGAAGGAGCTACTCCTGCCATGTGGGTGTTGTACAAGAGGACAGCTAGAGAAAAGCTTCTCCAGCACTCATGGACAGAAAAGTGCAGAGCTGCATCGCTGTAGAAGAACTGAAGTTACTTCTAACCTACTTCTGTCCCAAGCCCAAAACATTAGCAATTGCCTTCTGCAGTTGCTGTATCAGATGAAAAAAAACAGTGACTATGAATATCTCCATGTGGTGATGCTCTTAAAGAGGTCCAGCCCTGGACAGGAGACAGACCAGTACTCCTGGTCCCACCATCTCTGCCTGCTGAGCAGGTGAACCCACACTCCATGGCATGGGAGCCACGTGTTTCCTCAGTGCTCCTTCCCAAGCTTGTCGCTGCCAGTCCTCATAGAGCTGCTGGATGTGAAAAGTGCACAGGCAGCCCTCTACAAGGGTACTGATCAGCATAGCTGTGAACCAGGTAACCCTGGCAGGACCACACACATCTGCTTTTTGGAGATTTTCAAAAGTCATCTGGACACGGTCTCGGGCACACACAGGGTTGTGCATGTCCCTGCTTGAGAGGACTAGAGGTCCCTGCCAACCTCAGCCATGCTCTTGCTCTGTGATTCCAGGCTCACTTAGGAAAGATAATTTCAGGCGAGAAAAGGCCACCTTTTTCATGGCCCTGTTAAGCAGCTCTGGCTTTAATTATATGAAGATTTGTTTTTGGTAGCACTTGTTATTTGCCACCCAAACACTGGTCAACGATACAGAGAAAGCATCATTTCCTGCATAAGTCTCTGCAGAGGTCGTTCACTTTTTAATATATCCCTTTACTCTGCCTATTTCTTCAAATATAAAACCTTCTTCCTACCTATGAAGAGTTACCACAGTGCCAATCTGGGAAAGTGTCTCTGTAAGGTCTTTGTAGGATCTGTGATATTTTATTATGCATAAGTCTAGCATTAATGTCTATGCTACAAGAATTCCCTTTAAGGGTGAAGACCAATTTCTTTCTAAACAGAATTTCTCGTAACAGCCCAGGCTAAGCATTCATCTGTCCTCTCCACTTTGTGTACAGAAAAAAGGTTCCACAGACAAAGCTATCCCTCATGATACCTGCTTCTTTCATTGTATTTACACAGGTTTAACTAATCAAGACCTGGTAAACTGCTTTGCTGGAAATACAGTCCATGAAATGAAATCTGCTTGCTCCATTTTAGCAAATAATAATATGTTATTATGTACGGCAATGATCTAAGCTACTTGCAATTTATAGATTATCAGATTGTCTAAAACACAAATGAAATGTGCCTCAAAACCAGTAGCAACAGAGAACTTTTGAGGGCTCCCAATGGCACAGTCAGCTCTCTGATGAAATTTTGCTCAAATGTTTTGGAAAGAAACTAGCAGTGTTATGTTCAACAGTGGTCCTGGGGATAGGCCTTCCCTAGATGAGGTGTTTGCAGTGGATTCTTCCATAACACATTAGTGGGAAAGACAAGGGTATTTTCTACAAAAATAAAAGTATTTCCTACCTCTCTGACACATTTTAGCAGTACTGAGCTGTAAATGCATGGCTCAGCCATCCCACTGAATGCTACGGCATTTCTCCCTGCTGTTGCAGGCACACCACGGCACATGTCCAGTGCCACAACCACGGCCGTGTCAGGGGCATGGGGGGGATGCTAGCAGTCTTCTTGTAATTTTATTTACTGTTGATACCACAGTAATAATCCCTCAGGCCAAACTAAAATTGTCATAGGAGCAACAACTGTTTGAAGTTTAGTTTAGTCATAAAGCATGCACCACACCACCTTTTTCTCTGTTGCCTTTAAATTGTCATGGCCCCCGTGCCCTGAAACCTGCCTATCTGATAACATTTCTCCTTGACTCCTTGATTTGGAGATGGAAAAGAATTGGAGCTCCTCTGAAAGCAATCTGCCATTGTGCAAACAGGGCTCAAAGACTGAACAGATCTTTTCAGCTGTCCCATTCCTTCCATTTAAGCCACATAAGCTTCCCTGCAGTCACCAGCTAGGACCTTATCATTGTATGAAAACAGATGAGATAACATTGACATCACTTTTGTTTTAGATTTTCTTTTTTTCTTTTTTTTCCCATTCTTTTTAAACTCAGTCTCTGAGAGCTCTGAGGTAACAGTTGAACTCTTTACTTAGTTACTGCAAAGGAAACTTCTACATCTCTCCAATTTACTGTCTAATATTGGGATCACTGGTCCTGGGAGGAGAGAGCAAGAATCATGCACATGCAGATCACATACTTCAGTGATAATCAGTGCTTTACCTCTAAGAATTCCCCAACAAACTGAAGCTCTGTGCAGCCTTTACCAATATCTTTCTTGAGTTATATTTCATTTCTTTAAAGCAGATGCCTGTAGGACTCTGATTGCTTTGTTCTGCAATAATTTTTCCTGTACTTTTCTCAAGGAGATGTAGTGCTGCTAAAAATTGAAGTCATGCTTCGCTTAGACCACTTTTAATAAAGTAAATGTGTTACTGCACTTTGGTGCAGCATAACACCACCAAGAATTTACTAAGCAAAACCAGTGTGTAATGTGCAAGCCCAGTCAGCAAACAGATCAAGAAAATCTGCCAGATCAGGGAGTGAGCAGCAAGCACAGCCATGACCTGACGCTGACACTCTTCATATGAAGAAACTGAAAGCAAACATACGAAAAAAACCTCTTTCCTTCACTTTGTTTTGCACACACAAAACACACTGCAGCTCCATTGTGAATACTGAATACACATCAGTCACTTTACACCTAGCACGCTGTGAAAAATCCCCTTCGGGTTTACTTGATAGTCACCTGGGATGTGAAAGGTGATTTCTGGGAGTCATCATAGGTACTTATATAAGAACAAACTGGGAAATTACACATGGGAACAGATCCTGCATGGATGAATCAGCTTCCTCGGTGTGGTAAAAATGTTCAATCACTGAACAAACTTAAAGCAATTATTTGAAACCATTCAGCTTCATCTCTCTTGGTAGCATATGCATAATATTTTACTGGGAACCTAAATCCTGAATTTTTTTTTTCCTGCTTTCTTGGAACACAGCGATTACAAGGAAAAAGTCTTGGAAAAATCAGTCACTTAGTCTATATTTGCAAAGCTCCTTCAACTATCAGCAAGCATTTTTCAGTGTGAGTCACCAACCACATCCTTGCTGTAATAATTTAGTTACACGTTTTCTTCAGAAACTTCGATTCATTTTCTTGCTGGTTAGAAGACGAGCAGAAGCCAGCTGTCATGAACTTAATTAGAAAACCATGAATGAAGCACTCAAATGCAATGGCACAAGATTTTGTTCTAAATGCAGGCACAACAAAATCAAAACAACCAGCTATTAACCAAGCCAAGCATTAGATGACGCGACGCAGCCAAATGTATCTGGCAAAAGAAAGCAACAAATAACAGTGCTCTTCCCCACTTAAGCACTTTTCCCACCCCAGATTTCTACAAGGGGAATCTTTGGAAATCTTGTAACTGACCTCTGTCTCCTTTTTGCTCCCGAAAAACCAAGAGAAGGTCGGTCAGCAGAGCACAGTACCTGTGGAGAAGTCGGAGTGCTCCTGTGTGTGCTGGTGGCTGCTAGGCTCCCCTCTCGTCCTCGGGCAGCCCCGTACCTCCGCAGCCACGGCTTGGTGCACAGGTCAATGTTTTACCAAGCAGCCTCTGTCCCACCCGCCCTGCAAACACCAAATGGGAACGTGGCGCTGGGAAGGTGGCCCCACTCCTACTGCCCTGCGCTCCCCCGGGAGAGCAAAGCACAGACAGGGAAATCTGTTGAGTGGGGATAAGTGTGCCACAGAAAAAGAAAAAAAAAAAGGCCTAAATAAATGCAGCTATTAATAGATAATTAATGGCAGGTAAGTCATGATAACCTTTCTCTGTATTGTTCTAACACTGCTTGCAAGCCTTGACGTGCCAGGCTGAAAGCTGAGAGGGAACAGGTAATTTATGGGAGTACACAAATTTCCAAATAAATCTTCAGCGTTAAGAGAACAGGCATTCAAATTACAGCTAAAAGTTCAAAAACAAAATGGCAGCAAGGAGACTTTTTGCTGTACCCTGAAACCACAGTAAAAAATAACACGGAGGGAGACTGAACAGAAAAACAAGCAAAAGAAATACTCAGTGATTTACCTTCAGGCAGTCACTGCTCCTGTGCTTCAGCTGCTCGGGAGTGCCCAAAGTTAAAGCTCTACCAGCAATAACAGAGCTTTTACCTTCCCAGCAGGTTAACAATTACAAGCAGAGGACAGCAGAAACGGGCTGGCACCAGTGCGTGGTGCTGACAAGGTGCCACTGCCACTCCCTGTGAGGAGAGGGCAACTGCAGGACCTGGGAAGGCTTGGAGACCTGCCCTTGGGGGTGCTCCCAACATCAAATCATAGAATCTTTTGAACTGGAAGACACCCTTGAAGCTCATCTAGTCCAAATCCCCCGCAATGAACGGGGACACCTACAGCTAGGTGCTCAGAGCCCCATCCAGCCTGGCTTTGAATGTCTCTAAGGTCAGGGCATCCACCACATCTCAGCGCCTCACAACCCTTTTCATAAAAAGCTTCTTCCTTATATCCAATCGATATCTCCCTTGTTTTAGATTGAAACCAGTTCCCCTTTCCTATCACAACAGACTCTTCTAAAGTGTCTGTCCCCTTATTCTTATAATCCCCCTTCAGATACTGAAAGTCCACAACCAGGTCTCCCCTGAGCCTTCTCTTCCCCAGGCTGAACAGCCCCAGCTCCCTCAGTCAGTCCTTATAGAAGAGGTATTCCATTCCTTGCATCATTTTTGTGGTCCTCTGGATGCGCTGTAACAGGTCCATGTCTCTCCTGTACTGAAGACTCCACATGTGGACGCAGTACTCCCAGCACAGAGTAGAGGGGCAGGATAATCTCTCTCGCCCTGCTGGCAGCGCTTCTTTTGATGCAGCTTGGGACACAGTTGGCTTTCCAGGCATGGGCCTGAGGTTGCCTGGCCATGCTCAGTGACACTGGGCTGAAGGCTACCAGCCAAATCTCGTGAGGTTGGAGGGGCTGTCTCTGCTCACTGGCATACTCAACTGAATGACAGGTGGCAAGGGCACAGATAGACCCAGCTCACCACACGTGTGATGCCATAAGCACCAGCACCCAGATTCAAGCAGTAGTGTGAAAAGCATGAATATTTCCCATGACGTGCTCCTGGAGGAGCAGTGGAGTGAAGGGAGTGAATGTATGACCCAGGGGGCTTCCCACATCCACCTCTGCAGTTCTCAGATGGTCAGAAGGAGAGCTGCCAGGCATTCATTAGTCCTCCCCGCTGCAGTGATGCAGTGCCACGCTCCCGGAGCTGATGGGGAACATCACCTCTGAGATAGTTTCCCCAGATGAGCCTATGGCTGCCAAGGCTTAACCATGCCTTGTGAGCTCTGTGGCTGCAACCCAAGCTGCATGCTCAAGTGCACCCAGGCTTTCTGGGCTCTCCACTGCACCACCAATCACTGTAGGTGTTTTCAGGCGTGGCATCCCTCCTGCTGGTCTGCCTGCAACACTTCCCCTCCCTTTCTTCTGGGAAAGGAGAAGCAGATGGGGAATCTCTCATACATTCGGTATGTAAGGCCACCAATGCTGCTGCCTGTGACTCGCAGATAGGACAGGCCCTTGGCATGAGTATGGAAGCCATATGGACTTTTGCACAGCTAGACATGCTGCTGTAGGACAAACTTCAAGACCTGACCATGTCATTTGCACATGCCTAATTAATTTATCAGTTTGAATTCCCTCTAGACAAAAATAAAAAAATAAAAAAAATTCACAACTGCTTTACAGCATCTGCTCCTGACTGTGAGGAAGAGCACTGCGATTAGCATACAGATGAATGGGAGACCCACCATCTTTTGCCACCTTCTCCCCAGGTTTGCAACATTATACTTGCCACATCATGTTAACCTCTTGGTGCCTCATTGATCCCACTGGTGCAAGTGGAAATAACAACATAAGCTCCACAGAGCTGTGGCTATCAGCTGTGGGATCACCATGCAGAACAAGGGGCCTTATTCGAAAGAGCTTATCTCTGTTGTCAGCCTTGCCTGACCAGCTCTGGGGAGTATTGCAGTACTGTCTCTCTGCTGAATGTCTCCAACTCAAGATCTCACAGACCTTACTAACCACACCTGGAGGAATGGAGCTACCTTTCTGCCAAAAAGTCTCTTTTCAGCTTCTTCGGCATTTCTGCGCTGTAGAAGCATTTCAACAGAAGACATTAAAGTAGTGCGGCCCACTCATCTACATTAGATCTAGATTTTATCACTGTTGTGTTTTGTGTAGCAGCACTGCTGCATGGGCTCTGGCAAGGCTGGAAGCTGAGACAGCAGCAATAGGATTTGGAGGTGGCAGAGAGGCATGCTGATGCTCATGTTATGGAATCAGCTCAGATTTTCTTTGGTGGTAGGGTAGACAAGGCCTCTATTTGCTGCCTGCTATGGGAAAGCTGCACAGCTACTCACTTCTCCAAGGTGCTAATACTTCTGCATTGCTTGCAAGCACTGTACAGGCCTAGGAGCCACTCAGGCTGCGTGCAGTATTGAACCAAAGGAAATTTAGTAATCAGTCATAGCTCCCAAGTGTAGCTACCACAGAAAAATGTCTTTGCCAAGTACAGCTGAAGCTGTATCAAGCCACACTGAACAAATACGATAGTGATAATCTGATAGGTCCTCCTACCTTATCTGCCCCAATAGACAAGCTGCTATAATACAATAGAAACCAAAGTTTTTTTAATTGTTGACAAGCAATAAGAAAAGAAAGATTTTTTCCCGTATGTACATTTATATAGTTACTGCTTTCTGAAAACCCATTCTTTCATTCATGTAAGCTTCTATAACCTTTTCTCTGGTTTTCAGAGACTAACCTCTGAATAAAAGTCATCCCAAACCCATGTGTTTTAAAATTCCTTGGAATTAAATATTAGCAGTGTTTTTACAGAGTGTTACATCTGAAGGCAAGACATGAACACGAAGACTGAAGTGCCATTGTGAGGTACTTCTCTAAAGTGTTAATACCTCTAGCTCTTCACAGACTGGAACAGGCTGAGTTAAAATAATGTCCCAAAGGCCATGCAACCTGCAAGAAGACCCACAGGTATCACTGCCCATGCTTTTCAAACAAATGCAGGAAGCTTCTGAGCAACCTAAGCCTAACAAGCATCTCCTTATTTTC
The DNA here is from genome assembly GCA_037305975.1 of Chrysolophus pictus. Lineage (NCBI taxonomy): Eukaryota > Metazoa > Chordata > Aves > Galliformes > Phasianidae > Chrysolophus > Chrysolophus pictus. The sequence continues at coordinate 22,381,914 of CM074579.1, forward strand.
TTCTTTCAAAATTTTTCACAGCAGCAGATTAGGTGCTCCCAGAGGTGGATGCTTCTCAGGAGGCCAAGCCTGACTCTGTCATCTGGTCCAAAGTTCCCCTCACTATGCTTTCACCAACAACTGAGGGCAAGTTTGTGATTAACGCACCACTGCCAGAGGGAACTGTGACCCACAGAAACTTGGCATTTTGTTCTTCCGTCGGTGTGCAACCTTTATCACAGAGCATAGGGTTCAAGGGCAACATAACACTTGAGTATTTACTTACTGCAAATGGAGGAGGTGCTGGGTTGCAAAGCATACAGACTGTGAAGTCGAATGTTAATTTAGTACGGAAACTGTATATTCTTGGGCTGTCTCGGGAGCAACCAAAGTAAAAGATATAGATACTAAAAGTGAAAAAAACATTTAAAATACATAGGTTTTTGGGACTGAGCATTTTCAGGAAAACAACAGTTTAATAGTGAAGTGTTAGCAGCCCTAACTACAAAGGGATCAACAACAAAACTAAAACATGAGGATCAGATAACAGAAGGGAAACTTCTGTTCTGCAGTACTCAGTGAATATGAAGCATGATTTAATTTTATTCTAGATCCCTTGTATTTCATCCTGCGTGGTAACACTCACTTTGGAGGCAGCATAGGCAGAGCCAGAGGGGCTGCTGCAGAGACACTGAACACTTTATATTCCCATTAACAGCCCCCTGTACCTGAGCACATGGTGCAAAGACGAATATGTTCAGACCCATCCCTAAGCTGTTTCAAAACCAGCTCCTAAGATGCTGGAGCTGAGCTGATGACCCTCAACTAGAGTTGCATTCCCCTTTCTGGGCCAGAGGGACTGCTGGTGCCCGCTGCGAAAGAAATAGGTGGGAGGGGAAAGTCATCCCTGCAAGTCTTGGAGGATCTCTACAGAACTGGAAAGCAGCAGAGAAATGAGGTGTCCTTTGGGAGAGTTTTTCAGCAGTGGCCTGAAGGTGGCATGCATGAGGACACTTCTCCCTCCAGCTGTGCCTTTGGCTGGGCATCTGAGCTCTCAGAAATCCTACACGGCCTTGCTCTGCCTTCCCTTTGGTCCATTATTTAGTGTTTGGGGCTGAGCTTTCTGAGCAAAACGCACTGTAGATCTTCATCTATTACAGAATGAGTTCTCAGCTCTGGACGGACAAAGTGCTCCCCAAGTGACAAGAGGAAAGAAATAACAAGGGAACTATTTATAAAATGCCTCTGCTGGCTGATCCCAGAGCTGTTTTGCTATGTTTAACTGGGCAGTTTCAGTCATCGCTGTTCTCTTGGAGGGAATAGACCTTACAAAATACTCAAGATATGTAGGAAAACTTGCTCGTGATTCACAGGGAAACTGAATATTGGTGGGAAAAAATATTTGCAAATGCTTTCATTAGAGCTGATTTGTTAGATACTTGGCTAGCAAGGAATGGACAATGCATGCAGAAGATTATATAATGCCAGGTTAGAAAATTTCCAAAAAGAAGCTGCATTCAGAAATGCAAAAATGGCATTTCAAAACCTTATCATCCAAAGCTTTCTTGAGAGCTGGTCTGTTTTGACTTTATCTCTGTTTTGTATGAACACACTATGCTTGTGGTTTAGCAACTTTTTACTGCAGACAAATATTTCAAAATACTCCCTTCTCTGTAGCTGTTTGACCGCTTTTACATGTATTGCTGCATTGCATGGTGCCACCCATAGTCACGTGTAGGCAAGGACTGTTAGAAAAGTGACGGCTTAAAATCACAGGTGTGCATTCAGCACAGGTTTGATGTTAATACAAAGTTCCCCCATTTAAGCTGCTTCAGCGTTTTTGCTCTGATAGTTACCGAATAAAGAGAACCTCAGATTCAGGCTTTGGCAGCGCTGGTTTAGTTGGCTTTCTCGCCAGGCAGTCAGGAATCTATGCAGTTTGGGTGCTTGGGAGATGTTCCTGGTGCACTCCTCAACACGCTTGTGTCTGCCCATGCACTCACTGCTAGAGATGTAGCTGCCTGACAAGCTCCCATGTGAAGGAGCAGAGCCACTAATGCTGCACTAGCACTGACAGAAATGCTCCTCAGTGTGTTGCTCACTGTGTAGATCACGTGCAGGCAAGGTAAACCTGTGTTCTCTCAGCTGGCCTTGGGTCCCAGGGATTTGACATGCCTGCAATGAACGGTGCAGAGACCTCATAGATTTCTTCCCACCAGGTGCTAGTACTGTAGGGATGTGCTGCTAGGCATGTAGAACAGATAGAACGTGAGAGTTTCAAGATTGAAGTAGTTATAGATGTCTATGACTGCTGCTTAGAAAGTGGAAAAGTTTGTAAAATGAAACAATTGTAATGCAAGTATAATGCTTTTATTATTTTTCTCCTTTAAAGGATACTAATATGAAAACAGATTTCTTCTGTTCTTCTTTCAGTTAAGGATTTAATTAGTTTCTTTGTTAAATATGTGTATTATGTATACAAATTAGATTAATACAAGTCACAGCTTGGTACAGGACTTTTTTTTTCTGTGTAGTTCCTTTAAGATAAAAATAAATTATTTTATACAGGAGAGTATTTGTATTAAAATATATTTGCTGCTTGCCTGCGTGCCTGACTATCTATCTGTCTGTCTATCTGTCTATCTATCTATCTATCTATCTATCTATCTATCTATCTATCTATCTATCTATCTTATCTATCCATCCATCCATCCATCCATCTGTCTTTCTAGTGACATATTACATTAGGTTTTAAAATGCTCTAGGAGATTGGACTAGGTATGTGTACCACTAAAAACAAAGAATTTATAATGAATGTGTTGCTAACAATGCTTTAATTCTACTTTCTTGGGCTTTAACATTGGAATTGAAACAACCCCGTGTCCATTTTAGCAGTAAGCAGTCTTTTTAGCACTGTCCTTAGCACCCAATGTTAAATTTAGGCAAATATTTGCCATCTAATTCCATGCCTAACATTTGATTACATGTAACATCTTTATAGAACTCCACAAGTGCAGCTAGCTGATTTGCATGAACCCCAGGAGACAAGTAACATCTTTATTTAAAAATAGTGCTGAGGAAGATAGCGCTTATGGAGATTTTATAACTGAATGGAAAAGCTAGGACTGAATCAACCTTTCCAGCAGATACAGCCAAGCACGTGAGAGAGGGAGGGAGAGAGAGGCTGTTTAGTAATCATATACCAGCAGCAGAAACCACTGAGAAGGAGGCATGTTGGTCCCTAGTGACCCACAAAAGCAGGGCTCCTCATCAGTCACCACCCTCCAGCTTCACTGCCAGAAACAGATACAAAGCTCTTACAGCTATAGACACCTATGACCAGGATTAGCATGAAAAAAACACACTGGCAGCTTGAAATGGATACAGTAAAAAGAAATGCTGCTCATTTGCAATGGGTGACTCCCTGTTAAAAGGCACTGAGGCTCCCCTCCACCTCATCTCTGAAAAGTCATGGAGAGCAGGAGGGATGCCTGAGGTCTGGAGAAAAGCCAGTGGCACTCTATTCTTCAAAAAGGGCAAGAAGGAACAGCTGGGAAACTACAGGACAGTCAACACTGCCTCTGTTGCTGGTAAGGTGATGGAACAACTTTTCTGGATGCTGTCTCCAAGCAAATGGAAGAAAAGGTTATCAGGAGTAGTCAGCATGGATTCATCAAGGGGAAATCATGCTTGGTATGCTGGTAACTTTCTGTGATGTCATGACCATCTGGGTAGATGAGGGAAGAGAAGCTGATATTGTGTACCTTGACTTCAGCAGGGCTTTTGACACTGCCTCTGACAATATCATCATTGGTAAGCTTAGGAAGAGTGGGAAAGATGAGTGGACAATGAGGAGGATAGAGAACTGGCTGACCAGCAGAGTTCAGAGTGTTATGATTAGCAGCACAGTCTAGTTGGAGGCCTGTAGGTAAGATGTTCCCCAGGGATCAGTACTGGGTCCAGTCTTGTTCAACATCTTCATCAATGACCTGAGTGAAGGGATAGAACACACTCTCAGTGAATTTGCTGATAATACGAGGCTGAGAGGAGTGGCTGACCCACTAGAAGGCTGTGCTGCCATTCAGTGAGACCTGGGCAGACCGGAGAGTTGGGCACGAAGAACTTTGTGAAGTTCAGCAAGAGCAGTAAAGTCCTACACGAGGAGGGATAACTGTATGCATCAGTATAGGTTATGGGCTGACCTGCTGGAAATGATCTCTTCCAAGGTCCTGAGTATCCCTGTGGACAACCAAATGACCATGAGCCAGCAGTTTGCCCTTTTGGTAGGGACACTGATCTCCAAAGTTCACTTCGGTCCCCTACGATTTTGTGATTCTGTGACATATCTTTTGATCTTACCTGTTTTACTGACAATCTCAGCAGACGTATCGATACAGATCTCTGCAAGACCAGTTCCTGAGGGCTATACTTAAATATTTGGAAGCTATTATTTAGCTCTTAATTATCTCCATGCCTCAAAATATCTCTCAGCTTCAGCAGACAGCCTCTTACAGCATATCCACCTCATCGCCAGTTAAAAGAACAGGAAGATGACATTTGTGCCTAGAGGAAGTGGTGTGGCTAGGATGGAGCTTGATGGGCAAGCACAAAAAGATGAAGAAAGTTCAGGATGTAGTCAGGACTTGGTAATTGTCTGGAGAGAAATTAAGACATATACAGGAGTGGTTCAAGAGGACCAGGAGATGTAAGCTGGGTGGTGGTAGTTGGAATTGTGTGGTGGTAGTTGGAAGGAAAGGTAGAAAACATCTGGGAAAGCACGTTGTGTGTAGAGTAGATCAAAGCAAGTCCATGAATTCTGAAGGGAAAGTAATGTGGGACAAACAGGTTCTGGGTCAAACTGATGGGATACAGACCATCCAAGAGGCACTGATGAAAAAGTCAAAGTGGAGATAGCTCAAGTGTTTCAAGATTCCTAGGGGGAACTGAATGGCTGAGAACATGCTTGTGACCAGAGTAATTCATGGTGGAGAACAGCATGGTTGAGAAGCTGAACACTGTTGGGTACGTGGGAGCTGGGCTGAAGGAACCTGGGATGCAGCCACAGAGGGATAAGGCTTGTATTGCTGACAGGGCAGTGGGGAGGGCTGGAGGGAACCAGGGCTCATCCTGCCAGGGGAAGGGGGAGTGGGAATCTAAGGGGTAACGGTTCAGCAATAAGGAAACAATGCACCTTTTTCCTGTTTGTGACAGAAATAGCTGCAAGCAGATTTTCTTACTTACTAAAAATCTTCTCATAAAAGGGGCCTAGGAGAACCAGCAATACCCTCTCTACATCACATGTGCAATAAAAATATGTTGCTAAACTTGTTTTTTTTTCCTATGTAAGGGCTAAAACCAGATATTGTTTACTTCTACGCACACACAACCAGTAATACTTTATGCTTGCAGTGTTCCCATCTATTGTATGAAAGCTGAAGAACTGAATAACACAATGTTCTGTACCAGAAAACTGCAGCATTTAGCCAGTGTATCAGTTTCCCAGAGTAGTTTTATGGTATTTCTATTTTTTTAGATCTTCCATTAATGCTCAAATGACTCACTGGATCAGTTTTTCCACGCAAAGAAATGATTTAAGGGTAAATCTGTAATGCCACCTTCAGCAAGCATATTGATGCATTTTCTGAGAGCAGTGGTAAATGGCAACTTCTGCACCAAATAATCTGTGCAATATAACTGTCCTGAGGATTGCAGTGTGGCTGGTGGGAAAATTCTGATTTAAGTTATAAAGTGTATTTTACTCCTACATATATTTTTACAATTCAAAAGCCTTTCACAAGATTCTGCAAAATTCATGTTGCAAGCTTTCAGATTATGCAGACACTGTATTTTGATAGCTGAACCCTCTGCTACCCATTAATATGTAAGTGGGAGCTGATGGATACATTTATTTCAGGGGGAAAAAGTGCTGACTATTTTTAAGCACAATTGCGGTTGACTGGGTTTCAGTTTGGCTCACCTGCAGGCTAGAACTCTGATTTGGCAGGTTTGGATTTGATTTACATTAGAACTGGAATTACACAGTTTGCTCTAAGTAACTTTTGCATGTGACAGAGGAACGCTTGGGAGCACCTTGTTCTTGCAAGAGTTCTTCTTTGCTTGAACAAAACCTCTCTGAGAACAACAGTTTGCATTTGAGTTGAGCTACATATGTACTAGAGATCTTCAGCTGTGTGGATTCAGAATGGTCTCCAGTGAGGATTTAAATGCCTGAAATGTATGGAATCCAACACAACTCTATTTATTCCATGTGGCTATAAGGCTGTTTTCTCCAGGCAGTTGAAGTTTTGTCTGTGCTGTGCACTCCTGCCTGGGTCATTTTGTGGCACTGCACATCACTCATCGACAGCTAGAGTTTCTTGTTTCTTAAACAGAGAAAAATAGGTGTACTGAAACCACTGCTCTGAAATAACATACGCTCAGAGGGCTAAAAGGATGTCACAGATAGTTGTGAATTGAGGTGACAAATCATATTTTAATGACTACCAACACTCCAAGCATCACTGGATTAAGAGAAGGATCTTACAAAGAGTCTCAGGAAAGACTGCAAGGCAGCTGTTTGAAATTTGCTCAGTACTAATAAAATATCTATTTCTGAAACCAAACAAGTTGTTAGTATTTCAGCAATGTCAACAAGTGTAGGAATAATACTACAAACCTGAAAATGTGACTTTTCATGATGGATTGCACTTTTTCTTTTGCAACCTACTGTCTTATTCTAAGCCTGAACTTGATTGATATTTTGGAATAATCCTGAAGTCTTGTACAGGGATAGTCAGTATTTCATATTACATTTACATACTTGTGGGCTTTTAAATGCTATTAGTGGCTTACAGTTGCATAGCCCTTACATGAAAGAATCTCAGCTCATTTGCTAAAATATTTTCACATAGTATCTACGCCTCCTTTGATTTTCAGACATCTCTGAAGGAGAACATAACATGAAATGGTACATGCTGCCCAGAGAGGTTGTGGAGTCTCCTTCCCTAGAGATATACAAAACCCACCTGGATGCTTTTCTGCACAACCTGCCGTCAGGATCCTGCTTTAGCAGGGAGTTGGACTGGATGATCTCCAGAGGTCCCTTCCAAGCCCTATGAATCTGTGATTCTGTGAAATATGACTGACTGAAGGACACTGGAGAGTGAGATCATGTCCAATGCAAAAAAAGAATAGTGAGTTTGATGTCATTGTTTTGTTATTTGTTTTAGGCTATGTCTGTAAATTTCCAATTTGCCAGTTATTTTTGCTTCACTAAATATAACACTATCTCTCAGCAGGCATTGGATCTGATCGAGCCTTGGTAAGGAGGGTTATTGCAGGATATTTTCCAGGTCCTGGGCACCTGTGTGAGAGAAACTGGGGACACTTGTTTCCCCACCCTTGTGTTAATTCCCACCATGGCCAGGAGGATGCTGGAAGAGCCCTTTGCACATTTAGGGAAAAGGTAAGGTATTTTTTTATGCCAAGCTTCTTTCAGGAATAAAAGCAATGGCGTGTTGGAACAAGGTCACTGCTAGATACGTGTAAGGGCAACTCAGCCAAAATAAACAAACAAATAAAAGCACAGAGGGAGGAAAAAAAAACCCAATCTTTTAGATTTACTTCTGTTCTTAACATGCATGTATGAAGCTTAGATGCTATTTTGATGGGCACTGCAGTTCAGCTACTGATTGAATCCCAGCTATGGAGCCAGCTTCTAGTTCTTGACCAATGCAACTTCATGAACAGATCAAATACAATTTAACTGGCTCGAGGTTAAGTAAACTATCAATGTCAGTCAGCTTTTTCTTATGGTGTTAAACCCTATCCGCGCACATTCCAAACAAAGCATGTACCAGGCGCGGTTGTTAGGGATCACACCACATATTAGCTTGAAATTCCAGGATGTGAATCAGTCTACAGACTGCTGCAGAGCCTGCAGTGATCTTCTGCAGAAAATGGCACGTGGATTAACACTCACTGAAACTTCGTTTTTATCAAAGCTTGTCAGTGCTTTGGGTGTAAGGCCTTGCTGGTGGTATTCTTTGTTAAAGAGCAAAAAACAAAGCGTTAGCTTTTAACTCCTTTGGTGTGCAGATCTCCCACTCATGATAATGTATCTCTGGACTGACAACAAGGAGGGGAAGAAAGGAAAGAGAAATGGATTTAAAATTCCAGGACTGTGCTGAGGAATTGCCACTGTTTAAACAGAACTGCATCCATCCCTGCGGACCCATGGTGCTGCTGGTTATCAGGAGCTCTACAAGCTCATGGGGCTCTGCTGAAGCGGCCAGTGGGTGTTTGTAGGTGATTCATCTCCAGTCAACAGTCTGATATGTCCCATGTCTGAGGATAGCATCACTGTCTTGCCCCCTTTGGTGCCTCGTGGGATGAGCCAGCATATCCTATCTATATTTCCATGATGCTTATTTTTAGAAATTAAGTTTTCTATTGGTTCTTTTCCAGTCAATTGAAGAAGGAAATGATGAGACTATAAGTCTCTCTAAAAAGAGGTTTCACTCCTTTCATATTGTTGTGAATTTTCTGTAAAAACCTGTGTGCCTAAGGCCTATTTTTCTTTCTGATTGAGATGTAGAAGCAATATCCAAGTTAAGTTGTAGAATCATTGGATCATAGAATCATTAAGGTTGGAAACAACCACTATCATCATCTAGTTCAACTCTCAACCCATTACCACTATGCCCACCAACCATGTCCTCCAGTCCCACAAATGCCTTCCATTTCTAACCTAAAGAAAAAACTGCAGTGCTCAATCACGCAAATTACTGTATAGGTCAGAATCCACCAAGACGTCTGTGATATCAGATTTTGGTTTGAGACAGCGTCCCTAAGCCTAACACTACAGGTGTACTCTGTCAGATGTGCTCTCATACCACGCTTATCTTTATAGCATCAGAATACTTTTCAGCAGAGTTTTAAGAAAAATGACTAATATCAGAAATAAATTGCTTTATCCTCTCTGAGACATAAGCAAAAAACGCTACAGCATTTCATAGAACTTTAAAAATGCTAATGCTATTTACAAAACTATTTATAAAAATCTGTGTTGGAGGCAGTACAGATATGTACGGAACTCAAACAGAAGTTGGTAAGAAAATATACCCCAAGTCCTTGCTGTCAGAGAAGGAAAACTCAAGGCTGATGACCACATGCATTTGTGCATAGCTGTATGCACAAAATCAGCAGTATCACTTCTCTTGCATTTTAAAAACTATTTTTTCCCAAGCAATGGGAACATCTGAGCGATTTTTTCTATTTTTTCTCTGTTTTCATGACACATATTCCTAGCACTATGTTGGATCATAACATACAGCACTCAGATTACAAATCTACAAAACACAGTGGGCCAGAATCAGCCACACAAAGTCTCTTCTCACAACTTCACACTTTAAGGCAATGCAATAGCAGTGATACAATATGCTTTACCAAAGTGCTGGCCATTGCTGCTGTACAACAGAGGGAGATAAACAATGCTATTTTTTTCTGGTGGCCTGAAGATAAGCAAGTTAATTTAAACTAATGAGTATAATGTTTCCTCCTAATGTTGTCAAGCACAAGTAGAATACAACTGCAGTCTATTGCTGTGAAGGGTGTTTTGTTTATTGGCTCCATTTTTTAATCTAGAACCTCTGCAGAAATTCTTTAAGTTTCACAAAAGAAAGCACAGAGAGAATTCTGAGTCTCCCTGTGCTCAGAAAGGTGCAAAAGTGAGCAGGAGACCCAGAGAAAAAGGCATTCTTGGCTAAGACAGATTTGTCAGACTAGTTTAAAGAGTTATAAAGCCCTTGTAACATAACTAACTGAGCACTACCACACATCTGGGTAGCATGGCTTCAGGCAGTTTAGCCTGAATTTTGCTTGACTCCCAGCCAACATGCCTTCATGCAATACTCCTCCTGCTCATGAGTCCTGCTCTTTTACTCTGCATTCAGTACCTGTAGCCATGGTATGGTTGTTGGAATGACCTCTCCCCATGAGTACTATGGGACCAGCACTCCCAGCATCGCTCCACCCTCCAACTCAGGAGCAGATACAAAGGCAGAGCACTTCAAATTCACCTACTCAATCTGTGCTAGTGCAGAATATAGCACAAAATTTATTCACCATTAAAAAAAAAGTGGTTTTTGTTTGTTTGTTTTGTTTTTAATGTTGTAGGTCCACATAGCTCATTAATCTGGCCAGTGTAGCTCAGTTATACACAGCAGTGACCATGTGCCTACACCTGGAGTTGAGTAAGAACAGGACAAGCATGTCTGATCTTTCCTTCAAGCCCTCTTCCAGACTCCAACCATTTTCAGCTCGGGGCATTCCTTGAGACTGATGTTGTTTGCCCAGTGATGGATCTTTCTTCCAAGTACCTACCCAGTCTTCCCTTCTGTGCGTGCAAAACCTTTTGCAATTATCACACCCTTTGGCAAAGAGTTTCACAGATCTACTTTGTGCTGTATGATGAAATATCTCTATTCATTTTGAAAACAGCTCCTATATTTTGAGAACAGTCGCTACTTTTTGCTTTGGAAGATGCAGTGAGCAGCACAACCCCACCCACTCTCTCCACACCACTCAGGATTTTACAGACCTGAGCCAGTTCACCCCCCTGGTGGTCTCTTTTCCAGGCTGATGAGCCTGAGCTTATCAGCTAGAAGCTGAGCATTCACACATATGTTTTGGCTGCCTGTTTCCAAGGGATTAGGGAATTCAGCAAAACGTTCTTTTTGCCCAGGCTCAGCACAGTACTTCAGCCCACATTTATTGGTCGGACACCGAACTTCTTGAACATAACAGCCACACAAATCTTGGTGTGTGCTAATGATCCCAAATATTTAATCTGTAGAAATCCAACCTCCTGTACTGGTAGTCAGTGTTCCAGCCACCTGAAACACAGTGAGCCTGAAGCAGTTGTCTGACCCCAAAATGCGACCTGTGACCTCAAAGAGCCCATCAACAGGCAGACTTCCCCTCAGGAGTGCTGATTTGGGGAACTCAGATTGATAAATTAAAGCATGTATTTCCCTAAAATTGAATAAACATTTGGAAAAACTAAGAGTTCTGTCTTAACCCAGTCTCAGTTTTGGTCCATTTCTGGTGAGTATTGCATTTTATCTTCTTTCTGAATATTGGATTTATTAAGTCCTTGGCAGCTTTGTTGGACGGCTCTCAGGTAGCCCATCTACTTGATAATTTTTTCAAAGATAATTTCACTGGTTTCATTGAATTCCCACAATTGCTCTTGTCTTGGTACTCTGTAAAACAGCAAAGATTTTGCTTTATTTGCTGTATTAAACATAGGCTGTTAAATCAAAGATTCCTCCATCATTTAGGTGCACTCATTAGATTTTTGTTACACTACATGACATCGTGTCTCTCTTCCATCACATAATTCCTCCAGACTTTCATTTGGCTCATATTTTACTTCCAGTTAGCTAAAAGAGTCAGCCAGAAAGTGGAATTTTTGAATGATGATATGAAATGTAATATGAAAGTGACCAACGCTGTGAGCATTCATACACTTACCATGGTCTGCAAATGTCTGCAATTGATGCTACTGAGATAAATGCCCCAGCTGACTTGACCCTATGAGCTTTTCAATTGCCCTCTGACAGCTTGAAGTTCAGGATGAGATCAGACCTTTTTTTCTTCTAAAAGCTGGCTTACTGAGGAGCAACTTTTAATACTCCATGGTTTTGCTTCTATTTGCTCAGTAAGTGATTTGTAATGGAAATTCTGCCTGATCATGCAGGTCTTGTTCAGGCAACATATTTTTTATTGGTTTTTGCATCCATTCATCATAATGATTTGTTTTAAAAATGATTTTAGATCTAGCTAGAACAAGTGGCAGATACCAAGGGCTCACCTCTCTGCGATTTTAAAGGAAGTTAAATGGATGGAACTGAGATTATTTCTCAATTATTTATTGATTTCTGCTATTGGGCAGTGCTTTGGGATGTTCCAAAGTGAGTTTAAGATGAAAACAGAGGCCAAAAATATCTGCATGGCAACGCCCTCAATGAGGGTGTCTTGCTCAACAGCACTCCTATGGGCACCAGCATTTTGAGAACTCGGCAGTGACAGACACAGCAGAGAAGGTTTTATTCCTGGAGAAGTTCAACAAAGTTGACCTGCTAGCCATCACCTATAGTCTTTCTGTCTAGTTTCAGACTATCACACTCATTTTTTTTTTTTTCTCTATGACCTGCCTGTGGGGCAGTCATAGCGCTTTGCTTATCTCCACAAGATCTCTGCCAAAGCCACCGAACTCTATCATATCAAGCTGGATTTAATCATCCCCCCTAGAGTTTATCTCTGTCTCAAGTTAATAATTACATGTTTAGCACATAATGCAAGCATCCTCTTGTTCATTTTTTTTACCAGTGTCCATTCTTCCACTTTGTATTAGCCACTCCTTTCCTCCCTGGACTTCATGCACACCAGGAACACGGGTACCATGGACATCAACATTCCTTCCCAGACTCGCCTTTCTGCAGCTGTGATCCCATAGTTCACTGGTATGACCTGCATGCTGCCCAAGTAATTCATATCACTGAGATCAAAAGTCCAGTAGGTTCAGTTCTTGATCTCTTTGCTCAGCTGTTACTGCATTCATATTTGCCCACCCCATTGGATCTTCAGCAGTCCTATCAAACACAGACCAGAGTATGAGTGGCTGGAGAACAGCTGTACAGAAAAGGATCTGTTGGCTCTGTTGACGACAAGTTGAACATGAGTCAGCAGTGTGCCCTGGCAGCCAAAAGGGCCAACAATACCCTGGGGTGCATCAGGTTCAGCATTGTCAGCTGGGCAAAGGAAGGGTTTGTCCTGCTCTGCTTTGTGCTTCACAGCCTCTTCTTAAGAGCTGTGTGCAGGTTTGAGTGCCACAACATAAGAAGGACATAAAGGTGTTAGAGAGCAACCAAAGAAAGGCAACAAAGACAGGGAAAGTTCTGGAGGGCAAGATATACGTGGAGTAGCTGAGGTCCCTTGGTTTGCTCAGCTCAAAGCAGAGGAGGCTGAGGGGAAGCCTTATGGCAGCTTACAGCTTCTCACAAAGGGAGTGGAGGAGCAGTGCTGAGCTCTGCTCTCTGGTGACAGTGACGGGACCAGAGGGAATGGCATGGAGCTGTGTCAGGGGAGGGTCAGGTTGGGAATTAGGAAAAGATTCTTCACCACAGGGCATGGAACAGGCTCCCCAGGGCAGTGGTCACAGTCCCAAGCTGCCAGAGTTCAAGTGTTTGGACAATGCTCTCAGACACAGAGTTTGAATTTTGGGTGGTCGTGTGTGGAGCTGGGGATTGGACTCTATGATCCTTGTGAGTACCTTCCGACTCAGGATATTCTGTGATTCTATGAAATCCATGGGAAGGATTTTTCCTTCTCAAGAGCTGGATGGACTTTTGTGAGCACAAACTGAGGGGCTGCTTCAGAGGGAGAGCAGAGATGGGAGGTTAGCAAAGGATAACAGAACAATGTTAGGAGCTGGCAAGCAACCATGAAAGAATGCTGCCCACTTATGCAGAAAAACTGGGTGCCAACCGCTCACCCACCCTGTTATTCAAGTTCTACAGAAAAGGTCTCCCAGAATTAGCTCTCAGAATCTGATTGAGAGACACCTCTGATGTCTGAAACGGGTTTGCCTTGGGGTTGTTAAATGCCTGCTCCATGTGATTGGGCTAATTAAAAGTTTTGAGCCAAATAAATCCCTGTTTGTGAAGGTATAAAAGCTAAGAGGATTAGATGTTAGTTAAACTAGACATAACTGAGAAACAAGGTTGTTGCTGTTAGTTTTTTAAAAAAAAATGCCACCCTAGTACACATGGGGGAAACTTGTGGATAATAGAAATTAATCTGTGAAACAGAAGTCTCATATGTAGTTAAATCAGCAGGCATATTCCGTAAAAAAATGAAAGTGTCTTCCTTATATTTATTATTGCCATGTAGCACAAGAATACTTTGTTCCACTACAGAAGTTGCTGTTTTGAAAAAATGCACATACCTTATACTGTTCTATAAGTTTACCACGTAGACCGTTTCAGTGTACCGCTAAATAGAAAAAGCACAAAATCTTGGTAAGGACACTATGACACCCAATTTTCATTGGAAGAATTGCCTGCCACTAAGCTGATCAAGTGGCTGAGTCTCGTTAATGTCATGCTGACCAGCCATGGAGTCAGCAACAACTTCCTACCCTGTCCTTCCAGGGGAACTCAGTTACGAAGAATTGGCTTGTTTTGTGTTTCCAAGGGAATCAGAAGTCAGTTGTTTTCTTCTCATAATGAACTGCTTGCAACTGTGTCTCCAGTAGGGGTAGACTAAAGCAAAATGGAATTTAGATCCCACAGTGTATCAGTGTCCTCCTTACTATAAAAAAAAAAAAAAAAAAAAAAAACCAACAAAAGAGGCAATTAGTACCTCCATACTCTTCCTTCCCTTCTGAAAATGCATTCTTGTCTAATTCTTGCTCAGAAATTCTTGACTTTAGTCCCATTGAGACAATTCATTTTGGCAGCAGCCAGCAGCTCTCAACATCAGCATCTGCTGCTACCTATCATTTTGCCTTCTTTCACTGTTGCTTCCTGGGCAGAGATCCCACGGATGGTAGGGTTTTATCTTGATCATCCATCCCATTCTCCTGTACGAGTCTTATTCTATAATGTTTGATAATACTGGTAGCGCTAATTATGCTTTTGTATGAATGAAAATACTTTGCTTGGGGACATAATAAGTATACACCTGATCTGGGAGCCTTTGAAAGAAGAGCATTCTACTGATCATTGCCAGTAAGGAAGGTGGAGATGCACAAACAACCTGCAGAGAAGTGAATTAAATAGCATCACTGAGCATTTCCAGGTGCTGAAAATCAATTGCTCCAACTAATGGTTCATAAGTTCCCTGGCACACTTCTGACCTATGTCATGTAAATATCATTTGCCCAAACTGAGAATGAATGAGACTCTCCCAGGCATTGGCTTGGGTTGGTGTGAGCTCAGGATTGCTCCTCACATCTGGGTGCAGCCATTTGGGAGAGGCAGCATCCTTCTCTGGAGGCAGACAGCATCTGTGCCAGATGCAGTTCTGGGCTTGTTTAACTTACCAGCAGAGATGTCCAATGAGGAGCAGAGAGAGAAAACTGAACTCATTCTTTAGCAACCAAAGTAAAGAAATCTTTTACATCTGGAAATATTGAGGAAGATGATCAAATAATTTATACTGCAACAAGTTTGTACTGCCTGCAGCTAGAAGAACTACTCTCAATGAGAACAGGAATGTGGTTGAGCCTGCAAGTCGTGATAACAGATCTCTATCTAACATTTTTGGACGGTCTACATACGTCACAGGTACATCACCACAGAGCATAAAGAACATTCAGGATTAAACTCCCATGTGCAAATTTGCCATCAAATGCTAATGCCACATCTTTACTTTCTTTAATTCTTTTGGGAAGGCAGCCTTTTTCTCTCTCTCTTTTCTTTTTTCCTATCACAAATTGACCTTGGAAACATGCATAGAAAAGAACGAGAGAATCTTTTTCCTTGCTTTTCTTCACAACATAAAGTCAATTTCAGGTTATCTTTCTTTCTTTTTTTTTTTTTTTTCCTCCTGGTTTATTCTTTTTTTTTTTTTCTGTTGTGATTTTCAGTTGTTTCCTACAATTTCCACATCACCTGCTCCAAACTGAAAAATGGAAGTATTTTCCCTGGGATTTGTATTTTTATGCAGATCAGGTTGTTTCACTAACCCAATACATACAGATAGTTTCATTCATGTAAGAACTTCACTTTTTCATTACTGACATTATGTAGTTTTCCTCTCATTGGAATTCTGATGATCTTGCATATTGTAAGGAAAAGTGAAGTACAGTTATGGATTTCCATGCTGATGTTTCATCAGATGTGTGGGTTGATGCTGGCTGCAGGTGAGAAATACCAATTTGGTATATACCAGTCCTGCTCATCTAGTAGAAGGATTAAATAACACATCTCCTGGCCCTCTTACAGTAGGATGATTCAAACAATACGTAGGTTTCCAGGCTGCTGCACAAGATCACTGTCTGATCACACATGTATGATGGCATAAATAGATGAATAATAGCAACAGCACTTTCAGTCCCACCCACATTTCATCTTATTTTTTTAAATCATGCAACACCTACACATAATGCTTGGCTAAGACTGACAAACACCAAGTAGAACAATATCAATATATTGGTTTCTGCGTGTATACATCTCAGGAGGAAATACTGGCTGGAATTTCTTTCTTTTTTAAAAATTCTTTTAAGGAAACAAAATCTGAGAACACAACAGACAAGTGGTAAAAGCTACTTTTGCCATCAGATTTCAAAAGAAATCCTTGCACAAGCTCATGTGGGACTGGGCTTGGAGCAGGAGACAGCTGACCTCTTCTCTAACACAGCTGCCTGGCTTCAAACTGGGTGAAGTAGGCTGCAGTGTACGCTCTGACCTTGCATCTTTTGAGAACTGGAAGAATATTGCCCTTGACTTGAATGGAAGGAGGATCAAGCCCTACCCAAAAATTTTCATATGCTACGTGTCGTCTGTGTATGCCAGCATTATGCAACAGAGTGAAAAATGAAAACCTGTCAGGCACATAACTGGTGCACTCAAGGACATACTGTTATTTGTTTTGCAGCTTTGCCACTCTAACAGGGATTAACATTGCACCGCTGATAGCCGCCATGATAAAGACAACAAAATGCCTCATTTTTTAACTTTAAAACATGATCTCAACTTTTGAGGGAAATGGCTTGTTTGGCTTCAAGGTTCTTTTTTTTTTTTTTTTTTAAACTATTATTATTATTAAAAAACAACCTAGAAAGTATTTATTTTTTCCAAGTTTCTCCTCTCTTGTCCCCCAGCTAATGCAGCAAAGCAGCAGATTGAATTCACCTCCCTGTTTCTTTATTTCTTTCAGTCAAGTAGGTAAGTATTGCAAGTTGCCAGCCTTTGCTTTCTGAAAATTCTTTGGTGTATTACTGCATAGCAGAGTGGTGTGACAAGGATAAAGAGATTAGAAGTAATTTCATATAACTCCTTCTGTCAAAATCTGAAGAGGGCTTTTACTTGTAAGTGCCAGACGTTGCTGAAATTCTTCATTAAAAACTCGCAACATACTGGTAGGAAATCTCTAAGCACTAAGACACAAAGCAACCAAACCAGAGAGGGAGAAGAAATATTAAATCAAAGTCTAGACAGAGAAAAAATACAAAGGGAACAAACTTGCCCTAATACAACCCTAATAATGTGGGTTATCTTCAAGGGTGCTGATGCCAAATCAGCCTGGAAAGCCAGAAAACCACATGCGGATTTTCACAAATTCCAAATAACCAGGCATCACAAATAACCAGGTTCAGACACACGATCCTTGCCACCATCATACAGCTGTGAGACTGTGAGCTGCTGTGGGACAGCCACTCTTGCAGAATGGAGTTGCTCACATAAAATTCAGGCTGTATTTTCTCTCTGTAATGTACCATACAACTAATACATACAAAATCTGGCCAGCAGAGTTTGCCCAGAACCCCTACCTCTATGTGAAATAATTATCCCAGAGGTAGAGAGTTTGGGCAATACAACCATGGATGCACAAAGAAATTTTCCTACCCAGTAAGGTGGTCAGATATGACTTTTAGTTCTGTTGGTGTGGGAAAGCAGGAGAGTAGAAGAGGGAGGAGAAGGAGTCTGGCACAAAAGATTGCACAGCAGACCTGACCAAGGATTTGAATATGAAAAGTAGCAGGCTTACTTTGTTTACAAATGCTTCATTAAATGAGCAGAAGAATAGGCAAAAATAAAATTATAACATCAGACCTGCACTTTTTTGAAAAGCTGCCATTGTGTTTTATAAAACTACCACCACACACTGTAGCTCTCAAAGCCAGTGACCTTGCAGAAAAACAGAGAAAGTGCCCATGGGTGTGTGTGCACAGGTGTGTGAAAGGGAGCATGCTGCTACCACACCTGGCTGGGAAAGGAGTTTAAACACCACATTGCCTATTAGAGGGAAGCAAACCCCTCCTTCTCTCTGTCTTTTTTTTTTTTTCAATGTCCTTTTCTCTGCCTGTGAGTCAACCACCCACTAGTTGTCATAAGCATGTTCACAACCTGGGTTTACTCAATGAATGCTACAGTGTGATTTGCTGCACTGCAGCCCACTCAGGAGCCATAGGTTTCACCCTCGTGCTCAACACTTACTGGGCAGGATTCATTTCTGGCTGCGGATTTCATACTGGTTGAACAAAGGTTGCCGTGAGTCCATGGCACCCAGTGCAACGGGTATCTTTCATTTGTCCACTTCTGCTTTAGAAGAATATATCAGAAGAAGGAACTTTTGCTAGTTCGCACTGGGACATTTAACATTAATAGAGAAGCTTGGATCCTGCCCTCTTCGCTCAGGTCACTGAGGCTTTTCTTATAGAGTTGTGCTGGCCATGTTCTCTCTGGAAGGAAATATCTCATGCCTGGAGACCTCACATAGGTACTACTCAGGGCACCACGCCCGTCCCACAGTTTGTCTTCTGTAGCCTCTTCCCTCTTAGTCCCCTTAGTCCTCCTTTTCTTATTTTGCCCTGCTAAGGACACCAGACACATTTATCTTTTCCACAGGCTGTTTTTCAGCCACAGCGGTGTCAGTGGAAAATACTACAGTCATCTGCCTTGCTGGGCTGAATTCAGCAGCTCTCTGGTCTGCGAGGACCCAGTGTTCACTCCTGGCCACAGTATAGATACTGTAGCCTGAGATTCCCCCTTCCCAGCCCCAAAGCAGTGACACTGAAGAGGTCTCTCCTTGTGGTTTCTCTTCCAGACTACACAATGGCCTGGGGCTGGTGTCCCCAAACAACCTGCCCCTAGATATGCACCCTGCACAGACTCTTCCTACCAGGTGTCCCAAGCATCCAATATTTGGAATCTGGGTGCTGCAAACCAGCTCCCACCACCCCTGCCCCCTGCAGCAGATGGTAGCCTCCTCCAGTCATGGCCATGCTCAAGTGGCTGCCATCCCCACCATCACAGAAACACTGCAGGGAATGAACTGTGAGAAAGGAACTTGCAGTGGAGGCAGACAAGCTGGCTCTAGATAAGTCTTTCTGTCCTCACTTTGCACCCAGTTCCTGTCTATCACTGGCCAAGTCATTTTAACCAAGCTTTTTGCAGATGGTCACTGACGGCTTGTTCCTTATTTTGGTGTGGGAACATTCTATGATCTGCAATTTTCTTACAGATGTTGAGAGGATGAGAGCTGTGAGCGGTCTCACTAGGAAATGCACTTCAAAAATGGGAGTCATAAACAAACAGTTTTCTGGGAAGTCATAAGGCAAGCAGTGTGACATGCATATTGCTAGTTGAAATGCACACACACAAAAAAGAGGAAATTTGTTTTGCTGCAAATCAAACATTTAATTTCTGGATCATCTACCTGCTTCCTATTGTTAAATTTAATCAGATTTTTAAATGAAATGTCATTCTAAAGCTTATTTGGGAAAAGTGGAAGGCGCAATTCAGCTTATTGGAATATGTTTTTTGTAGTTCACCCAAAATAGCCTGTTAATCTTGACATTAATCTGTAACTAGTCCTAAAGTACACTTCCCAGTGTAGAAAACATTTAACTAATAAAAACTTCTCCTTGTGTCTGGCTCTGGCATACTAAATTGTGCACTGAACACAAGGGTAAACTTCTTAATCTACATTCTGTGTATCTACTGTTTTTTTTAGTAAATTAGTATCAAGTGGTTATTGTGGATTAGCTCATTACTGTTTGTGAAGTAATTAAGTGCTAAAGAGATGAGCCCCATATAAAAAGCCAAGGAGAAATAATTCTCTTTTCAGACGCAAGCAATGAAAGAGAACGAACAATTTACACACTGAACAGCAGGAAAGAAATCTAAAGTAAACTACTCATTGATTACCCTCCTCCTCATACAGGTTAAAAGGCAAGAGCCCTGCAAAACAAACAAACAAAACTCAGTACTGAATTTTTCCAAGGGAATGGATCATACTATAACAATATACCACTAAAGGAAAATTAGTATTACACAGTGTACAGATCTGGCAAGATCTGAATAACACAGTGCTGTTTGTTTGTTTGTGACGCAGTTGTGCACTGCTTCCAAAGCTCATAGTTGGTGTTTTTTTGTTGTTTCAAACTGGCAAAAAAAAAAAAAAACAACAACAACAAAACAGATCCACAATCAAACTCCACCATGTGTCATCTCAGTGATGTGCGTGTCACACGGAGGGTCTGTATTTGAGATGTTGCCACACAAAGACTTCAGATAGGTGCAGCTCCAGGACTCTGGTCCCATAGCTGCTGCCTCCCTGCCCAGCCAGCAATTCTCAGTCCCCCTCCATTTGAGTTTTCTCATCAAATAATATCTTCCCATCACTTTTCTTGCTGCCTGTCAGTTTTTTCAGGCAGTCTCCTCCTCCCAACATCGCACCTCTTCTCCTCCTTCCCTTTCTTTTCTCCTCCATCCAGCCTGACCTTCCAAACCCCAGCATCTTTTTCTTTGCTGCCTTTACTTTTAGGTGCCCTAAATACTGTCAAACTGCAGAGCGCCTTGCAGCCTCCTACTGCTATAACAATTAAAGTCTTGCTCAGACAGCAGGGTGAGAGTGTATTCTGGGAGCTGGATATGAACAATCGAAATCTTCACAAAGTACATGGAAACTGTGATAGTCAAAGGCTTATACTCTGCTTAAATGCCATTTTTCATAGAGGATCGAATCATCTTGCAGAGGCGGGGATGCAAAGCTGGGTTTCCTAAGCCTCGTGCTGGTGTCCTTCCTGCAGAACCCGTCTTTTGTATGCATTTCATTTTCTTCTTGTCTGGCTCGTTCTACACCCTGTTGCACATATACAAACAATAGTGTGCATGAATTGAGAGGAAAACTTTTCAACAGTGATTGACATTCACAAGATCTTTGAGTATACAACTGTTTTGGCACCAGTTGCCTTCCAGGTGAGGATTAACGATGAATTAACAAACTGATGCCTTTTGTTTAAAACAGGCCACGTTTCAAAATGGAGGCAGGGTTCAGATTTTTGCAGAAAGACTGTGCTTTGATTTGGAAATAGGGAAGCACAGCGAGGATTGCAACACAGAATAGATAAGATTAGATGAAGAGGAAATGCAATAGAAATAGTTTGGATCTATAGAAGCAGCAGTGAAACACTGTTCTCACACTGCTTATGTTGTAGTGTTTATTTTAGGAGACACGAAGTCTGTGCTCCCCTGGTCAGAGGTAACATCTCTCTGAATTTTGGCATTGCATCTAGAATCCAGATTTGATAATGTAGAAAGAAAGTGAAAATAACAGCCTGGTTCCTTGTTCCTTAACCTTCCATGTCATTCAGCATTCCCAAACTTGGTGGAAAGGAGGTCCACCTGTTCTGCTTTCCCCTGGTACCAGCAGCTCTGTGTCCAGCCATGCAATACTGACCTAAGTATGGGTATGCCCACATGAGCAAACCTTGACTCCGCATCACTGCAAACACCCATCCTGTGCCAGGACCAGGGAACCACACTCACAGACCCAAGATCATCGATATACGCAGGCAGAGAGACCCAAGAACACAGTGGCTCCAGAAACTAGCACTCATGCTGGAAGTCAAAGGCAGACAGGGAAGGACGGAGAAGCAGTGAATCAGCAATATGGGCTGCGTGCTGGCTACCATATTGCATGCTGTGCATGGACTCCACCAGAGTTTCAGCCCTGTGGTTTTGGCTGAGTTTTGCTTTGAATCCAGAGCTCAGAAAGAAAGTTGCACAATGACTACTAAGCTTATCTGATCCTCTTTGCATTTGCCATAGCCCAGGAAAGGGTTTGTCTGACCCGTTTGTGGGTATTGTTGGGGCATGACTGCACATGGGGGCTGATAGCCTTATGCCTGCCCCATGGCAGCACGATTACAGCTCCAAACTACAGCAGGATCCTTTCTGATTAGAGTGCAAGACCAAGAAACATACAGTTGCCTGCATATTAAAAATACGAAGGTGTGTCCAAAGATATGCAAACTTCCATCCCAACTTACAGCACACTGGTTTCCCTGCACAGTCTGTGCCTTGAGAACTCACAGTATTCATGGTGAGCTCTGACCTTTACCTGATTTTCTCTGTTACCAGCAAGAAATTTTATTACAAGCCTAAACTTCTATGATTTCACAGAAGGTCTCTGGATACATGGCATTTTTCATAAAATTATGTTTGTTACTCTGCCCATCAGAAAGAATAATGCACAATCAGCAGTTTTGCTTTCATTTTTTTCGGAAATCCAAATGTTTTTGCAAAACAACTTACTTATTAAAAACAAACAAACAAACAAACAAAATACAACAAAACACTGTCGAGTCTATTGGAAAATTCAGAAGGAAAATGCTTCATGCTAGAGGCAAGTGAATTGCTACTGTCCCTCACATATGAGCACTATGTTCTTTAACAGCCTGTCTCCTATAGCACTCCTCAAGAACACATCTCTAGTGTTTCACAAGGGAAGAGAAAAATATTTAGATTTCCTATCTATTGTTGGGAAATGATGGCGTAGTGATGGAAAAGTGATACCTCAAGACCAAATCAAACATTTGGCACCCAAACACTGACAGCTGAAGGGCAGTGCTCTGGGAACTGAAAATACAACACTGAGACTTATTTGCGTTGACAGTTGTGTATACATAGAGAAACCTACATCTGGTTAAAAGAAACAAGATATTCCCCAAACAGCTGCAAAGTTAAATTTACCAAAACCTTGTCCTCTTCACATGCAGAGGTTATGAGAGCACTTTGAGCTCACTGAAGTCAGTGATCACTGATAGCAGTGTATAAGAAAGGCCACCAGAAGAAAAAAAAAACACCCTGGAATTGTTCCACAAGCAAAACCAATCCTTTCCCTGGGCTTTTATCATTGCGATGAAAATGTCAACCACCAAGGCCAGCGGTGTCTCAGTTTAGCAATACCTAACTGCACTTAGGGCTTCTGGCAGTTTATTCTGCTTCCACGAGAGCTGTAAGCTTTGTACCGTGCTCCATACATCATCCAGACAGGGAGCCAATGAACTTTCCCAAGGCAGTGCGGATGGCCAGGAATTTCCACAGGAATTTCCACAAGAACTTTGTTACTTAGAATCATACAGTTAGCAGACAATAAAAACTAATGTTGGCTGTCAGTCTGTCTTACTGCTTTCTGAGAGTGTAACTTTGTAGAGAGATACTGGCAGAAAAAAAAAAAAAAATTATCAAGAAAAAAAACATCCTGAACTTGGAAAGACATCTCAAAGAAGGACTCGTGAACACCAGAGTGAGCCATGGGTCAGGGAACAGCCCAAGGATCACCTTCACATACCAGACAGCCCGGCCACCCATGCGGTGTCTGGGACCAATCATTCTACGCACGCCAAGCCTGACCTGGGATTCATGCAGGTAAGACAACACTCAGTACTTCAATGTGTGAAAGGAGCATCTGGAAACCTTGTTATTTATGATTGCTCAATTCAGTTTGCTCCTATGGAAGTCACTTAGTTGTCCCTTGCTTGCACTCTGCAGGTCTCACTCATCATCCAATATGCTCGCTCAGTGCACCTGCTTGCCTGTGAGTAAACCCTGACCTCATAGAATCATTAAGGTTGGAAAAGACCTCTAAGATCATCAAACTGTCAACCCACTGCCACCCTGCCCACTAACCATGTCCCTCAGTGCCATATCTGCATGTTTCTTGAACACCTCCTGGGGATGGTGACTCTACCACCTCCCCGGGCAGCCTGTACCAATGTCTCACCACTCTTTCTGAGAATTAATGTTTCCTAATGTCCAACCTGAACCTCCTCTAGCACAACTTAAGACCATTTAAAGGGACCTGCCACAAAGCACTCCCTGCCTTGCAGCACTCCTCCTTCCTAAGCCCTGCCTAATTGCTCAGCCTTCGGGCTGAATTCAGAGCTCTGAGCCATGGAACTGTGGGAGTAGCTGTGAGGACATGTCAGCATCTCTGCCCGGAGGGAGCTCTGTACCAATCTATCTCCTGGGCCACGCAGGCCCTTGGGATGAAGACAACCTTGTCAGCACCATATGGTTATGCCATAAAAGTCCAGTAAGACACAATTCAGGGCAGCAACAATAGTCGCAGACTTGATCCAACCTAAGGCACTGCCAGCTTTCCATCCATCCAAGATGCCTCGCCTGTTCTTTCCCACTTCACAAGGCCAAGAATTAAAGGACAGACTGCTCTGCAATCCCAACAGACTGAATACAGTCACCAATGAAATCTCTCTCTTCTCACAGATTTACCAGCTGCAATGATCTTGTGAGCTTCAGGTACCTTATTAGCATTATCTTTAATGCGAATCCTAATGGCAGAGTAGTGTTGCCTGTGAGGAGCAGCACTCACATAAAGACATGGATATCAGCGTGTGAACTCCAGAGAAACTGAAGCATCCACAGCCTACAGGAATTTTACTGCCAAAAGCACATACATGGTGTGGACAAGGCCTAAGGTCACAGTAACAATGTGAATATTTTATTAAGGTGAATTGAATGTGCTCTTCTACTGTAAAACCATCTTAGGAACAGGTCTTTGCATGTGCACTCATGCCTGCCTCTATCTCCCCTCCCTGCTGCTGGTGCCATTTTTCCCCACTTGAGCACCTCCCTGCTCTCCAGCCTTGAAAGCTCTCACAGTTGTGCCTTGCATGCTACCTGCCCAGCCCTCATACCCACTATTTCTACATACTACAGCACACACACTAGCTTTAAAGAGCTGTTACCCACAGTCTCTTTGTGCTTCTTTCCCTCCAGGACCCTTCCCTGCTTGTTGCTTAACAGCAAGACTTTCCAACCCTAACCAAGCATCTCCTCTCAGATGTTCCCTGCCAAGCACCAGACTGTACCCAGTGGGTTGACCTTTTTCCCCAACCTCTCACTCTTTCTATGAAGATCTCTCACTTCTTCCTCCATGCCATGCAGATGTCTCCTGTCATTCAGTTCCTCCACCTTCCTCCTTTGTTTTTGATTTTCTGTCTTCCTCTTTCCCTCACAATATGGCGAATTTATGTCAATGGTTTATCTTAACCCTCACCTCCCTCTCCTACTGCCTCCCTCTGCTGCCTTGATTCCTTTCTTTTGCTCAGAAATAAGCTGTTCATTTGACATGCCCTGTTCAGGCTCCAGGCTCTTTACTGCTGAGTTTTCCCTGCACTAACCTTCAAGTGGTCCTATTCAGCACCATCCATTAGATTCCCCCATTAGTCCCATCATTCAGCCTTCCTGTGATGTCCATTCCACCAGCCCCAATGACTTCTTTTTGCTTTCAATTGCAAATTCTCCTTGGAGTTCAATTCCTTTTGCTTTGCTTTCCCACCACTATTAACCCAACTGATGCCCCTCACCCACTTTTGCTGTTATCTGCTCAAAGCCCAGCCACTGCTTCCTGCTCAACATGCATAAAGCATGTGATATCTCATGGGATATCCCAAATCTCTCTCATTTCCTTAGTGATAATTACTGTCCTTATGCCAGACAGGGCACAATTCTTTTTTAGAAGGCCTTGCTTTCAAGGTGCAGCCAAAACCTCTTGAAGCTTTCTGTTTCCCTGGCCAAAATGTTGCTTATTCTACCCATCCTCATAGTTAAAATTCCATTCTGGGCTCTTGCCCTTTAATGATCTCCATGATAGGAACATCCTTTTCTCTGACTTTCATAACTGTGGTCATGTTCCAAATGCTACTACAAGGGTCATTTTCATAGCCTTATGCCTTGAGTAAACAGTTCACTTCTGTGCTTGTTTATCAGACCTCCATTCTCTAAGAAATCAAATAAGTTGCCCCTATGCTGCTGAAATAGCACAACAGCATCCAGTGGCAAAACTCACCCCTCTGCCAGCCAACCCAGTTAACCATTCTCAGTGCTCCACCCCGCCTTGCCCCGCTATTGTTTCTCACTAGCATTTACTGCAGTGGCATCTGGGTGCACACAGCACCAACACCTCAGTCAGGAACTCCAGGATTATGATCATGCAATAACTAATAACTCCTTTGCTTCTACCGAGACCTCAACTTGCTGGTGCAGAACCTACACCCTCAACTGCGATGGGTTTCTTTGACCAACCAAACAAACAAACAAAAAAACCAACCCAAAATAAAGTTTTTCAGTTTATTTCAAGGTAAAATTCAAGAATATTCACTGGTTTCTCAGGGGCAAAACGCCAGTATGAACCCTGAATGACATCACTTGGAGTGGTGCTTCTGCAGAGTGGATTTTGAGATGGTCCTTGTATTGATAAATAGGACAGAGAGCATTTCATTTGGCAGCGGCTGTTAAAGCCTTGCCTGCTTTAGAAACAGCTGAAAGTTACTGTTGTCTCATGATTCTTTTATACCACATGGCAGAGATTTCTCATGCATTTGTAGTTTTTTTCCGTGTCATGCCAAATGAGCCATCCCTACTGATTTTGCCTCTGCTATCTGACCTAACTAGGTAAAACGCAACATCCAGCCCCTCAGTGCTTTGACTCCAAAAATACATAACAAAAAACTCTCCTTTTCAAATGAAAGCTTGCTTGTGATCATGGTAAATGAAAGACTGGAAAGGACAAAAATGCCCTCAATATCAGGTAGTCAGCTCTGCAGTTATTAAGAAGTTGATTTGCTCTGTTGAGTTTACTGTGTCGCCAAAACCCCAACAGCCACAGCTATACAAAGCCTACATTGTCTCTGCAAGGCTACTGAGAAGATGTTCCTGATCTTGGCAAGAGCTAGGTGTACCCAGAAGTATTTCACTGGGGAAAAAAAAAACAACAACACAAAAGACAACCGAAGAGAAATATTATTTTAGGCCTCTTACTGGAAAGATAAAGGTCAGAGTCCTTCCTTCTTCCAAAGTGGAGTGCAAAAAATGTCCTGTTTGCAGGATCGACTTCAGAACCTTGAAAATAGCACCTAAAAATCCCTGTACAAAACAGATTTCTAAGTGACCCTAGAGAGGGTTTGTGGGTGTAGGCCATTGGTAATTTGGGGATCTAAACTGACTAAGGAGACAGCTACCTACACTGATATACAGACACAGAGATTGCCCCTCCGTGGTCAAACCATCAGATTTATTTCTATGCTAAAAAGCAAATTTGATCTTTACTTTCATCAAAGTCATTGATATCTGTTAATTTCGGCAGAAAGAGGACCTGGTGACTCAGGTATCTATCACCATTTCTTCACAGAAATACTAAGTTTCTCACTAAATCAGAGCACTGGTGATTTGGAAGATCATGCACAGGCAGTCAACAGCAGGTTGAATGAAAAGCTGAAAGTAAGTTACTGCCTCACCCATAAGATTACAACACCTGCTGGAGTTTGTCACCCACAGTGCTGTGAGCACACGTGTGTTGGAGACCCAGTCTGGAGTAACCCTCAGGCCATTTTCCCTATTGCTCTTTAAGAAAAATAAGACTTCAGTTACGTTTTGAATATGGTGTTGCCCAATCCAACAACTATGGCTTCAGAATGCAGTTAAAACTGTAACAATCAGTTTGACCGGTTGTCAGAGCCAATAATACTTCTACGATGGCAGAAGTAAGAATTGCCATATACGTTTTCTGTGATTAAACATTTTTAACAGCTACTAGCAAAGGCTGTTCTGCTTCATATCCAAGTGGTTTGGTTTTTTTGTTTTGTTTTGTTTCTACAGTTTGCCCAGCTACACCCTGAAATTCTGCCCAACCCTGACAGCAGACCCCAGTGCAAGCTCTCATTGAAACAGTGCTACCCGAAGGCTTTGCCATCTCTGCTGCTTACATTAAATACTTTAATCCCAAGGCTCTCGACATTTTAAAATCCGCTTTATTGGAGGCAGCGCATTCCTTCACATTCTAAAACTTCAAACAAAGATTTCTCGTCCCAGGCTGCCGCGATTAGCGACTGTACTGACCCGGCAGTCAGCTCCAACTGCTTCCCTAACAACCCCCAGCACGGGGCTGTGTTGTGCCGTGTCCCGGGACACCGCAGTGCCCGGCAGCCGCACAGAAAGCACCGCAGGGATGCAGGGCAGCGGCACCTGCCCTCGGCTCCAGCGGGTTAAAACAAACCGGAGGGGGGGGAGGGGGGAACTGTGCCGGGAAGAGAACGGGAGAGAGCGAGGCCAAGCGCGCAAGGAGAGTGTTTGTCTCTCTCCGTTTATCTCCCAGACAGCTTGTTGGCCTGTCAGCCCCGCTGGCATGGGCCGGCCGCACACGCGGGCCGGCTTTATCGGAGCGGCCGCCCGTTCCGCCCCGACCCCTGCGGGACCGCAGCACCCGCGGCGCCCCGGAGCTCGGCGGCTGCGGGCCGGGCCGCACCGTGCCGAGGGCTCGGAGGCACCGGCGGGCTGCTTGCGCTGCCACGAGGGGCTCCTTGCAGCCCCATCTCCCAGTCCTGCCCTCTGGTGCTGAGAACGTTAGGAGGGATAGCGCGATCTGTTGGGTCCCAGCCCGCCTCAGCGTAAAGGTTTATTTTAAATTCCTAAAAGGAAATGAGATGAGCTGTGCAGATTTCCCCCTGAAACAAAATAACAACAAACTCACAGCAGCTACTTACAACACGAATAAGAAACCCCCGGCATTTCCCATCTAGGCACATACACTCAGAGCAAAGGCGAGGCCTGACCCCCTCCCCGGTCGATCTATGCATTGCAGACGGACATCAGAAACTTTTCCCAGGTCAGATCCCATTGCTGCGCTGCCGGCGCTGAGCAGCCGGAGCCCACCTGCCAGCCCTGAGTGCGCCGCACTTTGTGAAGGAACAGCCGAACAAACCAAACGCTCCTTCCGAAAGGTCCTCCACAGACATCGGGGGCTGCGGATTTGCTTTGACGCGGACGAACGTCCCTCTTAATTTCTGAGTTTCTCGCCCGCAGGTGACTCTCTCCCTGCTCTCGGTTACTGCCTGCTGCTACCCCTCGTCTGCCACCTGCTCGCAGTGAGGCACGAGAAGGGACTCCCGAAACTCCTTCGCAACCCTTTCTCTTTGCCTCCCGCCCACAAAATATATACATATACATACACGAAAATAAATCATCAACACCCGTGTTCCCAAATGTATAGTCTGAACAAACTTCTGTCCCGCTCCGCTGTCCTGACAGAGCAAAACGCGGCACCTACCTGCAGCCCCGCCGCCGCCGGCACCATCCAGGGAAGGCGAAGCCGTGGGGCAGCGACTTAGCGCATTGTCCCTCCGGCCCCGCTGCTAAGTGAGAGTTGAGCAACTCCTCGCAACGCCGCCGCTCGCAGCAACAGCCGATCCGAGCCTCCACTTTTGGCTCACTGTACTAATCTTTTTTTTTTTTTTTTTTTTTTTTTAATGTAGTCTTTTTGAGAAGTAAGACGTGGGGAGAGCCCCGCGCTCAGCAGTTCAGCCAAAGCTCCTGCGCTAAGCCGCACATTCCTGCGGAGCGGAGCGGCGCAGAGCTGGGACCGGACTGGGACCAGGGATGGGCTGAGACTGGGGCTGGGCTGGGACTGGGGAGCGCTCGCCTCTTCCCCGCTGCGGAGCTCAGCGCACTCCCGGACCCCGGGGAGTAAAAGCCGGGATCTCCCCCAGCTCCGGGGCGGTTTTATTTTTTGTCTTCCCCCCCTCTCCTCCCCTTCTCTCCGCGCTCACAGTAGCAAGGTTGTCTCTTGGCTACTCCCTGCCCCAAACTCACCAAACCAGATTCTTACTCCCGACACCTTCCCGTAAATCTGAAGTGAAACGTTACCCTGCGCTGAGCCCTGGTTGGCGCCCGGCCAGTGCATTCCTCTTGTTCCAGGAGGGCAGATGAAAAAATAGAGGGAAACCTGTAGAGATGCAAAGGCTAGAAGGAAGGAAGCGAACTTCTAGAGTAGCTTTACCAAAAATATTGCGGGAGGTAGCGATTCTATTTTATCTTCAAGGGCTAAACCGGTGAGCTTTTTTTTTTTTTTTTTTTTTTTTTTTTTTTTTTTTTTTTTTGGCTACTGTCAGGCGGGGGAAAATCTCCCCTTCGGCCATCCGCATCCCTCGGCAGATGGAAGTTTGAAGGGAAAACGAAGCCGCACACGCCGGCAGGAGCCAGCAGAGCTGGGGGAGAAGCCCGTGTGCTGCTCTGATCCGCTCAGTGCACCGCTGCGCTCAAAGGAGTGCCACTTTTTACCATTTTCTGGCCTGAGGTTACATCTGGTTTTAGAGAAGGGACAAAAGAGAAACCAGTTCGAAACAACAGCGGCCGAGCCTTCCTTTAACCTTCAAGTGATCCCTCTGCCAGCTGCCTTGAATGCCTACAGAAACAACAGAGTGGGACCACAACCTTGGCCACCTCTTTGCTATCTGTGCTTGGCTGTGGGCTTTGATGCGCAGACAGAGCAGGAGACCTATTTATGGTAGATGGAACTAACCAGCAGAGATCCAATTCAGTTTGTGATGAAACAAACTGGAACTGGAAACTGTTGTTTTCCCCCCAAATTAGCTTCTGTGAATTATGGCCAGGCAGAAGGATGTAATCGTAGAATCATAGAATGGCTTGGGTTGGAAGGGACCCAAAGGAACATTGAGTTTCAACCCCACTGTCACAGGCAGGGCTGCCAACCTCCATTTCTAATACTAGACCAAGCTGCCCAGGGCCCCATCCAAGCTGACCTTGAACACCTCCAGGGCTGGGGCATCCACAACCTCTCTGGGCAGCCTGTTCCAGCATCTCACTTCTCCTGTGATCCAAGAGAGTGGACAAAGCCCCCAGCAAGCAGAAGGTCAGCAGTCCTGTAAGTCACAACTTTAAATATATAGTAGTGGAGATAAAAGCTGTGACACAAATTAATTTTTCTCAATTCCTGTTAATTTTTATAATAATTCTTCTAAATCCTTTTTTTGAAAGAAATACTCAGAGCTGAGAATACAGTATACTGCTTTATTACTATTCTATAACCTACAGTTTTTGAAAGGAGTTTGTCCTTCTAAACTGCATTTTTTTTTTTTTTTTCCAGATGAGAAATCTCCCATTGGCTTTACCTAAGCCCGCTACACTTGACTCCCTAGGAAAGTTATGCTTTGGGCAGGAACTGAAGAATCAAACCACTGCGGGTTTAACAAAGCCAAAGAGAGAAATATTGTAAAGTTCAAGTTAGTAGCGTGTTCCCTTCCAATTGTCATCATCCAGGGGGAAATTCTTTACAGAGAGAGTGGTGAGGTACTGGAACAGGCTGCCCAGAGAGGTTGTGGATGCCCCATCCCTGGAGGTGTTCAAGGCCAGATTGGATGGGGCCCTGGGCAGCCTGGTCTAGCATTAGGTGGGATGATTGGTGGCCCTGCATGTGGCAGGGGGGTTGGAGATTCATGATCCTTGAGGTCCCTTCCAACCCTGGCAATTCTGTGATTCTGTGATTCAAAAGTTGATAAAGGGATGCAATTCCAGTGTTAGCAAATGGGGCAAGAATAAAAAAATCTTTCAGAACTTACCAGTGTGCAAATAATCACAGGGGAAATTGCCATCAGGTACTTGAAATGAGAACTTAATATTAGCTGCAAACATTTTGCGGTTACATTTTCTAAAGAAAAATAGTCAGAAAAGTAAATTGATTGTCTCAGCGGTAGTGACATCTCTAATGTATTCTAGCATCATCTTCCTCAAAAACCTGGTCCAGTTGTCCAACAGCAAGGCCAGGCAATCCACCTTATGTAGAGACAGCTCATGCTCCATTTGCTCTGCTCAGGGGAGCAGGAGTTGTAGGCAGAAGCGCTTTTTTTTTTTTTTTTTTTTGCCAATATGTGCAAATTGCTTCTTTTAAATTAGAATCTTCATTAAAATACAAACCATGATATAGAAATTGGGAAGAAATATAAATGTACCATCCAGAAAGCAGCCCTATTATACCAAGAGCTGCGTCTGCACCAGCGCAGAGCCAGCTTCTGTAAGGCACACTGTTAGAAGTTCAGCTCTTTGACTGATGTATTTCTGTCCAAAAAACACAAGAGTAGTTCTAGCCAGAATGCTGGAAAACAATAACTTCCCCTTGTAGTACTGGCTGTGCCAGCCATCCTACTACAGGGCATCCTTCCACTGCTGGGCAGGCTGGGGAGAATTCAGTTCCCTCTATGAAGGTGAGTTCATGCCCTTGTTTCTGGTGGAGGCTTCCGGTTGGGTTTGCTTTGAAGTTACCAAAGATAAAAAAAGAGTTTGTCATTTTCCCTAGTAGTAGTAGTTCAGCTGCAGATAAAGGAGTTATAGTATGGGGATTCCAGCTAGAGCAAATGCCAGGCAATAGTTCACCTGACAATCAAAATACAGGTAGCACCCACTCTTTCAATGTGACAGATACTTACCATAGACCCACATGAGACTGCAAGGCACCACACCCGCCTCATACCTGGGCAGGTGTAGGGATGTCCATGATGCATCTGCAGAGCAGTAGTGCCACACTAGACACAGTGCTGGTGGCAGTAAGTGGAGTATTTCATATCATGCTTGGGTTTACAGATCCCAGTTCAAATAAAGGGCAAGTGTTGCCAGATGGTTCTTGAAGCCCACTTTCCTTTCTGTGTGCAACAACCATCCAGATGACAGCAGTGATTCAGGAAAGTCTCTTAGAATCATCACAGAACTGTCATAGAATTATTTGAGTTGGAAGGGACCGTTAAAGGTCATCTGATCCTACTCCTCTGCAACGAACAGGGACATTCACATCTAGATCAGGTTGCTTGGAGTTCCATCCAGCCTAGTCTTGGATGTCTCCAGGGATGGGGCATCCACCACCTCTCTGGGTAACCTGTGCCAGTGCCTCACCATCCTTACTGTAAAAAACTTCCTTATATCTAATTCTCCCCTCCTTGTATCCAACTTCTCTTTACCATCAGGTGCTGAACCTATCACAGGATGAGGTGGGATGAAAGCATTCCTGAAAATTTATGATCAGTTGTAGAACTTGTTACCATTGTGTGTCTCAGGTCTGATCTAAGTTTATGTTTAATTTAAAGTTAAACATCAGATCTAATTGATCTACTGAGCCTTTTTTTTTCATATCAGAATATTTTTTCTCTCTCTGTGAGTCCCAACCTCTTGGCTGACATAATGTTTCAACGGACTGTGAGCTCTTTACATAGGAAGGGAATAGCTGTAGTTTTCTGCAGCACCCCCCGTCTGTGGGTTAAAACGGAAGAGCAGTCACAGCCCCAGAGCACCCAGCAGAGATTTCCTGTTTCTCTGCCAAGCCATGGTAGGGTTTCAAACCAAAATAAAAGAATTTAATGAGTCCATAGCAAAGGGAATTCAGCTAAGTGCAGCATGATTAGGCCACTAGCGCTAATCTTTAAAGGCATCAGTATTTGATCAAGGAAGGTGTCCTCCAAAACTGATCTTAAAATTGCAATACAAAATTTCTGGCTATAGATCTGGGTGTTTTGGGGGAGTTCTCCTGGTTGGTAACGTTTCCTTCTGAACATGGCTTATTATCGTGCCAGTTGTGCAATAACTGTTTTACAGTTTATCACTACTGCCAAGAGCTGACTTTACTGCAGCAAGAAACCACATGTTGAAGGTTTGGTGGCTGCATTTCATTCAGGAGATTATGAAACCTCCCCCTCTCTTAATTTTTTTAATAAGTGGGAAACTATGAAAATCACAAGTGAGAAATGTGGTACCCAGGAGTGAAATGTTTCTTAATAACAGAAAACTGATTGAAGAGTTAAGTAATATTTGTCACTTCTGTTAAAAGAAACAGTCAAAAAATCTCTATTTCAACTCCAAGTTTTTGCTTAAACTTTCTACTGCAGAACATTTCTCAGTACACGATTAGATGTTTGTACATAATTTGGAAAACAAAGGCATGCTGCAATTAACTCTATATCTAAATGTTAGAGGATTTGACTTTTCTCCTAGTGGAAGCTAAAGGTTGGAGGATGAGCATTTCTGAAAGCAGCTGATGAAATACCATTATTTCTAAAATAAAAGACACCTCATCTCATTGGCTGTAGAGATTTCACAGAGTAGCTTGAATTTTTCCTGATAATCTGAATGACAGGGGTGATAGGTATACTTATTGAGAAATAGCAGCAGTTGATGTGATTTCCCAGCCTATGTGTCTTGCTTTCATGCTTGGCAGTTTGACCACTCCTCTCCTCCCAAGAACTCCTTCTATCTACACACTTCCCACACTCAGGCTTTCAGTTAAGCCCTCCATGTCCCAGCCCTTCTCACCTTTTGCCCATCTCACCACTCTGCTTTGCCACAACTCCTGCAGTGTCAACACAGATCACACAGATACTCACTTCTCTACAGTTAGCACCCCATTCCCTAATACAGTCCCCAGGCTAAAAGTAAGAAATCTACTGCTGACTTGTTCTTAAATGCTTCACCAAGCAAGATGCAGCACCAGGGATGTCACAGCAATGACACGTTTCCATAGGAGAGGCTCTATCTTGTCTTTTGTGCCCAGGGGAGTGGGGACAGCTTGTCTGTGTTCCTGCTGCATTTGGCCACTAAATACTCCTTGGGGGCCCTGGGAGATGGGGAGGCACACTGGGGCATTTCAGCTCAGGCCCTGTGCATGGTACACCTCTGCTCCACATAAACATGCCCTGAGATAACCCAGGCTGCACCTCTAACTTTAGAGCTGCTGGAAAATGCAGCGAGCGGCTGCTCCTCATCCCTCTCGCTTTCAGTATGGCTCTGGAGGAAGGCAGCTCTGTGCTTTAACGTACCTCCTCCAGCACAGACATGATAGCACTGTCCTTTCTGGTGTCAGTGTGTTGAAATCTCTTACATATGTGAAAAAGTTTCCTGAATTTATAATCAAATGAGAACCTGAAAATGATTAGATAGAAGTTTCTGAACATGATACTGTTCCTCTCTCTTAATCTCTGTGATGAAAAGGGTGGATAGTTTGCACATGGGGTCTTAAAGATGTCTTCTGCCTTGTGGAAAGCCATGAATTCATGGGCTAGAACCTGGGCACAGTCTTCACAACGAATAAATCTTTCTCTAGCTCAAAACTGGAAGCTGCAGCTGGTGAAGTTGGAAGCTGGGTAAAATCACACACTGTGATATGGTTTGGTTTAACCCTGGCTGAGAGGCGTCCTGAGTGCCATGTGCTCCACAGTCACTTCTTTTTGGAGGGAAGTGAAACAGACAAAGTGCAGCAGAAGCATTTCAGCAGGAAATTATTGTTACATACTGAAGCAAGCTCTAAGAACAGAAAAGAAATCAAGCCAAGAATTCAGCCATTTGTTAATCCCTGCAAAGAGGGAAAGGAAAACAAAAAGAGCTGCCTAATTTCACAATTTGTCTCTCTAATGAGGCCCCAAGACAACAGCAGGTATTGCCATACACATGTACACACTTGTGCACTCAGTGGGTGTGAGCTTGTGCAGAGGTCAGAGAAGGAGAAGGAAGGTCTGTGCCTGTGGAGGCAGGGGGTGTTTGCACACATCTCATAATAGTTGTGGGTGGTTAGCAGAAAATGCGCAGGCAAGTGGCTCAGTGACTCAAAAATAATGAGAGCTGAACCCTCTGCACTCTGGATAGGCAGAAGTGCTCCAGCAGTAACATGTGATGTACACAAAGCCAGTGTGCATGCAGGGCTGTACAGGGGGAAACCGCCTGTGAAACAGGAAGGTCACCCAGATACACGATGTCCCTGCCCCACTCTTAATGTTAAAGGGTTTTTTGTTTGTTTGATTAGGTTTTTGTTGCTTGTTTGTTTTTGTTGTCCTTTTTGAATCTCACTCCTAATAGAGCCGGGAACATTCATTGATATTCAGATTAACTGCAAGAATATAAAACCACATGATTTCTTGGACACAGGAGATATAATCTCAGAACAGTTTCTCTGTTTGCAGCAAGAGATCACACTACATTGGAGGGAGGCTCTGCAGGTTGTGGGTAGGACTGTCTCCCTGCATGGCTACCCAGGGACAGTGCTGTTTCTGCCTGTCCTGCATGCCATCTCACAGCTCCTGAGCCCTTGGCCATCTCCAGTCTACCAACCACATAGTGTCCAGGTGAAGAAAGAGGGTCCAAAGATGAATTTCAGCAGGAAATTGTCATTATTTTTGCATTTCATGGAATCATAGAGTCTAAAAACTACTAAAATCATCAAGTCAGCTATCAGCCCATCCGCACCATGTCCACTAATCATGTCCCCCAGTGCCACACCTACACGTTTCTTGAACACCTCCAGGAACAGTGACTCCACCATCTCTCTGGGCAGCCTGTTACAATGCATCACCACTACTTTGAGAAGAAATGTTTCCTAAAATCGTGAACCTCCCCGGTGCAACCTAAAGCCATTACTTCTCCTTCTATCACTAGTTACCTGGGAGAAGAGATCAATCCCCTGTTGCCACAACCTTCTCTCATCAGTTGTAGAGACAATTAAGGTCTCCCCTGAGCCTCCTTCAGGCTAAAAAATTTGTCTTGGTTTTCAGCACAGCTCTATGATGGTGTTCAGATTTGGAACCTGCCCTTGTTTCAATTACCAGCTATCACAGAAGAGCCTGAACATCTCTGATTACTGCCTTCAAGAAAGCATGGCTGTTGTTGCACACCACCATCCATGAGACGTAACACAGTCTCAAAGCAGTTCCTTAAAATATCCATATGAGATGATGAGGTGATTGGAAAAACAAAACATAACAAAACAAAAAGAAAAAAACAATGAAGGGGATCAGGGCCTTAACTATCTTTGATCAAACATTACTCATGTTCTTCTAGATCCTTTCCAATCTTGTGATTCTATGATTCCCTCATTCCAGGCTTTGAGGAGCTGCACTGGGTGAGGAAATCCCAAGGGCTGAGGCTGAGTCAGCTGCAAAGAGAGCACAGAAAACACACACTGGCAATGCATGGAGGAAGGAGGAGGATGGAGCCAAGTTCCGGGAGTGCCATGAACCAGCAAGAGGAATGGACAGGATGCTCAGCATGGCAGAATACCCACACACCTTGCTGCTGAGCCTGCACAGAAAGATGGGTGACAGGGAAATTTTCAAGCTCACAAGTTTCTCTGCTCTTTTTTTTTTTTTTTTTTTTTTTTTTTTCCCCAAAAGAAACAACAACAAAAATAATTTATGTGATGCTGAAGAACAATGTGTACCACAAGACACAGTGGAACTAAGCAAGCTGTCTCAGATCAGGTGTAGCACCATTAAAAGCACTCTGCCTGCCTGTCAGCCTCATGCAGCCCAGGGACGTGAGCAACTCAGGCAGGAGAACTCCAAGGAGCCCTGAAGTCCCAGTTTGATTTGCTTCCTCCTGCCCACAGAAAATTATAAAGAAAGAGTTCACAGCTGATTTTGAATCATTTGGTACCTCTATGATGAACATCTGTACCTTTTATTTTTTTCCTCTTTTTCAGTATTTCCCAGCACCTTTTTGGCTTAATCTGAGGGTTCAGACAAGTCTGTTCTAAAGTGGAACTGAATCCTCCCTCTCTGAAAATGTATTAAAATGTACAGTATAAAAGCAAAATTCCCCCAGCCAGTATGAAAACCAAAAGCTATAGATACATAAATAAAAACCACAGCCCACTAATACTCATATATTATTTTAAACCTTGTTGCAATTCACTGTTCTTCAAGACATAAACCTTAAAGCAATGATGAGGATTGCATGCATCAATTCATGCAGAAAAAGAACAAGTTCAAAATAACGGTATGACTTGGACTTTTGTTGATTTTTGACACATACGTAGCTCTCTTGAGCCCTCTTAAGCTCAAGGATGGAAGGTTTAGATTGGATGTCAGGGGGAAGTTCTTCACAGAGAGTAGTGAGGTACTGGAACAGACTGGCCAGAGAGGCTGTGGATGCCCTGTTCCTGGAGGTGTTCAAGGCCACGCTATATGGGGCCCTGGGTAACCTGGTCTAGTACCAAATCTGGGGGTTGGTGGCCCTGCCTGTGGCAGCAGAGTTAGAACATGATGATCCTTTGGGTAATAACAAAAAGGTAATTACTGTTGTATAAAGTTTTCAGTCCAGATATACTCTGTTCTAAGGAAGACTGACAACGCAAAGGGCATTTTCTATTCAGAAGTTAAGTTCTGTGGGGAGAAAAGTGATCCACATTTTGCAGCACTTGGCACAACAAGGTCCAGGTTCACAACCAAATCTGTCCAGTTCTACAGTGACACAAGCTGCATTACTGATGGTGATAACCATGTTGGTTTTCCTATCAGGAATCCTGATGAAATATTTATCAGGATGATTAATGGGATTCACTAGAAGAGAAACTAGTCTTAGTAAGAGAAAAACAAACACATTTGTGTGCTCCAAAACAGCTTCTTAACAACAAATGCAGTGGCACTGGCAGAAGTTTCTTATTTTATTCTCTTGATCCTGGCAGTAGTAGAAGTACATCGTGGACACACATAGGGAAGAGACATGGAGAAGAAGACAAGAGGGTTATATTTAATCTAACAGTTAAAAAATAAGCTGCTGCTATCTGTCTGCGTTCATTCGCTGGATTAGCATTTCTATGTCTTCTTCAAGTTGATCAAAATGAAATCTAGATCAGAAGGAATTGCTTCAGCTCAGCTACAGCAGACCTAATACTAATCAAAGTGCGTTAAAGTCATCTACAAAACAAAACATAAACCCGAAGCTAGCTCCTATTGTCTTGCACTGACCTGCTTCCCAGATTCCCTCCCAGCTCTGTTCAGGAGTTGCCACAGGCCCGATGACTTACACTGCTTGGAAGCACGCCATGAGAGTAATGGACTCCACCACCCTTGCCAAACTGTTCCTACAAAAACAGAGAGTTTATATGAATTTTATAGGCCTTAATTGTTTTTTTTAATACTATTAGCTTAGTAATTTGTGGTTTTTTAATAATAACCTTGACAAAGCCAAAACATCTACTGGCATTATGGACAGAACTGTTGCAAGCAAAATAGACTGAGAAAAGTATGGTACACCCAGAGGCAGATGTTCCTCCCCCCAGGCCAGTGCTGATATGATGGGGTTACCAGCAGCACTTGCTACCACAATGGCCAAGGTGCTTTTTAATGTTTTTTTAGTTTTTCTTCAGCACAGTATTGTCCTTTAATTCATTTCTCTTTTATTTCTGAAATCTCTACCATCTTTCACTTCTTTATTTTCTTTTATTATTTCCCCCTTGGCAGATCCATTCAGCCCCAGTTTATCTCAGAATTCATCAGTTTAACTTGGAGGTGATGGAAATCACAAACTCTTTGCAGAGAAAGCAGTCACAGATACTGCACCAAAGCAAGTGGAGACAACAAGAGCTGCTGTGGAAAGGTTGCAGGCAGACAAAACACAATAACCTAGAGGACTCTTAGAGGTGCCTATTCCCTCACAGCTGTTACCACACCTTCAGTGCAAGTTGGAGTTTAGGCAACAAAGAGTATCACATGAGCACCGCCAAATGTAGCCCAGGTGAAGACATCTAACTCAACTTCAGTAGCCCCTGGTGCTGCCTGGAGAAGCAGGGAAATTGTTGTCCTGCTCTTGAGAAACAGCTGCCACATAGGAACCATCACCTGTGCTGAATTCCGACAAGCAGCATTAACCTAGGGATGCGGCACAGCTGCTGCCACACAAGCTCCAGTTCCAGTCTTGTACATTACAGCTATCACAAAAAACAACATCTTGAACAGGAAGCATGCTGTTAGAAAAAAATACCACAAACTCGTAGTAAAAGTAAGATGTAGTAATACTTCAGAAGAAAATACCAACTATTGTTGAAAATTGTATGTGAAGCAAAGTGTTTTTTGGGGCTATTGCACTGCAGTTTTGCACACCTGTCAGTGAACTCTGCTTGTAGGTAAGAAGAGGCTTATCCCTTGCTGCTATTCCCTTGCTGCTGATTTGCAGTCCTGCAAATGGTGGGCTGTTGGGAGCACAAACTTCTTTTTCCTGTTATCACACACGCATTGGAAGAAGCTTTGAGACGTTACCCTGTGCATCCCCCAACCTAAAAAAGGAACATGAGTTATGTACACGCTATTTGTGACAGATACTTGCCTCTTCACCATCACTGTTAATAATGATCCAGGGGAGCACCTTGAGCCCACAGAGCTTTCAGAGTTGTTCGTGCAGGCAAATGTAATTAGGATTTATGCAGCTCCTGCTGATGGGTGATTTTGTAAGGAAATAGATCCATCTCACCATTCCTTACCTGTGTTGGCTTAGAGGAGTTAAAAATACAAAGGAGATGGGAAAGAAATATACATCTATGCTAGTAAAATAACAGGACTGTGAGTACAAAGGTGCTTCTTGTCCTTTTTTTTTTAATTAGGATTATGGTTTTTAATAGTGATCATGAGGATAATGCATGATGCTTCCTAGCACTCAGATTCCTTCAAGAGATTTCCAGCATAAGTTTAGGTCCACAAAACTGCTGCTTGAAAGCTATCAAGACTTCCAGGCTTCTAAATGATTCAGAGCCTCAGAAAGAAAGATTTGATTTCTATGAGTTTGACTTCTGGTTTTGGAGCACTGCAGAAAGCCTTGTAATGGCTGTGTGTGCATGATGGGTCCCAGAGGGAGGCTGGGCTGTGCCTGGGTGGCAGCAGCAGGAGCTCCTGGGGACCTGTGCTCACTGGTGTTGGTGGTGATGGTTTGTGCACAAGTGGGTCTGGGCTCCTCTCTGGTGGCTGAAAGCAGGCAATTCAAGAGGTATCTGCTGTTTTCATAGACTTGTTGTATTGTTTGAGTTGGAAGATTCCCTTAAAGCTCATCTAGTCCAACTCTCCTGCAATGAACAAGGATACCTACAGCTAGATCAGACTGCTCAGAGCCCCATCTAACCTGACCTTGGGTGTCTCCAAGGATGGGGCATCCACTATCTCTCTGGGCAACATGTGCCAGTGCCTCACTACTCTAACTGTAAAAAAACCTTTTTTCTTATATCCAATCTGAATCTTCCCTCTTCTCATCCAAGACCATTTCCCCTTGTCCTACCACAACAGACACTGCTAAAGAGTCCGTCTCCTTCTTCCCTGCAGCTCCCCTTTAAATACTGAAAGGCTGCTATCAGGTTCTGAATGGTTCTAGAAGCTGTAAAGGACAAAGTGAGTGGTGCTAGAAAGGATGTCAAGGGGTTGAAGAAATGTCCTTTACAGAGACAGAAGTTCGAGTAAGGGAGAGCAGGAAAGGAAGGAAGGTGAAGTGGCTTACTCAGCTTCTTCTGCTGTTTTGGATAAAAACAGCATTTTACTCACATCAAGTCAGCAAAAGCATTTCCTGACATGTTACTCTCTCCACTGTTTTTTTAATAAGCCAAAGCGGCTTTCAAAAAACACGTGAAAATGTTGATGCTGGTCAGGAAACAAGCAATCTCCAGGTCTCACACTGACTCCATTACCAGCATCCTGGCACTTCCCTTAGGGACGCTCTCTGTGCAGAGGCAGAGCTCTGCTGGCGCCAAGCACTGCTGTGGGGAGTGGGAGCACAGGGAAGAAGGAGATGCAGCCTCAGAGAGTCCAGCAAAGCTGGGAGCAGGAATCTGCCTTGAGTACCTGGTTTAAATCTAACACTTAGGCAGTTTTCATAGTAGCACAGCACAGCTGAGGCTGGCAGAGTCCTGTGGGTCCTTCTGGCCCAGCCGTAGCTCCCACAAGGACACCAGAGCAGATGCCCAGGCAGCTTCTGAAGATCTCCAAGGAAGAGACCCCACAGCCCATAACAGAAGGGTACAGACTGTCTACATAACTCAGTTGTTTCCTTCTTCCCCTCCAAGCCAGCAGAGACACAGGGCATTGCCCAGCATCTGCTCAACAGAATATTTTGGACTTATTATGTCTACATGTAGTGGGCTGAGGAAATATTTCTGGGAGTGCACTGAGCAGCAAGGGAGGGCAGGGCATGAGGCAGGATTTCCCTCTGCTGGGTCTGAGGTGGGAAAGGCAAACAGGGATGTCTCCAGTGCTGTGCTGGGCATGGAACACTTTAACACTTAGAGGTGATTTCTCTTTGATAGCATGAGTTGCAAATCATTTCAAATCTTTCCTGATTATGTCTTTTATTATGTTTTTAGTGAGAACAGGTGAACTTTTGCAGTGTGGCTACCCAAACTGAAAAAATCTGCACATTTCCTAGAACTCTAAGAAAACAAGCGTTAAGAAAAAATGGTACATATTTTTAATTAATGTAAACTACTCCACTTGCTGTAATACTCGGGCCTATAACTCATGCTTATGTCATGGGTCACCAGAAGCTGAGGCCAGCACTGGCGAGAGACTGCAGGACACCAGGCGGCCATGGGTGCCAGAAAGCAGACACAGCGCTCCTCAGTACTGCTCAGCACTGCCAGCATGCCGTTGGGAAATGGCTAGCACTGCCACACCTTTGCAGACCTGCAATGAAACCGTTGTCCCTGCATGCCCCAAGTCAGAGCAGTATTTTGAGTCTGGATTGCTAAGTGGTGAACATCCTCTTTACCTCCTCCACACAACGATTTATGCAATTATGTTCTATTAGGACACTCCAAACAGACAAATAATTATGAGCACACGCAGTGCCCTGGATGACCCAAGTGAAATCATCACAGCAGGCTTTTATTTTGTTACTCAGGGGCGCTTAATACTTCTTTTAACACCAGACAGCAAATGGGAGCTGCAGCAGTTTTCATCCTGTTGCTGAAATACAGCATTGCTAATGTGTGATGTGCCACGCAAACCTTACCAGGCTGATTCTGAACTTGGAGTGAACCTGGTTCAGCTGCATCTACCTGCTCCGCGTTATAAAAAAATGCCAGGCAGCAGTGCCACGTGATCTGATGTTTTAAGGAGATGGCTATCAATGAAAAAGTCTAATGAAGAAAATAGACTCTTCCAAATCTGTTCACTATGCGTTGATTCTTT
Organism: Chrysolophus pictus; assembly: GCA_037305975.1. Classification (NCBI taxonomy): domain Eukaryota; kingdom Metazoa; phylum Chordata; class Aves; order Galliformes; family Phasianidae; genus Chrysolophus; species Chrysolophus pictus. The sequence continues at coordinate 22,424,698 of CM074579.1, forward strand.
TATGTATTCTCAAACTATTTTTTTTCCCCTTCTGTTGCTAATGAGCACTTGAGAATTTGAGTTAGCTATCTGGAATGACTGCCACTCACTGCTAGAATGTTAATCTGCCTAAACCTATTCAGCTCCACTTACTTGGAAGTCAATCACCTGGAGCCTGCATTTCAAAGAGGTGCTGGCTAATGCAGTCACAACAGAAGAGGTGTTCTGAGACAACTCCCACAATTGGGAGTAATCTTGGAGAGTTGAGACGGCAAACAGATTGGTGTTGATTCCCCACGATAAACAGGACAGGAGTCACTGCTGAAGGAGATTGGGAGCGTGAATGTCAGGCAGACAGGAGGTTGGTTAACTGCAAAATCAATGCTGCAGATCACAGAAGGGATGCAGCACTTGCATGATGCACTGGGCAAACAAGCACAGTAGGTATGGCCGGAGCTGAAGCTTTAAGGTGCTGAGGAGGAGTCTGCTGTCCAGAAGTAATTAAAGAACTGATTTATTTAGTTTTGTAATACCTGGTTTTTTTGCTTCTTTTCTTTCTTTCTTTTTTTTAATCCCTGTTTACAGTTGGAGAAAATGCTACCTTGAGTAAAATCTGATCACCTGAGATACTGAGTGTGAATAGATTTTCCACCAAAGCCTATACTGAAACATATACGTTTTATTTTTAATTTTTTTTAGCATGAGTTTTCTCAGCTGCTCAGTTATAAGTGAGCTAAACCAAGGGAAGATATTTCCTGATAAGGAGACAAAAAGCAGTTGTGACAATATAATAGGAATTGGTTGCTTTGCTATTGTTGTGGAGAAGCAGACCAGACTTGTGATCTGCAATGAAAAAGCACATTTGGGGAAAGGGGCAAATATTCAAAGTTGCTAGTTGCTTTTTGAACAAAACTTTTAGTTTTTATCTAAATTAGGGATGTATCTATAGAATGCATTTCTAGAAAATGCAAAATGTGTGAGGAAGTCAGCCTGTGTTCTGTAAGCATATAATATTCTTCGCAAAGACAGAGAGAGAGCTGCGTGTCATATTTCTAAAATTGGAGAACATATAAAATTAAAAGTAGAAAGAAATATTATCATAGATTTATAAGCAGAATGAAAGATTAAGTCCATAATGCTTAGAAACAGCACCTATATTGTGATCTACTGTTATTTCTTACTAAAGATCTTGGAAAAGAAAAGACTCATAAAGTGTGACCAAAATTATACGTTAGCCGTAGCCTATGAGCTTGAAGTATGCAGGTACTGTAATATCTGGGTACCTAAATTTTGAAATAAACTTTCTTAAAGTTATTTATTAGTTAACAAAAGCAGTTTGAATTGAATTAGGATTAATTGCAGGAATGGCAACATGAATTTAAATCTTACTCTATAAGTTTTCTTCTTTCTGAGAATAAAAGCTACATTTGCAAATTTAATTTTCCATCAAATTAATGAGGAAAAACTGGGAGAAGAACAGTGCTTTTCCCTGCTGACGTTTCAAAGACAAATGATGGATTCAAGACTCAGGAGTTACCAAAGCCATCAGCACTTCCTGTCCCCAGAGGAAGGCCCTGTAAGTGGTAGCACCGGTGGCCTGCTAAGGTCGAGACCTTCAGGGACATCAGCCAGCAGGCAGCCATTTTTGTCTCCTTGGCTGCCAGGATCATTCCAAGAACAAGACGTTTCCAGGAACGATGTGTTGCTGGAAAAGAGAAAAAAACATGAAGTGCAGCCACTACCTTCAACTAATGCAGATTGCTGGCTTTCTTTTGTGAAGGCAGAAACATCCACCCTTTGATGTGTTGAGGATGTATTGATGTATTTACACCATAGCAAACAATCAGTTTTTGTATGCAAAGAAATGAATGCTTTCTCTATTTATATCAGTGCTTGCTGACGAGATAGAGGGATTGTAGCTACATAAAGACATAAAACTTTCTAAATTCTGACCTATAGAATTTTTTTTTTTTAATTTATTAATATGTCCCTAGTTCATCTTGGCCCCTCACTGCAAGAAAGACATCAAGACCCTGGAGCGTGTCCAGAGAGGGGCAACGAAGCTGTTGAGGAGTCTGGAGAACAAGTCTTATGAGGAGCAGCTGAGGGAGCTGGGGTTGTTTAGTCTGAAGAAAAGGAGGCTCAGGGGTGACCTTATTGCTCTCTACAACTGTCTGAAGGGAGGTTGTTGTCAGGTGGGTGTCAGCCTCTTCTCCCAGGTAATGGTGATAAAATAGGAGGTGAAAGTCTTAAATTTTACCAAGAAGGTTCAGGTTGGATATTACGAAACATTTATTCTCAAAAAGAGTGGTAATACATTGAAACAAGATGGATAGGAAGGTGGTGGAGTCACCATTCCTGGAGGTGTTCAAGAAATGCATACAGATGCCACTGAGGGTCATGGCTAGTGGCCATGGCGGGGATGGGCTGACAGTTGCACTTGGTGCAAGATGATACTGGAGGCCTTTTCCCATCATTAAGATTTTATGATTCAGCTCCTCCTCCAGCTACCCTGCCAAGCAATGATCCCACCACAAATGTTGTCCTGCTGTCAGAAGAAGAGTAGAAAGAACATCTACATTTCAGTTATCCAAAACATCACAATACTACATCCTGCTTCAGCCAAACCATTCATTACAATGTGAAAATGAGGCTTATATGCCTATATTTTTCTTGCAAATTCTGATTTTAAGGGAAGGCATACAAGTAAAAGGCAAAGAAAAGGCTATTAAATATTTTAAATCTTTTTTTTTTTTTTCATATTCTTAGGATTTTCTGATGCTTCTGCTTCATCTTTTAAGTAAGTACAAGCACAGATGGTGCTTAAAGATCTTGCCAGTTTAGCTATGTTTTAAGAAGTGTAAAATTAATGACTTAGCCTGCTCAAGTAAAAGCCAGCGGGCTGGCAGTTCTACCAGCAAAAGAATTCTTCATTGTCTATTAGACTATATACTATCTATAGATTGCTTTCATCGGGTTATAAACTATACCAGCAAAGAAATACCCCAGCTACTTCAAACTACATTCATAAGAGGATCTGCAACTCAACAGATGTTTCCTTCCTAATGCAAGCTCAGAGAGGATACTTGAAGTACCTAATTTTTAAGACCTTTACAAAGTATGTCAGTCACAGACTTGATCTTTCAATATTATGCGCAAGTCCCATTCTCTGAAAAGTAGTCATTTGTTGTTAATGAGGGTTGTCAATGACTGTGGTTAAGCTGTAAGCTGAACTGGAATTTTTTTAATAAAGTGCCTATTATTTGTGGAAAACTGCTGAGTAATGCTGTTCGTTTATATAATGCCACATTATATTTAAAAACATCACAAAAATGAAGAGTGATACATGCATTTAACTGTGAGGTCTTGCAAGGGGCATGCACCAGTAAACTCCAGCAAGTGGTACTGGTATTAGCTCCTACTCCGCTTACTTGTGCGGCTGGTATGCGAAATGCAGTCAAACCTGACCACTTGCAATTTGCATGTATATTCTACAATGTCAGCAGCATCCATTGACTTGAAGAATAGAAAGATCCAGCAGTGCTGTCTGAACTTCAAGCATCTCAAAATTTTTGTATTGGGAAGTTGTCCTGAGTCTCCGCTGATTTACACATCCATTTGCAAACTCCTTCCAGCTGAACTTGATGTCTCCGGAACAGACACTTCATCTGGGCCTGTTGTCTTATACAAACCTCATGTTTGGAATCTGATCTCATTTGAATTATCTAAAGAGAAAGGCATTCTGAAAAAAAAAAAAAAAGTGCTGTAATTTTCTCCATGCATTCTGGCCTGGTGTTTTGAATTCACGGGCCAAATCCCAGCCATTACATTAGGAAAAAGCAGAAAACCAGTGCCTTTGTGAAAATTCTTATATTCTTCTCCACATTGCTCACCAAATTATTACTAGCAGACACTAATAACACTTGTATTGGGATGCAAAACTTTTGCAGGACAGAAACACAAATGCTGACAAAATCAAGAGAAAATGGATAAGGCTTAGGGGGAAATATAAAAGTCTGGAAATCTTCTTATTCTAAATATCTCTTGCAGTGAAAGCATGGGCATGATTGGGTTCAAACATATCCTGGGAGGGAATGATAGTCGCAGCCCTGCCAGAGCAAACTGAGACCCCAAATCTCCAGTCTGAAGGGCAGTTGAGATTTCTACTACATCCAGGTGTTCTGCCACACCCAGGAGCCCAGTGCCTTGTCTTGGGACAGGTTAGACATCTTGCATCACAGCCCAGAGATGTGAGATGATAAGTTTTGGATGCAGCCCACAGCCAACAAGGTTCCCTGTGCAGCCTTCTCCTGTTGGTGGCACGTGTGAGCAGCTTGGCCAGGGCCAGGAGGAGCTGTTCAGGAGCTCCTGCAGTGTTACAGCTGCCAGGTGCTGGATCCTTCTGCCCCTTAAACCAGGATGGTGATGACTTTTTGTTTTCAAAGACCTAAATGTTCCTTCAAATCCTTTGGCAGGCTGCCCAGTGGTCCTTCTGCCCTGATGCTATCCCAGATGAACTCCCATGGTGTCATCCCACAAACTGTATTATGACTATATGAAACAAGACAGGCCTTTTGTTTTCTTTCTCTGAGCTAGAAAAATCTATCTGGGGAGAAATGGAAGAGAGAGTGAAAAGCTCTTTTTTCCTTTTCCTTTCACTTTTCCTTACCTCATCTAGTTTTCAGAGTGAATATTAGTACTGTTTTATTAACTTGATGGCATGGCAGAGTTGCTCAGAAGCAGGAGCTGCCTTTAGTACTCAGCAGAATATGAACTCTGACAATGTAATAATGAGGCCAGAGAACGCCTATCGAGTTTAAATCCTGTGTAAAAACAAAACAAAACAAACCCATAAGCATCCATTAATAATTATTTACATTACTTTTAAAGGCAAACTTATTAAATTAGACTTATGTTTTGCAGAAACAACATAACTCACAGACTTCAGGTTACATAGAAGTGACCTTGTTTTCCTCAAAATGAGCCACATCACGTAATAATGATAGAACTCGTTAGAGTGTGAGGGCAATCAAAACCAAGAGTTGTGTGCTCCTTTGCCATTGCAGGTGTTGTGTTGTATATGCAAAGTGTACTTATTCAGTTCAGCTTTCCTACAAGACCTCTGTGGATAGCTGTCACTGATAGATGATTATTCTTTGGGGAAAGGGGGAGCAGAGGGAGCTGCAGGCACTCAAGCCTTCATGCATTCCAGAAACACTTTGGGAGAAGAACAGCACACACTAAGCCCTGCAAGGCCTCCTGAACCCCATGCCATTAACTAGATGGAGGGGGAAAAAGAAAACCAACAAAACATCAAGCTTAATATTGCCTTTAGAAATTTCTTTAAAATGATCTTTCTTCTCTTTTCTGCAGGCATTCAGCACACCCATAAGCAGGTAGCCATTCCCATAAAGTGTATGAATGACAGAACTCAGAAATATGGCTCTCACGAAGGACTATAGAAAAAACAGAACAGGTGAATAAAAGCTCAGTGGGGCCATTTTTGGCTTGATAGCTCTGTTTATAGACAGGCTTTTGTTTAGGTTCCCAGCATTTTGCAAAGGGGTAAAAGGGATCTACTATATAGGAAATGTAGAAGATGGGGTTTTGTTTCTTCTTCTTCTTTTTTTTTTTCTTTAAACATTTTTAAAAAGCATTCCAAAGCATTGACCTGGGTATAGATCACCTCACTCACATCAAAAAGTGAAAACACAGCCATGCAAAAAAATCCCTTCCTTGTAGAAAAACATTACTTTCCAGTGTTGCAAGCACATCATTGTATTAAACAATAGTGTCAAATTCCCCAGCTAAAGAAAGTATTTGTGAAGTACTTGGGGAAGCTTCATTGAAAGAAAGACAAAAGACATGCAAGACACACAATACCTTTATTAAATTACTTCTCAGGACTGTAAAAATTATGCTGTCACTTTTTTTTTTTTTTTAACCTACAATTTTTCAGACTGTATTCACTCTCCTCAGACCTCTCAGCTGGCTTCAGCCTATGTGCTCATTTTCAGTAAAGAAAACTTCTAACCAGCAGCATTACTCAACTTCTTTTCTTTTTTGCTGATTGTTGAAAGATAGACGGTGAATACAGACAAGCAAACTATTCTAAGACAGCTCTAGGACTGATTTCTCTGATCTAGTGGAGTGGCAAAGTCCTTGTCACACATCCTGCAACATCCTATACAAAAGCGGGGAAGATAAAGTTTAATGGAAGAAGAGCACGTGTTGAGTCTATCAGTGTCAGGCAAAACGGGTCAGAAAATTCTCTACCTTTCTTCCACAAATACAGTAAAAGAATGAATCCATAAAATGGAAGATTTTGGACATCTTGAACTGCAGAAAGCACATTGGTAATGCCAAAAAATATCACATGCCTCAGTGTGAGATTCTCACACACAATTCTTCACGAGCTTTGGAATGTGGTTTCTCAGAACAGGACGCTTTTCCTGGAAGCAGTTCTTTTGGTTCAAGGCTAGGTACCGGTCGTCAGTCAGCTTTGGCAGTTCAGCCACAGCTGCCATTCCAAGGAAATGTCCTTGCAGAAGGAGGGACACTCTGCAAAAGAGAAATGAAGTAGGGTGCTGAGGAAGCTGCCAGAATAACCCAAAACTTTATCATCACCTCTGTTGTACTTTACAGACCACTGTGAATGCCATGTGGATTTTCTGCTATGGTAGGAGTGCACTAACCTGCATCTTGGAGGCAAGATAGTGTTCAGAAAACAGAATGTGTAAATGCATCTGTAAGGGAACTGCTGAGTCACAGCCTGAACCACTGATTGAGCACCTAGGGAAAAGTCCCAATCAGCCCTGGAAGCACAGGTGAAGGCAATTCACCTGTGTGTCTGGAAGGGGTGGAGCCTGGCTGCACCTCTCTTAGAACTCATTTAAGGGCTGACTGCCACTGAGAAAGGGTTTCTTTCTGGAGATCCCTCCTTGGTGAAGTTTTCCTCTGTGAACCTAGGATCTTCTGGTACAGGTGAGCAATCTTCCTTTCCTTTATAGCACCTTTCTATTGTGCCAGTCCTTTCATCATCACACCTTTCCTATCATATTTATCTAACTAACTTCTACTGCATTCAAAGTGCACGGGTAGGTGAGAGGCTTTCCCTACCCCAAGGTATCACTTTGCATCACTTACAGTCAGTGGAAGCTTTGCTACGTGAGTCCCTTTGCAGCTCCTTGAGCATGTTACCATTTCTCATTTCCTATCTGTGTACTGGGACTCAAGTACACTAATTAGTAGTATAACAGCCTTTTCTTGTTTATGGGGTGGTTGTGCTGTCCAGCAAGGCAAAATTCTGTCATAATATAATGCTGGCTGGATATTACTGATTTTTGGCTTAAAGTGTCTTCATTGTTTTCATGAGCTTGCCGCACTTTGATGAACTTGAATGCATTTCAGCATTTTGGGAAACTTTTTCAAGCCTATCTCATTCCACCTTGTGAAGTTAATAATTTACTAGTCCTATTTGGCATCATTAGCAACTCCTTTATGTACCACAACTTATCTGGAAGTCAGTGTAACGTTAGTTCCAGTCTAAGACTTTAAAGCAGAGCCAGAGTAATGTGAAGGGAAAGAACACAAAGGCAAACAGTTATGGGAAGGCTCAGGAACATAGTTTTCTGTTATTTCTCTGCATGCATGGTATTGGGCAGATACATTTGCTAAATATTTGTGATCAACCAACATAGAAGTTTGTGGGCACACTTAGTGATGATTCAAATACACCATAGATTAACACAGAAAAAGGTTGCACTGATTACCAGAATCCCTTTCCCTTTAGCAGAAGGGGTTATAGCTGGTTCATGGTGTCACAACTTCTCAGTGGTTTTTAACTACCTCCTCTTCTCTTGGAGAGTAAGAGACTAGGAAGGTAGGCTCTCTTCCTTAGGAAATCTCCATTGGTAATGTTGCCATCAATGGGGACCTCCAAAGTAAAAAGCTCAAATTATTACAATGTGGGTTACTGTAGTGGTGATTGCAGGATCAGCTTCACATTTTCGGATGTGGAGGAATGGTTGTGTAGCCCACTCAGGCAGCTCAGTAACTTATGCTGTATTTATTCATTCCTGACTACTAATGACTGCTTTGAAAAACAGATCTGAAACCTGTCCCTCCAGATTTCACTATATGTCCTATAGTGAGAGCTACCCCCCCGGGCAGTGGTGTGCAATGCCATGCTCTTGCACAACCTGGGTGGTTGGAACTTGAGAAGTGAGGAGCTGCTGGCACCCAGCCTTATGCTGGAGGAGAAAGGGGAGCTGGAGGATTTTCTGAAGGGCAGCGAGTTGCATGGCAACAGGTAGCACATGTTACCTGTAAACAGAAGCAATCTGTGGCAGGGGCACTACTGGTGTGAGGATAACAGAGAACTGAGACAGCAGTAGGAAGCTAGTACACTGTGCTCTGTGCAGCATGAGAATGAAGAAAATGCCCTTCCATACATCAAGTACATCTGTGGCTTTACTTTGTGAGGGTGAGAAACAAAAAAAAAAAACCTTGATGCACAGCTTTATGGATCACTAAAAGCTTTCTGGGTGTTATTGTAATTGATCTCCCCAAATTCCACTCAAAAAACTAATGTTCTACCTTACCTCCATGTTAAAAAAGTGTGGTTTGCTAATTTTGCTGGCAAAAAAAAGGAGGCGTGTTGATACAGATGATGCACAAAAATGCATCTGGAAGTTCAGTAGAGATTACTAAGTGCATTTTATGGCTTTATTTAATAACAAGTGACATTTCAATGGCTCCTACTAAGCTAGCAAATGTGTACAGGTGCACATGTATGTGTGTATGTAATGATTTAAGGAATGTATAAGTGATTTTGATAGAATCATAGAGTCCTCAGGGTTGGGAAGGACCTTTAAAGGTCATCTAGTCCAACTCCCCTGCAATGAACAGGGACATGCACAGCTAGATCAGGTTGCTCAGGGCCTCATGCAGTCTTGCCTTGAAAGTCTCCAGGGATGGGGCATCAACCAGCCTTCTCTTCTTAGGCAATCTGTTCCAGTGCCTCACCACCCTGTAAAAGACTTTCTTTATATTCATTCTAAATCTATCCTTTTTGATCTTGAAGTGGTTTCCCTTTGTTCTATCAGCATAGATCCTGCTAAAGAGTCTGTTCCCTTCTTTCCTGTAACTCCCCTTTAGATATTGAAAGGCCACTGTCAGGTTCCTTCAGAGCCTTCTCTTCTCCAGGCTGAACGGCCCCAGTTTTTTCAGCCTGTCCTCGTAGAAGGGGGGTTCCATCTCTTGGATCATCCCCTCCTCTGGATGTGCTCTAACAGGTTTGTTTCTCTCCTCTACTGAGGACTCCACATGTGGATGCAGTATTCCAGGTGAGGTTTCACCAGTGTGGAGTAGAGGGGCAGGATTACCTCCCTCACACTGCTGGCAATGCTTCTTTTGATACAGCCCAGGATATAGTTGGCTTCCTGGGCATGATGGCACATTGCTGGCTCACATCCAGCTTCTCATCCACCAGTTCCCCCTGTGTCTTTTTCAGTAGGGGTGCACTCAATCCTTTCATCCCCCAGCTTGTATTGGTAATAATGTTTGAAGACATGACCGTATTTTGACAAAGCCAGTACTGTTTCTCATGTCAGAGCAAAATTGCAAGTGCAAAATGTTATGAGGTCAGATCATTAAACTAATTTCTTTGGTTAGTGTAGTGGAGATGCTAAGTCATGGCTTAAAACAGTGACTGAGCACCTGGTGGGAAGGCAGGGCCAACCTCAGGTGTGTGTAACTGGAAGAGGTGCAATCAGGATCCACCCATTCCCAGGCCTAATTTAAAGGCTGGCAGCGGAAGTGAGGGTGTCTCATTTGGAGATCTGAGGACCTTATGGACCTTCTGAATGTAAGTAGTGTCTTTCACTTATTTTGGTGCTTACTGTTATTGTATCTAGGCAGGTTCTCACTTGTTGTAGCCTAAGACCTTGCTGCTCAGCATCTTGCATTTTCTATTGTGTTACAGTTAGTCACTGGAGAACTCCACTAAACAAAATAACAAACAAGTGCTAGTATGGAGGTAATTTGTGGCCCTTATTTTGAAATCATTAATGTTCTTCTTAGCTTGAGAATTCTAAAAAATAATAATCTAGTTCTCATAATAACTTGGGAAATGAGGTCAAGTGTAGTCCACATGAGTTACGATCTCTCAAGAGCCATGTTACAAATAAAAATATCTGAAACCCCAATATGTTATTAATTACCTATCAGTGAGCTAAAGGGCACATAATGAAGAAAATGAAAAACTGTAGTAAATACACAGCAGAAATTATCTTTTTCAGGGGAGGAAAGGGAATAGAAACTCTACCATTGAGCAAGCAAGCTGTTCTAGAGTTTCTTGCTAGAATAAGTGTCCTCTTCAGATGGAGATATCATCTTGCTAACTAAATATGTATCAAAAAAGAGTATTTGTTATTCTTTCAGTGCTAAATCCAAGCTTTTCTGGTTTATTAGGTCTAGGCAATTTGTAGTAAGCTCGAGGAACATAATGGCAGATATATACCTGAGACAACAGTTCTTCAGAAATTTTACACAGACAACTTTGCAAAATCTCCCAAATCCAACTGTAGCTTAAAAAGATTCAGATATCATTTTCTTTGCAATACTACCTGCCAACAATGTTAAAATGTTAATCCATGACCATAGATTCTATGGCGTTTAATTTGTGATACAGGCCAAATTGATAGATCAACTGATGTTTGAAGACATGTGACTTATCTTGTAAATGAAACACCATATAATCCTCTCATATATGCATTTATTTTTGAGTCATGAAAAAATGCTTCCTGTTCACATCATGTCTATTTTAAATAACTAAAACATCAGTGATTAAAATGCTTGTTCAAGCCCTATGTGGTTTTAGCCTGCAATTTTGTAATCCTTATTTTTTATTATAATCTTGCAATGCAAATAACTGTCTTTCAAAGGTAGACAATTACTGGTCCCAAACTTTTAATATGTACCTATGCTGAACCTAAATTTATGCAGCAGGATCACTGCTCTTACTAGATGCTAACACGTGCTCTGTAGTGTTCTCAGTGGATGCCTGGAGCTATACTTAAATGAAGACAAAACTTACCCTACCTTTCATGCTGGAGATGAGGTAGATAGTTGAAAAAACACAAGTGATGAAAGAGGAAGGAAAATCAAATTCTCTGTGGTCTAAACAGAGTGGCAGATAAGTTTTGTTTTGGGAGTGGGCAAACAAAGGAAGAAAAAGAGTGTGATGGAGATAATGTCTCACATTAATTCCTGGCTCTCACCTGGACTTTGAAGTAGAACCAAATTCATGCATTTTCTGATGACTCTTCAGCTTTGTCCTGTTTGCAGCCTAGGATTCTTGAAGGTGGTTGGAATAGTTCCTCAAAAAAGATACTCAAACCACTGGATCTGCAATTTACTTCTTAAAGTCAGTTTTGTGGTATATCTCACATGTATCAGGAACTCAGGAAGGCAGATGTTAAAGAATTCCTATAAGCTACTTAATGTGGCATTTTTGCAGCCTTGGTCTTCCTACATCAGCTTTTGGTGCAAAATCTTCCTAATCCTGCCTTGTGAGGCAAAGGCAGCCAGGACCCACCTTCTCTAGTCTTTCTTCAAGACTTGCACAGCTTTGCAGGCTTTTCTGTGGTTGACCCACGTGACTGTTTCCCATTTGCACTTGACTGAATAGCTCTAAACAAATAAGCATGTTCACACTGATACCTGCCAGAAGTTCATCTTTTGGATTAAAGGAAGCCGAAGGTCTAATGTTAAACCTAGTCTGGTTTGAGATGTTTCCAGGATAAGCTTCTGGTCTAGCCTCACCTGTTATTTGAAAAGGAGATTTCCATAGTATGAATGAAACAATTCTAGATAGTTACAACTCTCGTGGCAAGACCTACACAAATTTATACTCAGTGAAGTGGTTGCTGACATACCTGATGACCACATGATGTAGTAGGCAGATAAGAAGACAAATTTCACCTCAGCTAGTTCTTAACCTGTGTTTAGGAACATGCCAGGCTGACACAGCCAGCAGAAGGGCATTACTGATCTCTCTTTGGTGACAGCAACAGGACCCAAGGTAACTGCATGGAGCTGCATCAGGGGATGGTCAGGCTGTGTGCTAGGAAAAGGTTTTTCACCAGAGGGTGGCTGGGAACTGGAACAGACTCCTCAGGGAAGTGGTCATGGCCCCAAGCTGCTGGAGTCTGTGGAGTGTCCGGACAGTGCTCTTACACAAATGGTCTGATTTCTTGGGTGGTCCTATGGAGCCAGGAGTTTGACTTGATGATTCTCGTAGGTTTATTCTGCCTTAGGGTATTCTATGAATGTACTCTATGTATGAATATACTTCTAGAAGCTGGCCAGATATTTTCCTTTTTATTAGGATGCCCATCTTGATGAATATAAGATAAAGTCTTGGTCTTACAAATATTTAATGAGGGAGGGAGGAAAAAAGACCACTGTAACACTATGTGCTTAGAAAGTCAAGAAGAACAAAGGTAACAATCAAACTAGCTGGCAAAACCTCGCCAGAGGGAAGCTGTTGGATAAACCTGATAAGAATAAGGCCAATGTCATACAGAGAGCTTTGCGCTTGCTAACTGTAAGCAAAGTAAGCTGTCTATTTGCTGCCATTGCTTCTTTGGTCTACTTGCATTCCTAATGCTCCAAAAAGTGCAGAAGAGTTTGCAGCTACAGAGGTAGGACTGAAATCAAACTCAAACAGACATTTTGTTGCAGGATCTGACGGAGTATTGTGCTGAATAAATGAATAGTAAGAAACAAACTTCCATGAAAAAGAGCAAGAATATTGGCCAGGATATAAAAACACAATTTCATACAGTTTGAAATGTATGTAATAGATAATATATAAATAATATTGTGTGCTAACATCTAGACTTTTATCAGTTGTAAAATATCTATTATGCACAATGATTTTAAGCTGCCATTTTAATACTTCTGTCACATCCTTCTCTTTGTTTCAAAATACTTCAATAAATAAGAACTAAGCAAAACTGAGAATAAGTTAGCAGATAGTAAATGAGATCCTCATGAATATCCTACATTTGAACTGTTGTCCAGTAGCTTACACAGAGGGGAATTTGCCTTAGCAGTGATTACAGGCATTTTTCTTCAGGATTAAGTTTGAAAGAAATTGACTGCCTTGTTCCTACAACTCCCCTTTGTGGACAAACTATAGATATGCAGACCTTAAAGTACAGGAGTTGCTCCTTGCTCTCTGTGCTGTGAGCAACTGCCAAGACAAATCATTTTCCCCAGCTGAAGGGAGCCTTTCATCCTTTATTAAAGGGAAATGCCTGAAAATATATGATGCCATAATGCTGAGTTAAAATAGTGTGGTTATATGCCTCAATCCTTCTGGCTCCTTGCTTGTTATGTAGTATGAGATAATACTATGACAAGAAAAAATAGTACAATGACTTGATAATAACAGTGGTATACACATTCATCAGTACTAACACAAATATCTAGTTTTGCAGCACTCAGGTGACTAGTTAAAGAAAAAAGCTTAAAATATAGCTTCTGCAAAACACCTATGGACATGTAAGTTTCCAATTACCACTAGGACCCAGGATGTATTTACACATTCAGCTCTCTGTAGTTAGATTTTTAGGCTCATGACCCACATCCAGGAGGAAACAGTATCTGAGAAGTTTGCCTTTTAGCTGTGATTACTGCTCTATTTCAGAAATAGCAGACCCATAAGTGTTTTCTACATTTAACATGTTCTTAATGGAAAGGTGATGAAAGTGCTGAGCTGTCAGTCCTGAAGACTAACATGTACTGTTTACCCAGAGGACAAAAACATTCATAAGCTAGCCTTAGCTTTGTGTCACAAAATCTTTGCTGAAGAAGGTGTTACTTTATAAAACTGCATATAAAGCTCCTGATGTAGAAATTCTAAAATAATGTTTTGTTAAGGCGTTCAAATATATGAAGAACCTCAGTATGCCTCTTAGTTAGAAGTCTTCACACAAGCATTTTTTCTGTGATAGAACTTGCAATGGTTTTTCCCGCATTGTAGTCAGGCTATAAAAAATTATCTTTGCTACCAGAATGCTGGCAGTGAATGATTTGTTTCTCTGTGGTCAGAGTATCTTTTGGCCTCTATTTTCCTCCACCTTCACAGGTCCACAAAATATAATTTAAAAATCTAATTGAAATAGTTTCTTTGCTGTAAAACTGGGCATATTCATCCAACCAGAGGCGTAGGAGAAAGGTCACACAATTGCAACAATATTTTTCTGCTGGTTTTCTTGTATTTATTAACCACTCAGCACTTTAACGTTTTGAAGTATTTCTGAGACTTGAATAGAAAATGTATTTGTAAAACTACAAGGAGAAATGCATTTTTCTAAACTTTGTGCTGAAATGTTATGTCCATGGTAGGTCGAGAAAGAGTGAAGGACTCCTCGTTTTGAATCTACTTTAAATGAGACCAAGCTTCATGAACAGCTCCATTAAAAGCCTCTAGGGAAAGAGGCCATACTCAAAGACAAGGTAGAAATCAGACACAAAATTGTCACAGAAAATAGTTCTGGAGATTCACAGTGCTGTGGCTTCCAGCTGTGTGCTGCCCTCTCTGAATGTGTTGTACTGATGAAAGAGAATATATGGGCATTTCCTACAAATCCATGAAAACCCTGCAGCTTAGCTTGAACCACTTTCCACAATAGCTAAAGTTAAGCCACTGTTTCTTTTCCCAGCTTCACAACAGTGGAACAGAACTCAGTTCTACCTGAGCTAACACTGAGCACTCACTTGACAGATCTCATCAATTCCTGTGAGTTTTCTGAATCTGCTAACAATGCTGTTCCATCTGATTGCAGGTGCTGTTATTTCTTAGCAATAGAAACAACAGTGGGTGAGAAATCTGGGGGCCGGGGGGACAACAAACAACAGATAGGGATGTGGGGCTTGGAAATGCTTTGATTAAATTAATTTCAGTTAGAAAGAAGCTTAAGGCTTTTAATCATACTTTTAAAAATGATGGTTCAAACCTGAATGAGTCAGATCTGCAGTTTTAGTTGCAGAGCTGAATGTGAAAACTAATGCCAGGAATTGCATGATTAGTTTAGTTTTGGGAGAAGCTCTGGATCTCAAGAGTTGGCCCTAATGCTGTTGTTACCATGTGCTGTATCTCTACTCTTACCAAAATGAGTGCTTTTCTACCCTCAGATCACAGCTGTCACTCATTGCTTTGATCCAAGATTTTCGAAGAGTAGGGGAAATTTTATTATTTGACTCCAGGGCTTGGATTTCAACAGATACAAAGACAACAAGAAGAATTTGGATATATAGCATTAATGCAATCTGATAACTGAGCTGTCTGATCAAACATTATCAGATTAATGATATCTTCCATTGAATTTATATTCATGTTTTGAGGAGTACATTTAGTGTAGTGTTACAGAATTTCATTGTAAAGTTTAATCTAAAACAATCTGTATTAATGTGGGAAAACTAAGTTCTGGAATAATGTTTTTCCTCTGGAATTTCTCAACAAATGGTGGGAACTTTCACATCAGTGGGGTTTATTGCCAAACATCAGAGTCACCTTATGTTTAAGGAATATGAGAAATTTTGCCCAAAGTTCTGAATCTGTCACCTGGATGTTTGCACTGTTAACTTGAAAGATAAACTTGAGAGACTAAACCTGGGAGCTTTCTCAAGAGTAACTTGATACCTGTATAGAAGATTCAGGTTAATCTCTGGTATATCACTGAAATTAACTTCACTGTAATTATTTTCATTGGCAGGCCCCAAGTTGAGATGCACTAATTAAGTGTCATGAAGCTGCTGGGTGAATATCCTCAGGCAAAAGTAAAAATGCTTTTCATTTGCTCTAGGAACTCCTAGCAGTTTTCATAAATGCCAGTTGTCTGAATAAATGAAGTGTCTCAGCTCTATGGACATGTTTAATTCAAACTTATAGCTAATAGAGTTTTAGCCTGAACTGGGTGAGCCAGGGCTTTCTGTGTTCATTGATACACTACTGAAGCCAAGGGGAGCTGATCTAGAGGAACAAGACAGGGATTCAAGTAACTAGAAAAGGAAGATTACAAAGTAGGGGTCTTGTCCTATAATTTTAGTATAAAATTATTTACAGTTTTGTTTTGGGGAAAAAGATATGGTTCCCCTTGCATCCATCTACTTTCCTTTCACTGATGCTTCTATGGGTACAGGGAAATTCAGAAGCACATATAAAACTATGTTAAGAGCAAAACTTGCAAATTAAGTTTATATCAAACAAATAGAAGTTCATCTCACCAACAAGGTCAAAACTCAGAGCTCCGCAGTCTTTCTATTGTCATTAATACTACCACTGAGCTTTATAGCAACCAAAAGAACTGAACAAATACAGTTTTCTGTCTTTTTACAAGTTCATGTTATAATACCCTACGCTAGTGGGGGGAAAAAAAAAGAATACTTCAAAAAGAATCTTGTAGAGGTAAAGCTTTGGAAAAATGAGATGGATGGTAAATGTGATATGATCTTTTTTTGTTTGTTGTTTAGTGTTTTCCTTTTCCTTGTTGTATTTTGACTAGAACCGATTTTTTCCCATCAAAAATATCACATTTAATTTCAACAGCCTCTCTTGGATCTCATGTCTGAGAGTGATTACTCACTTTTGAAATGTTAATGCACATAATGTCCTTTGACTTGAATCAGATTGGCATACAAATACAGAATCAGTAAAATTTTGCATGGCATCTATATGATATGGTTGTTTTGATTTAGGAAAGATAAGTGCATTGGTATTCTTATTCCAGTAAGTGTTTTTTACAGAGAGCCAGTATGATCACAGTGACACAAATCTCTGTCTTGCAGCCCTAGTTATTAAAGCTAACGAACTTATCAGCTCAGATCATATACTAACATCAACAAAGTAATACAAAGAAGCAGATTATGGAGTGCAAGATTCCATCCCCAGTCCATCTGACAATAAGAACAGTAAGAGCAACTGTAAATCTTTTCATGTAAAGTTGTGGGTAAAGAAAGCTGTCTTTCTCACTCCATGTTGACAAACTCAATACTGACTGTTCCACAGTCTCTGTAAAACAAACTGAAACCTACCAGCAGCCTTTAAAATGACTTTGAGCTTATAGCTTGTATGTCTCTATCTGCTTCAACAATGAGATCACTACATGAGGCATATGCACTATTTCTTGCCTACAAGGCTGTTATTAGAGGTATGAAAACAATGGAAAGGTTCTTTTCTAATACCTGCCCTATTTTGCAGAGTACTTAAACAGTGTGGAATGGATGCTGGGTAAGTGCCAGACTTCATATCAGGCTGCTGCTGTTCTTTGTTCCTTAAAAGGTATGCAGTGAGGAACATAAAGAAAGGAAAGGATGGGCACTGGGAGGACAGGCTCCAAGCCTTAGTGGAATCTGTGCTGTTAGATAATAAAAAGCCAATTTTGAGAGTCACTGAGGTATGCAGGTTATGTGTTTGACAGACAATAGGTCTAAAAAGAGCTACCAATCTGTGACAAGGCAGAAGGTGCCTAGTGACAGGTTTTATCTAATTTCAAGTTATGTCCTGAGCAACACTTAACTCCAGCAAAAGACCAGAATGCAAACTATGATACGAAGTCTGTTTTTCTTTACCTTCCTAATATTGATGAGTACTCCTGTGGATCCTCTGAGTGAATTATTTTTTTCCTTCCTGGTTGGGAGAGCTGTTTCATTTTTGTTTGCTCAACAATATGAAAATGTAATTGTGATTTGTCAGGACATTTTCCTTATCTCTAATGGGTAATGGTGAAAGTACTTTGCAGAATGGAAAGGTAATAATAAAAAAAAAACTTGTCAATATGTGTTAGTAACTGACTGATTTATCATTATTGTTAGGAGACTCTGACAAGGCATTTAGAATGGGAAAATCTCATGCAAAGACACTTAACAAGTCAGCTGCAGATGGTAAAAAGCAACAGCAGCACAGTGTTTCTTGATCCATTATGTAGCCATTGAAATAAGCAACCTCATTTCCAGCTGAAGATCCAATGATGCACGTGTACTGCCACAGTATCTGCATTTAAATTGTATTGCTCAAAAAGCAGTTTTCACATACCTGTCTCATATAAAATATATTTCAGATATAATGGAATGATCTTGTGAATAGGGCTGAGTTAAGTTAATTCTGAGATTTAAAATGGTTGGCTTTATTCCAACAAGAGTTAGAATCATGGCTTTCTCTAAAATGTTCATGTCTGCAGAATAGTGCCTGAGATTCCTGAAACTGGGCTCATCTTCATCACCAGAGAAAAAAATTGTGCAGGCACTGTGAATGCTTTTAATCAGAAAGATGTTCTGTAGCAAAGATGTCCTGCATCTCCAATGGCAAAGTCGGTATGTAGACATTCAATTGAGCATTAGCTCTTCAATGAATCACTTCCAGTATGAAAAGAAAGCAGGCAAATAATGACAAAAATAGTCATTTTCTGACTTAGCTTACAGTTAATAGTTTGATCCAGTAAACTCCACAAGATTGCAGTAAGACTGCAGTAATATGTGCAAGCTGGTGAGAATTTGAGCCCAGGAAGTATGAATCTCTTCTCAGTTTTCACTTTTTTAATATTGCCTAATATATGACAGACTTTTAAGAGGCACGTGAAAATAACCTTGGCTGAAAAGTATGTTGCTAGATGATAGTGAGACACAGGATAGATCACTGGAATGCAGGGCTCATCTGCTGAATCACCCCAATGACAGGCACAGGTGCTCTTGTATAAACAAGCAGAGTTGTTTGATCTGGCAGACAGCTCCTCTTGGTTTTGTAAATACAAGGCTGGAGCCTCAGCTGTAGATTGGAGGAATTTGAAAACTGGACTTCCCCTCTAGACGAGGGAGGAAGCCATGTTCGGGAGGATTCTAGGGCTTATCATTGATTATGCTAACAATAACACTAAACCTAGAAAAAAATGGGTACTTGTGGACAGTAGGAGTGTGTTCACTTGGTTTAGAGATATCTTAATGTCTTATTTATAGCTTACCTTCATCTTGATGTGACTGTTGTAAAAGAAGCAAGGGGAGAGATGTGGACAGCAGCAAATTTGGATTTCTGTATGTACCAAGTCTGAAACTCTGCCCTCACTATGAGAGAGATATCGGCAAGAGTGGAAGACTGGAGTGGAGAAATAAATGTACATAACCTCACACCATTATTTCTCCCATGCAACTGGATGCTTTAACATTCTTTGTGAATGGAATGGAAATGGCAACTTGCATAATGCACTAAGGATCTCGAGCTCACATCATTGGAGGATGTTAACTGGGCAGCGGCACAAGGTAACAGTCTTTATCCTGTATCAGTGAACTCAGTAGGAGTATTTAAATTTGGTTTGATGAATCCTGATTTCTAGAGGGAGGGCTGCCAGGATCCTACTGACCAAAATCTGTTGACTTCCACTGCAATGTATGCAAAGGTACTGGGGAAGAACAAAGCAGTCCACTCCTGCTCCAGTTGTAGACATTTAAGGATTGCTGCTCAGCCTATATTACAGGAAAAAGGAGGAAGATAGTGTTGTTTGTCATTTTAAACACATTTCACAAAAATCGTTCTAACAAGGCAGGTTATAATTTTATTTTCAGTTGTATGACATAAATCTTTTAAGCTTCAGTTCTTTAAATATTTATAGCTTCAGGGCTTTCCATTCTGTATAGATATGCTCACCTTTGTACAAGACGAAGATTAAATGAGTTGTTTATGTCACTAAAACCTGAACATGTTGTCCCTGACAGGTGAAAAAATGTTCTCTTACATATTGGCAAACTGTATGATCACTACTTTTTTGATGTAAATTATGTGGTTTTCTTTTTTTTACTAGATCTTTTTGATGTTCCTAGCTAACATCTTTGCAGCTTTATTAGTACATACACAACTTGAAATATTGTCTTGCACAAAAGATTTTCTATGGCTTGTATACAACATTTTTTTCTTAATATACTACAAACATTGACAATCGATGTGACACATCAGATCTTTACATTTGAGCTGTAATTAGATTACAGAAGGAAATATTTGTACTGGTTAATCTTCTCCTGTTTTAAAATTCAAGGAATATTGTTTTAAATGCTGAGAACATCTTAAGAGATTTTGTATGGATAAATCAGACTTTAATCTGTTGAACAGTACTATTCTGAGAATCATCCATTTATGCTAAAAGGGGTTCTTGCCTGTGATGGAAATGTTTATGAAAAGTATATGTGAATAGAAAATCACTGTTGAATCTAAGGTGATTTTGTGTTAGCAGTAAAGATTGCCATATTAGTTCAAGTTCATAACCATCAGAACCAAGGAACTTAGCCTTGCACTTTTCCTGATAAATAATAAAAAAGAAATATACATACATAACTTATATGCCAATGAAATTAAAAATAAATAAATACACTGGCTGTGTTTTACCACAAATCTTAACCATACCATTTGATAACTTGGAAAGCTGAGGTCATTAGTGCCAAAATATATAATCACCACTAATGATGGCCTTTTACCTTGTTTATTTGTGATAGGAAGCTGCATTATTCTTTGCTCTGTCTAGCAACTTTGGCTCTATTTGCTTTCTTCTATTTTCTGCAAGCAGTTCACTTTCCCCTAGTCCAAGTAGTCAGCTTTCAAGCACCTTTCTCTGCCTAAGCCAGTGCAGCAGTGCTTTACAATGCAGACGTTGTGTTATCAGAAGGAGAATTTTTAGATCCTCATCAGCATCTCCCCGTTTGTTCTGCCATGTTCCGCTTCATTATGCTTTAATTTGAACATTTGTAATGATTTCATATAATCATCAGATGTTTGAATAGGAAAACTATTCTCTAATCCTTTTTCAATTTTCTGCTCATATGACTCTGAAGAAATTATTTCAATATTTAAACTATTCAGATACTTGCAAATGATTTAGTGTCTCAATAGCATACTTTTGAAGAATTCAGATGTATTCCAGTTAGTTCTGGAAGGGCTTAATCCTCTATTTTAGTGGAAGAAATCCTTAAAAAGGCAATTTGAGATCCGTCACTGCACAGGAGATCCTTGGTGCTGAAAAGAAGGGTGAACAAAAAGTGGCAGAAAAATGGCAAAATGCAGTATGAGCAGAAAGTGAGTGTGGAGTGTGCAGAGTGCTGCAGAGGCTGGAGAGCAGCCAGTTCTAGCCAATGGCCAGCAGCACCTGCCCTGGTGAGCAGAAAAGCAGTGGATCACCTGCATGTTTCATAAATGGTACCTTGACTGTGAAAGAGTAGTACAGAAACAGCAGTGAAATCAGGTGGTCATTTCCAGTCAGGCTTTTAAATAGTCTTGCCCTATCTATTTGGACAAAAGGAAATAGATGGAAATGAGGTTTTTCTGCTATACTGTTACTGATGTAGTTCTTCACTGATACGAACAACACAGTCGTCATGTACTCCTTCCCTTCATCAGAAGGGATTCAATACTTGTTTGAACTGCTGTATGCAAAGTTTACCCAGCCTACATGACTGCCATTGCAATTGCTGCTGTTGCAACAGCATCCCCATCTCCAGAGTGCACACCAGATCCAAAACAGAGAAAATCAATTGATCTATCAGCAAACTAAGAATGATTTTTGTTTTTCACTTTCCAGCTTTTTTTTAATCTGGGATGTGGATTTTAATCAAATCAAAGGGATTTCTTTTTACTGTTTTCCTTTATTCAACAGAATCTCAATTTTGCCCTTAAGAGCAGTGATGTAAAGTGAACAAGATTTATGGGAGTGAAGTGTATTTTTGGCAAGGTTATGGCTCACTTATTATTAGGAATAATTTCAATAAAAGATTTCTGATGTAAACAATGGGAAAGTCTGAATGCAAATAAAGGCCTGATCTGTCTGTGCTTCAAGGCCAAATCAAAACAGAGGATGAGATAGTTAAGACGACTCTGCAATTAGTAAGGTGTGAGCAAACTGCTAATTTCAAGTGTAGATGGATAGTGATAGGGCTGGTAAATGGGGTTACTCTTGTGTATTTGGGATTTCCAATCCTGTTGCTGCGGTGTTTTAATGCAGTTATCTATCCGAGCATAGATAAGATGTGTATTTTTAAGCAGTCACTGAATTTACAGGAATTCATGCTGCTTGGGGATTTAAATGTCAAAAAAAACAACCAACCACCGACACCACAACAAGAAAGGGAGAGTGAGAGACGTTCTCACCACTGAGAGACAGGACTTCTGCAGAGCTCCTGCCATGGTAACCCTTAGGAAACACAGCTCCCATGGACACACACATGCTGTTGCCAGGGTGGTTCTTGGCACTGCTTTGTGGCTTTTCGGTGCCTTATGTGAGCCATGTAGAACCCCAGTGCAAGCTTGGCTCGGCCTCTGCAGCCCCTCACATCACGGCCTCATCCCTGCCACAGCACAACTCCAGTGGGGAATTGGGCAAGCAGAAGCTGCCAGAAGAAAGCCCAGCTCTGCCCTCCCCACCCAGCCCTGGAGAGTGGTGCAGTCCTGGCCTGGCAGCATGAGGGTGGGTTAGCACCCGTAGGCACAGGCTGTTGGGACCCAGCGGGGCCAGTCAGGTGCTTGCTCCCATGGCTGCTGGAGGAGCCTGTGCCCCTTTTTCTCCACTGGTAAGTGTACTGGCTGACAGGGCAGCGTGTCTCTCATACTGGGAAGTGATGAGAGAACTGGGAAAGTTGAAGAACCTTTAAAGGTTTGAACCTGCTGGTCTCAAGGCAGTTGTACAGGGTGGGTGTCCCATGGGGGCAGTGGGCAGGTGTTCGGCTGTTTGCTCTTTCCCATGTGGCTTACATACAGCTCTGTGCTTGCTGCCTTCTTCCTGGAAGTCTGCAGCCTTCCTACCTTCTGCTGCAGTTTGTCCTTGGGTAATGGTAACTGCGGGTAGGGAAGCTGCTTGCTTCTGTCATACCAATGATTTTGGAAGAAATTTTTGCATCCCTTTGCACGGATAATGGCCACAACCAATGTCCCTTTTGCTTTGTGATGCTCATGGAGCTGCTATGCTAACAGAACTTCCTGATCGTCGTAACTGGGTCAGTGGGTTATGCCTTGGAAGCAGAAGGTGAGGAGACACTTTCCTGTCCTTTTTCACAACCAGCATTGTCCTGAGCTGCATCTTTGGGAACCTGACGTTTGTCCTTATTTTTCCATTCTTGACTGAGTAATCTGCTTGAGGTTCAGCTCATTTTTTCCACAGACAAATGGAACGGATCTTTTTTTCCTCCTCTACTTATTCCCAGCTGTACTTCAGAGTAATCTTGATGTTCTCTGCCTGGCACATGAGCTGTGACTAACAGCATTGCAACCATGAGGTGTGTCTGCACGGAGCAGAGTGCTGTCATTTTTATCAAAACGGCATTTTTCTTTGGGGAAAGTGTAAGCATCAAATCATCATGATAGCAGCCTCAGCAAACACTGCCTTAGCAAAGAATTTACGAATAATAACCAGAAACTCTGCAAGCCTTTAAAGTCCTGATGCCACAGATGTTGGTTCACTTGCTGCTTATTCTCAAAAGAAATATTTTGTGTTTAGCTGGTGGAGGGGCTTGAGCCTTGTTTATGTGGAATCGTGGAAACTTGTCCTCAGATCACATCAGTGCAAAGTATCCTGAAAACACTTAAGAATTTTCTACTTTCTAAAAGCAAGAGTTTTGGTTACGTTTAGGAGTCAGCTTTTTCCAATAGCACTACTTGTTCTGTTTCAGTGTGACTTTATGATATACGCTTACGTTTGCTCCATGGGGCCCTCTGTGCTGCATCTCATGCTGGGCATGGTGGTGGTGCTGGACTCTCACCAGAACCTGTTGGTCTGAGGCATAGGACCTCTGCAGGGTTAGCAACTCTCAGTTTTGGGGTACAAATAATATACCCTGGGAAAGCAGAATGAGAAGTGGCCTCCTCCAGATGAGCTACCAGAATGCAAAATGTTAAGTCATTTGCTAGGGAATTATGGGCTGTCCTGGACAGATGCTGACTTGTGCCAGACTTGGAGAGGTTGGGGGAGAGATGGCCTGAGCATCACCAGGGCTGGGAAAAGAGCTTGAGCTCGGGACTGCTGGCTTAGCCAGGGGTATTTCATGGCTGCCTGCTAGAGAAGGAACAGTTTATGTTCTGCCTTTCTCTTTTCCAGCCAGTGTGCTACTTTCCTCATTCTCTGATACATCTTGTGTGAATGGGAAGAGTAAAGAGTAGAGGAAAACTGGACGCTAGGCAAGTATTGTCACAGGAGAAGAGGCATGTAATTTGTCTCAAATGTTAGGGGAGCTAAAATACACACAGCTATTTTTCTGTGTTAGAATTCAACATGGTTCTCTTGTGTTTCTATTCTCTGGCATTCTTCCCTAGACAGGAAAACTATGTATGTATATCTTTGCTCTATCACTAGATTTGCCTTGGCATAGCTAGCCCTGTTCTGAACATTTAACCTTCTAAGCCAAAGGATTGAGTGACTTCTAAGCATTGTCATAAATGCACGTTACAACAACCAAGGCCTGTAGGGTAAATCAGATCTCTATAATCTCTTTAGGGTCATTTATTATAAAGCACTAGATTCTTGGAAACAAGTAACCAGTCTTCTTTGTATCTGCATTAGTGAAAATAAAGAAGGTAAGTGAACTACTAGAAATATGCAAATTGATGGGCTTACGCAAGTATGTATGTATTTGTAGGGTTAGTGCCTAAAAACAAATAAATTCTATTGAAAACCTGAAAATGAAGGTAAAAGTGTATTCTAGTGAAAGAAAATTTCACAATTCAATGCAAACTTTTTTTTTTGCAGGACTGTGACTTGCACAATCAACAACTGGAAAAGTGCCAGGTTCTAAGAGTAACTTGGTGTCTTTTCATGAGGATGTTAGAAACTATACTTCAGATTTGAGCGAAATGAAAATTTCAGATGAAAAAGGAGCTGCCGAGAAAAGAACAATGACTCTGATTAAAAAGAATGTCTGTCATGACTCTGTATACATAAATGCAGCTAAGATTTTTCAAGGCATTCATAATAAAAAGCCAAAGGATAGAGTGTTAGTGCGATATGGTGATGACTCAGTATCTCCCATGCTGACTCTTAAAGATGAGTATTCCCAGCGTTTATCTTACGAACTAGCTTTCAGTGCTCTGAAATGTAAGTACAAAACTTTTCCAAGAATTGCCAGTAGAAATGATGTGGCAGAGAGACGTATATAAATAAAAACTATGTAGTTTCTGCCTGATGACAGAGATTTGGGTAATCTTTTGTAAATTAAGTAGTAATTTACTACTAGTCTAGTAGTATCCCTCTAATATTTTAATATAACTAAGTGTTGGTTATGTTTTATAGAATCAAACATTTAAAATCTGTACTTTTTCTTTTAAGGTAATTAGAGTTGTTACTGTACACGAGTAAACTTTCACTTAATTTTTATGATGTTCAAACTTTCAGATTTTTCTCTACTATTTTGTAAATATTTGCTGTTCTTGCATATAATTTAGTATTTCACAATATAACTTGTCAATGTTTTCTTTTTTTTTTTTTGCAGATCAAGATCTCCTTGAAGAAATACTGCTAGATAGTCATGTTTACCCATGTCATTCAATAGTAAGTGAACATTTCATTTCAGATGGTTCTTTCCATATGGTAACCTGAGATCAAAATATTTATATTCTTTTTCATTAGCTGTCCAAACTATGAATCTCCAGTCTTCTAGATGAGCTGTTAGTGAGATTCTTTGGTGTTGCATCACAATGCTGGAAATTATCTTCAGCGAAAGAAACTAAGAGAGTGAACCATAATGCTAACTGCACTGTATTACTAGCTGTGTAATGCTGTCCATGAGCCAGGAAAAGTCACATAATAGGATACCAGCACCTATGGCACTTGTCCAGTGAGTTTGACTCCTATTTCTGCCTATTTCCTGAACAAGACAAGGTAGTTCAAACTCTTGTTTGCAAGCTCCCAGGGGCATCCTAACCAATCCTGCAGGCAAAGATCTTTTTGACCTCTCCTCTTTTGTGTGAAGCTCTCTGTTGAAAGCAGTGTATGGCTTGTCCAGTTTTAGTGAGTACAAAGAGAAAGGATTGCCCAAGTACAGAGACTGGGGCTTTTGAAGAAGCAAAGAGAAGCTTTTGGATTCTATCTTGGCTCCCCTTGTTTTTACACTCAAAGGTGCTTTGGATAAAATAAAGATCAGCACTCAGTGCTTTCCCACTTGAGCCCCCTTGTGAGTGGAAAGTGTAGAGTGAACCATATCAGACAAAAGAAAGCACTGAACCCAGGTTTCATTTCCTGGGCAAACTGTGTTGTGAAAAGAAAATCTGGAGAAGGCAGAATAACCTGCTATTCCACCCAGTGGTGCCTTTGATGCTTTTTGATAATTACAAGATTAATTTGAACTGATGTTAATTGCATAGATTGATGTGATCAGGCAAATGATCCAGCAGTAATGTTTGATTTTCAGCTTGGTTTTGCAAGGTGATGAGACTTAGGTATTTTCTGTTTGATGGTGTGCCTCTAGTAACTTGAGTGTTCTAGCTTGTATCAGTCCTACTTGTGAGAAGGTAAGATGTATCCAAGAATAATGGAAGTGCTTTTAATTCCTGTCTTTAAGAAGGAGTTGCTGCCTAAGTTAAATGTTTAGGCACGGGAAAGAAATTCTACCATTGTTCTGAATGCTTGCAATGTAATGGCTTGAGCTCATCAGTCGCTATATCCAAAGAATCCTATGAAAGAAACTGATAGAAAAAAAGTGTTTCATTGGAGTTGTTCTGTGTGTTACACAGGAGATTACTGCTTGATTTGGACTTTTTTTCCAGAAATGAGGCAAAGTGCCTTATTCTCTATTCAGTTGTTCTTCTGTTGCAGCCAGATGAATTAACCAGCCTGCTTCTTGTGATGCTTTATGACCTGCAAGACAGAGAGTTTGAAGCACGAGCGATATCTGATGAGGAGGAACCTATAGCAGAAGTTCGGGAAATAGAGAATTTTCTATGCAGGTACATGTGCTAAGAATTTTGTAGTTGTTGTTGGTATATATTAGCAGAAATACAGAATTTTATAGCAACAGCTTTTTTTTCCCTGATTTTGAATATTACAGATACCTTTTATCTTGAAATCTTGCAAAATTTGTCTTAATTTTTGATGAGAAAGTAATTTGAAGCGAAACTTTCTTACTTGGGTAATAAAAAAAACAGTGCTAACAACCTATATTGCAAATTATTTTACTAGAAATAGGTAGCTTATTCTGTAGCTCCTGAAACTACTTTCATATAATTTTAGGAAAAAAGAAATGAAATATTTAGCAAACATTCATAAATATGTCTACACTCATTCATAAATTGTATAGTTCACTATACATTTGCTAAACATTCATAAATACGTTGCATGGAAGGCATCAATGTGTATCATAAATGTTACCTCAAAAATGTGAATGTAATAGCCAAGTGCCAAAGGGTTATAGAATGGGATAACATTCCTTTATTCAGCAATACTGCTATTATGAAACTGTTAAATATATATTAAGTAATTAGAGGGGGAAAAGAAAAGACAATAGGTAAAAAACATTTTAAGTAGAGTTCAAGTGTACCTTTCCTAAGTCCGCTGCCATTTCTTGTACAGAATTGTACTGCTGCTAGATGTAGAATAGCCCTAAAATTTCAAGAGCATCCTATGTGCAAGGTGTTCACGGAGGGCAGACAGTGATATACCTTAACACTAATAAATTTTATTTGTTTTGAAGTATCACACGTCATAAATAGACATAAAGCTTTTGGGAGGAAAAGACCAGAAATATTTAGTCTGACATTTTCATGTAATAACAAAACCACCTCCTGGCTGCCATCACAATTCTGTCATTTCTGTACCTGGTTAGAGGTCACCTTTCTTTATGCTCGTGCTTATATTTCTATCATTGAATGTCCAGCAAAAGTGTGATTATATTCCGTAGATTGCAGTTCTCTCCCCCTCCACTTTTTAATATTTTATTTTTCACAATTTTTGGAGACTTGTTTTGTATTTGCCTGCCATAATTTCAGACCTCTGTATACTCAAAGACAGTAGTCTCAGTCATGCTACTCTACAGTAAATTACCTATGCCTATATATTTTCTCTATGAACTTGCAAAGCGAGATCTAACTGTTGGTTTTCAAGCAAGAGACTGTTTTAATAGAAATGTTACCTGTAAGTAGTTGGTGCCAACATTTAAAAAACATAGTAAGCTGATGACTAAATTTTTTAGGTTTAGGATCAAATTGGCAGCTGCACTAGCAAGATGTCGCATCAAGCATGATGCTCTTTCAATTGAATACTTTCTACCAGAAACTATAAGGAAGCATGAACAAAGAGCTTCTGCCTTGCCTTTATGCGCTTGGATAAATACATTGAAGACCAGGTAACATCTTAAAAGTGTCACCTAATATTTTAGTTTTTAGATATATTATTGGATAGTTTGCTGTACTCTTGTAAAATTTCCAGGCTAGTTGATTGCTGGTAATTTAAATTTCTTATAGAAGTCCTGCTCAGTAGAACAATGTTGGACTATGCTGTTTGTTTGTTTTAAAGTTTTATATATTACAGTAACTGTATTAATGAACTTCCATTAATATAAATGGAAGATACAAAAGAGTTTGTTCTAGACTATTGCTTTTGTGGATATTCACCAAACGAGTAGTTTTTTTCCTGACTTGGTCTCCCTACGAGGGTGAGTAAATTTCATGAAGAAAAACAGAGAAAATTTTGTAAAAAAGCAGGTGATATCTAAGGTCTTTTCCTACCTAAGCCGTTCTGTGCATATTGGTATAAACAATAACATTGGCAAAGGGTGCTAAGACAGATAATATACTTCAAACTGGTGTTTATTATGTAGACTGTGTCAACTACTAATGATTCTTTCATTCATCATTCACTGTGTCATCAAGTGTGTAACGCTGGTGTTTCCAGTCTCATTATCCATCCTGTTATACAAATAATGCATTTTATTGTGTATTCAGGAGTTTTCAATACTGTTGTCTTGGACCAATGTTCTGTGCTTACAGGTGGTTATGGTTTTCTTAAGATAAAGCGTCTGACTGCAATCTTTCACCCTTTAGCTCAGATTGAGATTTAAAGGCTGCAGTGTTGACCCTGCCTTTAAAACACCACATAAGCTCATAGCACTGTCTAAAACTGCATTTCAACATACAAGTTTTGGTATATATGCCTTTAAATCTTCATGATATTTGAATTGCAGACCTCAGCATTTATGTCTTTCTTAGGTTCACACAAGGATTACTTCAGATAGTAATTGTTAAATTCATTGGCGAACTGGGATACATTGAAAGCAATTGAAAGAACCAAGCTATTCTGGCAGTAAATTTGTTACAGGGTCTCCTGAGCTCAAGGATATCTATATATTGGTGCTTTGAATCATACTCTGGAGACGCACACCTCCTTCTTCATCTGTGTTATCGCACTTACTAACTTAAGACTCAAAACAAGAACTTTGAAGCCTGCAATAGTGTGATTTCCCCTCCTTTGTCAGACAGTACTATTTTACGTGTGTGTGTGTAATCTATACAGATGTTTTATACACAGATGCAATGTTTTACACAGCCACAGGTGTAGGGATGTGTACACCAATGTAGACATTAAAGAAATAAAAGTCAGTGATCAAACATCAGTGCGAGTTATGTTGCTTATGAAGGTGGTGTATATTTAATGGTCAGAACTGTATGTTAACAGCCTTCAAGATGTCTTCAGAGATTTGAAGAGTAAGGGATTCACTGAAGTTGAATCTGTGTCAGACATCAAGGGTTACACTTACTGTTTGGACCAGCATTGCCACAATGTCTTGTTTTTCCCTTCCTCTCTTAAAGATGAACTGCTTAGTTTAGATCTATTTGCAGATTGCAGACTCTTACTGCAGGTGAGTTGGTGCCACCCTTGAGTGAATAATATGAACCTGCAAAGCAAAACGATGCTTTACATTCAAATAAGGTCTCATCCTGTGTGACTGCCCTATTACATCAGGCAGGCAGAAACATACTCTGAGAAGCTTTCGGACATGTTTAAAAATCAGAAGTTCAGAAACAGATTCATTTATTAAGATTTGCATGAAAGTATTAGTACTCATAATTCATCATTACAGTTATAGTAATAAAATGTTGTAAAATTAATTTTAAAACTGTCAAAAGTGATTGAAAATGTGGCTGCACTTCTGAAAATATGAGGAAAGTTTCTGTGTAACTCAGTGTACATTATCCCCACTTAGAAGATGACAGTATGTAAATATTCACGTTCAAGCTGAAGAGGAATATTATGAATATTTCTGATGGGATAATGATGAACAGAACAGAATAATTCAGGTTGGAAGGATCATAGAATCACAGGAATCATAGAAAGGTTGGAGTTGAAAGAGACCTTTAAAAATCCAGTTCCACCCAACCTGCTGTGGGCAGGGCACCTTCCATGATCACATTGCTCAAAGCCCTCCGATTTAAGTGAAGTTTAGTGATTTTGACTTAAGATGCTTGATTTTGTCTTCTTAAAAATTCCATATTACCAGCTATATATGATTAATTCACTATTTTCATGATAAATAGAAAAGAGAGGAGGAGAAAGAACTAATTTCCTAATTTGGAAAAGAAGATTGGTGCTCAGAGAAACCCAAATAGTTGGTAACACTGAATTTTTGTGTCACTGTTTTATAGGATAAGTCTCGCAGCCTTGCTGTACATTCGGTACAGGCGCTGTTGAGTACGGATGATGATGATGTTATTGTGGCTCACCTGGGTTCCCACCTCACCGTCGCTCATATGTCAGCACTGAGAAATCACAGCATGTCCACAGTTTTTGTTTGTGGTGTAAAAACTTCTGCAAAAGCAGCTGAACTGGGAGACTTGTTCAGTCACATGGGATGTAAAAGTATGTGTTGAAACAGTTGGTATGCAGAAGGTATTGCAATATAGATTTTGATAGAGTTTGTGATAACTACAAATGGGTCATAAATCTATCAGAATTTAGAGGTCCCTTCTTTGAAGATTTGGGAGGGCAGTAATAGATCATTTTTGTCATAGAGTGAACAGACAACTCCTTAGCTACAATCAGGCTCAACAAGGTTGCAGATTAGCCAGATTCCTGAAATGTTACAGTGAAGTTCTCCACATAAGTAGTTCCTGTGTAATGGATGGGATCTGCAAACTGCATCCATGTATCTGGTGTCTTGACTGTTGCTTTTCAGGTTGATTTTTACCTGTGTCTGAGATTGCTAATCCAAAACTTATACATTTCTCCAGTTTACCCAGAGGATGTGATCAAACAGTAACAAGATGGCACCCAATTAGCAGTCTCTTCAGTGGAAGATGCTAAGGCTTAATCCCTCAGTCTGCCTGAAATCAGTGGGATGTTGGGGGGGTCTGGTCCAGCAGGCTGTAGCTTTGTGAAATTTTGTGTAACATTGCTGTCTCTTCAACCCCATCACTTTAAAATTAGGCAGCCTTGCTTTAGTGTTGAACTGCTGAGTTTCACACTCCTCCCCCTACCCCTCCCCCCCCCCCCCCCCCCCCCTTTTTGTTTTATTTCAGATGTTCAATTGTTACATGAAGACTTCACTGAGATTGAACCAAAAGATCCCAGACTTCAAAATGCAAAAGTCATTTTGTTGATACCACAGTGCTCTGGACTGAGTTTTAGTAATCCAATAGATTTTATTTTGACTGAACATGGAGGTAACTTCTGACACCATGCTTTCTGGTAGAAATATTTCCTTAGGTATTGTGATTTGAACAATACAGCTGCTCTGATAAAATGTAATCTTTTTATAAGATGAACAAAATGCACAAAACTTCCTTTAAACTGCTATAAAAGATATATTAATGACTTGCATCATGTGTGACATACACGCAGACTACAATGAAAAAACAAAAGAGAATAATGTTTAATCAATTACTCAGATTTTTCCATATAAAGAGAGCAGGAATGTATTTGTCCTACCTTGGAATTTTTAATAAGAAAACAAAATCTTTCTGTGTGACACTGAAGGGTTAGGAGCATTTTGTGAAGGCGATTTCAAGTCAATGGTATGAAGTTTGAGGGTTCTTCTGGGGAGAAGAGTATATATTGCCTTTCTTTTCAAGCAAAAAGAAAATTTATGTCAATATAGGAGTACACAACTTTTTATTAATCACACTTCTTTAATGACTATTTATAATAGCCTACTCATTGTCCGGCTTTCATTAAACAAAGAAGAGGCAGTAGTAATTAGAGGTAAACTTGACAAGGAAAGAATTGCTTAGGCACTCGTGATATTGTAATCCGTAAGGCCTGCCTTCTCACCGTACCAGTGACCATCAGGTCTGTTACCAAAGCTTTTTCTGCAAACTGAATGTTAAGACCAAGAGCAGCCATGTTAATAAATGACAACTCTTTGCATTTAGATGCAGGATTGCTGAAAGACCTCTACCAAGGATCTGTGTCTAAGGATAAACTCTGTGTTCTCGCTGAGAGGCAGCTGAATGAGTTGATGCATGCAATGAAATGTAAGTGTGCTGGCAGTCAGGTTCCTCAAAAGATTTTTTTATACTGTCAGTTTGGTTATACTACAATCAGATTTATATTGTTAAAAATACACTGATTAGTCTATGAGTTAACAGTAAAAGTTTAACCTCCAAATAACGATTTCCTCAAGACTAAGGCTTTTTGTGTTGTGATATTTACCAGCCATTAATACAACAGCCTTTGGGTTTGCATAAATAACTGCCTGAGTCAGGCTCAGTTTTGGCTAAGTTGTAAATGTAGTCCATCTTCAAACTGCCACTTTCTTCTGCCTTTCCTTTAGCAGACGTGTGAAAAGACAGCCCTGAATTTGTGCTGAAATCTGCCAGTATTTGAAAAGATTTCAATTGTTAAAAAGCTCACATGCAGGAGAGTGTATTTTATTGGTAAAAAATGCATACAAGCATAATTTTCATACTGGTTTTAGTCCTTACTAAACCACTGTATATCAAGGATTTTAACATTGAAATCTTTAAAATTTTTATTTTGTAGTCCAAGTACAATCTATTGTTTACTGCACTTCTTCAGTTTACCCAGAAGAGAACGAACAAGTAGTGCAAAAAGCACTGGAATTTGGTGTGAAAGGAAAAAAACTGAAACCATTCAGGTATGGCATGAGTAGTTTTGTCTATGGAAAACTTGAAGTAGCATAGTTCTTATCTTAGTCCAATCTGTGTCTTGTATTAGATTAACAGTATCACCTTCAGCTGCCTCTGATTCCATTCTTTTTGATGTTAAGAGGTGCTAAGTAGTACTCCTAATGTTTTCATTTATTGCTTTCCCTCATTAGAAGAGAACAAAGCTAGTTTAAGATAAGGTGGAGAGGGGAAGTCAGGGAATTTGGTTGTTTGCACCCAGCTTCTGACCTGGAATCAGTTCCAAAGGAAAAAGGAACCAAGTCTTAAATTGCAAGAACAATAGAAGAACGTCAGCCTCTGCTGCTCCATGCTTGTGTTTATATTCAGAGTGACTTTGGGGAGGATATAGGGATCAGGCTGCATTATCAAAGCATCCTGTATAATCACAACAGATACAAATATGTATGAAAAAATTGTAATTCTGTTGTGTCTGTAATGTCTATGAAGCATTTACTGTATGGGGGAGAAAGTAGGAGGACCTTTGAGTTCTAAGGTCTCTGAGTTATTTGAATGTAAACAGTACACACATTCATTATTTATATCACAGAATTAATTCATTAAAAAAAAAAGAGGTTTTTTTTTTTCAGGAGCTTTGATTTTTTTTTTTTTCTTCAGGAAAAAATTCCCCTTTGTCTAAGACAAAAACCTCCCATTAGAAAATTTTTCAGAAATCCTAAAACTTCTTGAGTGTTTTGCAGAAATATCATGAAACTTGTCATCCCACCACCACGTAACACTTCTGCTTTGAAATACTGGGTGATCACAGATAATAAGAAATGTAAAAGTGCATTGGAATTTTTTGCAGAACTCAGCAAATTTGTGGCTGAGGATGGGTGGAACTTTATAAATAACGATTCTAAACTTAGTTCATCCTTCACTACCATGCACAGATCTTGGATTTTTGTCCCGGTACCATGAAGCTGCTGGCAGCCAGTGTAAACAAAGCAGTAACAGAATACCATAAATGAAATACAGTGTGATCATGCTTGTCTTAAGGTGAAAGCTCAAGCTTTCCTTACATAAGTATTCCTTATCATGGTTCCTCATGCATTTCTCTTAGCATGCGGTAACTCTATTTACTAGAAAAATACAGAACCCAGTGAAAAATTCTGAGTATAGCAGCTCTGACAGAGACAAGTCATGCTGATAAAATGTCCTTTGGGATCATCAGATACTCTTCCGTCCTGTGACCGACTTGTTCTTGGCCTTATGAACCAAATCACTGCCGTCTGTTTTGTAACAGCTGGGAATTGCTGGAGTGTAGGGGGAATGTGGGAAAAGGAGACTTCCTTCCTTCCTTGTTGATGCATCACAAAACAGTAAATTGAAAAAACACTGAGCCCTGGTTGTTAAGTATGGCAAATGGGATATCTAGCTTACATAAATTATTTATTAAGAGAAACACTTTTTGACTCAAAGTCAACCTCTTTATAATTTCTATGTACTGCTGAGTGCCTTCAGAACATTCCCAAGTTCTTGGACAACTCGATTACCCAGCTATGGAAGACTCAAGAAAGAATGTAGTTCTTAATTATGTTGGATATACATTCATTATCTGGTGGTTAATGTAATTTAATATTGAAAATAACTCTAAAAAGATTAATTCTCATGTCTTGATTAGCCCTTTTTTTAAAAAAGAATGAAGATAGGTTTATAAAATTTTCATTTGCAAGACACACTTTACAAATCCCTTTTAATGAAACCATGTTTTTTTTTTCCTTGTATATTCTTACTTCTTGGTCATTTCTTTCTTTTTGTCAGACTGATTCCTCCTGTCCTTCCTGCATGCTC
This sequence comes from Chrysolophus pictus, assembly GCA_037305975.1. Lineage (NCBI taxonomy): Eukaryota > Metazoa > Chordata > Aves > Galliformes > Phasianidae > Chrysolophus > Chrysolophus pictus. The sequence continues at coordinate 22,459,610 of CM074579.1, forward strand.
CAATCCAGAGTCCTGCACTGACTCTTTTTTCAAAATAGAACCATCGGAAACTTCCAGCGGCTGTTTTCTGGCTGTTATAGCAAGAGAGGTAAGAAAACTAAAATTTAAAATCACTTCACAGAAGAGAACAACTGTCATTTTCCACAAAAAGAATACATAAATGGAACATGTGAAAATAAAAACCAACCAGGTTTATTTAATTAAGATTTCTTGAAAAGACCAAAGAATTGGTGAGCTACAGCTTTTCTAGAAGTACCTTTAATTGAAATGTGCACAATGTTGTAGGCTGAGCACAGCTTTTCTACATGTACTTCTATTTTGGAGCAGTTGTGGTCAGAGCAATCTCTTTATCTAGGTCTGTGCAAGGAACATTTTGGAGGAAACATTGGTGTCAAACCTTGGAATGAGCTACGCAGCTTGGCATTAGACTTGTTCTAACGGTGTCTAGTAAAGTTATTGGTTAGGTCTGTATGGATCACCAGGATGTGCCAGCATGCAAGCAGGCAGTATCACCAGTATGGATTAAGACTGCATTACAAATTGTATTAAATAGATAGGAATGTTTCCTTTCTTAACTAAGTTATATGCAAATCTGGGCAGGGAAACTTTGCTGAATAAACAGAAAAGCCTTAGCATGATTTCCTGAGGAAAGACCTTAGAAGGACGATTTGCATTTCTGAGTGTCAAGCTTTTCATCTTGTGGCTGAGAAAAAAACTTTTTCACCAAAAGGGGAAGGGGCTTTCCAAGCCCATAAGGTTTAAATAATCATGCTGTGCAGACATTCGTCTACCGAAGTCCAGAACTCATTTTCCCTCTTCTGGCCTGTAGAGGGCAAAGTCTCTGGAAGAGCAAGTGTTCAGACACCACACAACAGTCAGGTCCTTTATTTATTGAGCAAGCAGTGATTCTGCTGTACCTTTCTTGTGGAGTAGATATCGAAGAATCTGGGTTTACCGAATTGACTTTACAGCTGTTTCTTCAATTTATTATTGTTTCCTTTGAAATTTGCAGACAGACTCTTCCAAAAATGTGTCCACTAAAGATATTTTATCTCAAGCTGCAGCAAAAGGACTACTAGACAGCATTCTAGGTAAACCAAAGGAAGAAGAGAAGCAGGAGAAAGTAACACAACGTGGAAGTGATACTGTTCATACTCGCATAGAGCCAAAGGCTGCTGAGGTCCCTCACCCTGAAGCTGTATCTAACAGGAAAGCTGCAGTTGTAGTATCCAAAGTTGAAAGCAAACGAAAAAAAAAGAAAGCCAACCAACCGTGCGGTCACGTTCAGCTGAAGAAACCTACCATCAACCCAGTTTCAGATGCAGTGGTTTCTAAAATGCCAAAGCACACATCTGTTGTCAAGGTGCACAGAAAGCAGACACAAGCTAGAAAGCCACGTGCAGAATGTAAAGAACTGGTCGCACTGAAGATAGTGGAAATTGTTTTTCCTCCAGCGATATCACCGTATGGACATCCTCAAGGAAACCAACTCAGGATGCCAGCTCATATCTCTCTGCTCCAGTCCAGACAGAGGAATAGAAGTTTGAGGGGTAGAGAACCTTCTCCACATGTGTCTAAAGTGGTCAAACCAACAGCGCTTAGAAATTCTCAATCAGGGCTGTAAGAATCTTCAAACTTTCCCCTAGCTTTTTAGAAAAGGTAAAGATTCCTGTATATATTTATTCACACATGTAGATTGCAATATACCTTTATTCATTAGAATCTCACTGTGAGACTAATTCTCAGATATTTGCATGGAAGTAGCTATGTTAGCCATTTAAAACCAAAAATTACATTTTAAAGTAAATGCAGCTCAGTTGCATAAGGCTGATAGACCATGGATGGATTCAGGTGAAAAATACTGCAGCTTTTTGCTATAGACTTTAAAATGACAAGTTACAGCATACCGTTTTTATAATTACCTTTTGGACCGTGACACATAGAAACTAAGCCTCGCACAGTAAGCAAGTTAGTTCAGTTTTCTCTCTCAAGATGTGAATTTTCTAAAAAAAGCTGGCCAAGTACATTTGAACCCATAGGCTTTCCAGTATTAATTGCTTTGGTTTCCACTCACAGGTGCTTAAAAATATTATAAGGGGAAACTATATCAATATTACATTGCATTATGTCAATTCACTATTTTTAGTCTATATTATAGCTGTTTTCACATCAGATAAGCTGCTATTATCCACATAAGTTATTTTTACAAATAGTGTAACTATTTATCTGAATAATGACTGAACACAAGGACTGAAAAAGTTTGCCACTGTTCAGAAATCAGCAGTGGGAACCTAAGCTGTTCCCCGTTGCTAACAAATGCAGAATAAATGGTGAATATCTACATTTGTCTGCTAATCTGAGCACAATGTACTAAGTGACTTAGTACTAGATATGGGCAGTATAAACAGAAAAAAAGTAATTCAGGAATTGTTAGCAATCATTTGTTATGACAGTTGGTAAGAGTTTATTCAATGTAAACACGCCAAATGTCAGCATTACGATATGGAATCTTAAGGATTTAGACCTGTGCAGAGAAAATGTTTTAACATCTTTATTTTCTTCCTGTCCACACCAGCCAACGTAGATGGATGAACTTTAGAAGAAGGGATGTATTACACCATCAGCATAGAGAACTGCTGCTTCTTCACCAGATAAATATTTCTACTTCACTGAATCAGTGAAAAATTCTGTTAATGTCTTTAACCAGAGTCGCCTCTTGTACTCAAAGGTATCACTCACCTGCAGTACATCTCTGTGAGTAACCTATGCTCCTTAACTGGTCCAATAAAAGGAAAAGCTCTGTTTTTGTTTCTGAACAAACTTACCTAGACCTGTTTGTTTGCAATGTATAGAACTGGAACAAAAACTAAAAATCCCATGTTCTTTCAAACCACCTTCAAGGAGGATTCTACATAATAGACAAAAGGAATGGAAAGTAGGGTTTGTTTGTTTTTTTAATATGGTTGTTAAACGCCTAAAAGAAGCTTAAGAGATTCTTAAATTAGAGAAGTGAACTTGAATATTTTTAAAAATGGAGATTAGTGTCTCTCATTTACTAAATATTGATTAAAATGACTCCAAAATGAATGTGCTTTGGGCTTACACGTGATGTTCCACACTTGGCCTTTTATCTTTGTTTTGAGGGAGCTGAGTCCTTAGATGTTACGGAGACCAAACCAGTGGTGACTTTGATATCTTACCAAGAATACGAAAGAGCTAGCAGTGAAGATTTTAGTTCAGCAGATTTACCAGCTTGCTTTGTGAGCACTGAACATCACCTGATAGCAACATCTGAGACTGACTTCAAATGGCTTGTGGATAGGGGCCTGAATGCTCAATTAAACACTTTTTAAAAATAAAGCGAAGTGAAACTGTAACATATTTAACTAGTTCTCAGTATCCCAGCTAAGTATTTGTAATTTTCAACTAGAAGCCATTGATTCAGCTTTATAGATACAAAAGCCCCCATGGTCCTGCTATTGACTCTAAACAGCCATCATATTTTTCCCTTCCCTCAATTTGGAGCAAGAAAAGAAATAATTTCCCAGTTCCATGGACCAGCAACAGTTGAGACAATCATTTTATGCAGCCAAATTTATTCTCAGAACAGATTACATTTAAATGTGTAGAAGTGGACAATAGCAGGGGAAATGGCACTTTTCAGCATCAATTGGGTGCTCTATGCAATGCTGAGCTCTGCTAATAACCAGTGGGTGTGGGTCCACATAAATCCAATCTACTTTTGCTGACTGTGCAGCACAAGTTTTTAGCAATGTATGAATTAACTTGCCCAAGGAAAGAATAATGGCATTAAAGGCTGAACCCACATAAGCTGCTGAAATAAGAAAGTGCTGTTTTGCATGGGTGCTTTACCAACAGTTGTACATCCCTAATAAAATAATCATCTATGAAATACTTGATAAAATTAAAAAAAAAGGGATGCAGAACTCTTAGGAAATGACACAGACTTGGAATAAGCTGCCAGACACACCAGAGCCTCTCTTCATGTCACAAAAAGGCATGTTGCTTCAGCAGGCACAGGTATCTCCACACACAATGTTATTGTGAGTTGGTTCTAGGCCACTTCCATTCTATTTAAAGTCCCCATAGTTGTCTCTGTCGCCTTGTACCTCCCACACCACTTCTCTCCCCCCTTCAAGTGAAACAAACAGTGACTTAAAGAAAACCTACAGCCAGCACTGCGGATTTCAAAAGGAAGGCTTTTATCTCTCATTTTTGATAGTGAATATAAATCTCCTTGCTTCTACAAGGGAGCACGTTAATGACATGAGTGATGTGTGATACTTACCTCTAGTTTACTACTTGCATTGAAAAAAATAAGAAATTAGCTTCGCTTTACATGATTTTTCTACAGACTTCAATAAAAATGTGACTACAAATAATTACAGAGTTGCCTTTTCTTAGGCAACCTATAGTATACAGCATAGAGAATGTTACAAGATCACGTCCAGTAAAGACAATACATCAACATCATAATGCAGGATATTTCAGTAAAAATAGAATAAATAAAATAAAAATATTTTAAGCTGTATTTAACAGGTTAATTTAAAATATGGCATCAGACATAAAAGGCATAGTGAACGCATGGCCGCCCGCTTACAGAATCGCTAGGTATTATAAAAAATGCATAGATAACTGAAGGGTTGCTATAACATCAAATAAAACACTGGTAGTTACTCAGACACGTGTATGCCATACATACATTTTTGACCATGTTTAAAGAGTGCCTCAGTACGCTGTTTTATAAAAGACAACGAGCTCTGCAATTTTAGGTGTTGATTCTGCAAACACCTGGGTGTATAGTTAATACTTTAGAAACTCAGGAGTTCTACTGAAGCCAAAAGGCCAAATATTTTGGCCCACTAAGCAAACTACTTAATTATTTGCAAAATCAACAGCATTCTGGTAACAGACAGGAAATTCAGGGGACCTACAGCTTTTCAAATACCTTTCCCTCACTTTCCCCTCAGCCTTTCCTGCAGTTGCACATTTTCGCCAGTGAAAACTCTGTGTTCAGAGCCTTGTCAACACAGATGTGTAAAGACTCCTGACACAGCTTCTTACCTTTACACTGCTGTTTCCCAAGTGTTGGTTTAGTTTAAACATGGACTGTTTCTCTCTTGGGGAAAAGCATCACTGTGTACACAACACAACTTAATTATATCGTTAAAAATTCTTTGTTGTAAAACAAATTAATTTAAAAGAAAGATGCTGTCAAAATATTTTCAGTATATAAAACAAAGTTTGATTCATTAGTCTTATGATTAATAAGGAAACATCCTTTAAATTCATGATCGCGCTTAGCAACATTGTGAGCCACTGCATTTTGATAGCAGCCATGAGAGGAAATGATTTTTTTTTTTACACTGTTCCTGTCAGGCTTAAGTGGGATCAGCACTAGAATCTGGAGAAACAGGACTAAGTTGGTACACAAGCTGTCATCTCCATGCTTTGAAATCTGGCTTCATGGTCAGTTCAAAGATTGCTGAAAGGGGAGGGTTTGCCTCACCTCCCCTCCTGCTCTCCCTATCATCTGCACAGCCGTGTGGCCAGCTGGGTCAATTTTGGGGTTTACTCACATTATGCAGACTGGCCTTCTCCTCCAACTGCACAAGCAATGGAGCTGGTCCAAAGGAGACAGCAGGAACGTGAGACTTGGGATGGGACAGAATTGCTTCACTGCCCAGGGTGCAAAAACTCTATTATGCAGAGGTTTGAAATTATAGTATCACCAAGGTTGGAAAAGACCTCTAAGATCATCCAGTCCAACCATCCACCTATCAACAACAGTTCCCACTAAACCATGTTCCTCAGGACAACATCTAAACATTTCTTGAACATAGTGGAGGATCAGCTCCTTAAAAGGTATTCTAGAGAGCTCCATTTAGATTACAGCTGCATGGCTAGCCTTCACCTACATTTGCTCATACATCAGGCTAAATGTGTTTTCATAGATTTTCTACATTTCCAATGAAGGCATTTCTTGAATAATCACTCTTTCCCCTTGTATTCTTAACAGGTTTTGCCCAGATATTGCTGTTGACTTTTTAAAATAAGAAAAAAAATCATTATTTGTTCATAACAATCTTGTTTATAACAATCTCTGGCACAGTAAAGTAAAAAAAAAATGGTTCTTGTAAAAACAACGTTGACAACGTCCTTCTAAAATTACAGCATGACCAAATTCGCAGACTTGGGAGACAGATACAGTTTGGAACATATATCTAAATGCAGACAAAACATTTTTAACATTAGTTAAAAATATCTTTTATGTTCCATTTCCAAAATTTGTACCAATCTGCAGGTCTAAACAAAAGATGGCAAAGAGAGAAAGATGCATAGCTGCATTTGAAGATCAATACAAGACAAAATTTTAAAGGGGCATTACTGTGCTGACTTTGTCAGAATCTGCAGTTGTGTGGATCAAGCAATTACAGGAAACCTTTGGAGCAAAAGCACTGACATGAAGTCGTCCCACTTGAAACAACATCCTGTTAGAAAACAACTCTCATGATTTTGTCACAGACCATTAAAAGAATTCCCATTGAATTTAGTAAATAATTAGAAACATGATTGTTCTTTTTGTGGCATGCTAACTATTTAGCAGCAAACTCAGAGGGGGAGTAGTGCAACCCAACACTGAATGGAACATTTGATCAAACACTCATATAGAAAACATCTGTAACGTTTTTGCTTCTGTGAGAGTTTTAAGACAGTAAAACTACTGACTAACTCTTTCATGGTCAGTATGAGCCCTATGTGGAACAAACAGTATTTTTGATGAATTAATGACAATTTGGGATGACATATTTAACATCCAACACGTGCTTCTGTATGTTTAAAGATGAAAAGCTTCAATGGATCACCCTGTACTCAATTACGGAAAACACTCCCAGATTTTTCAGCATTGGTTTGGTATCAAACAATTCCTGTCTACAACTGTAATGTACAAACGGAGATCAAATGACAACGATTCACACGAACGTCAGGCAGACCAATGCTGACAAACAATTTAAAATTAACAGGTTAGTTCTGTAAAAAATAAAACTTGGTATTTAATCTGCAGTAATTCAATGGTAGCTGATCCTTGGTATCTACTCCAGTGTTGAGAACCAAAGTGCTGTAGGACCTAAGATTGGTTTGTGACAAATCCAGCTCAAGACGGTGAAACTATCAACTCAAGCGCCATTCACTCCAAGGACTTTAGCATGAGTTCACTGGGAAGGACGTGGCCATATTCTTTCTTTGTGTGAGTTCAGGTAATGTTCACATATTTACAATCAAACAGACCTTCCATTGCTCATGATGTAACTTACTGACAGGAAAAAAATTATTCATGCTTCTTTTCATATCAAACGATGGTGGAAAGAACGAGATAACATGCTTGTCTAGCATTGCTTTGATACGGATAAATTCTCTTAAGACAAAGCATCAGCAATTTGGAACGGAAGGCCAAACACCATCAGTTCATTTCCCTTAGTGTAGCTACTGTTATCTGCAGTTAAATGTTAGGAGAATCTTCTCTCTTATGCAGCTACGGCATGTCGGTGACTGGGCGTTTCTGTTTCAAAGTGTCAATGAGGGACAGCACTCCTCTCTTTACGTTGGTTGTGACTCTCCTGGTCACCGAATCTGCAGGTGGTGGGGGAGGCCGAACTTTCTGCGAAGGAGGCCTGGCCACTAAGCACTTCTGATACCGTAACTGCAACAAAGCAGAAGCATTCTGCACTCCTTACTGTAGCCATTACTTTCAGTGCATTTAAAATACATTTAAAATACTTTCTCATGAAATACAGTCAAACTTTCACTTTGACTGTGACAAACAACCCCGTTGGAGTTAATGAGACATTGGTCTGTTAGACTTTTAGCAGAAACTGTTCTTTAGCACATGACAGATACTACATCATAGCAACAACTCTTTGAAAAATGAAAAATAAGTTTTCTTAAACAAGGACTATTTTTCACTACATTGTCACTGAGTTACATATAAATATTCTTCCAGTGTTAGATAACTTCTGTAACTACAGAACAGATCTTACACAGGTGTTGAGGAGTTCAGGAGATCAAATGTTAAAAGAGCAGAGTTCACTAAATCAACATTTCAAGCTTATTTTCAATTTACCAGATATATCAGAATCCAAATTGCTAGGTTTTATCTTATTATCTCTCAAGAAATTAACTGCACATTTGGAAATACATATACTAAGGTAGTAGAAAATCTAAGTACTATTAGATGCCTTTTCAAGAAAGTCACTTACCATACAAGCAGCCTGAACAGCTTCTGATACATTGCCTGCATTTGGTTCACACCAAAACACATGGCACTCAAAATGCTGGTTTCCTGTATCCATAATGAAGGCAAATGTATGAACATCCTTGCCTACTCCCATGAAGGACAGAAATCGCACACGACATTCCACCATGATTTCCTCTTCATTCTGGTTATGAATAAAACGATTGTTCATTACTGTCAGATATCCTATGAAATTTTACTTTCAGTGTTAGGTTGATTAAGTAGGGAGAGAACACTGACACAGTGAAATTTCTTCTGCAATCTGTGTATACATGCTGTGCAAAGGCCTGGGCTGAGTCCTCCCTTCTAGGCTACCAGCAGAACACCAGGGCTTTGAGCCTTAGAACTGAAGCATATCATGCACTGTAGTACTGCATGTTTAAAATGGATGTGGCATTTTTGTGAAGAAATCATGGCTATTGAGACTTCTAAAGATAGTCCCCTATTACTGGTATGCAGATATGTGGCTTTAGGACCTAATCAACAGATGCAGATGTGGAACATTCTTTGAAGGTTTCATTTTATTGACTTCTATGAAAAATGCTCTACTAAAGGACAGTGATGTGAAACACAAGTTGTAGTCTTACTCTTGGCTTTCATAGAAAGAATAAAGAAAATACAGGTTAGAACTTAGGATTGCTCCTTACAGCTTAACCTATAACATTTTAGACTCAAAATTTCTAGGAAGGATAATACCATGTTCGTTTTAGAGCATCTAAAGGTTACTTATAATTTATGTTCCTAAGGACATGCTTGGAATGGTAAATAAAGCTGAAGCTGACACAAGTAGTTGTAAAACAGTGATACAGCCCTACAAAGGAATAAAATGCAAAAATAGTAAATGAAGTCCAGGAAAAATGAACACTTTCTTCTAATGCTCATGAGTTCCTGGTTTTCAGCACTTGTGTTAAACATGTTTTGAACATGACATTCTGCCTTACTCTTTCACTAATGACTGTGACAGTAGCATCAGCAACATTCATGGTAACTGGCATCCAATCTTCCTTGCTAGAGGAAGCCATCAGACTTTCAATAGCGCTGTTCAGAGTATCCATTCCTAAAATAGAAATAAATGTGTATGAGTAAATAATATCATTTTCACACAGCAGTACATAGTAGTAAATTGTTTTGAACTTGGTAAAATGAATACAATGATGAATTTTGAAGCTAGTTTTCTTCATCTGCAGAAGCAAATCAGGTGCCTCTGGCATAGTAAAAAAGCATTAGCATCTTGTTATCTGCTGCACCATTTCAATTATCTAAGGCCCTTCTCGTTAGTAACAAAGCTCATATACAGAGAAAGCAGTAAAAAGAAAACGCTTTCTTACCAGCTCCCAAAGTACTCTGGTTGCACAACACATATTTATTTGAAACACTGAATGCTAGACATTTTCATCTCTGGCTCTTAAGACTCTGAAGTTCAGGAACTGCTCCCATTCCAAAACCATGCTCTTACACTTGGCTAGTCAGAATCCAGCCTTAAGAGTTTATGCAAGTTCCCTCTAAAGTCACAAATATATAACACATACCCACAGGTTTAGCTACAGGTAGCATTCCCAGGTACTGGACGTGGAACTTCTGCACCAGTTCTGTCTTTGGTGTTGGGAAATCTACTGCATGGGAACAAATATAGATTTCTATTTATTGCTACTCACAGCTCGGAAAAGGACTTTCATTTCATCAATAACCTAAAACAGTTTATCAAGTAATTATACTCTGAAGGCATTGTACTAATTAAAACAAACCTCCACTCCCTCTGACAAGACTAATGCCAAATAATTTCTAAGGGAATTAGAATGCTGCATCATTTAATTCTTCATCTACACTAAAAATAGGGTCACATTATGCTACTGGCATATTAAAAAAAAAAAAACAAAAACAACAAAAAATATAAATGAATGTGCCTTTGAGACATAGAGACCTATTTTTCACTGCATAACTATGTAAAATCTGGAATCTTTTTAATATCATCCATTTTAATATGTTCAACACAAGCTATGAGTAATCAATACTGCTGTCTAGCAGAAAATTACACAAGTTGATGTATGGATTAGGAGTAACGTAATCAGGATGAACTGCTGCATCTGAAAGCATCTAGTTTCCTGTAAAGCTAACACATGGTACATTTATTCTCCTGGAGAATTTTCTAACCAGCAGCTATTAAGTTTTGACTAATAAGGCATGCAAAGGCAACTTTCTTTTGCCGTGGGGTAGGAGAATGTGCAAAAGACCCTCAAGGTGGATGACAACCCACTTGCATCTTTTGCCTTGGAAGCTGCCAAAATTGTGGTGAAACCTGGAAGGAGCAGTCCTACATGAATCCATGTGATTAACTGGAGCATATTCTGCTTTTAGGGCAAATTTGGCTGATTTGTGCAGTCTCAAGAAGTACTTTGATATGAACTGGACAATATATGCAAGTAGCCACAAGTATGACAAACTGTGTTTGCAAGAGTTGTATTTTAAAATAAAAGACAGAATGTACAAACTGACATAACTTAGCAGAACTGTGTTACTGTGAACAGGATCAATAAATAAAAATGTTTAATACAATACCAGCTTAGAATCAGATACAGTGGTTAAAAGACTCTCCAACCAACAGGCACCATTTTGGTCAGAAAATGAAGAAATTTAGAAATAAAAGCATTAGAAATAAAAGCATATCTGAAATAGCACCATCCCATGGACATGAGCAGTAACGTATGGTACCTTGCAGAGGAACATCAAGGGTGACGTTTGTCCTCTCCTGCATTGAACTGCAAGCCATAGCTTTAGCATTCTTCCGTTCAGCCATAATCTGAATAAGATAGTGATAATACAGCATTTTTTTTCAAAGATGTTGTGTAAAATAGTAACTCCAAGTATCAGTCTACTCCTATTAGAACTCTAATTTCCAAAATTAGTCAGAAACTACATGACTAAACAAGTTATTCTTCACAAATTACTTCAGCTTGCCCATGGCTTATTCACCATTACTTATCTACATACTGAACTTAAGTTCAAGACTAGATGGAAGAAGAATGGAAGAGTTAAAAAACTAGCCATTTTTATCAACAGAAAAATTGTGAGGAGTAATATTACAAGAAACAAATATTTAACACTTGATCATGAAGCATGTTCATTATTCATGTACTTCTCTGATCTATCTTCTGCTGCACGTCATTTTTTCTTTCCATTTTATGTTTCTTCTGGCATTAAAAATTCAATGCAAAATGCAACATGTTCCTCTCCCACAATACAAACAAAAGAGGAAAACACTTCAAAACAATCACTTTGGATGATCATTCCCTACAAATACACATCTGGGAAGGGTCCCAGAGAAGTTAAGGGAGGTTTTCCAAAATATGAAATACTGTTATCTACTTCTTTAACACTGATGACTGTTGGTAGTAATTAAGCTATAGAGATGACTGGAGTTCCAGGGAATGACACTTGGTCTGAAGATACTTCTGGCTAATTTACCATTTTATTTATTTTTCCTTTCTCCCTTTTTACCTTTTTTTTTTTTTTTTTTTTGCTAGGTTTCATATTTTGGAAGTACTATCTTTCATGGGGACACATGGCAGTATTCCCACTTGAGGATGAAAAATGATACTCCCTAGCTTAGGGAGAAGCCCTGGCTCAGCAAAGAGGTCAAGTGTGCCAGATAGCAGATGCGAGGTGCTTTGCTGAATTAGGATTGCATCTACTGCTGAATTATGAAGGAACAACTCTCTGCTCAACGGCACCATTCTTTTTTATTCTCTGCTACTATTAGCTGTAAACGTTCAGTCACTCTATGATCCAATATTGCCAGGAATTTCATGCCACAATTACATGACAGCTTTCCTGCCTTTCTGACAGCAGAAGTCAGATACTCCGTGCATTTACTTGATGTTGTGCTTACTGGACAAAATAAACTTTTGTAGGGACATACTTTTCCCTGCTAGACTTGCTAGAAAAATCTGTGAGAGCTGACTTGGAGGAGAAAGATGAGAGACAGCAAGTCCAGGCATCTCCAGTGAACCACTGCTGCAGCGATGCTGTCCAGCGTCACCCGGAACGGTCCCTGCCACTCCCAGCCCCACCAACAGTCAGGGCAGCCTGTCAGCATATTTTTAAAAAGGTGAATGCAGCCTCAAATCCATAGCTCAATAAAAGAAATAAAAATAGTTTCAAGCACTCTGGCTTAAGTATCTCCCTATAAAGCCTTTGAAACATTTTTTTCAGCTGTAAAGGATGTGTTGTCACAGCACTACAAGACATTGCCATACTGAGGACACTCATGAACTGATCACGCAAGAAAATTAAAATTAATAGCCAGGGAATGTTGGCAGACTAACATAAAATGACTGAAGAGAACAGTTGTCTCCAGTATTACAGACAGTGCTGCTGCAGGAACTAAGATCCTTCTATTGTTTGTCAGCTTAACTCTCCCCCTTCTCCCTGATTTATTTTAATTGGGCAGCATTACACTGGCAACTATTTTCATGCCTGTCCTGCTTAAAGCGTACCATTCAAACAAGCTCTGATTTATTTACAAAGTTACACACCACCACTGATCGTTAATTAAAAGGATGTGTTCTTTTTCCATTTTC